>OY744526.1:75017716-75625216 GCA_963556195.1 Sepiola atlantica | reverse complement strand
TATACATAAACATATAAACATATATACATATATGTATACTTATACATATATACATATATAACATATATATATATACATATACATATATATATATATATATATATATATATATATATATATATATATATATATATAATTATCGATGAAGTTCTTAACCAAGTGGATAATCGGATTTCGCATCGAACTTCATTTGTCCGTGACAACAAGAATGGACGAATTGGGATTCAGTGTCTATTTTAAAATAGATTTCACATGTTTGCTTGCCAGATATCGGCTGTTATTTGAGGAGAGGAGAATTAAGTATAGGCTTCAGAAATTGAATTGCTAAATGTAGAATGCGTAGCATTTTATATATAAACGGAAGACCAGGGCTTTTCCGTGACTGAATGAGAAAACCTATGTTCTTTTTTGCCCCCGCAGATTACATTTGTTATTCTTGTGTTTCACATTTTATAATATTCAATTCAGCATTGATTCAGTTTGAGGAGTGGTATAAAAGTAATATTAACTGTAATAAATTTCGGTAATCCCATCGAGGCTCGTTCGGCGTTTCCGAGGAATCAATGACGACCACCTGCATGCACTAAACGCCTTAGTATTTCTATTTTGATTTTTTAACTTCCATAATTTTTACTTGTAAATAACAAAGTAAAATGGATGTCAAGCGTGAAGACCTACCGATTTGATCGTACCCCATTTGTATCTAAATTAAATATACTGTGTTCGTGAACAAATACAGACTAGAATTTATATATATATATATATATATATATATTTCTAGAGGAAACAATTTTTAATCTATCATTCTGACGTTTCCTCTTAGAGGGTCAGACGATAAGGCTCTAGGAAAAATTTTAGCAATTTTCTTTTTTTTCCACCCGCCCGTTTCATTGATTAAAAAAATGTTTCCTTTGAAATTTATCCTACGATTTTGTTGTACGCGAAATTTACTTATATATATATATATATATATATATATATATATATATATATATATGTAAGTAAAAATTAAATAAACATTAGAATCGGTTTACCCGGATCAACCGAAACGTAAAAATGTACGTTGATCCGCGTAGACTGTTTCTAATGTTTATTTAATTTTTACTTATGAAAGCTCTAATTTATATTTAGCACCTTTTGAAAGAAAAATTGTTTTAAGTTGATGTTATCAATATATTTTAACTTATTTAATCAATGTATATATAGTTATACATATATATACGTACATATATATATATATATATATATATATATATATCACTCTTTCTCTCTCTCTCTCTCTCTCTCTCTCTCTCTCTCTCTCTCTCTCTATATATATATATATATATATATATATATATATATATATATATATATATATATATGCGTGTATGTGCGTGAAAAAAGACAACAATAAAAACAATTTAAACACAGGAATATATAATCAAAAACAAGAGCGTTACCGGTTACGTTGGGATCAACGGAACGTCTTCAAAGAAAATGAAGATTGAAATAACTGCAAACACCTGGATGTTTTGGACACGTGCGTAACTATTTGAAAAATTAAAAAAATTATACAGCGCGTGCGACAAAGACGTTAAAAAGGGAAATGGGGGAAAAAAAATAAAAAAAAAAGAAAAGGAAAAAATTGAATATGGGTTAAATGTATTTAAAAAGTAGTACTTTAACCGTGATCCGAATATTTTTTATGCAGTGCCGATGTACATTGCATTGTTTGAGTGCGGTTTTCGCCAGGTATTTACTTAAGGAATAGGATCCGAGTCCAAGTTTTCAGTTAGATGTTGTTGATAGAAAAAATTACAGCACTTTCGGTGCATTTTCGGCTTAAGAAAGATGATTCAGTTTCGAGGAGCGTACAGTTTGCAAAGTCAAAATTGTGGATAAAAGTGTTTCTGTGTATGACGAGTGCATTAGTATGATTATTGTGTTTGAGCTCCCGTTTTTTGTTCGTAAATGCGGAATTTTATATTTCTGGCCGTTTCACTGATTGCGTTGTCGTAGTGATAGTCTGGTTTTGGATATTAAAGGCTTTGCGTTTTACGTTTTGGGCGAAAAATTGAGGATATGTTAAAGCTTTATAAGTGTTCACGATATAGGTTTATTCATTGCGGAGTTAAGCGTGGCTGCAAATTGTAAGAGCTCTTAGGGACGAGCCTATGATCATTTCAGATTTTATTCTGTTGTTGGGTTCGGAGTAGAAATCTATAAGATTATTTTTATCGTTGGTTTTCTATAGATTGAGATGTTTAGATCGTTGAGGAGTTGATTATTTTCTAATTCCGAGGTGTAGAAATTGGTGTATTCAATTTTATTTAGTTTATTGATTATGTCAGGGTGACTGATGTTATGTGTGTATATAAGGAGTGCATCAGCAATATATCTAAATTAGTGTGAGGTTTTGGGTAGGATGGATTTGAAGCGGCTGTTATCTAAAAATTGCTGGAAAAGACAGACAAGGGCACCGCTGAGAATGGAACTCATGGGTAAACCAAATTTTTGTTTGTATATCTAAATGAATAAATGCGAAAGTTGGGCTCATTTCTCCCATGAACGGTTAAGTCAAAACAGTATAATTCCAATTAATTCAACTAGTTTAAAAGACGTACCATCTTTTTATATACCGTTTATATAGATGTGATATCAGATTCGCATAGATAACTAATTTGCATATTGGTTTCGTAAAAGTTCATTCTATTAATTAACTACTATTTGGTATTGTTTTTTAAGTCAATGATTTTTTAAATATTGATATAACAAATGTTCTCTATCGCAATATTGATTTATTTTCTGGACAAATATTTAGCATTTGTGTTCAAACGTTTTGTAATGTCGTTAAAATGTTTCAAACATCGGTCGCTCTCAAGAAAAAGCGACCGACTCAATTTTTGTAAATTGCCAGTGAAAATACAAATTTGTTTCTTCTCTCTTTTCTTTTCTTTAAGTTACATTTAAAAGGTAAATAAATGTTTCGAAATTACCAAAATGTTAAATTTTCATGTTTAAAAAAATTATTATTTTCAACTAGCAGAGGTACCCGGTATTCCTCGCGGGAATAGTAATTTATTTTTATCAATAACAATTGATTTCCTACTGTTGTCACACACGAGCTAAGCCTTACTGTACGAACCGAAAACAACTAATCGAAGTGAAACTTACACCCTAAACGCCCTAAACCCCACCACTAACAAAAAACAACACAAATAAACAAATACGCGAGTTACATCTTACTGAAAGAAGAAATACCCTAGTAAAGTTTATAAAAAACGCAAGATAAGTTTTACTTAAGAAAATAAACTAATCACACCTTCTCTCTCTCTCTCTGGCTATCTCGTTCTCTCCTTCTCTTCTTTTTCTCTTTCCTGTTAACGTCGCCGTATTATTATGTTATTGTTTTGTTTTTATTATTGTTTGAAGCAATAGTTTCGTCAATAGTAAAAAAAGTAAATGAGATGCTGAGAACATATACTACACTTTTAATTAGTTATTTGTACAAAATATAAACATTTAAATTACGAACAAATAAGGACCAAGGCGATCAAAAGTGTGGAAAAAAGGGGGTTCGTTCGTTGGTAATCATTGACCAACGGTTATAAAAATGTCTATCTTACTCTTAACTAGAATCATCTCAGGCACCACAATATCACTTTTACTCTGCGGGGAACATCCTTCTTGAAATATCTTCAAATTGTTGATTTTTTTTATTTCATAAATACATTTATTTACAGAAATTAATTGAATTAAAATGGGGGTATGGTCAAGAAACAATAAAAAAAATATGTGTTTATAACTCGGCATTTACAAATGAATGACCCCGCACAAAAAACTGATTCAATCTATTATTGTATTATCTTTTAACGGATATAGGTTAGTGTAGTATCGGTTCTGTTGTCATATGACCGTCTTCCCAGGAATTACATCCTTCTTTTTTAATCCTCCCAGGTCTTACATCGTCCTGTGAGGGAAGGTTAATGTAGTATCTGTTCTTTTGTCATGAGACCATCTTCCCAGGGACTACCATCCTTTTGCAAGAGCAGGGGGTAGTGTAATACCTTTTCTGTTGCCATGATACTATATTTACAGGCATTACCTTCTGCTTTTATGGGGAGATCCTCCCAAGTATTACCTTTTTTATTTTGGAAGGGATATTGTAGTATCTGTACTGTTGTCATGATACCATCCTACCATAAATTACATCTCCTTTAAGGATTAGTGTAGTATATGTTCGTTAATACCTCTTCTTTTGAGGTTCAGTGTATGCTGTTCATTCATTATGATTTCATCCTCCCAGCCTAGCAAAAGTATGCGACCTGAGAGAGCATATATTTGCTAGTATATACACACACACACACACATATATATATATGTGTGTGTGTATGTTGTGTGTATATATGTGTGGGTGGTATGAATTTATTGATGGATACTAAACATATTTGTGAATGTATATTGATAAGCTTATTGATACATAAACAGTGGGGAAACACGACTAAATAATTAGGTGTAAGCATTAAACTGAGACTCTAATGTTTACATTCGTAGATTTGTTCTAGCAATTCACTTGATAGTACGAATTGGAGTTAATAACGTAGTAAAGATTAATTTTTAGGTACAGCTACTTTTGAATCTTTAGAATACTTTAAGAAATTAAATAAATAAATTAATATTTAATGCTCCTTCGATGGTTCGAAATCGTGGTCTGGCTAACTGGAGGATATATTTCGCCGTGAGTTAACCCCCCCCCCTTAGTTTCGAATTTTAATTAGTAACTTACTACTTGAGTGATTAATTTTGGGAAGTTAAGCTTATCTTAATATTCTTGTAAAGGGGTTATTAATAAATACTATATACATTCCATAAAAAGCACCTATGTAGAAATTTTTTTTAAATAGTTGATTGAATGGACGGTTGACACAATGAGACTAGCTCTATAATGCTCTGCTTAAATGAGTTTCGCACTGTAACGACCTAAATACACATTGATGTAACTTTAGTAAAACATAAATTATCTTCAAATAAACTGGAACTTTATAAATAAATTATAGTACATATTAAATATTTTAGCAAATATTACCGAATTAAAATTTTTAAATTGTTCGCACTAATCTTTTTAGGAGATACTAGCTTTGAACGAAAAAAATTCAAAATAGCGGATTAGTTGGATCTCACATGTGTAAGTGTTTGCTCTCAATTTTTTGTTTGTTTTTTGTTTGTTTTCACCCTAAAATGAAACTGATGTATAGTGTAGGTGTTTTCAAAACACTCTAATCCAAGAACTCTTTTATTATTTGTGAATTTTTTCTGATGATTTTGTAGTGTTGCAGAGACGATATTGACATACAAATGTTGTTTGGCACAAGACAAATGAAACGGACCGTTAAATATATCTCACAGAAATTAAACATTTTTGGAAATGTGAAAAAATAAAAATTAAAGTAATAAAATAAACCATGGTTATTTGAATATAATAAAAACTGTCCTATATTTTGCTCTGTTATCAATAACTGACAAACATTGAGGTGAATCTTCAAAGGAGACTACAAAGTAAAAGGATCTGATGATATATGGTAGTACATATATTGTCTTTAATAATGAATTATATATATATATATATATATATATATATATATATATATATATATATGTATGTATGTATGAGATGATGTCCTAAACTAATGAATAGATCATTATGAATTTCGGAATATATACTCTAGACGACAGAGTGAGTAACATGAGCACATTCTTTTTGGTGTACATTTTAACATTTAGGGGTGAGTTCAATAACAAGCAGTACTAATAGCTTCATGCGAGATCCAACACAGTTTGTTGTTGTATGATCACTTTCACTGATCGTTGTGAATACCCACCAACTCGGTATTTACAAAGTTAAATTACTCCTTAATTATTAGCTAATTCGCTGCGGCCAACGGGGGAACGCTCTTGACCACGAATCAATGGCGATTTGTGATCGGAGTTCGAGCCCGCTGACCGTCGAGAATTAACTTCCTGCACTGAAGATTGCGGTAGCATGAAACATCGATGTCTGTAGGTAATAAATAATTAATATTTATTTATAAATATTATATATATATATATAAAGTTAAGTAATATATTTAGTTTTACAAGATAAACTCCTAAACTAATGAACCGATCATTATAAATTTTTTCATATATATTCTCGGAAACCCGGTGAGTAACGTAGGGAACATTTTTGCTTTAATAAACAATGCCATTTAGGGGGTGCGCAAACCCAAATTCGAACTCTCATCCAAAAGACTTTTACATAAATAAGTTAGATACAAAAGATTTAATAGAAAAAATAAATGTTCTACATCATATTTTGAGTAGTATTAAGTAATACATTTTTAAATTGACTATATGCAGGTTTAGCATACCGCATATACAATCAACAATTAGATAAAACATAATAAAGTTCAATAATATGTTAATGCAGTCGCTCGATGGATAACCCAAAGCACACAAAAAAGTATTTTTAAAGTCAAAATGAATTAGAGAAAAATTGTAATAAATTAAAAACCATTAAAAAATACAATCATTTAGTGGATTTGTTAGTATTTTACCTGTAATCAGACTTACGGATGAGATAATTTCATATACAGCACAAATACTTTATTATATTACTCTATTGAGAAAATTGATATAATTAGACTTCCGCTATTTTATTTAGAAGTTGAAATTAGTGAAGGTGGAAAAATAAAAAAAATAAAAAATAAAACATTAGATAACTGTTTAGCATTTCTTTATAAAAAAATAACTGTTTAGCATTTCTTTATAAAAAAATAACTGTTTAGCATTTCTTTATAAAAAAGTAACTGTTTAGCATTTCTTTATAAAAAAATAACTGTTTAGCATTTCTTTATAAAAAATAACTGTTTAGCATTTCTTTATAAAAAATAACTGTTTAGCATTTCTTTATAAAAAAATAACTGTTTAGCATTTCTTTATAAAAAAATAACTGTTTAGCATTTCTTTATAAAAAAATCTGTAAAAGAAATTTATTTTAATTTTATTTTCGTTAACATCTGTAAATACCTTATTTATTTAACATCAATGTAATTTATAACGCGTGACACATTTTCATTTTTATCAACATAAAATATATTTACAAAATTTAACTTTTAAATAGCTTCTAATAAATAATATCAATATGAAATTTTTCAGCTGTTCTACTTGATAATACAGAATTAGATTTAATTATTTTTATTTTACGAGTATTTATTTACATTGAATTTTCGTTATTAGGGTTAAAAACGGGCGAAAAGTCGGTCATACAATCTAAAAATAGCCAATATGAAAATTTGCAGTTCGTCTCCTTAATAATACAGTATTTCATTGAATTATTGGTTTACGAGTTTTTTTTACCTTGATTTTTAATTATATTATGAAGGGCAAAACTTTGATCATCAAGTCATGTTAATCTTGCGATTCCCTCATATCACTACGCGGAAGAATGCGTCAATTCTGTTAGATTCAATTTTTGCGATTCAATGTCGTGACTGTGTCTCGTTTTTTTGTACTTGTTAAACGAATGAAAAACGGCTAAAAACATCAAAAGAAAATCAAATTGACACGAATAGATTTATAAAAGAGACCATACATAATAAACCTATTTGACTAATATCTCAACGTGTTTTGTGCGTTACGGTTCATGTCTTTCATACCCTCTTTTCATATCAGATGTTTTAGTCACTGAATAAATAACAGAAGAATTGTTGGCTGCCAACGTCAACACAGATTTCATTCTTAAACAGGAAAAAATGAACGATTGATTTTCTTTTGGTTCATTTTCACAAAGAAGAGACTCTTTCCTAATTCTACAAATGCGAACAACATGAGATTCGTTTGACTAAGCTCCACATCGTTTGGCGCAAGCAAGTTCTATTAGATCATTGTGTGAAGACTAAACTCAGTTTAGTATCGTTTCGTTTCATTCTTTTACATTAGGTTTGACATAAAAGTATTGCTGTTTTTATGTTAATTGATGTTGTCATATTTTACAAGTCCAAATAATCCTAATTATTTTTTATTACTTTCTGCAATCGTTCTGGAAGGGATTTGCTACTATCCGTGTAAAAACAATCTGGCTTTAATGCCAGAAACTGATTTAACATTTTATTGGCGAAGTTTGTTTTTCGCTGCATAGTTTTGCACATTTCTAGAAACAAATGACAGTGTATATGAAAGAGGTCAGGCGAATACGGCAAGTGCGGCAGGATCTTCTAACCTCGCCACAGCAGCTTATCACAGTATAATAGATATTAGTCAAATAGGTTCATTTTTATTATCTCTTTTATAAATCTATTTGTGTCAAGTTAATTTTCTTTTGATGTTTTAGCCGTTTTTCATTCATTTAATCACTACAAAAATAAACGAGACGCAGTCACGACATTGAATCGCAAAAATTGATGAATGCGTCTGAATCGCACAAATTGAAGAAATCGAACAGGACAACAGAGTTTGTGCACTTGTGTAAATCTCGCCCTGTTCTTTAAAATTATTGTTAATAGAGGTCGAAACTACTTGTGACTTTCAACTTTTCCGGAAAATTCTCCCAAATAAACTTCTTCAGAAACGGCAAGAACCTTTCTTTTGAACTCAATCAAATCTTTTCACTATCAAATTAATGAATTCTTTCAATAATTCAATATTCACTTTTTCTGACATTCTTCCGGGCATCATTCTTAACTGAAAAAAAAACTCAACATTTTTGTATTTTCTTAAATAAATTATTATCCTAATTATTATTTTCTCACACGTCATTATCAGTGATTGCTCACTGACAATAACCATTAGTGTTCTCTGGAAGCTAGATGACAAGTCTCCTCAGATGTCCAGAATTCTCCGCCTCTTTTGATAATCGTTACAAATAATTTTGCGTTATCGCAACATCAGTTTACTATTGATTTCTCGCTGGCACCAACTATTAGTCTTCTCTAAAATTTGAGTGGCGACAAGCTTCCCCAAGGTTCCAGTGCACTCTGCATCATTCCAGTGGGGGTGTTGTCCCTCCTCAGTCTTTCAATCCTTATTGACCCTTCATGTCCATTTTGTGTGATATCAGCCGAGACTGGTTCCACCACATGTTGGTGAGTGAGTTTGTTCTTTTTGTTGGGGGACAGTTTTATTATCGTTATTATAATCAACTTAGTCGTTCTCACACAAGTCATCATTAATGGTTTCTCACTGATACTTACTGGTGGTGTTCCCCGGAGTCTGAGTGGCAACAAGTCTCCCCATATTTCCAGTACTCTGCATCTTCTTCGATAACATTTGCAAATGACTTTACGTTATCGCAACAGCCGTTTACCATTGATTTATTGCTGGCAACGACGATTAGTCTTCTCTGTGATTTGGGTGGCAATAAGCCTCCCTAGTACTCTCTGCACTCTTCCAGTGGAGGTCTGGTTAGTGTTCTCCATCCTCGATCTTTTCATTCTCCTTGACCATTCATTAATATGATGCCATCTGGGTGGGAGGAGTTTATAATATTTCTTGAAGTTCCAGTTCCCTTATGTTCACGTGGTGTTTCGTCCATGCTTTTGTTTTATTTTTGTTGCAACTTCCATGTGGCTGGTTAGTGTTCGTAGTTTATGTGGATTAGTTTCCGCATTCGATGATTTTCCTTAAGATTTCATCTGTTTTTATTATTGCCACCCGTTGTAAAGTATCAGTCTTCCCTTTGATTCAAATTTCTCCCTAGTCCTTTTTCCAGTTTTTTTGGTAAAGTTCCTAGTACTCCTCCATTATTATTTTTTTTCATGTTCTATATTCCTTTCAGTTCAATGGCAAGTTCATGTAGCTTTTTCTCTTCCCACTTTTCTTTTCTTGTCTTTCTGTTTCTAGTTTCGCTGCTTCCTGGGTTGTTCATTTTGACGATGCCTCTTGCTACGGTGATCAGCCTTTCTGTGTTCTGGGTTATGTATTTTTCCAATTCTTTTTTTTTTCAGTGCTCTTTTCCCCTCGCTCCTTTTCGCATGAAGTCGGTCATCTTTCCGATGCAGTGCGTTGCACATGGTCATTTATTTCCTAGTCTTCTGGTCAAGATGCCTAAGTTCTTTTTGTGTACTGTCTATGAATGGCCCAGAGTACCTTATTAATGATACTGCCAAGGTGTTTATTGTTTTACTAGATTTCTATTATATAATTTATTTTCTAAGAGTTTTCTTGTTCTTCTCATGTATTCTTCTCCAATCTTTCCTTTCATTTCAAATATTAGTAGGTATCATGTTCGTTAATGTCCTCTTGGTTACATAGTCTTCAATCTCTTAAGTTTCAGCGTTAATGTTTTGCCAGTCGTCTACCTGTTGGTTTACACTAAGGGGTGTTTCCTTATCTGTTAGACAATCTATGTTTTGTTTGAGACCCATCCTCTGTTAAGGATCTCTCTTGATTTGTTCAGTTGTCTGGTAGTCAGTAGACATATCCTATAGATTTTTTATTCGCTTCCGAAAGTCGTTTTGTTTGGATTTGCTTCTGTAGTACCATTCTATTACCAGTTTATTCTCCTTTGTGATCCATTTCTTTCTATGGCTTTTGGGGGGTTTTTTCTGTTAATTCCTGCTTCCTTGTGCTTTGTCTGTGTTATTGTCATACCTGGAATTAGAGAGATTACTTACCTCTTTTTAATCGGTGATCTTCTTGTTCCTGAAATTTGAGGAACCAATATTTGCAGGATGCCGACCGGATCCCCATGTTTGGCAACGAGGGAGCATCTGCCGATCATGGCATTCAGATCTTTCTTCTGAGTACAACGGCTTTCATTAGTGTTTATAGACATTTATCATGGTTTGGTTTTTGTGGCAACACAAGCCCTAGCTTATTTTACATATGATCCTGTCACAAGGATAGTGTTTATTTCTCATTTTGATGAGGGACAAGGTGCACTATTACACAAAACACACACACACATCAAGGGACAATTACAAAAGACAAGACAGTTACAAAAAATATACATTAAGTATCTACTTTATATAGTTTTCTAAGCACCTCCTAAAAAGATGATAGATTCCCCTTCCTTATTTACATGAAAACCTGAAGCATGGGGTCAGCTGAAAAGCTTCGTTTAATATTTAACTTATTTATTCTTCTAAGATTTTTACTTGGTATGGCCACTTGTAACGAAGTTGAAAAGGAGCACTCTCAGACCGCTGACGTTGAGCTAACTGCAGGTCGTCGTTCAAAGAGGCAGCGGGTGGCGTGCTGTGTTTGCAAATAAGACTGAACGCTGAAGTAAAGTATAGCATTTACTTTAGTAAATGAATATAAGTGCATTTATGAGTCATGAGTCTTGTCTCGGGCGAAACGAAATTTCTAACGTATTCAAATTAGGCACAAGGCTAGAATTAATATAAAAGTGACAGTGTCAACGACAAGGGGTGGTCTTTTTAAAAATGTTATTTTCCTTGAGAAAGAAATAAGGCGCGTATTAGGAGTTGTTCATACTTGACGATTCTGTGATACGGTAGAGGCGCGTTCAAGCTATTTCGGCATATGCGATGCAGCGGCTAAATGTTCGTCCCTGGTGTCCACCAATACGGCGCGATGTCTTTCAAGTATCTCTCTTAACGTTAGCGTTTTTATTCTGGTGGACCATCGGAGGAGTCCTTTAGCCTATTAATAAAGGCACTCTTTATCCAACATTCTGGCGGCTTTCACCTACCAGCCGTTACAAGTCTGATGAGAATTCGTCTGCAGTCTCTCCTGGACGAAGGCAGCGTGTGGTAAATTGTTCGAAAGCCACAAACGAATCCGTTCGATAGGCTTCTACAAGAGCGCGTTTGATTTCGACGCCATCTTGTTGCTCTTTCAATAGCTACCGATACGTTTCCCGGGTCGCACATTTCAACCGTAGCGGCATAACTTGCACTATCTTGGTTATCTCGCAAAGTTCACATGTCCATTCCAAGTCTTCCAACCATTCTAGATACTATTATTAAATCTGTCAGTGTCAACGGCAAAGGGGTGGTCTTTCCTTTTCTTTCTTTTCCCTTGGAACAGAAATAAGGTGCGTATTTCGAGTGGCTCATACTCGGCGGTTCTGTCATACTATAGAGGCGCATTCAAGAGACCTTTCTAGAAATACATTCTGATTCTAAGGAACAATAACTTAAAAAAATTCAAATGTTTACCATTTTTTAAATTTAAATTTCTTCGAATTAGTTGCCATTTGAATGCAAATTTAATAACTAAAACAGAAAAATAACAATGTCGCCTTTCTTTGAAATGAATTTGCATTTTCGTATGGAGACTTTTCTAGAAATAAATTCACACACTGATGTGTTATTACTTTAAAATTTTAAAATTTTATATTTACCAAAATCGTTTTTTTAAACTGTTCGGTACTGCATTCAGTTAAATCTCGGCTTAATCTAAAGAGCAATAACTTTTAAATGTTAAACCTTTTGTTTTTAGATGTAAATTTCTTACAATTAGTTGATATTTTAATGCAAATTAAATTTTAAAAAATAGCAAAATAATAAATTTGAATTGTATGGAGACCTTTCTATTATTATTACTATCACTATTACTATTATTATTATTAGTATTATAATTATTACTATTATTATCATTATTATTACTATTATTATTATTTTTATTAGTAGTATTGTTATCATTATTAATATCATTATTATTGTTATCATTATTATTTTTATTGTTATTTTTATTATTATTATTATTATTATTATTATTATTGTAAAATAATGATGCATACATGTTGAGTAATAACGCATAAGGCGTCACGGGGAGGCTAAGGGCATGACTCTGCAATGCTGAAGAAAAGCCGAAAACTAGATAGATTGTCAATTAGGCTAACAGAACAGCAGAAATATATCGGTGACCTTTGAACGAGCCCAGGTGTGTGAGGTCGACGAGTTCATTTCGGAGTATGACGTCGTAAAAAAACGACTCGTTAACCTTTAAAAGAGTCAGGTGCACGAGAGGGCACTCAGAGTGCAAAGTCAGAAATTAAAACGGCGGTTTCAAACGAAAGAAGAATGAGCGCTTGCGTAGCAGAGAGCTAGTTGGGAGGATATAGAGAAAAACTTGTCGTGGGTCATCCCCGAAGAGAGCTACCCCCACCACGGCCGAACTGATGTAAACAATTGGCGTGGGGATCACAAGCCTTCCCTAGATTCCGGGGACAGACTGCTAGAGTACGTATTGTCGTGTTTCTCTCTAGGTTGCAAGGTAAATCACTCTGCCTGGTTTTCGTGAAAATAACCTACGTTGGGTAGAGTCGAAAATCAACCGCCATCAAGGTAAAGAAAGGGGTTTCTTCGTAAGACAAGGGAAAGAATAATAATGCCAAAGGATTTTTGCTAACAAAGAAATATTTAATTATATATATGTGCATACCCAACTTACACCAGCTGGTAGTAAATGAATAATAAAGAAACAGTTTCTAGAGCACGTCCTTGTCTCTATAGTTGTGTTTTGTTTGATGCTACCGCGTCCTCCGAAGGAACGGGTATTGAAACATTATTATTATTATTATTATTATTATTATTATTATTATTATTATTATTATTATTATTATTATTATTATTATTGTTGTTGTTGTTGTTGTTATCATTATTATTATTATAATTATTATTATGCACGACATTGGTCATTGAATTATAAGCATACAACATATATTGACCCAATAATTAAATTATAAGTCCAGCGAAATTTTTTTTATCACTGCACCACTTAAAGTTGGTAATAGAATTAACAGCTTGCTTGCTTTTACTGACAAATGCATGGCTTTGTCACATTTTTAATTCACCACATTTGTTCCCTTAATTGTTCAGACATAATCGACCTTCCAAAATAAGACTGAATTGTCCGAACAAAAACTGTGTAGCGACATTTATCATCTTGAAGTAAAATAATACCGAAACTGACTAATGTTTGGATGAATTTCCGTTTTAACCTCGATACTTCATCTTCTCTGCCTCTCCCATACTATAATCACCGTTTTATGTCTATAAACTACTACACTACTTAAACTAGTGACAGAGGGCTTTTAAGAAAAAAAATTAATCAAATAGTTTTTTTGTTTTCTCCACGGCTAAAAACATTCAACGGCAGGACATTGTAAAGTCTGTCGCAGTTTCAAAAAAGCTCCACCCTTTTAAAAAACAAAAACAAACAAACAAAACAACAACAATCATTATTAATATCAATAGCGGCGGTGACGAAACCACCTCCCACTTTTCCTCTCACAGATTTCACCACTCCTACTCCCTCTGTTTTCGTTACGTACGCGAGACAGCCGGTTGTACCCCCTTCCTTTCTCACCTGTTCAGTGCATATTTACCTATAAGTATGGCCAACCACTTATAATTCAGTAACTATAATTAAAAAAAAAACAATTATAATAAACAGAACGACGCATAGAAATCTATCTATATTCTTTTTTAAACAATTACATTTAATTTCATCAAATAGTTTTTTTGTTTTCTCCACAAGTGTCACGCACATACATGAATTCCATAGCTAATATAACAAACTGACCCAACGGGTCACGGGTGGTCTAGTATTGTTATATTTTTATTTATACAAACATATTTGCTACACAAATGTACTCATCTTTCAACCCACTAAATATTCGCATGTAATCAAACGAAGGTATAAAGCAAAATGATGCGTAACAAAAATAAAAAGAGCTCTTGAATTTCAAATTTTAAAAGGACACTGGTTTCACGTAGTAAATCATTGACGCAAACCATTCACTCCTTCGTCTCCCTCCCAATGTTTACTTCATAGTGTTTTGATTTGAATAACCGAAACTTTTACACAGATAAGAAAAGAAGAAAATAAAAATATCTGTGCCACTGTGGGATTCTTTGTTCCAATGTGTTTATATATTGTTAATATATGTATTACGATATGTGTTAATATATGTATTACGATATGCGTTAATATAACGCTAGCACTCTTTTTAGTCAATGATATGGACGATCCAGACAATTGCCAGTGGTCCGAGGAAAGAAGCTATTAGAGTGGGATTTTACTGCCATTCCGGTATAGTAGGGGTATTTACTTTGAGGGGGTACACGTGCAGTATGTTCACCAGGGTATATTCTGTGAACGTACTTGTAAAACAAGCGGAAGGATTCCATATAGTGTCGATAGGACAAAGGTTGGGGCTTGGTAGATACTCTTTTTTGCACCCTGTCAAAGAGGGAATTCTAGTGGTTGGAGCACCAGCTAAAATGTGTCAACAATACCCCATGCATGGGCAAATGGTGACTTTATAGAGATATAGGATACTGGCAGGTGTGAGAAATTTTCTAGCCCGATAGAGGGCGCCTATCTTCTTTGCAGCAGACTTGGCAGTATCTTCTATGTATTTATTCCAATTGGTGGTTGTAAAGGTTTCTTATAATAGTTAAAGGAAAGGAGCTTTGTTTTTGTAGCACTGAATGTAGCCATCCATTTTTGGCCCAATTCTACTAAAGAATAGAGGTTATTTTCTAAGGATTTAGCTATTGCCTTGAATATGTATGTCTTTGATTTTCTCACATGTTGAGAATAGAGCGTGGTGTCATGAACAAATATACTCATCTCGAGTGAGATAGCATCAGGCAGGTCGTTTACGAAGATCAGGAATAATAAGGGCCAAGCATCAGTCCTTGTGGTACACCCCTATTAATGTAATGTTATGTGGATGTACATCTATCAAGATAAACCTTACTTTTAGCAAAGAATATCTGCTTATATTAAATTTTCTGTCCAGTAATACCGTACCAGTAATTTCCCTAAGAAGACCTTCATGTCGGATCTTGTCAAGCTGAGCAAGCAGTTTAGCTTCATCCTTTGCTGTGCAAGTGACATCATGGCGGTTGGATAGTGGAGGAATTGTTGATTTCCTATTGTCCACCACACCATTTTAGATTTTCCATAAATCACAAGTTTCTAATTTATGTGACTCAGTGCGTTTTCTGGTCATTTCAGTATACTTACTCTTAGCTGTGACTATTACACTCTCACAGTAGTTTCTTGATGCTATAATTGTTTGTCTATTTGTAGCTGACTTATGGTGGTTTAAACAATGGAATGCTTACTATCTATTCCCAATAGAAGTGAACCATTAAAAAGAGTGGGGCTTACTGTAGAATTTGCGCATCAGGACAAATGATCCTATGTCTACTGTGATCCGTTCAGTTACTTACTTTGCTAATCGTTCAGCAAGGAGAGAAAACGATTTACCCCAAGATGCATATCTGATGAAATTTCTTAGGAATTCTAATCAGCACATTAGTCTATCTCGTTTTATGTAATGACGCTTCGGTTTGGGGTTGGAGGTTTATGCTGATATCAACAATTATTACTAAATGATCAGCATTTTCGATTTAGTTATGAGTATTTGTCCTACAAGTCTCGATCAACGTTGTCGAGAATAGGTCAAGAAGTGAAACTGGCTGATTCTCACAATCTGTGAGGGTAGTTGGAAAAGTGACGGTTTGTGAAAGGGAATATGTAATAGAAAACTACACGTGCTGTTACAAGTTGGGTCTGTGTAGCTCGAGAAGCCAAGCAAATCTTTATAGTGGACATTAACATCTCCAAATATATAGGTTTGTGCCTTTTATCCAAGGAAAGTGCTTGATCTATACTATCGGAGAAGTAGTTGAGTAGAGTCCTGGATCGAGGAAGAGCGTTAGAGGAAATATAGGTAACTAACGCTATGTTGTAATGTTAATCTAAAGCCCACTGAGGCTTGATCTACAAATTCTAGACAAAGTTCTTTAGTCAAGTGGAGGGTTTTACGGATGAAGACTCTGAGCTGGTGCATATGGTTGTCAGAGTCCTTACGGTAGAGTAGGAATTATCCTGGCATATAAAAACGATTAGAGAAGATTCAAGAGTGTACATGAGTTTCGCTTAATGCTAAGATATCTGAGGAGTTTACCAGGGGAAAAGATTCTATATCACCAAGATTGGTTCTAAGCCCTCACATATTTGTGAACGAGAAGCTTAAGGGAGGAGGCCATTTGTTTGTGTTTAGAGGAATGGGCATCTGGTTTAAACGAATTACTTGTTTTTCTTATTGTCATTAATATTAGTTTTTAGATAGAGTGAGTTGGCAAAGAAGGTGTTTGTTGAATGTCAGAAAATAAAGTTCGCACAAGTAGACTATTGGCCGTATCTTTGTCCATGGGGTTTTGGCATCGGTAAATCATCGTCTCAGAAGACGTTTGTTGATCCAAAGGAAACTTGTAAATGCCCAGTTTTTGATGATTTTTTCCTGTGTTTATTTTGTATTTCCTATTGTCTCTTTCAATTTCTCATACATCCTGTCTCCATCTCATTTTATTTTTGAATGATTTTATCCTAATATATATATATATATATATATATATATATATATATATATATATATATATATATATATATATATATATATATATATATATATACGGGGGGAATTAGAGATTTTCCCCGATGTAACAGTGGGTAATTTGAATTTGTAAGTTTTAGAAGCTAAAAAATATATATTTTTAAATACATATTTATTTATTTAAAATAAACTTAGTTGCGACAGTATAACGTCTTCTTCAAAACTAGAAACATTTTGTGTTTTTTCTTTTTCTTTTTCTTTTCTCGTGGCATAGTGTCACTAGAAAATCTGTATAGTCTTTCAACGGTGATTTAAAAAAACATGTTTTAATCACGAGGATCGCATTGGCGCGCGTGAAATGAACTAGAGACTTTTTTCCTCGATGTAAGCATTGTGTAATTTGACTTTGTAAGTTCGAGAAGCTAAAACAGCTCAGACATTTTTTAACACATTATATATATATATATATATATATATATATATATATATATGTAAGTAAATTTCGCGTACAACAAAATTGTAGGATAAATTTCAGAGGAAACATTTTTTTGATCAATGAAACGGGCGGGTGGAAAAAAAAGAAAATTGCTAAAATGTTCCTTATCATCTGACCCTCTAAGAGGAAACGTCAGAATGATAAATTAAAAACTAAGACAATCGAATGAGATATGAGGGGAAACAATTTTGTGCCAATTGGAGAAAACGATTGAGAGAGAAAAAAAACGATTGAGAGAGAAAAAATAAATTTCTCAACGTTATGGTGGATTTGAATCATTAAATATCTCCAACTGATGCTTCAAAATCTTTTGTCTACACAGGCTAGGTCGAGAATTGTTAATAACTAACGTCTCAATAATATTGAGATGGTAGTTCGACCTGGCACTGTGTAAAACAGAAAACCACCCGTCGGAATACTTGTCAGAACAACTATTTGTACTAACCAGGTGATTACTGATGGCTGATTCCTGTGCTTGAAAGTTCCCGGATGATCTCGAAATCTTGTGTAAACGAATATCACGTGGTATGTGTTGGGATATTCTAATTTCTAATCTTTGGAATGTCTTGCCAACGTAGTCAGCTCCACACTGACACATGAATTTATAAACAACAGAATTCTTTTGAATGACAGGCAAAACATCCGTACGAAAAGAAGAGAAAAAGGTTCGAGTCCTGTAAACTACTCTCAGCATGGTTGCTAGAAAACAACGTCGAGTAGAAGAAGAAATCCTTTTGACAATGTCAAGGCCGTCAGAACCTAACCAAGGAAGTTTCAAATAAATAGGGCAACGTGACGGACCAATAAATTTACCACTATTAAATATAGCAACTTTGCGTGCAATGGTACGTTTTATGATATTGATGGGATATCCATTAGCAAGAAAAATATTAGTAATCTCACCAAGTTCTACATCGAGTCGTGTTGGTGAACAAATCATAAGTGCTCGATGAGTGAGAGTAGTAATAAGATTTGTTTTTCTTGATCTTGGGGCGAAAGAAAACCAATTTAGATAAAGGCCTGTAAACGTTGGTTTTCTATACACAGAGGTTTCAAACGATGAACCAGCTTTAGACACTAAAACATCGAGGAATGGCAGGGAACCACAATCCTCGACCTCCATAGTGAATTGCAACGATGGATGCAAGTCACAAAGAAGACGATGAAACTGTTCAGCATCACACCGTGAGGGAAATCAAGCAAAAGTGTCATCAACGTAACGTGTGTAAAAAGTCGGCTTGGTCACTTTGGAAAATAATTGGTTTTCAAAACTCCAACGAAAATGTTGGCTAACGATGGACCAAGTAGTTGTCCATGTATATGCCATCAATTTGACGATACATTATCTTATTGAAACTGAAGGAAACTGATTTAGTAGCAAGTTCCATCAGTTCAACAAAAATTCGTTCAGGAAATTGTGGAGATTTTAAGGAGCCACAGTAAAGAAAATCTGCACATATACCAATGGTTTCATCTAATGGTACATTGGTAAACAAACTACTAATGTCAAAGGAAGCCAAGAACTCAGTATCCTTTGAGAGAGATAATTTGTGTATATAAGACACAAATTGAAAGGAATCAGAGATACAATAGGCCGAATAAAAAGTAAGTACGGGATTAAGAATATCAACTAATACCAACATTGATAGAATAGGCCGTAAAGGAATGTTGGGTTTATAAACCTTGGGTAAGCCGTACATTCTAGGCTTTTGAGAGCCAATAGGTTGTATTCTCTCAAAAATCTCTTTAGAAATAAACTTGCTTGTATAAAGTTGAAGAAGCCTTTTCTGGATTTTTATTTCCATACGAAAATTGTCATCATGGCTTAAACAACCCATCTTGAAAAATGCATTTTTTATCATCCAAAATGTGTAACATTTTGGAGATATAATCAACTTGGTTCAGTATAACAACGTCTGATCCTTTGTCTGGACGAGTGATATAATATATATATATATATATATATATATAATTAAATATTATAATTATTAAGCCTCTATTAAGATGCTCCCTTTCTGAAGATAATAAATTGATTATTCATAAATCAGCCACGTTACATGGTTCTTTCCATGAGATAGATAGAACTCTTTAAAATCACAGTACTGCTTATATTAAAAGAATAGAAGTCATATTTCGCTCGCAATTCAATGCTTGATCGTCGCATTGGCCGATTGGTTACGAGACCAAGGTTCATAATACTTGAATCTGGGGTTCGAATACGGTTGTCGTTTTTATTTTACGCTCGTCAGTATGGAATTCCATACTGACGAGCGTAAAATAAAAACGATATATATATATATATATATATATATATATATATATACATATATGTCTATGGATATACAAATATTTATTTATTAATAATAATAATTATATATATATATATATATATATTATATAGATAAGAATGTTGCCCGTCTGTTTGTCCGTCAGTCACATTTTTTTAAACGTGATAAACACATTGCAAAATAAGGGAGAATACTGTATTTGGCTAATCTAATATTCTAATCTAATCAAAATATATGCGAATCTTTTCTAAGTAAATTAACATCAAAACCTTTAAACTTAAATATAAGGATACTGTGGCAAGGATAGGGAACACTTTTGGGAGAACTGTAATTCCCTACACTTGGGGGCCCTTTTTACCTAACTTGGACTGCCCTCGCGGGGAGACGATCACAATCGTAATTACTCTACACTTCTAAACGTTTCAACCGCGTCAGAGAGACGGCGGTGTCAGTTGACGAGATGCTTATGAAATCCGGGTGTTGACATGTGCATAGCTGGAGTTAAAGGTCAAAGGGACTGACAGCGTCGGTGAGATTCTCTGTGTCTCTCTTTTTTTAATGCATTAGTGTCTCTCTCCCACTTTCTTTCCCCGCTCGCCTTATTACAGCCAAATATTTTCAGTCTGGTGTTTGCACTGTGTATGAACAGACGCTTGTCTCGAGCAGTCACCAACTCAAGTTTTAATCATGATTCTTCGGCAAAAAGTAATTATATTTTTTATATATAAAATGTTTTGTTCCCTGATTACAGAGCGTTCTGTTGCAGCACAGCGGTCCTGCCAGACCACCAATTGTCTGGAGAGAAATAAAGACGCCCAATGAAGCCAAACCTAATAACGTCGCTATGCAAAGCGACCAAGTACCCGTCCGGGTATGAATCACTTCCTAATGTCGTGCGTAGCTCAAGACGTAACAGCTCATCCAGATACGTCTCCAAGGCTCCACACACTAAATTACATTCCCAGGGAAGCGGTCGTTTCACAATACAGTATATATAGTAATCTCTAAACCGTCAAACAAAACCAGCTTTTGTACCTTTGCATTTTTATTTTCCTTTTATGTTTCTAATTAATTAATATTCTGTAATATACATTAATAGTTAATTAAAGAGATTTAATTAAAAAATAACAGCTTTTTAAAAACATTTTTAAACTTCTGGCTTCAATAGAGATAATTACATGAAAACTTCCGGCGTTGATGTGAAGAGAACATATACTACACTTTGATCTTAGCCAAAAAAAGAAGTATAATTTGGCCCGACCCCTAAAAAGTCTGGCCCGACCCCTAAAAATCTGGCCCGACCCCTAAAATTTTCCCCGACCTCCTAATCTCTCCAGCCCCCCCACCTTTTTTTCACTCTCCCACAACCCTGAGAAATATTTTATGTTAAAAAAATAAAAAATAAAAAATTTGGCCTGACCCCTAAAAAATTTGTCCCGACCCCTAAAATTTTCCCCGACCTCCTAATCTCTCCAGCCCCCCCACCTTGTTTTCACTCTCCCACAACCCTGAGAAATATTTTATGTTAAAAAAAAAAAGAATAAAAAATGGGGCCGACCCCTAAACATTTTCCCCGACCCCCTAATCTCTCCAGCCCCCCCCCCCCATTTTTTGGCAAAGAGCACTAAAAGATTATTCTTTTGTAGCTAGACATTTAATGAATGAAAAAAAAAAACTCGATTGAATCGGAATTTATAAGTGTAGTATCGGTTCTGTTGTCTTAAGACCGTCATACCGGGAATTACCTCCTCTGTTTTAAAGGGTGTGTGTGGGAATCCTCTCATGTATGAAACACTCCTTTATATTAAATACTTTATAAAAAAACTTTTCAAATTACTAAATATTTAAAATTAAAAACTTAACGGACGAAACTAACGTTTCCGTTCGGCGTTCAATTGTACTAAAGGGATTATTTAAATATCTCGCTTATTTCGTTTGATTTTCGCACACATTTTGAATGAAATTTATTAATTAGTCATAAATTGTATTTTTTATCCCGAAATAAAATTCTAATTCATTTTTTAAAGACTTGAAAATCGAACTTTAATGCAATGCCTTAATCGCTGGCTTCTATGTTTTGATTTCCTATTATTTTCTTGACATTTATAAAAATGGAAATATGTTTGACTTAATTTTATTTGTAAAAATATCGTAGTGTCTACGTTTATTTTCACATCTATGTAAAGGAAATAGGTTTTACTTTATTTCATTTATAAACAAATATTGTGGGGTCTGCGTTTGCGCTTGACATCCATAAATAATGGTACTTTATTTTTATTTTATTTATAACAATAATATTTTAATATTTATTTTGTTTTAACTACGTAATTTATTTAATTCTGTCACAATTATATAATACTCTCAACCGATCAAAAATATGCTTGTTATTTATAAAGTAATTATAAATGAACGCATGTTTCGCCGTTTACGGCTCTTCAACGTGACGATTTTTAGCGAGATTCAAGACCGCAATCACATATACTGCAATCCGGCGATCGTACTGTTAAGCTACAGAACCTCGCCAGCATTACTCAACCTTTTATCGCTCATAAAAGTATAGACATAAATTTTCTTTGTTATTTGAGGAACTCGATGTAAATATTTGAAATTTTAATTAAGGTTTTGAATTTATCAAATTGTACCCTATTAATAAATGAAACTTCTACTTGATATAACCTAATAGCAATTGCGCTTATGTGTAACTGCAATATTAAACCATCTCGTGGATATGGAAAAATATCTATAATATTTTTCGAAATGATATATATATATATATATATATACATATATATATATATATATATATATATATATATATATATATATATATATATATACATATATATATATATATATATATATACATATATATATATATATATATATATATATATATATATATATATATGCATATATATATATATATATATATATATATATATATATATATCGATTAGTCTAAGCCAGGAGAATTCAAGAATTATTTTAGTTTATAAACAATATATATATATATATATATATATATATATATATATATATATATATATATATATATATATATGAGAGTTTATATCTCCAGTATTTCTTAAATATATGGGTTATTACAGATAGTACTGGAATCTGATGTTTTCATGAGCGACTTCATGTGATGTTTTAAAGGGCGCTGATGAAGACACCGTTTGGAGTCTTCTGAATAATACAGAATAAAAGATTTCCAAAATGTCTTGGAAACGATCGTACGCCATGTAATTCGTTGATTTTGAATTCTTGAAACAATGTTTCAAATTTTGTTGATCTCAAATCACTTTATATATATATATATATTAATATATATATATTAATATATATATATATATATATATATATATATATATATATATATATATATATATATATATATATATATATATATACATAGGAAACAGTATTGGCAACCAGTCCATTAATATGTTGAAAAAGAATTATCTCCCTCCTCGCACCCAGGTGCCAAGTGGATGAGCAATATTGTTGCAAAAATCCTTCTCTAGCCAACAATCCACTGACCACTTTACCGACCCCGTATTTTCTCCTAGTATCGCTTTTACGGTTTGGTTCTATTTTTGGCTTGATTCTTCCAAACTCCTGCCTTGCATTGGAGAAATATTGTCGAAAAATGGCCAAATTTCAAGACATTCCCGACATATCCGTTCCAAAACGAACAGAAGCATTTTGTTTTTGTCTTTTTCTTTCTTTCCTTTTCCTTATCTTTTCTTTTCTTTACCTGTTTTTCCCGCGAAGAAATGTGATCTGCTTTGGGGATCTCACCTTATATGTTGAGGAGAAAACACGAAAATTATCTTCTGGTATCATTTTGTGAGCCAATTATCGATGCACAAATCGATTTTGAACCCTTTCCTTGTTCTTGGTGAGACACGACCTGAAGTGACGGGAAAACAAATCCTCAATCGAAACGTATATTTCAGCTGAACGTTGATTTAAGGCGAACACAAATTATCGATGTTAAGCAAGATTATGCTTTGTCATTTTTATTTAAGAAACTGCGGAAAACTACAGAAATCGAAAAGAAATCGAAGGTATCGTAAATCCAAAGGATAATTTTGTCAATTTCTTACTAGCTGAGCCGTGTCATGGCATTGCCTGGGAAAAACTCAATAAATTCCATGTTTCAACCTTGAACTATTATTTACTTCTTATGTATGTACGGAGCGAACAGAGACCCCACGATGTTAATGTAAACAGCAGTCAGAAAAGCGAAAAACAAACTTTTGGGCTGCGTGTGTTTCGGATGGAGGCTTTGTGTTTAATGTACAATGTAAATACGTATTTCCTTAATGGAAACTGTTATTTATGACGTCAACAACTGTATAAAATGTAATAGTCAGGAAATGATTTAATCACTGGCGGTCATGTCCATATAGTGAGGGAGGGGGAGAGGGGGTAACATGGAAAACGTAACAGCACGTCTATTAAATTTTCACGTTTAATGATGTAAATCTTATTCTAAACAGAAGTGTCATAGATAATAGG
Organism: Sepiola atlantica; assembly: GCA_963556195.1. Classification (NCBI taxonomy): domain Eukaryota; kingdom Metazoa; phylum Mollusca; class Cephalopoda; order Sepiida; family Sepiolidae; genus Sepiola; species Sepiola atlantica. The sequence goes on along the minus strand of OY744526.1, from coordinate 75,600,561 downwards.
TAATCGCTTGGCCGTCTAATATTTAAAATATAAAATTATTTAAGAAAATAAAAACTGTGACAGATTGAACGATGAACAAAAAAGTCTCGCTATTATTGTAGATGAGAAATCACAGCTTAATAACTCCCGCTCCATCCCCATAACAGAGACGCTACATTTTTTAATGTATAACGTGTGAACGCCCTGAAAAACTTTGAAGCGAACAAAAAAGAAATTGATTTAGAAACTACTACTACTACTACTACTACTACTACTACTACTACTACTACTACTACTACTAATAATAATAATAATAATAATAATAATAATAATAATAATTTTCAATATAATACCAATAATCGTAGGAGCAAGTCAATATAATACCAATAATGGTAAGTGCACTGGGAACAGTCCCAAAGACATCTGGGAAAAGATTGGGAGAAATTGGAATCAAAGGGATCACTGAGACCCTACAAATGACCGCAATGATGCAAACAGCTGCAATCTTAAGGAAAATCATCGAATTTCATTTTATATCTTAATTGATGCTTTTCAAAACAACATATAATTCGACCATGTTAATGTGATTATAGTCATTCTTTTTTCTAAGCGATGCTGTATCTTCCGCCACAAAACCACCAATCTCCACAACCACGCGTGTTGCAATACTTCTTGCATCACACCACACCACTCCTTTTTTGTTTCAGGTATGTGCCAAGCTGCAGTAGCAGGGTCCTTTTTTTCTACATCAGCTAGAATCTCTTGTATTACTTTAACGATTTTGCCAACAACTCTGCACTACACTTGCTCTTCTTTTCGCATAACTGCATGTCAGTCGCAGCCATGCGGCAACTGGATAGTGCCCCAACAATTTACAACAGATAGAGTATATATGCCGTCTACTCATGTCTTCTGTCATCACCGAGATCTCGTTGCCCTTTTTGAACATCAGCTCACCAATCTTTGCTTGCATAAGTTTAAAGCCCAGTGCCGCTCCTCCGTCCATGAATTTTGGCGGCTTTGTTGTTAGCCCAAATCCCTTAATATGTTCCACAACTTTCTCTGTCGATACCTTTGTCACATCTACCATTATGCCATCAATGGCCCTTTTTGTCTTATTTCCTTTCATTTACACAGTTTTTAGAACGGCTACCATATTCTTTGGTTCAACATTAAGTCCAAATCCTAACCGTGTCAGGCAGTAAGTTCTGCCTTCATAAAAACCAACTGGGACTGCCATGGTCACTTTGCCACATGTAGCTGGAAGTAAGCAGACTTATGGTTCAAAATCGCAGTTCCTTTAGCCAACTGCATCCACTTTCTGATCATTTTATCACACACATCTATTATTACGTTTCCCGTATGACACGCTCCAAAATGGTTCAATTCCCGAAAGTCTTATAGTGGTCTTACTTTATCTTACCATATTTTTTTGTGCACTGGAACACTGCGATCAATGGTAACACACCTTTTTCTTCACCCTTCCATGCTAAGAAAATACCTTCCGCTATCTACCTTTCCACCCCCTTCTTAAACTCTGAGTTTTTCTCAATCCCTAGAGAATTCTTGTGATACTTTACTTTGTTCTGTAATACTGGGGGTTCTCTCATCCATTTCCATTTCACTGTCCATTGCTTTCCATCAAAATCTGTCCTCGATTTTTCAAACGTTCGGCAGATGGGCAGCTACCGCACAGTGTATGTCTCTAAACTTCACCTCAGTTTTTTTTATAGTCACACCTCCCATCCCATTGATTACATCCATTCTAATTATGATGTCGATCCCGTCAATCATGTGATCCATTATAATCACTACCACTTTCATTTGTACTCCACATACTTTCATTTCCACTCGTCGGACTCCCTTACATTTTACGTCCCTTCCATCAACAATTTTCACATGCCACTCCTGCCACACTCACTCACAAGTTCGGAATTGAGTAAAATAGTGGTGTACCTCGGAATGTGCTCACATTTTCTACAGTCATAGCACCTTACCCTGGCTCTAGGTGGCTCCGTTCAATCTTTAATTAAATGCGGTCCTCGACATCTAAAGCACCGAATGAACCGCATTTCACAATGTAGTGCTCTGTGCGCTCGCTGCCATTTTCCCAGTCTCTCGCATTTTTTTGCTAACTAGAAACAGCGCAGTGGTATCCGTTTGCTAATGTCCATTCTCTCTATGTGAGGTAGCTGTTGCAGTGCCACAGATAAGTCGTCTGAGAAATCCTGTAATTAATGCAAGTTTAACCGTATAAGCAAACCCTCTTCCTAGTTAACCTGCTAGTCCAGCCAATCTTTTGATCGTATTGGCGAAAACGTCCACCGATTCTCCAGTTCATCTGAATCGTGTCAGTTTTTCATACGCTTCGAAAAGCACTTCGGTAAACGTTGTCACTAGTCTCATCTCAATCTGTTCCGCATCTAACTGGTCTTCATTACTCATCTCAAGGTAGAAAGCAAGTGCATCTGCATGCAGAAAAAGTGGAATGAAACTAGCTTTGCCACCAATTTCACTTTTTTCATCAACCTGACTACATCAGTTTCTCCACTAAAAGGCGATATCCCATCTTTGATTAACCTTAAATTTCCGGACTTCTTAATCACCGTTTCGCGCCGAAATAGCTTGTAATTCGGTAATGAATTTGAAGAAACTTCTCTTCGATGACACGGCAATCTCGATCTCCATCTCCATCTCTGCTGTCACTAATATAACTGCTATTTTCACAATAGTCCTTCTTAAAGTAGTTGCAATAAAGCAGTTGCAATCCTCATATGCAAATGAATGCAACCTATAAAAACTCTACTATGAACACAAGTTATTTTTTCCACTGGAAATCGAGTGCCTACCATCCAAAGCGGTCGACGCACTTCAAAGCTGGTATCCTTCATTTTCCTTCCATTTTTACCGTAGTCAACATTTATCCTTTGTATCTTAAACTACAGGTTTGTAAGAAACAAATAATAAAATCACCGTTTATTAAAAATGTTGTTCGTACCAGTCAGCAGCGGGTTTGTTGCAGCCGGCCTGAACTATGTTTCTGTTCAGTCCTAAGAGGTCCACTCTCCTAAGCCTTGCCGACTTGACATTGTGTCTTGCAGACGAGGTAAATAAATATACTAAAAGGCAAACATCATAATAATGTCATATCGACTACAATTCCCGAATTATCATGCTTTTTTCTAAACTACTTTTAAATAGTGCCTCATTTTGGTATTCTTCGCCCCTCGCTCAAAAGAAAGAATGAAGAAGATAATACTAAAATAAAAATAATGACGCAAGCAAAATAAAGAAGAAAAACAAATGAAAACGTGTCAATGAAGGAAAGTTAAAAAAAAGAAACAGAGAAAGAAAGAAAGACAGGAACGTATATAGAAGTTTGTGACAGAAGAAATAAAAATGTTTACGTAATAAAGTATAAAAAAAGAACATGTGAGTAAGTGTTGGGCGAACGCTATACTAGTATGAGTGGCCATGTTCGAATTATAATGTTTGTTTGTCGACTGTTCGAAAAATCTCATTCTATTAATCTAGAATAAGAATCGATGTATGACCGTAAAAATCTCTAACCGAGAAATGACGACTGACAAAAAATGTAAATGAGTAAGTAAATTTATCCGGCGGAACCCCGAGAAGAAGTATATTGTTGTCAAATAAAAAATAAAATGTGAGATGCATTAAAAAAAAGTACATCAAAAGTAAACAAACAAAAATAACAGTAAAAAGTGAGAATAATGAAAGCAACCGGTGATGTTCAAGCAGCCCATCATTATTCGGTTAAGCTAGAATGTAAAAGAAAGTCTCTGGAATCAGCCAAACTAAACGCCCTAAAAGCAGAAAGTGTATTTAGTTAGTAAAAGTATTATCAGGAAAAGACACTAGCAAGAACTTGAAAAACCAAATAATGACGGTGTCAATATCCTATGAAAAATACTTCCCGACGTAAGGTGGTTGCGGTGGAAGTATTTAAGCGGGTGAGTGAAAATTACTTCGACTCCCTGTATGTATTACTATTTCAGGAGCAGCGGGCAAGCCGGAAAAATGTAGAAATTACTAAAATCGAACCAAACAGAAGCATATTTTCCGAAAACACGCATTAGTACTTTACATAGAGCGTAAACATAGCGGAATTCTATATATCGCTTGTATTTACAGAGCTATAATATCGTATGGAATAAGGGAAAATCGACTTTTATTTTCTATATAGATACTTAAGTGGCTTTGCAAACTCACGTTTTCCTTATTACTCCAGTTAAATCAGTTAATTGATGCGTTACTTTTTTTCCAATATATATATATATATATATATATATATATATATATATATATATATATATATATATATATATATACCCGACATTGGCTAGGGGTTTTCCACTCTTTTTGAGTATTTTAAATTAAGAAGCTAACAACCAGAAGTGTCAACTCATGAAGCAGATCGATGGAGAGACATGTACTGATTACGAGACGCATGCGGGGATGGGGAAACTAGCTACATAGTGTCAGTTGTGAGTGTGAGCGATTAATGGACGTCGAAATAGAATTATTAATTATTTCCTTTTAGTTTACAAAAAATATACAAAAAATAAATATTCGAACAAAAAACTTCCAGATGTGTTTTCGGCAGTGGATGGATCGGTGGACTAAGTGCAAGCACGAGGGGCCTATTTTGAAGGGGATATGTCTCCAACCCCGTCACGTATTTAAAAAAAATTTTTTCTGGCCTAAGGTCGGATACGTTTTAGTCAGCTCTCGTATATATACCGGGTAAATTTATAGTTCCATTTTTGCTTCGCAATTATTTGGGAAGTTACTCATTTGTTATTCTTATACCTAAATGTTATTCTTAGAATTATCTTTGAAGCTGTTCTCGTTCTTTTTATAAACTTACAATTTACAAATAGTAGGAAGTTAAGAGCCGAAATATATCTTATATAAATAAAGAGTTTGTCTGTTCGCCCATCGGTCACAATTTTTAAAACGTAATAAATACATTGCGCAATATGTCTAATTTTGACATATCAGAAGTCTTAATTTCTTTTGAAAACGTAGAATATTGTTTTAAAAGTAAATAATCAATTCTCAACAAATAAATATACCGACATCTTGAGATCTTCACCTTGAGCATTTACCAACTATGCTATTTTGACTTTCTTACAGATAGAGCTTAAAACATTACCTTAACGAAATTATTATATCTTTGGCGTGACGTCACAGATTTATGATTTACGCCATGTTTCAAAACACAAATTCAAACATAAGCGATAGTAAAAAATAAATATATGAATGGATAAACATTATCAATAGCGTTGGAAATTATTTTAACAATCTAAAACAATTTATTTTGCTGTATTAATTTATACCGGATTTTAGGATCGTAGGCCTCATAATTTTAGTTTATTAAAAGAATAATTTTATGATTTTAAAATCAAGTGAAAAAAGTTCTTCGTTTGTTAAAAAATAAGGAAAATAAAAAGCGTGTCTATGTCGATATGGAATTACGGACTTCACAGTGTGCGTGTAGAAAATGCTCTCCTAAACTGAAGATCGGTCAATGTACGTACGTTAATTTTCCAAGTGTAACGTGTTTATGCTATTGTTAAGCAGAGAAATTAGTATCGCACTGGCTTCTGCAAATCTTTTTAAATGCCTACGAACATTATCTTTTTTACAAATAACGTAAACTTGTTGGAAACTTATTTTTTAAAAGAATCAATGATAAAAAATGGAAATTAAACTGATCGGGCGTAAGAACAAACTAAAAAGAAAATACTTTTAATAAAGTATTAAATCATAAAGTACAGCAATAAAACTGAAAACAAAGATAATTTCTTTGTTTTAATGTAACAATAATTAATAATAGAAATTATTTACCTGAAAATGAATGGGGGCATGTTCAAAATGTCAAAACAGCGAACTTAGCATCGCCGTGGATTTTGCAAATGTTTAGAAACTGATGTAATATCTGTGCCAATCGAATGACAACAAATTGTCTAATTGTTCTGCTTGTAAATGCGTAAAAAACGTTTTTGTTTTTTTACAAATGACATTAAGTTTGTTTTCAAACTTGTATTTTCAACGATATATTTAAAAATATATAGCAATTAAACATATTGGGCGTAAGACCAAACGCGAAAAAAAGTAGTTGGAAGAAAATCATCGAGTAATATATTACAACTGGAAAAATTAAATAGATTAAAAATAGAATTCGTTTACTTAGTATAATAGTGATTAATAATAGAAATGTCTTACCCGAAAGAAAACTGAAGGTTCGTATATAGCATATGGAGGTATGTTGTAAGCAGCGACATCAGCGTCCCAATTTGCGATATCAAATTAAATAAAAACGTAGTGATTTCATTTGATAATCATCTGTTTTTTTTATTCAATCAAAATAAACGGTGAATCTCACGAAGTATCAACTACTGAAAGGGATTTTTGGGTGGAATAAAATATGTAATAGATAAAACCGATTGGAATTTCTCATATATATATATATATATATATATATATATATATATATATATATATATATATATATATATATATACTGCGAGTATTTAGGTAGCATTTTCTCATTTATGCAAACATTGTCAAATATAACAGAATTCACATTGTTCAAGGAAAGACATTGACAATTTAAATTCAGCGACGCCGGAGTGGCATCACAGGATAAACTCGCATTACGTTAAGCATTTAAAAGTAATACGAAAACGTTCTCTGCGCGTTTCTCCCCAGTCTTTTAACAATTATCTTCTTTCTCCGGCCTGTTTGCTAATTTGCTATTGACACTTGAATTGAAAACGTTCGTGATACCTATGTGACATTTATACAGAACAGACAGAATATACATATTTTTTTAAATTTTTTTCTCGTCCCCCTACCACCTGTCTAACAACTTATTCGTATAGCATTTCAAGGTTTTAAATAATGTACTTTTACAAATACTGACGATTCCCTATAATCGTGTTCTTGGTACATAGTAAATAATTTCTAAAATTATGACCCCCCCCTCAATTTGAATGATTATATCATGTTGTGGCACCAACATATTACTTTATATATATATATATATATATATATATATATATATATATATATATATATATATATATATATATATATATAATCATGAAACCTTCCATCATATGTCAGGGCATTTGGTTATGATGAAATATTATAGGATCCCTAAACAGATGTTATATAGGAGAACTTCATCATAGCTAACGTCTGAGTAAAGTATTTATGACACTATTATGGGCAAATGCTTATTTCGATTCGTTGTTTTAAGAAAATTCCATGTCTACTAATATTAAAAGTTGACAGGTTGTTATTTGTTATAAAAGTAGTTATAAGTGCGACCAACTGCTAATTACGCACTGAGCCTGCCTACGAAAAAACTGTAAATAGTGTTTTAATTAAACAAATTTTAACTACTGTTACCATATGCAATTAATTTACAGAAATAAGTAGATTAATATTTCTTGTAAACATATATGAATGGTTATGTTAAAGTTGTCATAGAGAAATGTAGAATTTAGAAAAAAATTATTAAAAGCGTAAGCAGCTTTAAATGCGAAGGTGATTAGGGAGAAATGTCTCATAGTAAGAAAGTTCCGATCCTAATTGGGTATTATTTGAAAGTAACTGAGGCAAAATACATTTTTATTAACAAAACATGGCTGAAATGAGAAAAAATAAAATAGGCTAGTCAGAATCAAATATTGATTAATTTGATTAATTGCCATCAATGACAAATTCCAAACATTCGATAAGATGACTATATATATGCATATATTGAGTATTTACTCAATCCGTCTTAACTCCCTCTCTCCCCATATCTCTCTCTTAAGCATCAACCACGTTGCCCTTTATTTCATTGCTCTCTCATTCCCATATAAAGGCTAAGTAATAGGATTCAGTAGCTTCTCAACAAGTTGATCAAACCCGTTATCCGAATAAGGAGAAAACTCTTAGAATATTGCCGTATAAAGAACACTAAATAGGAGATAAAGCCGTTTGAATCTTGATTACATGGCTAAAACCTACACGTAAATCGCTGAAAGTGTATTTGTCAGTTGAAGATAATCTCAGAAGTTGGCAACACCTTAAGCAAAATTTGATAAGCCCACGTTTGAATCGTGTTTGTTATACAAGCATTTAAACTCGAATAAATTAGATACTTTTGGTTCGATAAAAGAAATTACGACACTTCTAGTATTAAATAGAAGTTACTAACACTCCAGGGAATTTATTATTTCAATGTATCATTAAAAAGATTACCCCTGTTAAAAATATATATTGGATTCAGCTTGCGGATACAAGAGCATTAAAATACTCCCCACTTAAGAATGTAATCCTACATCTATGAGAACAGAACATTTCATGTCCGAGAAACGAGAAAGAAAAACTCAATAAGGAAGAGAGCAAGAGTAAATGAAAATATTGAGAAAATAAAGAAAGCTTTTAAGAATTAATATTTTAAGAAAGATAGAAAAATAGATGATATATAAAAATGAAAATACAAAGATGCATTAACAGCTAATTTTTCTTTCGTTCTCTTATTTCAGCTTAAAATCGATGAAGCTAAGCACCTCCATCTAACACCAATCCTTGTCTATAATTGATACATACACACAGTAACTTTAACTTTTGAAACTTTTGTTTCATAAGTTAAAATTGTTGTGAAATTTCGCTCTTGTGCTTTTGTTTGCTACTACTCCGTGGCTGTGTATGTTTCAGTAAATACGTTTTAATTCGTGGATTGAAAAGTATTATTATATTATATAGACATGACAATATATATATATATATATATATATATATATATATATATATATATATATATATATATATATATATATATATATATAATCCGAGTATGGTATAGATTCACAGGGTATACATCCGGGGAGTTGAACCGGGTTTATGAGAGTGCTCAATAAAAATATAGAGCAGAAATATAAATATAAATGATAATTCATTTCATTTTTACTACAAAATTGATTTTGTTTCACGAGAGCAGTTTGAGGGACTCCCGATCATCAGGTCTTGAAATAAAATTATCTAATTTTATTTCAAGGCCTGAGGATCGGGAGTCCCTCAAACTGCTGACGTGAAACAAAATCAATTTTGTAGTCAAAATTAAATAAATTATCATTTATATTAATTTATATATATATATATATATATATATATATATATATATATATATATATATATATATATAAGACCCCCCCCCCCCAAAAAAAAAATTTACAAACTAGTTTTGGCCGATTGTAAATTCAAGTTGCGTGAGATAGCATAGTAGTTAAAGATATCCGAAGGTAGCGTATTTACCATTTTATATGAACATTTGTCAAAAGAAAGCTTTTTTCTAAGTGGGCGCCGCGTTTTCTCACAGTCGATCAATAACAACAATACGCAGACGATACAGAGTGTTGTTTGCAACTGTTTCACGCAACAGAAAGGTTTTTGTGTAAATCTATGATAATGGATAAAATATGGATCCACCATTTTACTCTGGACTCAAATCGGAAGTCAGCTAAGTGGGAAGCAGCAGGTGAAAACCGTCCAAAGCGACTAAAGACGAAAACGTCAGCAGACAAGGTGTTGGCCTCCATGTTTTAGGATGCACAAAGTATTTTGTTCATTGATTACCTTGAAATGGAATAACTATCACTAGCGAATATTATATAGCGTGATTGGTACGTTTCAAGGAAAAAAATCGCTAAACGACGGCCAAAAATGAAGAAGCAAGAACATTTACCATTCCACAAGTAAGCCGCAACGATCGCAAAACTACAGGAACGGCACTTCAGATTGCTTCCGAACTTACCCTATTTCCCAACGATTACTGGCTGCTTGTAGACATCAAAAGGGTCCCCAAGGAAATAAATTTGATTCCAATGAAGAAGGGGCTTCGGAAACTGAGGCGTATTTCGAGGCTAAAGACAAATCATTCTTTAAAAAGGCATCGAATGTTTAGAGAAGCGTTGGAATGAGTGTATCACCCTAGAAGGAGACTATGTTTATGAATAAAGTCACATTCTGCCTAAAAGTTTTTGTTTTGTTAGTTGAACATGAGACTTATTAAATGATGTGTTAAATATAATAAAATGTTCCGTTAGTCATATATGATAAATATTCTTTAGTGTGTATACAAAATTAAATTGTATTTCCGATCGATTTTTATATCAAATGCTGATCTAAATTTAATTTTTGAATAATCATAAATTAAAAAGGCGAAGGATATTTTACCCTTACACTCAGAAGTACTACCACTGTCATCTCAACACCTGGAACAAATATAATATAATATATATATACAAAATTACATCCACCAGAAGTTGTTTCAGTTTATTCGTGCACAAGTCAGTCTTTTTAAGGTTTAATTAATACTTGGAGAGGAAAGAAAAGAACAGTCAAATTAATTTATTTTAAAAAAGCTACAATACTGTGATTATTTTGATTGTTTTTTTAGTTACTTTATTTCTTTTTAAGATAATTATTTATTGATACTTATCATAGGAATATCATTTCTTTTTCGTGATTCTGATTATGAAAATTATTTTTTTAAACTAGATTTTTCTTTTTTCCATACGCAAATATATCAGAATATTATGCAGAGTTTCCATTCGCTGAAACAGTCGCGGATATTGTCACAATCGGTATGCCAATTTACATAAAACAAGCTTCTTCACATAGACTTCCTTCATGTGAAACACATACCGTAGGACTACTTCCCTACATGTTACAAAGTAGTCTTCAAATCCCAAATTAACATACTCCTGTCATATACCGCCCCCACAAGTCATCAAACTTACTTCATTCCATTAATTATCCGCAATCCTCTCATGAGGTTCGTCGTCATTCAACTGGTTATCATTCCAGATCAGTACCCCTTGTCCTCGATTAGCTTTCGACCTTGATATGTGGTAACTAATCAGAAAAAATGATTTTAAAAAGACTGAGTTCAGATTTTGAAATCTGCACGTTAAGTTATGAAAATGCTTTTTTAATAGAAGCGTGACAGACCAACACTGATGCGTAGTAAACTGAATCGAGGACGCATCTAGACATGTAAGAAAAAGCATTTGCCTGTCTGTAACGTCCTGCTCGTTGAATAGCAAAACCGATTTTTTGTTCATTTTCTCTTTTGTTGCTTGCATCAGTTTCCACCCGCTGCTGGCAATCCGGGTTGCTCTTCTCGGACAGAAACAGTGTTGTTGGTAATCCAACCAATCACCATCAATCATCTTCTGACCTTCGCTCAGTGAGAAAGGAATTCTGGGAAAATCAAACAGGACGTAGAGGGCAAGGATATATTAGGTATTTATCTTTCTGTTTACGGTCTCTCCATGTATATTTCTCTTCCTCTTTCACTTTCTTACTCTGGTTTTTTTTAAATCTCTATTTTGATCTTGGCCAGACTCGCTTTGTTTCTTTCTTTGTGTTTTTACCTGTAAGATTATCTCTCAGTCGATACATTAATTCCAACACATATGACTAGATCACACACACACACACACCCATATATATATATATATATAAATATATATATATATATATATATATATATATATATATATATATATATATATATATGGAAATTGAGAAAAGGAAAGCAATATTAATTTGCAAAATTTACTCCTGTTTCAGAACTCACTGGATGACAGAAGAAAGGTGTCAAGCCTTTTACTTTAATCGAATTCTGATGAGGTGACATTTATCAGAGGATAAAAACCGGTAATGTAAGTGTAAATATTACCGACAACATTTAACTTCGAAAACATTTTTACACAAAAAACAAAAGATAAATAAACTTTTGGTTTAGAAAGTTAGGATAGTTACTGTAAAAAACAAAACAGCTGTTTTAGTAGAACTAAAATTTTGAATAAGAATATTCAAAGTTTTCAGGAGTCCAAATGTTGTTGTTAAGAAGCTGATTATTCGACGGTGGTCAGCTGAGTTCGTGTATCCTGTGCGCGTAGAAGTCCGAGGGTAAAAGTATCCAATTCAAATGATCCAGGATGAAGTTGATCAGTCAGAGTTCGATGTATAGCAAAATATGCATTGCCAAAACTTTCCAGCTCCTTGGCAGACCAGTGTTTTGATGGGTTACAGATAGTGATTTAAAAACCGGTATTTTTCGGGCCAGGGCCGGGTGCTTGTATTTAAAATTTCGTGAAAGAAATATGCTCCTTAGTATTTGAATGAGTGAGTAAATAATTACGATGGATGTATTTACGCATTGTTTTTATTGGTAAAAAACATTAGAAGTTATGTTTTTAAAGAAGAAGAATTCGCCTTGAACTAATGCAAAATAACTTTGCGATAATGTCTACCTTTTTGTTGATTATCAAGAAAAAAAGGCCAAGAAGTTTCTTTTTTAATATTAATGTAATATTTTTCATGTTATTATGTTCTGTATATTTCTTTGAATTCATAAACCATGTGGCCAGTTAAAAAGATTATTTCGACACGTGAGATTCGAACTCGGTTATTGGCATCGTAAAAATACTGCGTTATTAATGTGTACTCTGTCTATTTCTTTTTTGTTAACCAATCTCATGTTTCTATTTTTGTGCGAAGAGAAAAACAAAACAAAAACATCATAACATTCCAATAGTATACATATTTTAAAATAAAGGATTTCACAAACTACATTGTGATGTCATAATAGTCGATTCCTTTCGCTGTCTTCCTCTCACCCTGTCTCCACTTTCCTCACTGTTTTATTTCTCCCCCTTTCTCCCTCTTTCACTTATTTACATAATTCCACTCTTCTTGGCACTTCACTTACCATTTGCTCTTTATTAACGTTATTCGCCCTTCGCTCACCATCTAAAAAGTTATAGCAGAGGTTCCGTGACCTTTTGAGTAAAGAGTCGTCTATGTTCCGTTTATATCCTCTCTTTAATGGATGACGTCGCAAAACAATGACCTCATCCATTTACGGCAGCATAAAGGATTTCCCGATGTCTTCCACATATTTTAGTTGCTAACACTGTCCCTTTGTAACAGTATCCCTTTGTGATGACATCCAGTCAGCATGGGTACAAACACCCAACATAACAAACAAGATAACAAAATTCACAAAGTACACACAGATAATGCCGTAGCAATAACTACTATTACTACTACTACTACTACTACTACTACCACTACTACTACTAGTACTACTTGTACTGTTGTTACTACTGCCACTAATAATACTGTTCTTACTACCTACGAATAATATCAATAATGATTTTGTTAATACTACTACTACGACTAATAATAATAATACTGCTACTACTAATAATACTACTGTTGTGGCTACAACTATTATTACTAATAATGATGTTACTACTACTATTATTACTACAAATCAAATCGGGATTGACTGATTAAAATGCTATTTTCAAATTAAGAATGGCAGGTCGAGTGTCACTTTTTAAGTCTTTATGTATCAGTTCTCGTCTGTTGTACGTCGTTTGGCCTGGTTAACGATTCACACGACCCGCCCCACGTTGCGTTCTTATATCACGGTAGGTTGCAAGTTGTCGAACGAGGTTTCAGCCAGAGTCGGCCACCGGGCACAAACAAAGTATCAAACAAGTTAACAGAAATAAAAAAAAGTATCAATACAGTTATCCTGTAACATATGATCAATTTATGTACGGAACATCAATACAATTTATATGAAAAACAAAACTTACCCTGGACAATGTGTGTGTGTGCACTAAACATTCAACTGGATCTTTCACTAATGTCGGCACTGAAAATGCTATTAACTTTTTCCCAGCTCTTTTTTATGTACTAACGAGTCACCGCTTATCAAGGCCGAAAAGCAACTCGAGAATAAGGGTTAATGAGTTTTTCAGGTGAGCAGTGAGAAAACACCGTGAGAATTGGTAAGGATTGTTTAAACTGAGCAGAATTTGATTATTTAAGAGGACGGCTGAACATGAATTTGTTAACATTGGACTTTAAAGCGACCACGGTGTAGTCAGCTGCGAAGCAGCCCAATTATATTGTGTTCCATAGATGTAAATAAACTTTGCACATGGAAGTTCTGTTTAGTTTTAAGTACACAAGGGAAGAAAAGAAAAATATTTACGGTGGTTATAGCTCAACGAGTTTTTGTTGTGAATGTTTTACAAGGGAGACAATAGATTGAGATCAGTCGAGCACGATCCATGTAAATACCGATAGAATAGAGGCAGAGAGTCAGTTTTTTTTTTAACGAAGTGGTTCGGTGTCTAAATTCATGAAAGCTTCTCAGTGCTGTATACTCTGGCTTATATAAAAATCGATTCCAACTGGACGAAGGTCAACTGGGAGTAGAGCTAGTTACTTACTCTTTCTCAGTTAATTATTAACTCATTGATGCGCTCACCAGGCAGTTCGATTCTCAAGTTCCTTTGTTCCCACTAGCCTTCTCCATTGATGATGATGAGCGCAATTTAACGACACTCGTTTTATTCTATTGGTTAACCTATTCTCCATTCTTCTACTTAGCTATATCCTAGACACTGTCGATTCGCCAATTTTATTTTTTAAATCTTGGTAACCGCTGTCTAAATAATTTCATCATCAAAACTCATACCTTTTCCAGATTTGGTCAATTACGAATTCGACATAAAAATTCCTATTTTATCATCTTTATGGAAACAAAGGGCCAATCTTAGAGCCTAATTCAATTTTCACATATGATTTCCACCCCGGCGCCTAGAAGCATTCTACATACAAACATCGGAATTCTGGAGGCAATTTTAATCTACTTTGTGTATACTTGGTACTAGTTAGAATCAAGCCACTTCATAAATATCGATTCTGATAATTATAATTTTCCTTGGTCTTGGATCAGACATCCAGAAAACACCTGATTTAGATTATTTATCTAAAGGAAAACAACGACTGTGTGAAATCTACTTATCTTGCCCGAATGGCATGGAGATGCGAAAGCGAAGAAAACATGATCGGTTATCAATTTCCTCTTTGTCTTAATAATTTTTTGCCGGTCAAGTTTTGAGTTCGATTCTCACCGAATACACACACTTATTAAATTATTTTTGTACTTATTATTTTCTCTCATTTATAATTTAATTATACATTTTTATTTATTAATTTATGGTGTCATACATCACACAAAATCTCCCATAAGAATTATCCCCGTCCAATTCTATCGGTATCTTCATTTATCGCTCAAAACCATTCTCAGTGACTAATGTAGATTGGGATTTCCATTTTTGTTTTCATGTTAATCGAAATTCTTTGGGAAAATAAAAATGATGAAAACTTAAGAATTGTTGCAGTTTGAGAAATAATTATCAATTGTTGGGAAACTGAAATATTCAATACACAAATATTTTATTTCTCTCTCTCTCTCTCTCTTTCTCTATAACTCTCTTCCCATTCTTTCTGTATTTGTGTCTCTCTTTCTTTATCTCATTTCGATTTCTCTCCCATTCTTTAAGTATTTTTATTTCACTATTCTCTCTGTCTCTCTCTGTCTCTCTCCGTGTCTCACGTTTCTCTTTGTCTAACGTATCTCTATCTCTGTCTCTTTCGCTCTTGTCATTTTCTCTTGCCATTTCTTTCTTCCCATTATATTATAGAGCTGAAACATTTTCACCTGAAAGATTTGGATTTTCATCTAAGCAGATGTTTCTGCGATCTTTAAATGTTTTGCACAAACCATTTATGAATATTAATCCAATTTAAACTTCTCATTTCCTTGAAAAGTTGTTTTTATTAAACTTTAATTTACTGTCCATTTGTCAGTTTTCTAAATTTGTGCATTTGGTAACTTTTTGCAGAAATACATAAAATACGAGACAGAATTTGTCATCTATTGCCCTGAAACTGACTGAATTGATACGTGAAAATACGGAACTTCGATAGTTATTGAGACAGAAAACTTATTCAGAAAAATACGGTTACAAACACAGAAAAACGAATATGAGAACAGAATAATTGGAAAATAATGTATTGTTAAAAGAATAGAATAATCAAAATGAGTTTAAATAAATATTTATTTATTTCAACAAATTACATTGTTATGGTTTTTTCAAAAAATGTTTATACCTTTACGAAACAATGGTTTATAATGTGTCTACTCCTTTCTACTTATTCAAAATGGCGTAACCGCGCTCAAAGACACGGACATACATTCTTTCTCACCAAGGCAATACCACCAGACGATGAAGAGGAAAAAAAAGAAGAAAAAAAACACTTTGCTCTGACGAGGAATACTTTATATTCGAAAGCTCAGTTTAAAATAAATAAATATTATTTATTTATTTCAACAAATTACATTGTTATGGTTTTTAAAAAAAATGTTTATACCTTTACGAAACAATGGTTTATAATGTGTCTACTCCTTTCTACTTATTCAAAATGGAATAACCGCGCTCAAAGACACGGACATACATTCTTTCTCACCAAGTCAATACCACCAGACGATGAAGAGGAAAAAAAAGAAGAAAAAAAACACTTTGCTCTGACGAGGAATATTTTATATTCGAAAGCTCAGTTTATAATAAATAAATAAATATTATTTATTTATTTCAACAAATTACATTGTTATGGTTTTTCAAAAAATGTTTATACCTTTACGAAACAATGGTTTATAATGTGTCTACTCCTTTCTACTTATATATATATATATATATATATATATATATATATATATATAATCATTTACGCTTGATGGTAATTAACGACGATATGAACACGCGAACGGTTTGGTTTACTATTCGTTGGAAATATTTCACGCAAACCAACTTTTACATTGAGACAAAGAATGAACATTTCACGGAAATAACACGGTTTTATATTCATGCAATTCGTATCATAATATACATTTTTGGGATAAAGTACGAAATTTTAATTATAACAACACCATAGTGTACATGCTTTTATGATCTCCATAAGTGTATTTCTTGTCAAATCCGAGGAAATTCATCATTTTTATACGAGAAATACACACTATATATATATATATATATATATATATATATATATATATATATATATATATATATATTATCATTATCATTATTATTATTATTATTATTATTATTATTATTATTATACAAAAACTAAATTAATCAACGCTTGTTTTCCTAATGCTTTTTTTACATATTTCAATCCCACAAAGTACATGCTAACATGTTGTCTGTTTTTGAATTGAGTTACGTTTGAAAAACTCCCATTTTAATTGTTTGAATTAGCAAATACCACATCAAGTGAACAATCGCTTACTAACTTTTCATCTATCTATCACTTTCACCCTTTCCCACTATATGTTCTTTCACCCGCTCTTATTTTATACAGTGTTTGTCCACTTTAGCTTCTGTTGTAACTAGATGTTCCTCTTGGAGCTTAGGGTGTGTAGTGCTGATACTAATTCTGATGAAATATACACTAGGTATATATATATATATATATATATATATATAATATAAATATAGAGGCTAACAAGCCTTCAAAAACCATGTATTAGATGCGAGTAATTAAATCAAAAGAAAAAGAAAAATATTTCGAAACATTTAATAAAATATTTCGAAATACCTTCCGTTTTTTTTTTTTTTCTTCATCTTGATTTTTTTTTTTTTGGCTAATATTTCGCTTGACAAAAAACAAGCTTCATCAGAGCCAAGACAAACAAAGGTATAACCTTTTTTTTTTCCATAATTTACTTCCTGGTGTTGGTGAAGTGTCACGTCCGGTGTTGTGGACTATTGTTGAAAATGTCTTGTTTTAAATAGAATAGAACTTGAATGCGCATGGTCGCTGCGAGTAATAAATTAGGAAAGTTCATTTTATAAAGCATCTTATGTAAGTTAATATAAATATAGAGGCTAACAAGCCTTCAAAAACCATGTATTAGATGCGAGTAATTAAATCAAAAGAAAAATAAAAATATTTCGAAACATTTAATAAAATATTTCGAAATACCTTCCGTTTTTTTTTTTTTCTTCATCTTGATTTTTTTTTTTTGGCTAATATTTCGCTTGACAAAAACAAGCTTCATCAGAGCCAAGACAAACAAAGGTATAACCTTTTTTTTTCCATAATTTACTTCCTGGTGTTGGTGAAGTGTCACGTCCGGTGTTGTGGACTATTGTTGAAAATGTCTTGTTTTAAATAGAATAGAACTTGAATGCGCATGGTCGCTGCGAGTAATAAATTAGGAAAGTTCATTTTATAAAGCATCTTATGTAAGTTAATATAAATATAGAGGCTAACAAGCCTTCAAAAACCATGTATTAGCTGCGAGTAATTTAATCAAAAGAAAAATAAAAATATTTCGAAACATTTAATAAAATATTTCGAAATACCTTCCGTTTTTGTTTTTTTTTCTTCATCTTGATTTTTTTTTTTTGGCTAATATTTCGCTTGACAAAAACAAGCTTCATCAGAGCCAAGACAAACAAAGGTATAACCTTTTTTTTTCCATAATTTACTTCCTGGTATATATTGACACTTCTCTACAGAAAGACATCTTACAAGATTGCAATGGCCGCTTTTGAGCACGCAGATAGCTCAGCAGGCCCGACTTATTTTTACAAGACTTGCTGCATATATTACATACAAGATTACTGGTTTTCGTTTGTACATAGCTATATTAAACTCCTGTTTGTCGATTGTTTAGTTAGCTTCTACCATGTGATCACATGTGACTCAATAGATCAGCCCTTGACAAGCAGACTCTGCCACATAAACCACATACATGTTCAAGTTGTAATGTGGTTAGAACGTTTGGCACTGATTGTTACCGCAAAGTACATTTCAAGATGAAATACTCTATACCCTTTGCCTTTAATCTACTACAGCTATCATAGATACACTTGCGCTAAACAGATCGCCCCAGGGCCATCTTCTTCTCATTCTCCACGTTCATATCAAGTGTTTACATGTTATTTTTATTACATCCTTAAAACGTAACTTAGGTTTGTATTTCGGATGTTTTCCATGCAGCAGTTCCTCATATAACAGTTTCTTAGTGAGCCTGTAATCTCCCATCGTAACTAAATGCCCTGTCCATCGTATCTGACTACGTATAATACGCACTTCTATGCTCGGCACCCCAGTTTGCTCTAGAAAATTGGTGGCTGGTGTAAACGATTGCCACTTAATATACCGATCCTCCTGAGACACGTTTGGTGGAACCTGCACAGAACTTTGATGTGTCTGCGATACATAGTCCACGTCCCCGAAGAATACACTAGAACAGACAAGACGCATGATTCCTACACACAAAGTTTTATTTTGATAGTAATGGCTCTGCCTGACTTCACGCACTTTTCAGCCTACCAAAAGCTTTGCTAGCCTTTTTAATTCTTAAAATATCTCCTAGTTAAGGGATCCTTCTCGGGCGAGAGTACTCCCAGGATATACAAATAAGTCAACTACACATAATCTAGTTCCCTTGACGTAAATGTTGGAGTCCTGGGAGTGTAGTAAGCACTACCTTAGTTTTCTCCAGATTTATAGTGAGTCCAAAGGTTGTACATGCTCGAGAGAAAAGGTATACTCTGGTCTACAAGAAATGCCTTAGCAGCTCCGTTGGCATTCCTCAGGTGATTAGCAATAAACTAACCCATTTATCAGAGAGACGGTAAAGCCTGGGGATCCTCCTATGGTTTGAACATAAAAAACAGTCCGACAGCAACAAAGCCACTGTCGGACTGATTTGTATCATAATTATCCACAGACACGTGTTTCGCCGTCTACGCTGATGAGCCGTAAACAGCGAAAATCGGTTTCGAATCTCGCTAAATTCAGCCACTCTGATGAGCTGTAGATAGCGAAACACCTATATATATATATATATATATATATATATATATATATAAAGAATACTTGTATTGTCGACACTAATCATGTTGCGTTTCAATGTATTTACATTTTTCGAGACTGTTTCATAAAAAAAAATGAAATTACAACATTCAAATTTAAAACTGCCCACAGAAAACTAAAAGGTGAATAGTAAAAAGAAAGAAAAAAGGTCACGAATCACAAGAAAAGTCGGTCAAACACGTTGATATCCTGCTGTCTAGTGTCTATTCAAATCATATTAAGGAACACTAACCCCTCTCCCTCCCACTCCTCTCATCATCCCCAACCCGTGATTACACAATTTAATAATTATAAACCCGATAGAAGAAAGAAAAAGAAAAGGAAAATGACTTAAGGCTTACTTTGAATTTAATTTCTGAGATATATATTTTATATTAATATAATAAAATAGAAAAAAATAGTAATAAAAAAATAAAACAATCTATAATTCTATAATGTTCAAAGGCCATCGCTACAGCATTTGGATCAGAAAATGTAACTATATTTAATCTAAACTCAATATTACATTTTGAAATCACAAGAACTTTATCCTTTCTATCATAGTAATCTAAAGGCAGTAATTTCATTAAAGCGTTTTATAATTGCATGTGTGAATAGAACAATTTGATTAAGTAGAGGTCATATAGATAATCCTAACACTATTATCAATTATTATTATTACAACCCCTGATTGAATCACAAAAAAAATGTATAACTTATTTACTCATTCTCTTAAAATCTACTCCGCCATAAAATTGTTGAGGCCTTACAGATATAATTGTATTATTGATTTTAATTTTTTAGTTTAATTAAAATGATATTATTGGTTAGGTTAAAATCTACCACTCTGTAAAAAGTTTATGAGCTTAGTTTTATACTTATCAAGGGATGCTTTACTTTTTATGTTATATTATCAAGTTAGTTAAGTTGCGTTTACTAGGTTATTATCATACTTATTCAGGGTGAACTGTTTGAAGTGCCTACAATTAAAACCCATCTCATCTCTCTGATTAAGCAAATCATTCTTATAAGGGAATATAACATTAGCGAATATTTCACTACGACAATGAAAACAGGTAGAATTGTGCAATGTAGGTGTCGAATACATTTTAAAGGCCCCATATTAATACAGGTACTATATTCTTTTCTTTTAGAGATATTATATACTTCGATAATGAGGTGCCTTTTTATCATCTGGGTTATTAAATGATCTTTTGTGGTTTCTGTATCTAGTGTTTAAATCAGAACTTGTACCCACTATGTAAAATATGCTTAAGTTAGAATTACTTTCTAGAAACAAAGTACCTAAATAAACAATATTTTAGTTAAATACTTTTCCTGCAACAGCTCTATCAGTCTTTATTGAATTTTATCATTTAATTTTATAAATGCTCTACTCTGTATCAGGCACTTTTGAAAAATATTAGTTTTGTGTTCATTTTGTTAATATATTTGAACTTGTTTAATTTATATATATATATATATATATATATATATATATATATATATATATATATATATATATAAATTAAGATGATTTGACGAATCAAATTGAATGTACTCGCGAAAAGGGAAGGAAAAATGGAACAAAACCCCACGGAACGTACATACACCAATTTGACCAAAATACTAAATGGACTATTCGCAAAATTTAAAGAATAAAAAAATCTTATGAAGCAAAAACACTCCGTGTTATTTAATAATGTTTGCCCCTCTCTCTCTCTTTCTTAATATATATATTTTTTTTTTTCTGCTGTCACACAATTTTTCGGTTCAGTCCGAGAAGATATATATAAAGTTTAGATTTTAGATATTTTTTTAGAATCAAAATCATGTAATGGATTTTAATCAAAATTGGAACCAGTATTCTATACAAAAGGTTTAGTATCATCTTGGTTTAAATCTACGTAAGGGGGCATAAAGTGCTGCAAACTGTTCTGTACGGAGAATTAATTTTACCCGACCTGATACGACTATTATTTTAGTATATAAACGTATACTTTTCTCTATATATATATGTATGTCTGTCTGTCAGTATGTCTGTCTCTCTCTTTTTCTCTCTCACACTGTCTCTCTCAAAAAAATTCAGGACGTACAATCAAAACTTTTTTGTGTATCTCCGTGTATAACTGATGTTATTCTTATTTTTTTCAAACAATTGTTCACAAACGGGCAAACATTGCTATTAATGTAAGCGGGTGATGAGCGAGTCATGTACGTTTTATGGTGAAAACAAAGGCAGAGTTTAAGGTGGGAAATATGTTATGCGATTAACCAACTGACATATGACCAACTGAACAGTGATCAGGGGTCAATTGATTAAAGGTCAACTAAGTCAATGGAGAAACATCAAAACTGGGAATTAATTAGTAGAGAAATTGGGTCACGTCACAGGAGATCGATTAGAGCAGCGCTGACAAACATTGATCAACTGTGAAATAATTGGAAAACGAGACAAAGAGAAAAGAGTTGTCCAATTAAAAAAGAGTGAGTAATGTGCGTGGTCAGTGAATGTAATGTTCTATTCGTGGACAGTTGGATGTGTAATATGGCAGTGACCACTTGAGAACTCATAAGTTGAGGAAGTTCACAACAAAGAAAAACTTGTATTTTCTACCTCAATGTGGCCACGAACAGAGCTTATTCACAGTGTCTTCCCGACTGTGGAACACATTGCCGCTGGACTGCTTCACCGCATATTACAACTTTGTTATTTTCAAAGCCAATATACATTCCTTTTAAGAACCGTCCCCACAAATATTCAGACTTGATTCTGACAATAATTTCTATATCATTTCCCCTCATCCTCGAGTGGCATTTGGTCTTGATAAGTGGTTATTTCTTTTTAGTAAAAAAGAGTTGTTTCATGATAAATGATAAGTTCGAAGAAAGATTAACTAACTGAAGTAGTGGCGATTTCAGTTGATATATGTTCAAATCATGAGGGTCAAATAGGTTATGATGAGCTGGTTGGTAACACGATTACGGTTTGACTGTTTGAAAAATATCAATCAGCAATTTGGTCTGTAAGAAAAAGATTCACAAAGAAAATGTTAACTGACTTGTAAGCAACTTTAAACTGGCCAATTACTTTGAAGGTCGGTTTATATACTTATCTAATGGATGCATGATTGGAAGAAGAAAATTGTCTTGTTAGTTGTTCAGAAGGGAAATTGATCATTATGAGTTCATTAATTATGAGTAGACAATGGGCATTTATCCGAAACCTATCATAACTTAAACATTAACATATTTAATAATGAACTCAGGTAAAATTAAAAGAATCAGTAGACGTATATATATATATATATATATATATATATATATATATATATGAAGTTCATTTTATATTAAGCTTTATATATGTTTTCCAATAAAAGTTATTTATGTGAAAACCACACAAATTAAGGTAATTAAGGCTGGAGTCATATGTAGCACACTAATAAAAGTTGCCACTTAACAGATATGTAATATGGTTTGTTACTTAACTGCCTGTAGGTCTCAAGTGCTTCACAAACAATATTGTAGAACCAGGAGATCGTGAAAGACTAAGCGTTCTCTTCTACCCATGTGTCACCCGTCATATCTTGCAAAATAACTCACAAATTTGATTGTTTACTGTATTCTCTCTGACTTTATCATTGACCCGAGCACTACCATTTCAAATCAAGATTTATCTTTTGTCCCCGGATATATATCTTCCCAAGTCATGACAGACACTTCTTTTCCTAATACACGAAAGACATTTCTTTTCCCAATTCACGACAGACATTTCTTATCCTAATTTACGAAATACATGTCTTTTGACAATTCACGACATATATTTCATTTGAGATGGTATTAATACGCACATTTTTGACGATTAAAATGCTATTTTAAACTTAAGCGTGATAGGAAATAAAAATCATATTTAACATTTAAGTGATGGATTAACAAAAATGTATTTCAACCATTAGTGTGACAGATCGATGATGATGCTATTTCAAACTTATGCTTGACAGACCAATAAAATTGACATTTTCAACTTAAGCGTTATCGGTCAACGATAAAATTATTGTAAGCTAAAGCGTGATAGTCCAACGGAAATGTATTTAAATCAATCTTAACAGATCGATAATAATGCTATTTAAAATTTATGTGTGACAGACCAAAGAAAATTATTTCATACTGATCGACCAGCGGACAGAGACTTTTACAAAGATACTTAGACACATCTAAAATAATCTTTCTATTCAATCAGCGCGTTTAACGATGATAATTAAATTTGAAACTGAAGCATTAGAGAGCTGAGGACATGTGCAAATGACTCATCAGCCGTTGATCCAATTCGACTGCGAAAGTGCATTATACCTCCTGTTACGCCATCTTTACACCACATCAATCAAATACGATTGCCCTCTGCCGTTCGCTTTCTTCCTGTCCTTTGTTTACTGTGGTGGTGCTGCCAATCAAATGATTATAACGATGTATTGATTGGTGCATATCGATGTCAAAACTGAATGATGCGAATCAATTTCGATTTTGTTTCCATTCAATGGAGAAACGAATATTTAATTTTTTGTTGGAACAAAAGAAGAAGAACAAGAACAGGAACAACTACAATTCCTTTTACAAAAAGAAAAGAAAGAAAAAGAAAAAGAAGAGATAACTAGAAAAGAAGATACAAAAATAGGATAAAAAAGAAAAGAAGACTAAATTGCTTGCCCAGCGGTTTGTCTTGAACTCCACCTTGAACTCCACAAACCACTTCCTCCCAAATTTCCCAACGAAGACTGAAAACACACTCGATGATCTGATCATAAAAATATATCATAAAATCCTTGACACCTCCAAATGTAGGCCTCATCTTATCTCTGCAAGAGTAATGAAAAAATGCTCTGCTATAATCACCTCTGTTCTTTCCAAACTCTACAACAAACAATGCATTACCAAATCTTGCTTTCTGTATAGCTGGAAAATTACCTCTGTAGTACCAGTTTTCAAGAATTCTGGTGAAAGAACTGATCTACAAAACTATCGCCCCATCAGTCTCCTCCCGCTCTTCGCTTAAAGTTTTGAGTCATTAATCAATCTAGCAATAGTCCACCAGCTCGTTAATGCTAAACTTCTTTCTGCCCATCATTATGGGTTTAGGCAAGCTCGTTTTACTGCGGATATCCTAACGGTAATTTCTAAACGCATATACACTGAACAAGGTTGGCGAAGCTAGAGCGGTAGCGCTTGATATATCCAAAGCCTTTGACAAGGTTTGGCATCAAGGTCCTTTCACGTAAATTAATTCGTACAGTATTACTGGATGAATATTAGCTTTAAGCAAATCCCTCTTACCCAAAAGAAAGATTCAAGTTGTCCTTGATGGCCGTACATTTAAATAACATGACATTAATGCAGATATGCACCATAAGTCGATCATGGACCGTTATTATTCCTGATTTTTATAAACAACCTTTCTGATGCAATTGTGCCCGGGATGGGTATATCTGTTGTATTAAACCACGCTCCATTCTCGACATGTGTGAAAAACACACATATCGAAGGCATTGCTAAATCTGTAGAAAATGACCTCCAGTCTGTAGTTGAATAGAGACAAAAAATGGATGGTAACATTTAATGCTACTAAGACAAAACTCCTTTCTTTTGACAATTATAAGAAACTTTTTAAACCATCGATTGCCATAGTTAATAGAACTCTACCTGAGAGTCCATCATTCAAACTCCTCGGCCTGACATTCACAGGTAACATGAATTGGAACAAATATATATATATATATATATATATATAAGACATTGCCAAGGCTGCTGCAAGGAAGGTGGGCTCCCTTTACCGTGCTAGAACACTTCTCACACCTGCCAGTACTCTATATCTAAAAAAATCACCATTCGTCAATGCATGGAGTACTTTAGCCACATCTGGGCTGGTGCACCAACAACTAGTCTCTCCCTTTTGGACATGGTCTCAAAAGAACAACTTCTAATCTAATAGGTCCCACACTATCTACAAAGCTCCAGCCCATGTCGCATTGTCGCAATGTTGTATCTCTGTGCTTGTTTTACAAGTACTTCCATTGAATGTGCTCCAACGAATTTGCTGCACTGGTGCCCCCTCGACGTAGATACCCCCGACTGACCCAATAATCAGCAAAATCCTCTCCCTTTCACTGTAGAGGTCACCTAAATGGTGGAAAGCTTTCTACTATAATAGCTTCTTTTCTCGAACTGCCAGCATTTAGAATTCCTTCCTTGCTCCGTTTTCCTGACTGCACCAACATGTAAAAAATTTAAGTATAATGTGAACAAACATCCTGCTGCTCAACTCCTCACTTACGACACTCCTGTAGATATGCCCCCTTATTCACAATAGCTCGTTATGTCTCAGTTGCAACGTTCCTTGTTTGGGATAAATTAAAGATAATTAAGGGAAGAAAAAGGGGAAAAGTAGTGGTAGTAGTAGCAGCAGCAGTGGTAGAAGAAGAAAAAAAGAAGAAGAAGAAAAAAGAAGAAGAAGAAGAAGAAGAAGAAGAAGAAGAAGAAAGAAGAAGAAAGAAAATGCAAAGAAGAAAAGAAGATAGATCAACAGACAGATGGAGTAACTTATAAAGATGCATCTAAATCTTATTTCAAACTTAAGTGTGACAACCCAATAGTCTCTGATTCATTCGTTCGTTCAGTTCGTATGAATCAGATGATTCTATTGTCGGCATTGGTTTCCCCAATATCTTTCTAGATTGAATTGTTTCTAGAAGGACATCGAGTACTTACGGAATGGACCACGTGAAGGTTAACCACCGTCACCTCCCACACAGTCCCTGATAGAGATGTTTGGACACCTCAAAAATAAGATGCGTCTATTGGATCTGCTAATTTACCAATCACATACTACAGGGTGATCGCTAGAAAAGCGGGAAATTCGTCAAACGGTCATTTATTTTTAAACACAGTAACTTTCATAAAGTTTTTCAAAGACTAATATTATAATACACTCACAGATGCTCAAAATTTCGTCCGTGCAAATCGATGAAGTGAATAAGCAAGACGCAATAAAATTTAAATTAAATAAAATTTAAACAATAAAATTTACAATCTCAAATTTCCCGCTTTTCTAGCGACTACTCTGTACTATTTTAAACGAACGGCGGTGGGGGTGCGTAGCTTCTAATAGAGATTAGTGGACACCTTCAATGAAATATTCTTTGATTGCATTCAAATCTGCGCATTTACCGATGAAAATGCTATTTCGAACTTGAGAGTGACAGACCGACCGACGGCGACTCTTAAAGGTATAGCTAGTCGCATCTTAAAATGAGGCTGTCATTCTCAATGCAGTAGAATTACATTGGTCGTAAACATTCACATGGAATTGAAGGAGTGTTGTGTTTTTAATGAATGGCTGGGAGGAAAGGAAAGTGGGGATTCAAACAAGAGATTGAGAAAGGGAGAACGAAATGCAGAAGGAGTATAGAGAGGGGGAGAAAGATGAATAGGAATAGCAGATAATAATAGTGACAAGACGAGAGAGAGAGAGAGAGAGAGAGAGAGGGGGGGGGGAGGAGGAACTCTATCGTTATTTCTTGCAAAGGTACTCGACTGAGCTCCGGTTTTTGATTCCTCCTTGCAACGAAAAAAGTATGTTCTTTCTCTCTCCATCTGCTTAGCGCCAAGCTTAATTTCCATGGACAGAGTTTTTTGCATATTACCACGGAACTGCTTCTCTGCTGATTTCAACTTCTTCTTTGGTTTCAAATCCGTTGTCAACAAGTGCTTGTAATGGACCACCCCATAAGCTTTCAAACGCAGTGTATACCAATAGTCCATATTAGTACTACCATAGCGTTCCTCATCTTTCGGCTGGCAACTATTCCCGTCTCATTAACCCTTTATCCCCAAGTGGCTCTTGGCCTTGATAAATTGTAACTATAATAGTAAAAACGAGAGGGATGAGAATGTCTGAGCAACAGAGAATGGCTGCAAAAATAAAGGAAATTACTGAAAGAGATAGAGAGACGGGGATATAAGTGAATATAACATTTTGCTCTGTCTGTTTAACGGAATATAAACTCATTTGAAAGTTGTTTAATGCAAAGCAGCAATACCTAAACGGTTATTCACTGTATACAATTAATTGAACACAAGTTGTTAGTTGACTCATAAGTGGAGGAGGTTTTAGGTTCGCGCTTTTCCCAAAGTCACCACTACATGATTCAATCACACTAGATCCGATAGGATTTGAACTCAGCTTAGCCGATTCCATATTTTGTGATGATGTTCATTACACCAGTCATGCGCCACCGAGAAGAAAAGAAAGAGAATGGTTAGGGAAAAGGAGATAAAGATAGGGAGAGGAATTGCAGAAAAAAG
Organism: Sepiola atlantica; assembly: GCA_963556195.1. Lineage (NCBI taxonomy): Eukaryota > Metazoa > Mollusca > Cephalopoda > Sepiida > Sepiolidae > Sepiola > Sepiola atlantica. The sequence goes on along the minus strand of OY744526.1, from coordinate 75,572,394 downwards.
AGAAAGTGAGAGATGGAGCAGGGATTGCAGGAATGAAAGAGAGATAAAGGAAAGAATTGCAAAGAAAGAGAGAGAGAGGGGGTAGGGGGAAGATATGCAAGAGAGGAAATGAAAGAGAAGAGGAGAAATTGCAGAAAAGAGAGAAGGGAAAGGATTGCAGAAAAGGGATACAGAGAGAGGGGGGATTACGAGAAAGGGGAGAGAGATAACTATATGCTACAGAAAGCTACATTTTATTCAGTTATAGAGAAAATACTTTCCTCTTAGATAATTCTAATACTACTACTACTACTACTACTACTACTACTACTACTACTACTACTACTAACAAAAACAACAATAATAATAAAAACGATGTATAAGAAAATCTAAGAATAAATGCTGTATTACAATCAGTTGTAATGCAAAACAAAAATTGTAAGCCATAAATATTTACTTGTTTCGCGATACTGTTTGCAACTTAATTGATACGGAAGGTCATGTTGATACGTGATATATTTTATCGTACACGGATCAAACATGATAATAACAATAACATATATTTACATTGATTTGGTGTTTAAGATACGTTTTTTTGGTCGGTCGGTCACACTTCCGGTTAAAGTCTCATTTTTATGTGTGTCTGCGCATTTCTATAAGAGGCTATGTCTATTCGTCAGTCTGTCACGCTCGCGGTCAAAATAGAATTTTTATATACGTGCACGCATCTCTATATGATGCTATACCTATTCGTTGGTCTGTCACGCTTCCGATTAAAATAGCATTTTTATATACGTGCACGCATCTCTATATGAGGCTATACCTATTCGTTGGTCTGTCACGCTTCCAATTAAAATAGCATTTTTATGTGCGTTCACATATGTCTCTGGGGCTATTTCTATTCGTCGGTCTGCCATGTTTCATGTTAAAAAGTATTTTTATGTGCGTTCACATATTTCTATGGGGCTATGTCTATTCTTCGGCCTGTCAAACCTCTACAAAAGTAACATTTTGATATGCGTTAACGCATCTTTATAAGAGGCTATGTCTATTCTTCGGTCTGTCATGCTTCCGGTTAAAAGAACATTTTCATCGATAAACGTGTTAATTGAATGAATAGTTTTACTTTAGATTCGTACAAGCACGTCTAGTATATGCTTTGCAAGATAGTCATGTTCTAAATAGCAATTCGTGGGTCTGTAATGCTTAAGTTTGAAATAACATTTTCCTGTAATTGTACAGAATAGTTAACACGCGACAACTCGTTAACCAAAAAAAACACACACACACAAGACATAATTTATATAAATACATTAGAATGAAATTATTTCGACAAACCGCCGAGTTTTACCGTGTGGAAACTATTTTAAATATCGTTATTTCATCATTTTTTTTTTTATATAAAATTTTTTTTCTCGACAAGGAAGGCTAGAGTTTGGCCATTGTTTTTTACGAGTTCTGAAGTGTTTACTACTCTGTACTTTAACCGTTAAAAAAAGTCTACAAATGGTTTTCACACGTCAATATTAGGCGGGTTCGTTAGAGAAGTTCATTCTAATGCGTTTTAATATAAATTATGCAGCGTCGTTTTTATTTTGGAGGGGTACGAGTTCACGAGTGTTAACTATTCTGTACACATTTACTTAATCTGCTTGACAGACATATAAATCATTAAAGGCGCAGATGGAATGGGCGTATATTAAAAAGATGTATTTCTCTTTTCTTTTCTATTTACCGGACAATACGCATGCAAATAATTCCAATTACTAAATAGGTTGTTTATTTTTTCTTTCTTTTGACGTCTATGGAAACCATTTTTCATTCTCCGAATTACCATTTGTGAATGATTCTATTGTAAAAAGAGACAGATAAATTGCCTACTGAACAGACTGGTAGTACAACGGACCAAATACGTACAAGATGGCGATTCAGATTATCAGATTGTAAAAAAAGTCTGGAAAACAAACAAAGAAAAGCATTAAAATGAAACAAATAAAAAACGAAATAATAAAACATTCTATCGTGATAAACAAACATCCGTTTGTCATTGCAATGAAATTATAACTGGCATGGATTAGACTTTATCCGAAGCTATTAATGCCTCTCAGCCATTTTTTATACGGAGCGGGAAGAGTGGCATGGACTATATTTTATTATAAAAATAAAAATTTATACAGCACATCTGTTTTTGTTTGTTTTTCACACAGGTAAAACGTGCATCAATAACCTGGAAACAAAGACTTGGAGAAATTGGAATCAAATGGAGGATTGATAGCATATAACGCATAGTACTGATAAAAACAGCTATTATATTTTAGAAAATCCTAGAGTGCAGCAACTAACCGATATAAGCAGATAATGTATACCAATGACAGTTGAAATAGAAATTAAAAAAATAGAGAGAAAGAACATTACACGAATGAAAGGAACTGAAACTACCCGAAACCCGATGATCTGATCTTATCCTGCAAAACAGTGGCGGTACCAGCTTCGATTGATACCGCCCCAAATGATCGTAAAGGGTCAAGGAAGGTGAAAACAGCGAGGAGAAAGAGCACTATTCGGACCTCCACTGGAAGAGCGCGGAGAGTTGCGAAACCTTAAGACGGCTTATTACCACTAAAATCCTTGAGAAGATAAACGGTCATTATCAGTTAGAAATCAATGGTAAACGGATGTTGCGATATCGAAAGTTATTTGCAACGATTATCAAAGGAGGTGGACAGTGGTGAAAATCTGAGATTTGTCGTCACTCAAACTTCAGTGAACATCAATTGTTATTTTCAGTGGGTAATCACTGATAATGGTTTCTGTAAAAACAAAATAAATACAAATAAAATAATAATAATAATAATAATAATAATAATAATAATAATAATAATAATAATAATAATAATAATAATAATAAAACCTAGTAAAAGGGATAAACACATGGGCTGTATCACTAATAAGATACTCTGGACCATTCATAGGCTGGACCAAAGAAGAACTCAGGCACCTTGACCAAAGAACTAGAAAACTAATGACTATGCACAATGCATTGCACCCAAAAGACGACACGGACAGACTCTACGTGAAAAGAAATGAAGGAGGTAGAGGACTGGTAAGTATAGAAGACTGTGTGGATAACACCAAAAAAAGAGCTGGAGAAATATGTAACCCAGAACACGGAAAAACTGATCACCACAGCAAGAGACACCAGCCCAACAAACAACCCCGGAAGCACTGAACCCAGAAACAAAAAGACAAGAAAGGAAAAGTGGGAAGAAAAACAACTACATGGACGCTTTATAAGACTCACAAGCGATGAAGCCAATGAAAACAGCTGGGCATGGCTAAGAAAAGGACACCTGAACAGAGAAACGGAATCTCTGCTGACGACCGCACAGAACAATGCGATTAGGAAAAACTTTATTAAAGCAAAGATAGATAAAACCCAGGAAAACAGCAAATGCCGACTGTGTGGACAAAGAGACGAAACGATGAATCATATAATAAGTGAATGCAGCAAGCTAGCACAAAGGGAATACAAGAACAGACATGACAGCATGGGGAAAGAAGTACACCGGGAAATGTGCAAACAACTGAATTTCGAATATGCAAAAAAACGGTACAAACACAAACCAGAAACTGTACTAGAAAACGAAAAACACAAAATCATATGGGATATGAATGTACAAACAGACAAACCCATAACAGCAAGGAGACCGGATATGATAATAATCAACAAGAAAGAAAAATCCTGCAAAATCGTAGACTTTGCCGTTCCAGCGGACCACAGAGTGAAGATCAAAGAGACGGAAAAAAGAAGCAAATATACTGAACTTGCCAGAGAACTGAAAGGAATATGGAACATGAAGAAAGTCAGTATAACACCAATAATCATAGGAGCACTAGGAACAATCCCCAAAAACATGGAGAAAAGACTAGGAGAAATAGGAATCAAAGGGATAACTGAGACCATACAAAGGACAGTAATGATCAAAACAGCTACAATCCTAAGAAATGTCCTCGAATGCGGAAACCAACCCACATAAGCAACGAATTGAGAACAAACACATGGAAGCACAAAACAACAGAACCGGGGAAAATACAACCGCACGAGAGAGGCGCGAGCATAGGCTGACGCCACAAAAATTATGGACAGAGGGTCGAGGAGGGAAAGCGCAAACAAGACCTCCACTGGAAGAGCGCGGACAGCTCTGGGACCTTGGGAAGGCTTGTTGCCAGTCGGGCCCCAGAGAGGACCGATGGCCCTTATCAGCGGGAAATCGTTGGCAGGTGGCTGTTGCGATTACCGCAAGGTCATCAGCGGTGATGAACGAAAAAGAGGTGGAGCATACTGGAGGCCTGAGGAGACTTGTTGTCACTCGGACTCCAGGGAATACCACAGGTTGTCGGCAGTGGGCGACCACTGACGATGACCAGTGTGATAACTCCTAGTGAGTAAATAATAATAATAATAATAATAATAATAATGACGATCATGATGATGATGATGATGATGATAATGATGATGATCATGATGATCATGATGATCATGATGATGATCATGATGATCATGATGATCATGACCATGATGATGATCATGATGATGATCATGATGATCATGATGATGATCATGATGATCATGATGATGATCATGATGATGATCTCTAAAGTCTGGCGACGTTTTTTATCTATAAAAGTGCTATTTCAAACTTAAACGTGTTCGATCGCATGAATTCTGCTAGCTATAAATAGCTGCATATATTATTCTAAGTCAATATTCCAGACAGACAGTCTCATTGGTAACCCTCTATTTGTATATATTTTGTACTACTATTTTTCTCCTTGTGAATATATTTGTTTTGTAAATTATTTTCTTACGTTTTGATTTTGCCCCAACAACTTGGCGACGAGGACCCTTAAGAAGCCTTGACGACCCCAAAATGACTACGCAGAAATTGTCAATATTAGTTTAATATTGGTTGCACGAGATTCTATTTTCGTCACACTTTCTTTTACTCAACACTACTTAGCAATCCAGAAAAAGTGTACTAACTGACACTGAACTTGAACGCGAGCCGCTAAATCATGAGAATTAATTTCTCGCACAAACATTATTTATCGAATTCCAGCTTGATATAGAAAAAGAACGGTTTGAATTTTAAAAGTGAATTAAAGCATAAAAGTTCTCATTAGAAAACAAACGGAAATCAGACGACAAAAACTCGAAGAAATTCTACTTCAAACTGAACAAGAGAAAAGAAACTTGCTTTAACTGATAAACAGGGGGGAAATTTGTGAAAACGAAAATGTGTTCTTACAAACACAATCTGTGGCGTTGTAGACAATTTTATATATTCTCAGGACGAGGATATAACCATCGCCTTCTACTTTGAAGGTACGAAAATATATACGCCACAAATGGGAAGGCTCTAAGAAGGTTCGTCTACTACTTGGAAAACTAGGCATCCAAAACACACAAAATTTATTAAATATATCTGACCTTTATCGAAGCGGTTAAACTTTCTACAGAACATTTTAGTCATAAAACTTCACTCCTTTCTAATAAATGGAAGTGCGTGAATTTAACCAGAAAGGATAGTGAAAATTGCACTGCATTCACGTCGATCGTGAACAAGCATTGCGACGATTTCAACCTGTCAGAACTGAGTGCGAATACTTTTAAGTGTCTGATATTTTTTACTCAGGGACTCATTTCAGCGAAGTACGCTGAAATTAGACGCTGAGTTCTTAATAAATAAGAAAATGAGCCAAATCTTTCTGTCCCAAAGTATCGGAAGACTGTCAGATATTCTTAAATGTACGTCAAGATTAAAAAGAAAGCATTGGGGAATATAACAAAGCACACAAAAGAAAGGTACTCTAGAAGAAAAACAATCTAATTACCCTCTAAATCAAATCAATCCAAAAAGAAACAAGACAACCTCCACTCTAACCCGTGTTCTGGTTGTGGTCACTACATTGGTATAAGAATTCCTCCTCCCAGAATAAGGAGTGCCAAACGTGTAGCCGTGTCGGGCACAAGAGCTCGCACTGCCGAGCGAGTAAAGGGTAATAGCTGCGTAAAAAAACACAAAATCGGATGAACATAATTAAAATACGTGCAAGTACAAATCCTAAATAACAATATTAAATTACAGTAGGATTCTGGGTCAGATTTGAGAATCATAGATCTACACACTCGGAAAATGTTGGGAAAACTAACCCGGCTAAGATCTAATTAAATGGTCATATCCGTGACAAAAGAGAAAATCAAGTTTGAGGGAGAACTTATCACAAAAGTAACTTTTCAAGGAAAGACTTTAAAACTAAAAACGTACGTATTAAAAAACACACAAAATTTATTCGGTACCGACTGAATAGAGAAATTTGAGTTGTGGGACATGCTAATAAATTAATTTTGTAAAAACTTGAACATCTGACCATCGAGGCAACATTTTAATAAAATTTGAAAAGAAACCTTTCCGGAGTTTTTTTTCTGAGTATGCTGGTAGCTTGTTCGGTGTAATAAGACGGCGGCAACATTCAAGTTAAAATAGAACGTCTAGCCAGTGTTTAAGAAATGAAAATGTGTCCTTCGCCTCTTTACCATAAATAAAGAACTCGACAGAGGAGAAAGAACCAAGGGCATGTCGAAACATGAGGACAGTCAATAGACTTCACCTACTGTCTATGTTAAAAAGAAGTCAAAAGAGATTCAGTTCTGCGCTGAAATTTTGACGGGCTTAATGCTGCCTCAAATACTATCAATATCCTTTACAAAGCCAAGAAGAAATTATCGCGAAACTAAATGGAGAATTTTTTTCAATCCACCTCAGTAGCGTATATCTTGAAATACTGGTAAAGGAACAATGTTCTAAGTTGATCTGTATCAACACCCATTGTGGTTTGCATAAATTAGAAGTCTATCGTTCGGAGTCAAGGTCGTGCTGCAATCTTCTAACAAGTAATGGACATTATGCACATAAATAACTAAATTACTAAATTGATGCAAAGGGGCGATTTGATTTTGTAGAAAAAACAAGAAACCATAATTACACATTCATTCTAACACATCATGGTGAAAAACCAACAAATCTAAAACCTGGCGAAAAATAAATGCTACAATTTCTCCTTTGGTATCCGACGGTTACAGTGAGTTAGTTCCCTTGCCGTGAAGCAACACAAGATGTCCCCTGTATTTCGGGATTAATATTGGTAGCACATCGGCATGGCAAAGTTTATTAAACGGTTAGAACTCTAGTTTAAAGTTGCACTTTAAGAGGATTGTCCCCCATCTCCGCAATCTATTTGCTGTATCCACAAACACACTTATTTTAGCACCAAAGATGGTCAGTAACGGTTTATGATCCGTCTTCAATCTAAAGTGTCGACCATGAATGTACCGGTAAAACTTTGTTACTGCAAAAATAATCCCTAACGACGCCTTCTCGAATTGATAATAGTGTTTTTTTTTTCTGGCGGAAGAATTGTTCTCGACGCGTGGGCAACTCGTTTGTGAGATCCATCTGGCATCTTATGCAGAATACATGCTGCGATCGCATACGAGCTGGCGTCCCTGGCAACTATAATCTCTAGGCTTGAGGTATAGTGAATGAGAAACAAGTCCGGCATCAAGACATCTTTAATTTTACGAATTCTTCCTGCCATTCTTATATACACTCTAAGTCTTTGTCTGTTTTTTTAGAAGTTGTTTTAATTGAGCACGTAAGTTGTGGACATTAGTCATCAACACTTGGCAGTAGTTTGCCAGTCATAAGAAACTTTTTTAAAAAGAGATGTTTTCGGTGTCTAGCATGTCTTTGATTACAATAGCCTGTTCTGGGTCGTGTTTTCTGACATCTTTGCCGATATTATGCCCTAATTATTTTTAAATCACTTTCTATTAGTTTTAATTAAATTACTTTATTTTAATATTCTATTTTAATATATTTTATCATTCCTTTCCAATTAATAAAATTACTATTTTTATTCTTTAATTCTAAACCTAGCCAAGTTGTGTTTTAAAATCCGGTGGTGAAAAGTTGTCCGTCTTACATATTTTTAAAACATAAAATTAATCCTAACTAGTTTTTTCCATGATTTATTGCTGGCTATTGACACCTATATGAATTCTCAATTCTGATTTTCCCTGATTTTTCCCTGTTCAGCGGTGAGTTTTAAAATTTTTAATTTTAACTTTTGGAATTTAAATTTTTGAGTGTTTAAATTTTGATTCGCCGACACCGGAGTTGAGTAAGAGGCGATCAGAGATCAGCATGACCCGACTTAACTTCACAGATCAAAGAAAAATAGCTTTTTTACAAGCCAATGACGTAAATATTCACAGAATTTGCAGGTAGAAATGCCGAATTGGTAAAAATCATGAAAATTAAAATAAAGCAGCGGATCGAAATATCCTTAAACAGTCACACAACGCGTGAGCCGCTATTTTCCGGGGAGACATACATAAACAGAGGCCTAAGAGAGTCCGATAAAGAGGCCTATGATAGGTCACCTTTGTTAGGATTTGAAAGCGACGGTACCGATGTTTTTCTGATCTTCTGTAATATATATATATATATATATATATATATATATATATAATTTATTTAAATACTGTATATTACATATTTCAGAAACGAACCGATGTTTCACCCAAAAGGGCAGATTTAGACATCTTTAGTAAATCTATGTGCCCAATGGTATCGTTGGCATGCTAAAATGATTGTAGTCACGGCCCGATGGGGAATGTTGTCAACAATGACAGAAAACAGTGTATCTGAAAACAGTGAAAAAAAAAAAACCCGTGTGGGACAGTGGTTTATTAAGATCTAATTTTTCGGGGACCCCCTCAGAGATACACCGTTTTCTGTCATTGTTGACGCCATTCCCCATCGGGCCGTGACTACAATCATTTCAGCATGCCAACGATTCCATTGGGCACAGAGATTTACTAAAGATGTCTAAATATACCCTTTTGGATGTAACCGCGGTACATTTCTGAAATATGTAATATACAGTATTTAAATAAATTATATTAACTCTCTTAAATGATCGAGCACTTTATTTGATTTCTTTTCATATACAACCTGACACATTATATATATATATATATATATATATATATATATATATATATATATATATATATATATATATATATATATATATATATATACAGTGCTCTTTATTATAGAGTGGAACATTTCTTATGTCTTTTAAGATCTTTTCTATTAATCAATAATTACATTCAAGTTATTTTTTTAAAATCTCACAGGATACATAATATGATGTGAAAGATGAAATTTTCTTAAATATTTAATCAGGTAAGCTCAAATACCATTGTTAAATATTTTCATTATTTAGTAATTCATTCAGTTTATTTTTTTTAATGGATCTACGTTAAAGTTATTTTTAAACATCTAACTTTGTGGTAGATTAAGTTTTTGAAAAATTCCTGCCAATAAATTTTTAGTGTGAGGAAAGATATTAAGAAAGTTCCGTATTTAAAAATTGCTTGAATTCTTTTGAAGCTCACCTCTCATACTTTTCCCTCATAAAGTAGTTAAACCTAAGGGATGTAACATATTTTTTAAGATACTTTATTGCTTTAATACTTTAGTAACTTATCTATGTACACCTTCTACTAAATTCGAATATGACATGCTAATAGCAAGCTACGTGGTTGAGTACAATATTCTATATGAAGTCCTTTTAAAGTATTACATATTCTTACAACGGAAGTTGCTAGTATTGAAATAAATTTTAGGTGTTTCTTTTTTTACCAAACCGGAAGGGATGCTCGGAGCTGTGTGCGCAGATCGTATTTTTTCATTTTTGATTTTGCTCCAGTAGCATTTACATCCGGACGGCAAAAAGGGATCTGATTTGAATTACAATATAACATTCATATAGTAGAAATGTTGCTGGTGGTAAGGGGGTAGGGGCACTCATTGTAGTCAGTGATTTCGAATCAGTCTAATTCTATTGCTTAAATGCGGTCGTTTTCTGCCATGTTTGACTGGATCGAATAAAGAGGGAGAGGAAGAAGAATCGTTTTACTGAAACATCACATTTACAAAATATGTTAGAGATTACTTAGCAGTAAAATGCTTTTTAAAGATTAATGTTGGATATGAATTTCTGGGGTAATATATATATGATTGAACGTAGGCTTAGCTGTTGCAGGTAGGTATCTGATTCACTGGCATAACATAAAACAAATGTGAACGTTTTTTTTCAGTCGTTGATTTTATTGAATAATATTAACAAATACTTGTCGAGTTGTCCTTCAAGTAATCCATTCCATTCATCGTTTTCAATCCTCTCATAGTATGGTTCATCATCCATGACAGTTTCATTAACCCTTATTATTTGGTGGATTTAGGCCTCTGGAAATGGTGATTCATTAGTAAACAAGGATTTTAAAAAGCGCGCCTCCCTTTCATATGGGGATTGTCCAGTCGGAGCCAACTCTTATCTAAGAGAGCATCTTCAGTAATAAAGATGAATAAAGTATAATTTAAGTTGAAACCGTTTTCGTCCTTCTTCATTACTATTTCCAATTTACCATTCTAAATGCAAGTATCAAAAGAGAGAACCTCGTCACTGGAAGCAGTTTACAACAGATAGTTTAGTATTTAGTAGGATTTCAGGGATGTGCACGTCAAACTTCGAAATAAAGAATTTCTCTGCCGCAAAAATCTTCTAATAGTCATATGATATCAAATGGTATCAAAATACCTGTTTCTTGAACTATTCAATCTTTAAACGTTGATTGCAAATGCTACCATTGAATGATTTTCATATGACATAAATATTTGGGGCCAGATATATGCAAAACTACAACGGATGTTTTTTAAAACTTTTATTCGCGCCAAATAAGGTATATTGCCACTGAAGTGTACGGGGCTACTGTGGTATGGGACAGATTTATAGGGAGCATGTATGGGGAGTTGGGTAGCTTGGCAGATTACATTTAAATTTCTGCATGTTGGTACTGTCGGAAAAATAGGGAGCAGGAAGAGGATACCAAAGGCAAACGGTCCGAGGGAAATCTTCCGGTATCTACGGACTCTACAGTGAAGTGGTGACATTCAGATGCTAGTCGGGTTAATTGGGGATATTTCGTTTGGGAGGTGCAAGTGCAGTAACTTCATCAGAGCAGACTCCGTGGTAGTACTTGTAAAACAAGCACAGAGATAAATAGTGCGGCGATTACAAAAGCTAGCAGTTCGATGACAGAAGCTATTAGGGTAGAAATCCTTCCGGCATCTAGTGTACCTCTAGAGTGAAGCGGTGGAATTTTGCTGATTGTTATGTCGGTCGATGGTATCTACGTCAAACGAGGAACCAGTGCAATAAGTTCGTCGGAGAAGATTCCATGGAGGTACTTGTAAAATAATCACAGGGATGAAACAGTGCGGCGATGCGACAGTTGTTGGAGGTTGGTGGACTGTGTGTGACCTATTAGGTTAAAAATTCATGTTTGCGTCCTATCCAAGAGGGAGGGGCTAGTTGTTGGTGCTCTAGACCAGATTTGTCAACAGTATTCCATGAGATTCTCTTTTTTCCCCAGTGAGAGTGAATTAACAATGTCACGATGACTGTCATCATTACGTAAACGTAATTCTATTTTTAAATTTCTTCCCAACAAACCGGTGAATTTTTCTGCAATCTAAAATTGTCTTTTTCCCATGCGGGAACGGGGGAAAACAACAGCTTTAATAATTACTATGATTGTTAACATTCAGCCTGTTGACAATATTTTTTTTTACTTCTTTACAAATTAGTATAGTTCGTAAACATTATCGAATTCTATTCTTGCTGCTTGCATTTTTCGTACAAATTTAGAAGAAATTATTTTTGTCAAACACTAAAAAAATGAAGATTCGAAGGAACAAAACAGGAAAAACAATGAATCCATTATTTTCGATGATCTTAAGATGCGTCCATTGGATCTGCGTGTTTAACGACGAAAATCGAACTTGAACATAACAGAGTTGCGTGGACACATATTAAAGTATTATTTAAAACTTACACGTGACAGACATATGGACGAACATAGTCTTTTAAAGAGATAATAGGCTGATCTAAAAATGCTATTCCTTAACTTAACAGTAACTTAACGACGAGAATGTTATTTCAAACGTACACGTGACAAAACGAAGAACATTTTATTTCAACCTTAAACATGACCAAAAGGCGAAAATGTTATTTATAACTTGAAGGTAACATTTGAGACTTAAACGTGACAAAATGACGAAAATGTTATTTTAAACTGCAACGTGATGAAACGACGAAAATGTTATTTGTAACTTGAAGGTAACATTTGAGACTTAAACATGACCAAAAGGCGAAAATGTTATTTGTAACTTGAAGGTAACATTTGAGACTTGAACGTGACAAAATGACGAAAATGTTATTTAAAACTTAAACATGAAAACAACGACAAAGATGTTATTTTAAACTTAAACGTGATGAAACAACGAAAATGTTATTTCAATTTAAACGTTACCAAAAAGCGAAAATGTTATTTCAATTTAAACGTTACCAAAAGGCGAAAATGTTATTTCAATTTAAACGTTACCAAAAAGCGAAAATGTTATTTCAATTTAAACGTTACCAAAAGGCGAAAATGTTATTTCAATTTAAACGTTACCAAAAAGCGAAAATGTTATTTCAATTTAAACGTTACTAAAAGGCGAAAATGTTACTTCAAACTTAAACGTGACAAAACGACAGAAATGTTATTCATACTAAACATGACTATCAGTCGGAAATGTTATTTCAACCATAAACGTGACAAAACGACGAAAATGCTATTTCAAACTCAAACGTGAAAAAATGACGAAAATGTCGGTTGACACTTTTGTCTGGGAGAGCGACCGACGGACATATCCACTTATAGCGATTCTTGGACGCACAGAAATAAAATTTGTTCTCATCTGTAGACATTTCAGTTCGGAGTTCAAACACATCAATCAATAAGTCCAGGTCCTGGCGCATACATGGCGCTACTAATAAAAATATATATGATTTCCATAATTGAAATGTGTCAAAATATGAGCGTAATCGGATTATTCGTTTAATAATTACAGTTTCAAAACAATGGAAAATTCTGAATTTCGTGTGTTGATAAAGCATTGCTTTTTCATTCAACGAAATCGATTGATAAGTGTCATTCGAACTCTGCTCCGTCAGTAACGTAGTCATACAGACACAAATGATGCTGAACGCTCAGGTCGCCCAAATCCAGAAATTGACCCGGAAAACATAAAAAAAGGACACAAACCTATTTTGGCTAATCATAAATTAATGTTGCGCTAGATAGCAGAGAAGTTGGACGTTTAAGAAGGCAGTGTATTCACCATTTTGCATGAATAATTTTCAATAAGAAAACTGTGTTCAATGTGATTGTTGCGTTTGCTCCGAAACGATTCAGAACTGTTTAAATGCAACAGCGTCAATAGTTGAAAATGGATAAAACATAGATGCACAACTTCACTCCAGAATTAAATCCGTAGTCAGTTTAATAGACAGCAGCAGCTGAAAGCCGTTCAAATTGACAAAAAACGCAAACATGAGAAGGTAAAGTTTTGGCCTCGGTATTTTGGGATGCGCAAGGTATTTTGTTCATCAATTATCTTGAAAACAAGAAGAACCATATTGCGAATCTTATATAGATTTATTGGTGCGTTTGAAGTAAGAAATCACCAGAAATGGTTATAAACGAAGGCGAAAAGTGGGATCTTTAAGCAAGACAATGCACACTGTCACAAGTCGATAGCAACGATGGCAAAAATACATGAATTCTAACTAAGGTCCGGGACTTATTGAGTTATGTGTTAAGTTAAAAAAACAGCCATCATGTCCGTTTTACTTACTGGTTTATACCTGCTCCGTGGACGGTGTTGGTACAGTACCAGCGTATATCGATTTCCATCTTTAGCAACCTTCTACCGCTGTATACATAGTAAGAAGAAAAATATTTGTGAAATTTCGTAGCAAAAATACGCTACTAGGTATTTGCCTGAAAGAGAAAAACACCTACGATGAATATGTTTACGTATTGTTTTATTGCCCCAAAACGTTATAAATTATGTTTTAAGTTTTAAGTAAAAATAATTCGCTTTGAAGTAATGCCGAATTCTTTTTTATGTTTACTTTTTTGTCGGAGTATAAAAAAAAGGTCATATAGTTTTTATATTTACGTAATTTTTGTATGTTATTATATTATGCCAATTTCTTTAATGTTATAAAACGCGTATAATCATTGAGACTTACATACTCGGGTATTGATATCGTAAAAGCTACTGCCTCAGTAAGTTGGAATCAGTCCATTATTTTTTTGTCAACCAATCACATATTTCTGTTTGTCTCCGAACAGACAAACTCCGAGAACACCATAACATTTTTAATAGTAATTACTGTTATATTAATCTGGATTGACTAGTGATTCTAAAAGGAAAAAAAACAGTACATTTTGCACCTATGTTAATCTAGCCTTGTTATTTTGACACCCTCCCTCCAAGGATGGAGCTGAATGAATCGGCAAGCATTATTTATCCCATTATTTACCCAATGTGGATCGTGACTCGGAATTATTTTAGTCAATTCACTTTTTGCAACAACATTCATGATTGTATTTTTTTTTTTTGCGATAAAGAAAGGTGACGCTGCAAACAGTAACACCCGGTTCTGTAGCTGTGGCTGTGGATTCGCCTGAATAAATAGATTTCAGTCGCAAATGTTCTTCGAATATTTGCGACTCAAATTGAATTCTAAGAGGATGAAAGTGTTAGATAATGGCCCTATGGGAATGGACGTATCTGTTGGAAATCGGGTTTGACTTGTGCAGATTGAGGCTTGTTCTCACAGTCAGAGCTGACAGACGTGACAAGGTTACCGTGTGACGAGACCCCAGATCAGGGGTCAGTCTACACCTGCGAGAGGCTCTGTGACTTCGCGGGCCTTGCGTGGGAAACAAAGGGATCTGTGACGTCACTTGTTCTCGTGAGAAGCGAGTTTTTAGTCAGTCTGATTCGGAAAGCGAACTGAGAGGACGTGCGATTCACCATGTAAAGATAAGGAATATTTCCCTTCAGGGAAGACAAGCGCGAGAATCCTTTACCCACCCCTCTCTATGAATAGTTAAGAAAACATTAATAACTAACTACGATAAAGTAGTGATTGTCCTCTCTCTCGACTTAGCCCCAGTTGAAATAACAACGCTTGTAATAAATGAATTAAATTCAAAAGAAGAGTTCGTCTTCGGAGTGCACCACGTGGCTTTTATTCCAGACAACAGACGGCGTGGTTCTAGGAGAAAGAATTCATCCGCTGGACGACACGACCAACCCTCTACACGACGAGTATACGAATCGCGTACTGCCGCGGTCCAAGCAGGAATAGCTATGTAACAAAAGTGCTATGCAGAAACAGGACGACAAACGTTCGAGTCAACAACGCTCCTTGCTCGAGGGAAAATTAACAAAAATACAAAACATATTTTACATAAACATGTTTTACATAAACATGTTTTACATAAACATATTTTACATAAACATATTCTACCTAAACATGTTAGAAAAAGGAAATATAGACTTGTGGGTACCTGTAGTAAATATGTAAATAACACATCACTCATAAGTCCCGAGTCGCCATTGATAAAATGTCTATGTCAATTTGATAAAGTACTAACCTTCAAATAACATGTACCAAAATGTGAGCCCATCGGATTATTAGTTTACAAAGAATATATTTTAGTAAAGCTACCGTTGCAATCAATGGAAAAATCTAAATTTTTTGTGTCGATAAAGAATAATTTTCTGATGGGATAAATACTGTTCAAGCGTAGCAATAGCTTGACAAGTGTTCTTCAGACTCTGTTCTTTCGCATACAATGGTTAAGAGGCTTATGTTGATTTTAAACGCGGTCGTACAGACACAATTGATGCTGAACGCTCAGGTCGCCAACATTCAGCAGTTGTTCTAAAAAACATAAGAAAAGATACAAAGTTGTTTTGGCCGATCGTAAATTGATGTTGCGTGAGATTACAGAGGAGTTGAAGATATCAGAAGACAGTGTATCTACTATGTTGCATAAACATTTATGAATGATAAAGCTGTGTTCAAACTGGGTGCCGCGTTTGCTCACAGTCGATCAAAAACAACAACACGTCGACGATTCAGAGCGTTGTTTGCAAATATTCCAACGCCATAAAAATTGCATTTTTGCGCCAATATCTGACAATGGATGAAACATGGATCAATCACTTCACTCCGGAGTGAAATAAGCAGTCAGCTCAACGAGCAGCAGAATGTGAAAGCCGTGCTAAGCTACCAAAGACACAAACATCAGCAGGCAAGGTTTGAGCCTCCGTATTTTCGGATACGAAAGGTATTTTGTTCATCGATGACCTTGAGTAAAGAAGGACCATCAATAGTGAATAATTCATAACATTATTAGTGCGTTTGAAGGAAGAAATCGCCAAAAACATGGTCACAAATAAAGAAGTCAATGCCTCGTGTCACAAATCGCAACGATGACACAACTACATGAATTTGACTTCGAATTGCGTTGGAACCTACCCTGTTCTCCAGATCTAATCACCAGTGACTAGTGGCATTTCTCAAAATAACGCTCCAAGTTTTAAATAATACACATTTCATTCATAAGTTACTTGTAAACATGAGACACAAACTTTCGCATTTATTCATATGAATAGATAAACATTATCATTTATTCGTATAAATAGATAATTTTATTCATTTTCCTGCATCAGTTTTAAAATGTGTAAACAAATAAAAATTAAAAAGGTAGTTAGAGCAAGCTGTTTATAAAAATATGGGGTGATGGCACACGACCAGAAACTATCCATACATGAAAAGCAACAGGACGGATCCAGACTGATGGGACTAACAATAACTACAGCCATTTCCCAGTTCATAAACAGAAGATACTTGGCAATTAAATCATAAAATATATACGAAAGAACGTTATGGTTGTAAAAAAGAAATATTGTATTATGTTTTTCTAATGCTGCCTTGTGTCTGTTTCTTCGTTACGAAAAATCTGGGAGTATAACAATTGGTTCTAAAAAAATTATCAGAACTTGAAATCAGAGTCTATCCACACAAAATTAATTCATTTTATTCAAAAAACTTGTTGAGACAATAAAAGAAAAAGTTCATGAAGAATGAGAGTTCAAAGTGTCCAACGAACCTTCCTGAGGGAAAGAGTTGCATTTGCGTAAGGAGAAATTGAGTATATATGTTTGTTTCGGCTCGCGGCGCATGCGTTTACGTGTGTGTAAATGGGTGTAGGCATGAAGATGTGTGTATTAACGTGCCTTTATTTTGTTAGAGCGAATGTGTATTTATCTATGAACTTGTATACACGTGCGTTGGTTGAGCGGCGTTTGTGTGTTCACTGGGATACAGAAGTTCGTGAAAGTCGCTCATCATGCGTGTGCTATTTGCCGCGGATCTTTCCACCTCCAAAGGGGCTCGGCTGGATTAGAACACGCGCAGGTGTGTTCTTTCTGAAAGACAAAGATCAACGAGAAAGAAAGCTGGAATTCTTTGATTAGCTGAAAGAATCTGTTGATTGGACATTTTGTACAATCAAGAGTTTATGTGTAAATACAGAAATCCTGTGTGTTTGTCACTTTCCCGACCGGCCTCCCTGATCGTGTGGACCAGCAATCCTCACTTCTCGACTTGTACTTGACCACACTACCCGAGGCTTGTGTTACGAATGCCCATAGCCCGCTTAGGAATGCTGATCACATTGTCGTAATGATTGATGTCACCCTAAAAACTCGTCCGAAAGCTGATGAGCTGTTGCTCAAATCGACGAGATACTACGAGCAGGCTGATTTTGATTCCATCAGAGATCACACCAGCGACGCCCCATGGAGTGAAAAATTCTCACTCCCTGCTGATCAATGTGCAAATGAGTTAACTGATTGGGGCAAAGCAGACATTGAAGCATATGTCCCTAAGCGAAAATTCTTCAGCAAACTCAACTCTCCGCAATGGTTCACCTAGGAATGTGCAGCTAAGAGGCAGCAAGCATTCCGATAATGCGATCGCCATTAGTCAACTACGAATGGACATACATTTATAGAGTCAAGAAATAATGGTAAGGCAGTGATAGGTGAAGCAAAGAGAAGATATTCAGAGATAATCAGAAAACGCATTCAGTCACATAAACTAGTTACTCGAGATTTCTGTAAAATCTACAATAGTGTGGTGAACAATGGACAATCAAAAATTCCCCTGCTATCAAACCACAATGATGTTGTTTGCACGGCAACTGATAAGACTGAACTACTTGCCCAGCGTTTCGCCTTAAACTCAACTTTGGACTCAACAAACCACTCCCTCCCTAAATTCCCATCGAGGACAGAAGCCTCACTCGAAGACCATGGTCATCACCCCATCTCAGGTCAGGGACATCATAAAAAAACCTTGACACCTCCAAAGCTTGTAGGCCTGATCTTATATCAGTATAGTAATAAAGAAATACTCTGGTAACTGGTCCCGGTCTTCTCCAAAACCTACAAAAATGCCTTGCTGAATCTTGCTTCCCTGATAGCTGGAAAATTGCTTTTGTTGTACCAGTTTTCAATGAATTCTGGATATAGAACTGATCTTCAGAACTACCGCCCAATCAGTCTACTCCTGATCTTTGCTAACATCATGAATCCTTAATCAATCTAGCTATAGTCCGACACCTAGTTGAAGCTAAACTTCTTTCTGACCGTCAGTATAGATTCAGGCAAGCACGATCTACTGCGGATATCCTAACAGTTATCTCTGAACGCATATATCATACACTGGGCAAGGCAGGTGAAGCTAGGGTGGTAGCGTTTGATATATCCAAAGCCTTTGACATGAAGGGTGTCTCCTAAAAATTCGCTCATATTGTATTTCTGGACAAATATTTAATATAATTAGATGCTACCTAACCAATAGAAAGATCCAAATTGTCCTCGATCGTCGTTCATCTAAGCAACATGACATAAATACTGGTGTACCCCATGGATCCATCCTCGTACCTTTACTGTTCCTGATTTTCATAAAGACCTCTCATTGAGTCTGAGATAAGTATATTTGCTGACGACACCACACTCTACTCTTGTCATGTTGGCAAAGCGGACGGGCACATATCCGAGGCAATGGCTGAATCCTTAGAAAATAACCTCAACGCTGTAGTGGAATGGAGTCATAAATGGATGGTAACTTTTAATGCCGCAAAGACAAAGCTCCTTTATTTCAATAACTACAAAAACACTTTTCAACCACCGATTGCCATGGTTAATAGAACCCTACCTGAGAGTTTAACATTCAAACTCCTCGGCCTGACATTCACAGGTAACATGAATTGGAACAAATACATTGAAGACATTGCCAAGACTGCTGCAAAGAAGGTGGCTCCCTCTACCGTGCTAGTAAGCTTCTCACACCTGACATTATTCTATATCTCTACAAAGCCACTATCCACCCATGCATGGAGTATTGTTGGCATATTTGGGCTGGTGAATCATCCAGTAGTCTCTCTCTCTTATGCAAGGTCCAAAAAGAGTCATCAACTTTACAGGTCCCTCACTATCCATCAAGCTCCAGACCTTGTCCCATCGCCGCAATATTGCAACTATTGTGCCTGTTTTAGAAGTACTTCAATAGATTGTGCTCTGATGAACTTGCTGCTCTAGTGCCCTCTCGACGTAAATACACTAGACCAATCCGACAGTCAGCTAAATCCCATCCATTCACTGTGGAGGCCCTCAGATGCCGGAGAGACTTCTACTCCAATAGCTTCTTTCCTCGTGCTGCCGGCCTCTGGAACTCTTTCTCTGTTCCTTGTTTCCTGGACTTTAACGATATGCAGAAATGTAAATCTAATCTAAACAGACATATCGCTGCACAACTCCCAACATAGGATGACCCCAACACTAACACCCTAATTCTCAGTAGCTCCTTACGTCTCCAGTGGCGGCCTCTCTTGATTGGGATGAAAGAGAAAATCCTGTGCTGTTACTTCCAACAATACAAATCGGATTTTTTGTCCATCAGGCGTAGAAATCACATATTCGGTTTGTCTTTACACCGGAGAAGATAGTGTTACAAATTCGCATACAACAGTTGCGTATAATAGACGATATTTATTACATACACATGGCAATACACGAGGCTATATAACTATACTAGACGACCCGTGACTCGTTGTGTCAACGTTGGTGTATCGTACATTAGTGAATACATTTGCGACCGAAATCGATTGTCAAAGGTAAGTAAATAATTCAGACGTGCATCTAGAGAGTTAGATAATAGAGTTACCGACAATTCAAAAGAAAGTGACGAAATTTCACGAAGAAGCGTTGAATATGTCCCTATTTACTTGCCTCCTCACAAGGGCAGTTAAACACATGGTCGTTTTTTATGTAGGGGAAAATCCAGCTCCCCCAAAAGGCCACTCTGGATTGGGACAAAAGTAAAAATTGCATTTCTCCTTCATTGACCGAGGACAGAACAATGAGGTATAGCATCAGAACGGATACTACACTTTGTTCCATAGCCAAAAAAATGTTTAAAAATGCAATCTGATCCAAATGCTTGTTGCCATCGTGACTGACTAGATAGACGAGCGTTGGTCCGTTATTTACCCCATCTTCTCATTATCCTCTTATCACTTCTCGTCTCATTTGCCTTTCTTTCCACCATCTAATATATTCAATGTGCAAAAAAACAAGCAATCAAGATTATTAAAGTTTTAGTATTATATAGATATATATAGAGAGAGAGAGAAAGAGGAGGCACGAGGCGATATAATAAATCTGTTAACGATGCTGTGTATACACAAGGCAACTGGTTAAAAACCTACTACGATAAATGTTTATAAATAAAAATACTGTTTCAGAAAGCACGTCGAATTTAAAAGGTCAAGAAAATGAACTTTCCTACTTATTTCCGACTACATGAAATATTGTTGATGTATTTTCCTGTAACCCATGAGTAAAGTAGGTGTAGGTGGTTGATAGGAAGACAAGCAAAGCAATAAGAAGCCAAAAGTTTGGGTGGGAGTGTATGAAATATCACGATGATGCGGAAGTGGAGTGAAATAAAATGCCCAATTGACCGAACATTTATTTATGCCTCTTTGGGCATCTTTTGTATTAATCAATAATCCCATGCCAACTTACAAAAACGTATTTTTATTCAGCATTTTTAGAAACATTACGAAATATTGCAATAAAATGTAAAATAGAGATATTCAAAGTGTTATCTATGTTAAAGATCTAAGTCCTGGAAAGAGATTGAGCAGGAAAAGAGGAGGCAAAGAACAAACAAATATGTTACTTTAAAAGTTATGTTTTAACCCATCTCGTTGACATGTCTTAACTTAGTTGTTTTTTGTTGTTTTGTTTTCTTTGTTTATTCTATTTATTTTTTTAATCGGCACGTTGAACTGTTTAGTGTGTCAAATTGACAATTGTTTTTGTGTGCGTATTATTTTCTTATTTTTTTTACCTATCACTGCGAGATTTAATTTTCTTTTGGATTATTTTTTGGTCCGATTCGTGAACGATTTATGTGCGAATCTGTTATCTTTTGGAGTCGCCACGTTGATGTGTTTATATTTGTATCTTCAAACAACTAAACAAGATATATAGCAATATTTCATTTCGTGCCAAACTATTTACACATTTTGAACTAATTTTATTAAATAATAGAGCTTGTGAGAGGAGTAACTAACCTTAAGGTTTATTTTTTTCAATGCTAGAATTAAATATGTTCCGTACGAATAGTTAATAGTTTGTTAGTTTAAAACTTTGTGTTTCAATAGTAGCATTAATGTGCTAGGGTTAATTATTTTAGTAGTTAACGTTTTCTTTTGCTGTTCCGATATTGAAAGTGAATAATTTGAGTACGAAGAGTCAATAGAGTAATTCGCTGATGAGTTTATTTTTATCGTAAATAGAATCAAGTAAATTATGTAAACCTAGTGGTTCGATTAGCCGATTTCAAAGGTAACAATTAAATTAATTAGGTAGGTTTGTGGAAAAGACCAACTCATCCGAATGCGAATCCAGATGACGATAACTCAGCAGAAAACGGAAAATATGAGTGGAAGCATCATATCGATTGATGCTGACGAACGTGTCTCTATAAGAATGGCCGGAACTTGTCGCTTCAAATAAAAAAATAAATTGTAATGTTATTATACGCAGCACAAACCTTTCACGGAGGCGACCTGACGCGTCTGCAGTCAGGTCGGGGTTGCAGTCTGAGCCGATATGATGCAGACCCGAAATGGCCTGTGAAAACAGTGCATCGCTAAAGACCGGCCTTAATTCTTTTGAAAAATATATTTTTCGAGGTCTTTATTATGTCTTATTGAACATTTCTTGTTTTAACTAATAATTACATTCTAACTTAAAAATGTATTCACAATGTTCTCTTTTTTCTTCAATATTACAGAATTTCTGATGAAAATAGAACTGCACAAAGTAGGGATGCATGCTTTGGTTTTATTTGTTTCACGACACGTCAACTCTTTTGGGTTATTTAATGCCAAAAAAATACAAAAATTAAGCATCAACTTGGAAAGAGTATAATAGCTCGATATTTCATCGTATAGTGAGATAGAGCTATAATAAGCGATCGATTGATTTCGTTTTGTCTGATTCACAGCAAATAAATCATTTGTGTGATTTTAGGTCGAACGAAAATAAACGATTGTAAACGATTTACTGATTAGTTTGGTTGGTTGGTTTAACGGCATATCAACATTTTAGGGTTGCTTAATGTGAAGACATACCTTTTATTCTAAACGATTCAGTTTGTTTAACGTTATACCAAGCTAATATCATTATTAATGCTAAAATGCAGAAACTATTTCAAACGATTCATTGTCTACGATTAAACTAACACAAGTTGCTATTTTGCCCCTAGTACTAAAGCCGGAAATTCCCAGTTCTGGATGAAAATAATAATAACGTATTAAAGAAATGCACCAATACAAGAAGAGAACCAAACAAGTTTGCGCGATATTTTGTAGAAAAATAATTAAAATATTTTGTAAAAAGAAAATCCGATTAATTTTTTTATTTATTATTGGGATCACATCTTATTACTCCAAGAGCCATTCGAGAATAAAAGTCACTGAAACGGAAATGAATGCCAGCCGAAAGATGAGGAACACTACGGAAGTATTAACAGAAATCGTTGTAAGGAACAAAATATTAATTTCGTTCTTTGTTGTCTAAAAGTTTCGTCCTTTTTGTTCCTGCATCTTTCAGAGGCGTTGTGTCAAACTTTCTTAGGACTATCACGCTTAAGTTTAAAATATCATTTTCTTTGGTCTGTCACGCTTAAGTTTGAAATAGCGTAATTTTGATATATAATTATCATCGTTGAACGCATTTTAAGAATAGCTGTTAGTATTTAATAGCATTTTTTTCTTTGTTTCTAGATGTTATATAGTCAGGTTGTTGGACAGAAAGAACATTTAACGCAGCCTTATAAAAGATGCAGGACTTTCTTTATTCGTTGTCAAACAAGTCCTGAAACAAGGAGTTCGTTTTTAGTCCATGATCTTTATTACAAGTTGGATGAAAGTATTCTCTGCACGTAATATCAAACAGGGCAGCGCCAGTTGGCTGACTCATAGTTTTCCTGTAGATAGCTATTGTCGTACGTTTCTTTCTAGTCACAGTATTTCGATTTCTGAATATTCTGCATTCATTTGTATAGCAGCAGCGACTCCCAGTAAAAAATGCATATTCTCACACTCGTGATTTTTTCACATTGCAGACATACATTCGTCATTGATATCCTGTTTGACCGCGCGTATCGACCTTTCGTAACCTCCAATCTCCAATGGTCACGCATTCTTCGGTCAGTCCTTGAACACTTGCAAGCACTTTCAGTATATGGTACATTAAATATATTCAAAGTTGACTGACTTGCAAACATTTCTTTAACTTCGGACATAGACCGAATGTTATAGTATGCATCCATAGCTTATCAAATGGCCAAATCGGAATTCGTGTCGGGGTTGGGGTAGTAGTGATAAATGATTTGGATGTCGAATCATTTCCTGTTTGATGCCATAGGGGAAATCAATCTATTAACCGCTGTGCAAAGAGAAAAATATGCCACATCAATAATTCTTTATTATTTCGAATCCAAAACAGACTTTCATATTTTATGAAGTCTATGAATCAGAAGGCTAAAAGTAGAAATCATGTAAGAAAATTCTGATCGGCATCAACAAATATGGGATGCAATGGGGTTCACACACACATACATATATACGCATGCACACATATCTATCTATCTCTATATAGTATGATATTATGTATATTGGAGAAATAACCAGAGTGCTCAATTATGTATATAAGAGCATAATATTTAATTTCAAATACCACTATATATTAATTCGATCGTCCATTAATATCTTCGGTATCACGGAAACAATGGAAATCCTACTGAGTATGACCGCCCTTAGGCTGATGGTCTGAAAGTGGTTGATTATCGACTAAATAACGGTTACGCTCGGTATAGTTCACCCTAAATGGCTGTATTTCAATTATTTCCGTGAAACCAAAGATATCAATGGACGATCGAATTAATGTATAGTCTAATTTGAACTATGTATCTATGCTTATGGATGCTTTCAGGAGTTGTTTCACTCGAACTGGGAGTTCGGCCACAGATGAGTATGCGAAAGTCTGTTCAGGCCACCCTCCAAACAGAACGGCCAGCTTTTAAAATGTTGCAAAGGAAACATCCACTGTCTCGTCTGACAATAGTTTTCGAGTGGTAAACCATTCGTATGCTGTGAAACGATCCATCGCAAAATCTTCAACTCAACATTGCCATTATCATGTTCGCTTAGCTGCTGGTAGACGTCCAGAACGCCTCCCGTTTGTCACAGAGGAATAAACAATTCGACCTGTTTGACTCCATACAAGTGACAGGTTAGCTCCACTCTCTCAGTCCAGTCCATCACAGACGTTGATCCGTCAAACTCAGGAATGAGTTTCAAGTCGAACTTTGCATCCGCCATTATGTCACGAAACAACGCAGAAAAACGACGAAATAGCTAGTAGAAGTGAAAGTTGAAAAGTAAAAAACGCGTACACACACAAACAATATCAAGTTTGACTCTCGAATTGTATTACCAATTCTCCAAAACATGACGACGCCACCTCTAAAAAAATCCGATTCTCGTAAATCGGGTAACTCGACACAAAACGCCAATTTGATTCATTTCTTCTTTTCTCGCTTAACACTCGACGTATCGTAATTTTATCGTCACACGCGGGGAGGAAAGTTTGTATTCTTTTTATTTCACTGAAAATTTGCCCATGCAAAGCAATGGTTATTTACATAAGTGGACTATTGTCCTCGCACAGAAATAACAAGATCCTATCTTGTAATCAGAACGCTCTGGGTTCAATCCCTGATGAACGACCCACTGCGGACCTTCACGCCTGTACCTTGTGGACCCGCATGATGACTGCTACATGTGAGTGTGCGTGTGTTTGACCCCCCCAACCCCACCCTCCTTGGCAAGTGTCTAGCTTGGCCTAACAAACAAATCAGACTAGACGATCAATGTCCTTATAAGCATCGTAAATTCGTTCTACCGGTTCTGCCGGTTGGATTCACTGTGAACATTTATGAAAGTTGTAGAATTGTGTATGAAACAGGAAATGATGTCAAAACTTTCGTCTTTTCAAATTGGTTCGTCGTTCAGTGATGAAATTCTCTTCTTTTACAAATGTCTTTCTCGATGAATTGTCGAGTATAAAAGAGTGATTCTTCTTTACCCGAACGGAAATCAAAATGGTTTCGTCCCAGACAAGAAAAGATAAAACTGACAAGATGGCCGCTTGTCAATCAAATCGACCACTGATGATAAATGTTGCAAATCGCGATGCTTTACACTTTTTGGGGAAGCAACGTACGATGTGTTTGCCTCTTTTATTTCTTTTTTTTATTATTATTATTATATTTTACTTTAAACTTTAAACTTTAAAATATAATTTCGCGTCATCTATCCAAGTTAGCGAAGCTGACAGTCATTAACAGAAAATTCGCTATTCACCTTTTCCTCTTTATTGATTGACTCTTAAACTCTCCAATTACATTCACTATCGATTCAAAAGATTAAAACAAACTATTAATTATAAAACCGATTCATTAAAGAATGACATGATAATTTCAGTAAAATCTGGTAGCTTCTTGATGTTTAGTAATTTTTGAATAAATTCTTTGAGTAGCGTTTTTGTTTGGTATTTTGTTTCGTATTTTGTTTTGTTTTTTTTTGTTTTTGTATTTTGGCTTTTATATAAGAAACGTATCCACGTTAATAGTATTTGGGCGAAGCAGCAGCGGCAGTGAATATTGTTTTACCTAACGATTCTCAATCGGACAAAAGCTCAAAGAAGCAATTTTTTTCAACAATCACAGCACAAGAGATATTCACTTCCAAAAACTCGCGCGTTGTATAAAAGCCCAAACACAGCAGTTGTCTTGATCTTTCCTTTTTATTTTTTCTCAAACAACACACGTGCGTACGACACACTCTGCCTAGGCCCCTTTGAGGCCGCACGCCCTCAAAAAGTAGCACACACATAACGAGAGACACACACGAACTACTAAAAATAGCGCTAGCATATACATACTGCTAACAGTTTATGCATAATTCTCTCACTAACAAAATAGGCACGCTAATATACACACGCATATTTATGATTATACCCTTTAACAGACACGTAAACGCACATGGTGCCAGCCAAAATAAACATATATACTCAATTCCTTCTTACACTCAGAAGTTCCTTAGACTCTTTGAACTTCATTTATTGCAAAATATTATTTTGAATTGTGTTAACAAGTTGTCCATACAAAATTATTATATTTTCATTTATTTCAAATATAATATACAACATACTGGACAGATAACACATTTCAACACATTTTCTTTTGCTCTGCTGTCTGGCCAAAAAGTAGATCATTCTAAGTAACTTCAAGTCGCTAAATTAAAAAAAAATCGGTTTTGTCTAATCAGGTCAAGCTTGCTTTTGAAATTGATATTTTTCATGTATTGGCTTATTGTACAATACTCAATTCGTTTATAAGGACTGAAAAATGTGCTTTTAAGCAAGTTTTTACTGTTTCCAATAGAATTGATAGCTTTTATAAGAGAATCATATTAAGTTAAATTGTATAGTTTGCATGATTCCTGTAGATATTGTCATACGGACATTGTATTAGCAGGAACAGCTCTTTAGCACTTGAAAAATATTTTCCATGTGATTTCGCTGCTGTTGTGCAAGGAAAAATATCTAGTTGATATAGTTCTTTCAGCTTGATGTACATTTCCTTTGAGATCTCAATTGGTAAAGTTATTCATTCTATAAATTTATTTTAACTCTTTAATTCGTTACTTGCAGGTGACCAGAGCCATTCCTATTCCTGAAACAAGTTGTACAATGAATATAGTAACATCACACCGGAAATGCTTGAATAATCCTGATGTGTTACAGTTGTGGTTAATTTTCCTTGGATGAAAACAGAAAGAAAAATTGATGATTTACTAAAAACATTTTATTTTGCATATTTTGAAGTGATGCTGGTAGATCAAGACGCATCATGGATACCTCACATAGTATGCAAAGCTTGCAAAGGGGGATAGATACAGCTGACTAAAGGTTTACGAAAAAATTCAACATTTGACATGCCAATGGTTTGGAGAGAGCAGAAAAAACAATTATGATGACTGTTACTTTTGTGTTGTCCATTTGAAAGGTGTAAACACAATTGTTCCTTTAAAAAACATGATCCTGGTGTATAATTATTACACCGGCCGTTCTTACACAGGAGAAACTACACCGGTTGTCACTATAAATAGTGCGAGTCACCAGAGACACAGAGAAGACAAAGCACAGTCTTGTAACTGTCTAGCCAAGTGCTAGTCACTTTTCTTACTTTGTTAATACACTTGTTAAACCAACCCTCGACTTGACTTCCTTTATTTATTATTTACTGTTGGACAACTTCACAACAATATTCTATAATAAATTATAAGTAATGTTTACTGTTGGAGTGAGGGTATGAGCTGATACCGCTAAATAAAAGTAAATGCCGAGATTTTATCTCTTTAATTTGAGGAAATAGAAATTTATACAGTTTAAATTTCATGAAAAGACATTTAAAAAATAAAATAATTCCATTTCCAGTGCACAAAAACTCTGACCTGATGAGAAAAACTGAACCGTATTTTTGGATTCAGCATATTCAAATTATCCCAAATCACTTGCTGACAACAAAATATGTGTTGACCAGTGTAATCTAAGACGTTAATATATATCACCAAAAAAGTTTTTAAAAAACGCTCCTTTACATATTCGTAAAATATCCGTGCATAAAGGTAAGGATTCGCCATTCAGCATCCAATTTTAACCCAACTTTACCAGAATTTATTACCAGAATCTATTAAAAGGTTGAACACTTTATTAAATCAAAATTATTTTTTTCTATTCCCAAAATGAAAATAATTTTTACACCGGTAAAAATAATTAGACATGAACTTATATTTTTGTAGATTAAATAACCACAACAATTCAAGATTCCCCCAAGAAATCAATTAATAAAAACATTACTTCAGATCCTGAGGTGACAGGTCGCTATCAATCCACCTTTAATAAAGTTCCTGCTTTTTCTGTAGCAGCTGTGCTATGTGAGCATTATTGTTATCAGACCGATCTTGATGCTTTCCATCTGTTAGCCCAAGAACATCTACTGCCGTTTCATAAATACACTTCTTCAAACACTCCAATGCACCGTCAAACGCTATATGCTGAAGCCTATTCTGTAGGTCTAGAGCAGTTTTCTCATCCTTCAGTTTTGCAACATTTATTCTACCATGACACTTAACATTATCGAACTGCCTCAGCACACACGACACAATGGAATTTTAACTCGAACCTTGCACACGCCCTGCAAGTCGCGTCTACAGATGATGACGTAATCGATCAAATGCCATTGCTTGTATCGTGAATGCACCCATGTGTTCTTATAGTTTGTTTTCAGGCGGAAACATGTGTTAGTTATCACTAAATCCAGCTCGGAACACATTTTCAGTAAACGCAACCTATATATATATATATATATATATATATATATAATTGATCAAGTTCTTTAAAAGTGCTCAATAACAAGGAGAGCATTTATAAAATTACATAACCAATATTACAGTCTTATGTCAATCAATTGTTTTTGTTTTATAGTCACTCTTTTAAGAGATGTGGTAGTATCTAAATGTTGGTTGACTGATGTAAGACTGTACTATTGTTTATGTAATTATATATATATATATATATATATATATATATATATATATATATATATATATATATATATATATATAAGGAAATGGTAGTTTGCTTGAAGCATTGCTGGTAAACAGATAAGTATGAAGATGAGAATTCCGAGGCAGGGACAATGCAATGTTGAAAACCTGAAGGTTAAATATGAGATGAACAAAAATGAATGACAAGAGACGGTAAATCTCAGATCAATTTATTTACATTTCAAAAATGTTAAATATAAAGACACTAGCCTCCTAGCCATCAGCCATCTCTTACATGGATTAACTTGAGCAACCAGCTCTAAGAACTTGCCACTCCTACATATTCTTCACGAGATATATTGATTATATTCTTATTCTCACATCAGCTTGCGAGGAAGCCACCATTATTTTAAACACATTCAACAATACTGACCACACCTACAGTTTACTATCGAACACCCAACACCTCAGACTCACTCTCACTCCTAGACTTCAATCTTAGCATAATTGGGAACGGATCAATACACACTACCTTTTACAGAATACCAGCCTACAGAAAATTCTTCATCCACTTTAAACCCTCTTTACCCCTTAAAGCGAAACTAGGTGATGCACACACAGAGATCACCCGTATACAAAGTAAGTGCTCCTCTACTACTGATAAAACATCACACACTAAAGCCTTCTACCAGACCCTCTTAACCAACGGCTGCCCCCTCTACCATAGTCAGCCTCAGTAACACCAAAAGACGCAGACCCCACACCCTTATCAACACCTGCTTCCTCAAACTCCCTTTCTTTAGAGATAGAATTACATCCGTGATCCGCAAAGCAATACGTAGCGAGAATCTTGACATTCAAGTCACCCACACAGGTACTACCCTCCCCACAACACTTAGCTAAATAACACAGTAACCACACCCCTGAACCCTTCTCCCTATCCAATTACCCCATTCCCAACTCTGGGCTCTTCTTTCGCACTCCACTCATACAGTTTACAGACTGCAATGTGTTCAGTGCCAGAATTTCTATATCGGTGAAACTGTTAGGCCTCTGCACCAACGCGTCAAGGAACACTTGAACACCCGCATTTCGTCTTTCTTTAAACACATCTTACCATGAGGCAACACACAACGCATTAACCATGTTCGTATCATTTGCTCAGTTAGAAATATCGGTAACCGAAGTATATCGGAAGCCATTCTGATCTCTAAACACAGACCCTCTCTAAATAACAGAGCCGAGCTTTGTTTTCCCTTCAGTCTTTAACTTTACTCCTCCTCCTACATTATACAACCCCCTACTCACCTTGGATGATGCTGTATACTTCTTGCTCCTTTGTCTCTGCCCGATCCCAATAACCCCAACCATCTATCTGCATAACTCCACTAGATATCGCCTCTCTATGCTCTCACTTTCCTTGTTCCTGTTATATCCTTTCATTCAGACACCCTTTCTCCCTTAACTCACGCCCATCTTCCCTACGTATATTTCCTTATGCACCTTTCTTGTCGATACACTTCCACACAACTTTTACAACTTCTTATTCATAGACTAAGCCACCCACACTTATAGCATTTAGACATAGTCCCCATATATTATACTTAAACTTAATTAGTTTCGTTTCCTATTCAATAATATATTAAATAACCTTGTAATTAAATGTTGTTTTTAATTATATATAAATCTTTTAATCTTCCTTTCTCTTTTTATGTTCCCACACTCTAGGTCAGGGGTTGGCAAACTACGGCCAGTAGACCGCATGCGGCCCGGCAATTTAATTCATGCGGCCCTTCAAAATGCTAGTAAATGAAAAATGATTGCATTTTCGCTTTGCAATTCATATATTTCGGTTATTTCAGATATCATTTATATTGGAAAATATACTATGCGGCCCAGTAAATTTTTTTTAATAATGTGGCCCTTGCTCTGAAAGGTTTGACCACCCCTGCTCTAGGTCCTTAGTGAAATGGAATAAGAAGAAGGTATTAGCTAGACTAATTCTATCTGACCATGCATTAACTAACTTTATTTAATTATCCTCCTTTGACCATCAGCCATCTTAGAGATGATCTCTTAACTACTCTGACTATCCCCCCTTAATCATTATTTTACTTTGCTTCCCCTTCTCACCATCTGTTGATCCGAACCTATATTTAGGATAGCCCCACTTACGCCAAAATATTAAATTTTTAAAAATTAAAAAATTAATAAAATAAAAAAAATAAAATAAATCTAAATATTAATATTTTAAGATTAATTAAATTAATTAATATGGACAATTTATAACATAACGATTGCATTTCATCTTTCCTCCTCTCTTCCCTTTCACAATTTTCCACAAGCCTTGTCCTCCTTTTTGCGAATCTCATGTTTTGAATAGCGGCGTCCATCTTGGTTTTCCTCACCTGATACAGCCGGTCGAATTTTTGTTTTCCTTTTGATAAGGTGAGGTTGTTACTCTTGAAATCATTAAAGTTTCTACCATTCTGGACCTTTAAATATTTAAGCGTAAGTCCCCCATTTTACAATCTACTGTCTTTATATTTAAACTTTTTGAAATATAAATAAATTGATCTGAGATTTACCGTCTCTTGTCATTTATGTTTGTACATCCCATATTCCACCTTCCGGTTTTCAACATTGCATTCCTACTACCACGAAATTCTCACCGTCATATATATATATATATATATATATATATATATATATATATATATATATATATATATATGTATATATATTACTTGTGATTACGGTGATTATAAAATTCGACATGCACAAAAAGTATTTACACTAAACTCCCACAGTTATAACCTTGAGAAGAACTCTGTCGTCAACTTGCTGACCTCGATATCTATACCTCCGACTTTCTTTCGGAAAATTTAATTATTATTGTTGCGGCCACGAAAAGTGCGCTAAGCACAGAAACGCAAGTTAATTTGTGGGGGCTGTTTTAATGTTCGTATAACGTTTATTTATGAAGCTCTACATTGTATTGAGCATTTTTGAAAAGAAATATTGGTGTTAACTTCATCTTATCAATATATCATTTTAACTTGCTTAATTATATATATATATATATATATATATATATATATATATATATATATATATATATATATATATATATATATATATATATATATATATATACTAGCTGGATCCGGCGCCTTGCGTTGCCCGGGGGATAAATAAAAGAATGAATTATAATTTGTCAACGGCTGCGAGAACGCGAATAGGTCACATCGGACAATATTTACCCACGAAAAAGATTACTTCTGAGTTGAACAAAAATAGAAATTTCCACTGTGTAGAAGGATATCTCCTGACCGATTATGGAAAAGGTTACTTGTTTCGGACCGGGCTGTTAGCTATTCTCTCATCCGTCATTGAAAGCAAATCCTTGTAGAATGCGTAAATGTTTATTTCTGTTGGTGGATTTTCGACACAGTTAGAACTTACGTTTTGTCTAACTCTGCCCTCGTGGGCAGTCAAATGTGACTGAAAGTAGACCATGTGTAACGAATGTACATTTTAGTTTAAGCACATGAGATGAATATGTAGTGTGTAATAATTTTAAAAAATGAAATCAATTTTTATCTGAATTGCGCAAATCACATCTTCTTGTCCTGTCATCCCCCTAATTCTTCTTTTCCTCGTCCTTCCATTCTTCTTGTTCTTCTCCTTCTATTTTTCTTTTTCTTCTTCTTCTTCTTCTTCTTCTTCTTCTTCTTCTTCTTCTTCTTCTTCTTCTTCTTCTTATTATTATTATTATTATTATTATTATTATTATTATTATTATTATTATTATTCTCCTTTTTCTTCTTCTTCTTCTTATTTTTATTTTCTTTTTTTTTCTTCTCCTTTTTTTTCTTCTTTTTCTTCTTATAATTATTATTATCCTTATTATTATTTTGCTTTTTATTATTATTATTATTATTATTATTATTATTATTATTATTATTATTATTATTATTATTATTATTATTATTATTCTTTTTATTCTTATTCTCCTTTTTCTTCTTCTCCTTTTTTTCTTCTTCTTCTTCTTATTCTTCTTCTTATTATTATTATTCTCCTTTTTCTTCTTCTCCTTTTTTTTCTTCTTCTTCTTCTTCTTCTTCTTCTTCTTCTTCTTATTCTTATTCTTATTCTTTTTTTCTTTCTCCTACTCCCTCTCCACCTTCTTAATTTCTTCTTCCTTTTTGTTTTCTACTTCTCCCTTGAGTTTTCCCTATAACCACTTCCCTATTTCTTCTTCTCATACTCCCATCCTCCTCATATCCCTTCGCTTTCTTCACTTATTTTTATTCTTTTCATCCACCCCTTCTCCCTCTCTATGTTCTTACTCATTTTCCACCTTCTTAATTTCTTCTCCCTTTTCGTTTTCTAGTTTCCCTCTAATGGCTCTACCGACCACCACTCAATTTCTTTTTCTTCTCCTCTTCCTCATACTTCGTGTACTTGTTGTTGTTCTTTTCTACTTCTACTACTACTTCTTCTTCTTCTTCTTCTTCTTCTTCTTCCATTTACCTCCCTCGCCCAAAAGTTCTTTTGAATTTCTTGTATCTTCTTAAATAAATTTTAATCAACTTTATTTTATTTGATAATCGAACGAGTCAACCAAATCGAGAACAAAATTGATAATACAAAACTAAAAAATCAATTTATTCAATTTACAAATAATACAACAGCAAAAATTGCTTAAATAAGGTTAGAAAAGCACAAAAAACGAAAATACTAATTCTTGCATGCGTTTACAGTCTCGCCTTTTCATTGTTCATTTATTTTTAGACAAAATATCTGAGTTTAACTTTATGCCTTTCACTAATTTAGTGTGTAAAAACCAAACACCGGAAAGCAGCGTTTCTTTTTTTAATTTGTATGCGGGGGTGGATTTATTTATTCTTTTATTTTGTTTTCATTTTCTACTCCGTCAAAGAACGGAGGATCCAAACTTCTTACAGAAAAAAAGAAATGATTCTTAGATCGATCAGCATTTCAGTCGCCATCAAATTCTGTCCATTTTACATGGTTGTCAGATTAGATTCGCAAAGATGTCAACATGCTTGAATGTTCTCGACTTTTCAAAGAATTTTAAAACTATTTTTTGCCATTTGAATTCAAAGCAGACACTTTGCTTTTTTCTATATAGATATTTTTCTAAAGTATGGCACTGTATTGAACTCTTAAAAAGGACTAGCAGTGCAATCTGGCGTTTCCCGGATGCATGAATAACAAATAGATAAGTTAAAAAAGTGTGTAACATCTTTCTTTCAAAACATCTCTCCTCTCTCTCTACTTCTCCCTCCAACTATCTAACTACTCTTCCTCCTCCTCCTCCTCCTCTCTCTCTCTCTCTCTCTGGCAACTGGTTCAATAAAATAGAAAAAAAACGAAAAAAATAAGGCAAGCAAGAAAAATAAACCTGATTGACTATTTGACCTAATTTCAGTGTTAAAAAATATTAGTAAGAATAAAAAAAAATGAATTTGTTTTTATCCTCAAGTATTAACTTGATATCTGGTGCTCTAGAGGGGATGCTTTGTGATATAACCAGGTATGGG
Organism: Sepiola atlantica; assembly: GCA_963556195.1. Classification (NCBI taxonomy): domain Eukaryota; kingdom Metazoa; phylum Mollusca; class Cephalopoda; order Sepiida; family Sepiolidae; genus Sepiola; species Sepiola atlantica. Next base: position 75,537,477 of record OY744526.1, on the reverse strand, counting down.
GATCACACTAAATGCGATGATGTAATGTTAGAAGGTGTATCTCATGTAGTTTCTAACTTTAAACCGGGCACACATACATAATTACGACTCGTCTTTATATAATAGATATCACATATAAAAATGCAAGCATGCCGTATAGAACACGGTTGCACTTATACGATTTAAATCTAATTTTATAACTAATACAAAGGACAAAAACAATTAAGACGCACCTCCAAAAATACATCTTTATAAATAAAGAATAAATACCATTATATTTTTGTGCAAGCAGAGGATCCTGAGAAGTATTATCGAAATGAAATAAACATGAAGTCATGTGAATTGCACGCTGCTACTTTATCACAGTTAAGGCTAGGTTACGCTTCACTATTATCTTCTTCTTTCGTGTGAATCAGATGATTCTGGTGTTGGCATTAGTTTCCCTGTTTTTTTTTCTAGTTAGAAATCTTTTTGGAAATACATCGGTTACTTACGGGAAGGACCACGAGAAGGTTGCCAACATCCTTAAGTGAAAGTAGTACTGTGGAACCGACTGGATTCGAACTTGGAGCACCCAGGTCTTCAGTCCATGTCGATATCCACTTAACCACCGTCACCTCCCAGTATTATCAATTCTCTCCTAATTGAAAACAGAGCGATTTTCGAGCAGGTCATTTTACCCTGAAAACAATCGACGACACTACAAACAGAATTAGTCAATCGGTAGCAACTATTCAACACGCCTTCACAGCAGAGAGACTGATACAGCTCCTATGCTGGTGGTTTAAAAGCATTTTCCATCAGCAATCATCACAGCAGACAGGCCAAAATTACACTGAAGATAAGGCACACATGCATATCGTACACAGCTATTATTTTCCTTTCTCGCATCCAAAAACAAAGGGGAATTACATACTCCTTTTTTTTACATAACATGAACAAAGAGTGCTGTACCTTTCTCAACCTGCTATCATATGCATACCAATATATGAATGAGTAATTACCACAACAATCACACAACTTTCAAAGCTACGCTATACAAATACAAATGAACAATTAACTTTGCATACACACACAATTGAATAATTGGTCGATTAATAGTTTCATACCGATGTGTAAACTTGTATATATTTATCTATATATAAAGTTAGGTATATATATATATATATATATATATGATTATTTTTATTTACACAGACATGTATAAAATCTGCGATACTGACATGTCGATGTTATCGATCAACAGCTGTTATAAACTGAGATCTTATCAGGCATAGTTAAAATCCGATCTGCCAGCAATCAGACATTCAGACATGAGCGGTATGTTTTTGATCCCCTCTTCCCTTCCCCCTTTCTTGATTTTCTCCCCTCCTGCTTCTCTACCACCAACCTCCCTCTCTCCTCTCTTTTCTTGTGACAAAGTATCCAGGGTCCCATGGGGATCGGGTACCCTGGTGACGCACTAGTATGCATCTTGGTGTGATGCTACGCCGACTGAGGGCCCTGCGACGAGACAAAGTGGAGATATAAAACTAGTATATATTTGACATAGAAATGAACTTATTCGGATGATAGAACGAGACACCAGCTAGTCTCGCGGAATCGTGTAAGATATTCAAAATCAATTACCACCAGAGACGAGGAGACAGTTGTCAGCTGGAAGGTGGAGATTAGAGAATTCCATATCGTATTTAAAATTTGAAATATCAATAACGCAATATTATTGTTTGCGTGAGTGGCGCGTTTTTAGAACCACAAATCTATACGGATGTTTTGAAGATGTCACAAACTAGGATGATTCAAAGCACTCGTGACAAAGATTTATGTGAGTCTGTCATCGTTTGTTTATGATGACCGTGGGTTACGGGGAAATCCCATTTATTTTGAGAAAAAAAGAGTGAGACGCCCGTCCCCACCCTCCTTGAGAGAGGAAGACAGGCAGGAAGTAAGATGGCGGAGAAGGGGTGTGTACGACTATAGACGCACGAGAAAGAGAGATAACAATAATGCTGCCACTTCAATAAAAGAAAGATTTTTTTCACGCACGACCCAGAGTTTGACTGACGCCCGGGACAGTTGAACTGACGCCCGGGGGAGACCGAAGTGGCATGCACCGAAGTGGCGTGCGCCGAAGTGGCGTGTGCCGAAGTGGCGTGCGCCGAAGTGGCATGCACCAAAGAAACAGACCGGAAGAAATTCTAGCCACCGCCTTCGTCTGTTAAGTTTGTGACTTAGACAACCACTTGTGTAAATAATTTGCGCACACAGAGAACTAGCGAAATAACTTAGCGAAGAAAAAAAAACCCTTGCTAAAGACATTTAAGAGCACCATGGACATTAATCCTTCCATTGACCAATGTAAAATCAATTCTTTTATTTTATTAATAATTATTTTTCTATACAAAAAATAGACTGAGTTGTTGAACATTGTTCTTTTCCTTTTGTTCTGCTCTGCTTTGAATGATCCTTCGCCCCCACAGAGCCAACCGGTTGCTGTTCGCCCAGTGATCGCTTGCTGCTATAAACAGTTTCAACGTGGGAGTGTGTTCGTAGCTGGACGAGACGACCAGATCGGCGACGTCATCATCATCTTCGTCGCCATCCCGGCCTAGAAGAACTTGCTTGCAGATATCCCTGTGGCGCCTATGTCTCGCTTACAGACATCCCTGTAGTGTAGGACATGTCTTCCTGCTGGTCTGGATCCGGTTATGAGTTCGACGAATAGAATTCCTTTACGATCATCCTATTATCCATCTGTCTGGCATGGCTAAGCCACCGAAGTCGACGTTTGGTGAGCAGAATGAACACACTTGGGATGTTTGAGACGTGGTCCTGCAATGTGATTCCCAGGATTCTCTTTATGGTGCAAAGGTGGAGGGTTTCAGCCTGTTCTCTTGGCAGGAGTAGAGTATCCATGCTCTTAAGAGCATGGATACTCTACTCCTGTGGCTTAAATATTGATATGGTTTTGTCTTATTCACAATGAGATACAATTATATTCGTTGTTTGACAGAACAGGAATGAAGGTTTGGTTTTAGTTTGGTTTGTTTTACGGCATATCAACTGTTTTCTAGTCATTTAATGCCGAATCCGATAATTTTGGTAAAAGTATTTATGCTTCAAGTTCTTTATATCTTCAAATATTTATTCATGCTGTTTGGTTTGGTTATTTTGTTTTATGGCATATAGTAAATAATGGAAAATGACAATTGTGGCAAATAAAAAAGAAGAAAGGCTGTATAAGAAACGTGAGGAAATAAAACGAAAGATGCTATCAAAAGAAGGAATACCAATTCTAATTCATTCATTCATTTCGTATGAATCCGATGATTCTATTTTTGGCGTTGGTTTCCATGATAACTTTCTAGTTAGAATTCTTTTTAGAAAGTTGAGTACCACATGAATGTGTTTCTGTGGAACAGATTGGATTCGAACTTGGCACAATCAGGTTGTATGTCCGTATCGTAAACCGTTAAGCCACCGTCACCTACCCTACAATTCTTCATCATTCCCTATCGTTTGAATGCTAATAATTCCATGTTGTTGATTGGAGCCACCCCCTTCCCAACAAATACAAGTGATAAAGTTAGCACGCCAAGAAACAAACAAAACTTAAATAACAGCAGAAAAAATGGGATATCAATTTTTAAATTAAACCTTCCTTTTTTTAAAGACTTTTATTTACCTCAAATAAGGCATATTGCCATTGAAGTATGCAGTGGCTATTATGGTAGAGGTCAGATTTATAAGGGGAAATCTGAGAAGTTTGAAAGCAAGATGTTCGTTCACATTACATTTAGATTTCTGCATGTTGGTACGTTCGGGGAAACAGGGAGCAGGAAGAGAATTCGAAAGGCAAGCAGTACGATGCAACACGGTAAGAGTAAAACATTTTCTACCATCTAGGGACCTCTACAATGAAGAGATGGATATTTTTCAGCTATTCAGGTGGGTCGGGGGTATTTTCGTCTAGTGGATACAAGTAAGTTAATCGAAGTACATCCTGTCAAAGTACTTATAAAACAAGCACAGGGATGCAACACTGCGGCGATATGACAGAGACTAGAAACTGACAGAACGTTAAGGACTTATTATGTTAGAAATTCTTTTGATCCTTGAACAAGAGGGAGTGGTTAGTGGTTGGTGAAACAGCCCAGATGTGGCAACAGTACTTTCATCACTATACATGCGGGTTGCGTGGATGCACTTTATTTAAGACCAGTCTGTCAGTCAGCGCTTAATTTTGGAATAACATCTTCCTCAGTCCCTATTTACTTACCTTCCCATGAAGGCAGAGTTAGACATAAGGTCAGTTTTTAAAGTGGGGCAAATTTAGCTCCCCAAAAATAGGGATTCTAGATTGGGACAAAAATTAAAATTGCATCATGTCTAGAAGGATATTTCGTCACTGACAGAGGACAGAGAAGATGAAGTGCAGCACCAGAACAGATACTACACTTTGCTCCTAGCCAAAAGGCAGTCTGTCATGTTTAACTTTGAACTACCAGCCACGTACATGCATAATAAATATTTTCCTTCCATTGGTCGATCGGTCTGTCAGGCTTCAATTTTGAAATAACAATTTCTTCAGTAAATGTGTGGAATGAATTGCCGCATCATAAGAATACTTTTTCTGGTTATCACCGAAGAGATCTAAACTATTAAAGTTGTTCTTGGAGAACGTTCGTAGACGGAAGTGATTCATCTCCTCAGAAACAATCTCCTTCTGTCCGGTGCCAATAATGGTGTTTTCACTCTGATTGATTGATTGTGTTGGTCAACAATCCGAGATCTGTATCATCTTCTGATTTTCGAACAGGAACTGCATCTTCTATTTTGATCAAGAATTTTGCTCATCAACAATTATTTGTGATTTCTAATCAGAAAAAAACCCCACCATTTTGTTGTCAGTCCAGAAATTACATTTGCATACCAAAGTCATCAATAATCGATCCACTAAACTAAAAATAACTTTTATCAGATTTTTCATTTACCAAATTTTGTTCTATTCTGTTTACAAATAATGGATTTTACTGCCAGACATATGGATTCCTTATTAAAGGACATCTGTGCGAAACAGTGATATTATTAATATTACAAGTGTGTCTCTACTGTCAAAATTGAGGCATACTTTCTGCAATGTTTCCCAATTTAGCTACAACTTTTATAATTAAAGTCTCTAATATAACAATACATCGTCCTCAGGGTCGGTGGTCTTTGTGCATTTAACGATGTAGCTACTCTTCTTCCATGGCCATCTCTACTCTTTGCCGCTCTCCCACGAAACGAAAGCTTAGGGCTCTTATTTAGCTGTCTCCCCACGAGGGCTGGATGTCACAGGTCTAAATTAAACTACTAGCGGGTGCATCTTCACCTCCTACTACCCCACTGCTAATACTTGGACTATTACATTGACCTGTTCTGATTCGTTGCTTCTGTGTTCTATTTATCTGCCTTCACATGAACGCTGGATATCATAACGAATTAAAATAATAACAATAATAATTATAATAATAATAATAATAATGGTAATAAAGATAATAATAAATATAAAATAACATAAAAAATATAAAAATATAGGATATAAAATAAAGATAATGAAAAATTTTAAATAAAGAAAATGAAAATTTTAAATATAATGAAAATTAAAAATGTTCAATATTAACATTTTTAAAATCTAAAATATCTAAATCAATAAACTACTTACTGTTTTTAAAATCAATAATACAACATAGAGATTTTAAATACTCTATATATATAGTAGAGACGACCGATCGAAGGACAGTTATTAGATAGTCTAATTTGCATATCTATTTTAAGCACTTTATAATTAATTAATATTGATGTTATTTATTTCTAATGTTATTGTACTATCTTATCTACATATGTGCAATAGTTTCATAAATAGTAATAGTAATGAACTAAAATGATATAATCAAAATAATGTATAACTTAAGAAAAACTATTAACATCGCTCGCAAGAATTTTTACTGATTCGGCAGAAGCGAGAAAGAAAAAAAAAGGGAAGAGCGTGGCTAGTTTGCGACTGACTGGTTGTCTCTATTTCTCTCTGGCTGGCTAATTTGTGTGCCCCCTTCCCTTTTCTCCCTCTTCCCTTCTCTATCTCCAGTTAACGAACTACATACATTGACCCTCAAAGGAGGTTTTTTTTGTCCGTTTGTTTTTTAAATTAACGTCTGATGTTGCTGCAATGCTGAGAACAGATACTACACTATAATCTTAGACAAAAGACCTAGGAGTTAAAATAAATTAATATTTTTATGACTAGGCATTTTTAAATGAATTAAAAAACTGATTTAATCTATTATTGTATTATCTTTTAATGGGATGGCCAGTGTAGTATCGGTTCTGTTATCATAAGACCGTCTTCCCAGTAATAACCTCTTCCTGTTTTAAGGAGGTAGGAATAATCCTCCCATGTATTACATCCTTATTCGAAGGAGGGTTAATGTAGTATCTCTTCTATTGTTATGAGACCATCTTCCCAGGTGCTACCTTCTTCTTTTTTTTGGGGGGGGGAGAGGGGGGATATAGTGTAGTATTTTTTCTGTTGTTCCTTCTTCTTTTATAGGGTAGATCCTCCCAGGGTGTTCCTCCTCTATTTTGAAAGGAGTATTGTAGTATTTGTTCTATTGTAATGGAACCATCCTATCAGGTATTACCTCCTCCATTAAGGGTCAGTGTATGTAGTTCGTTCATCATAACATCCTCTCAGCCTAGCAAAAATGTGACAGGAGAGCATATATTTGCTCGCATTAAATAACACCCTCTTTTTAAACTATAAGTAAAGAGACATCCAAAATAAGGTAAAAAATTTCCTATTAATGGGATATGGTGAAGGAGATTTAATGAAGGAGATTTAATGAAGGAGATTTAATGAAGGAGAATTAATGAAGGAGATTTAATGAAGGAGAATTAATGAAGGAGAATTAATGAAGGAGATTTAATGAAGGAGATTTAATGAAGGAGAATTAATGAAGGAGATTTAATGAAGGAGATTTAATGAAGGAGATTTAATGAAGGAGATTTAATGAAGGAGAATTAATGAAGGAGATTTAATGAAGGAGATTTAATGAAGGAGAATTAATGAAGGAGATTTAATGAAGGAGATTTAATGAAGGAGATTTAATGAAGGAGAATTAATGAAGGAGATTTAATGAAGGAGAATTAATGAAGGAGAATTAATGAAGGAGATTTAATGAAGGAGATTTAATGAAGGAGAATTAATGAAGGAGATTTAATGAAGGAGATTTAATGAAGGAGATTTAATGAAGGAGAATTAATGAAGGAGATTTAATGAAGGAGATTTAATGAAGGAGATTTAATTAAAAAAAAACGCATACGAGGCATGGGTGGGCGGATAATTTGGCCGAATAAACTAGGGTCAAAACTATACGCCACATCTGGTCGACCTCACCCCCTCCTCTAGGATAATTTCTAAAAAAAAAAAATTTCCAAAAGAAAACTCCCCAAGACAAAATGTTTTTCAAAAATTTGTCTAGAAAAGTGTAATATCCTTTTTTGTAGAAGGTGATTTAGCTGAGTGTCCTCATCTGCTTTTAAATATGATTTTCTTTTTAATTTCACAACTTTCTTGATGTTTTATCTGTATGTATTGTATCAAAGATTTCCAAAAACTCATTGTTAGATTTTCATCTATATTTTTCACTTGTGTAATTTTATCCCTATTTATTCACTCGTGCCATTTTTAACCTGTGCCATTTTCCGGTGCTATTTTTACCTAAATTTGTTATTATGAATAGATTTTAGTTTTACTGGTAGTTTTAAATCAATAAATTTTATCATTTGTGCATGCCATAGAAAATTGACTTAAAAAGAAATAAATAAAAGTATCGTTTTGGGAATTGGAAATTAGGCTAAAAATTTTCCGAATCTGATATCGATTCCGATACTCCAAAGTTTGAGTTTTCCGATTCCCGATTCCGATTAATCATCCAAAACACTAATATATATATATAAATATATATATATATATATATATATATATAGTAGACCTCTGTCGGTCAGAGTCGACCATGGGTGATGCATCCTTAGCCTAGTTGTCCCAGCTATCTGCTTGTCTCGAGCAGAATTGCTTGCGGCTGAAGTGACCAATGCAGGAGCGGCAGTCTCTTTCGAAAAGGTCACACACATGTGTGGTCTCTGGGTTGATGGCATTGATAGTCCCCTTTCTGCATGCACGCTTTAATGCAGCAATGTTAATAAGCTTCTCTTTCCCTGCTTTCAGATATTGGTTTAGACTTCCTTTCCATCTTGAGCGGTCATCTGCAATGCTCTCCCAAGATCCAATGTCGATGTCGATCGTCTTCATGTCTCGCCTCACAACATCTTTGTATCGGAGTTGGCGGAGGCCAGTGACCTTCTCTCAGAAGCCAGCTCTCCATACAGGATGTCCTTTGGAATTGGCCCATCCTCCATGTGGTAGACATCGCCCAACCAGCATAGTCTGCCTTGCCTGAGAGGGATGAAGATGCTGGGAAGCCTCGTGTAGGATAGTACGTCTGTGTTGGACAACTTATCCTGCCAAGATATGCAAGGATGCGGCATAGGCTTCGCAGGTGGAAGGTGAGGTGTTGAGTCTCCGCTTCTATCTGCCATAGATAATCCACGACTCACTATCATAATAGTGTTCACTGTAAGGTTGGGATTTTTCCACACCCTAGATGTTAGGCGAGCAAGTATTGTAACTACTTTCCCAATCCTCTTGTCAATTTCAGCGTAAAGGGAGAGGTTGATGGAGCCAAGGTATGTGAACTGGTGGACCACATCGAGTTCATAATCATCAATAGTGACGGCATACAGTGTTTTGTCCCAGGACCTTTGACTTATTCAGACTGATGGTAATCCCAAAATCCTTGCAAGCCTGTGAGAACAGTGTCTATAGTTCCTGTTGGGTATGCGTTGCAACTGCTGCATCGTCGGCAAACAACATGTTTCTGATGAGAACTCCATGTACCTTTGTTCTGGCTTTGAGGCGGGCAAGGTTGAATAGCCTGCCATCTGATCTGGTACATAGATAGATTCTCTCGGTTCCAGAGCCAAAGACATACTTCAGGAGGACGTTGAAGAAGACCCCGAAGAGTGTTGGAGCAAGTACACACCCTTGCTTTACTCCACTGCAGATACTGAAGGGTTGGGGGAGCTCCCACAGAACTGGAATATCCCCTTCATGTTGGTGTGGAAGGACTCTATTATGCATTGCAGCTTCGGTGGACAACCAATCTTCGGGAAGATCTTGAACAGGCCGTCTCTGCTGACAAGATCGAACACCTTTGTTAGATCTATGAAAGCGACGTACAAAAGCATCTGCTGTTCCCTGCACTTCTCCTGCAGTTGGCAGAGGGTGATGACCATGTCTACCATTTATATTTCTGCTCAGAACTCACACTGTGATTTAGGGTAGACACGTTCTGCTAGCTTCTGCAGGCGGATATGGGTGACTCGAGCAAAGATTTTGCCAACAATACTGAGGAGGGAGATATCTCTGTAGTTGTAACAGTTGCTTCTCTCACCCTTGTTCTTATAGAGGGTAATGAACTTGGCATCTTTTATGTCATGTGGTATGACTCCCTCTTGCCAACACTGACAGAGAACTTTGTGCAGCAGAAGCAGAAGAGTAGTCTTGCAGTGCTGGATCAAGTATGGGAAAATCCCATCGCTACCTGTGGCATTGTCTGAGGCCAAGCTGTCAATGGCTTTGCTTAGTTCCTTTGTGATAGGCTCTGCATCCAGCTCCTCCATGGTTAGTAGATGCTCAACGGCATCAAGAACTGAGGGGGACATAGTGTTCTGTCTGGAGTAGAGGTCAAAGTAGTGTTTCACCCATCTCTCCATCTACTGAGGCTTACCTGTGATCACTTCACCAGTGGAAGATTTGAGGAGAGCCGTCTGACTATGGACTGGACCAAGAGTCTTCCTGATGCCATCATACATCCCATTGATGTTGTCTGTATTGGCGGCTGTCTGAATTTCTTCATTGAGCTTTATCCAGTACTTGTTGACACAGCAACTAGCAGTCTGTTGAGCCTGGTTCCTGGCAGTCTTGAGAATCTGAAAGTTTCTCCTGCTGGGTGACTGCTTGTATTGAGCAAGTGCGGCACACTTGACTTCTATCACGGAGGTCATCTCGGTGTACTTGGCCTCAAACCAGTTGTGAGTCTTGGAGGTCTTCCCAAAGGTGGCTAGGGGAGTGAGGTACATGGTGTCCCACAACATTTCTCATTTCTCTGTGACAGAGGCTGCAAGAACCACAGCTTACTCTCAAATGTTGGTACTACTCCAGGATTTGCGCCTAATTTCCGTGACTGCTCGACTGCATCGATCCGGCAGCTCGCGGAAACGTCCGAGATCTGCCGAGTCGAAAACGAGGCTGTATAAACAAAACCGCAAAATGCGTGAAAAAAAAATGGAAAAATATAAGACGATGAATACGGAAAGAAAGAAATGCATATATTTTTATAAAAAATGAAAGAAATGAACAAACCCATAGCTGAAATAAATAAACTTTTTGTTTTAACCATTTTTTAAAAACTTTTTTTTCAATTAGGCAAGTCTTTTTTTTTTTTAATTAGGCAAGTTTTTTTGTTTTTTATAGATTTTTTATGGGGGGAGGGAGAATTCAGTATCTTTTCCCGGAGAGGTAGCGTTTGTTTTTTTTTGGGGGGGAAGGCTTAGCAAAAGACAGGCAGAAGAGGAGGAGGAGGGGTTCGTACAGGGTGGTGGAAGGAGCAGAAGAATGGTCGACGACAGGATAGAGTTCTGCAGAAAATTCTTCCAATCCACTTGTGTGATCGGAGACAGTACGCCACATTCCTTTTGTAGATTCTTTCCTATCGCCATATCCTGGGAGCACAGGTAGATCATCTTCAGTATGGTCGCTATCTCCAGATTTGACCGCGAAAAAAATGTCCCCCGATCACAAAGAAACCCAATTCCTGGGTGGGGCATCTCCATGCATATTTGTCCGATATTGTTTGTCTTGCCGTCAACCGGCAAAGTCGTGCGCATCGCCTACATCGCATTCTTGTGAGTAGTAGAGATTTCTGATGGCAGAAATTCATAACCTGCTCCGGAGATTCTAGGCTCTGACACAATTGCTGAAAATTCATTTTTTGAGTTTGGCTTAGCGTCTCCTTCCAATTTTTATCGGCTGCTTGCTATAAACTGCCTTGCAGCATCCTGATTGGTTAGTTTTTTTGCCCCAGTTTTGTTTACAGCCTCGTTTTCGACTCGGCAGGTCTCGGACGCTTCCGCAAGCTGCCCGATCGCTGCGTCGAGCAGTCACGGAAATTAGGCGCAAACCCTGGAGTAGTACCCAAATGTTTCTGCAAACTTTTCCACAAGTTCTTATTGTGACATCTTGTTGAAATCTATGCATAGGTTCCCCTGTTTCTTGGAGTGGTGGAACCTCTTCGGTTGTAGCCTGATCTTGCAGCAAACCAAGAAGTGATCTGTGTTACAGTCTGCGCTGTAGTAAGAGCGTCTGTGGAATACGTTCTTGATAGCAATGCTTCTGACCAAGATGAGGTCCAGCTGATGTTAGTGTTTTGAGCATGGGTGTCGTCAAGAGAACTTGTGTTGAGGCTTAGTCCTGAATTAGGAGTTGGCGATGCATAGTTCGTGGTATCTGTAAAGGTCCAGCAGCCGTTGTCCGTTCTCATTAATTCTGCCCACCCCAAACTGTTCCAAACTGAGAAGCCAATATTATGTCACTTAAACTTTAAAGAAACTAAAATGTGGGTAATATTTATTAATTGATGTCTAATATTTATAGTTAAAATTTTACAAAAATCAGAGCTATCTGACTTATCACGAACTGCTTCAACTCCTATTTTACTCCCTTTATATTAAAAACTAAATTGAACTAAATATTACAACACCTTATATCATGACCCCTGTATTCCAAAATTTATAATTATCGGTTGATTAGTTTAGGAGTGAATCTTGTATATGCAAATATATAAACATATACGTAACTTTATATAAATAGATATATCACCGAAAGAAACGGCCAAGAAAAATCCATTATTAACCGAAGTTTTGATAAACCTTTTGTTCAACTTTTGTAAAAATTATACGCCTTAAATTTTCAGCCTAAAATGTTTCGAGCCTTTAAATCCACATTTGGTTTGATGACTAAGAATATCATTGATCCATATATTAGGTGATGTTCATTATTTGATTTAAAAAGAAACTGACGGCTTTTACTGAACCATCATACAAAAACCTAAACCCTTTTTTTTGTATAAATATATCCATTAATATATTTAGTACGAAATGAAAGTGCGTACTTCAATATCCTTGAAAATTAGCATTATTAATCTCATCCAGTCTTCAGGTAAGCTCAAGCTTTTCAACGTAAACAGCAGGTGTGAGAACTAAATAGGCATTTTGAACATATTCAGTCAAATGATTTCTCAACCTCTGCCACCTCATTTGTCTTTTCTCCCCTCATCCTCGTCTCCTTCATCATCATCATCATCATCATCATCAGCAGCAGCAGCAGCAGCAGCAGAAGCAGCAGCAGCAGCAGCAGAAACAGCGACATCTAATGCGTCTGTTTTCCAGTAATACTTCCAAGTCTTTACTCAGTAATGTGTTGCTATGTACTTGCCGCCTAGTGAGGGCAGAGTTAGACACATGGTCAGTTTTTAATGTGGGGAGAATCTAAAAGGGGCACTCTTGATATGGACAAAAATTTAAATCGCCACAGTCTAGAAAGATTTTTCATTCACTGTCCGAGGACAGAAAAATAGAGTGTAGTATCAGAACAGATACTACACTTTGCCCGTAGCCAAAAGACTCAGTGTGTTTCTGTTTACAACTCTTTCCCATTATAAAAAAATACTGGTCGGATGTTCATGAAATTTTTTTCCAGAGATGTTTTATCTTTGGATAAGGAAGAGAAGTGAACCTCATTCAAATTTGAAAGTCAAATTGCTGATTTGCTGGGGGGATTCACTTTCTAAATGCCCCTGATCAATTGTCTCCCCCCCTCTCTCTGTTTCTTTCCGTTGCTTTCTATCCCTCCCTTTGCCTCAGCAATAAATGTTGATAATTCCAACCACGTGATTCATGATGGGTTTGCTTACTGTTGGTGATCTACCCTATTGCATCAATACATGGACTCTTCCCGCTAACATGAATAGTGATAACAGTGGTAACAGAGAGAGTCGCTATGACCAAGTCGCTATGACCAATCCAGAAGCAATCTCTGGCAACCCATTACTTCTGTACTTTCTGTAAATACATACACTTGTTAGCTCTATGTCCTTGTTGTCTTGTTTTTATCAGCCCTTTAAGGCCAGAACATTTACCAATCTCTTTTATCCTGATCCCTCTTGCCAGTTGGTCTCACATTATTCTGTGTTCATCTTCAACTTGAAAAGAGAAGAAGGAAAAATCTTGTATACCCTAAGCAAAGAAGAATAACCCTTATGCAAGAAAAAATGTCAATTTTCTTTACATCGTTTTAATTTTAGTATATGCACTGCTGAGAAGAGCAATCTTATGTAATTACTTTATAAAATAGTTAAACTTGAGACGTTAGTAACTATTTACAAATGAGACGTAAATGCTGCTTAACAGTTATCAGTCAATAATAAGTCTCTGTAGGTTTAGTGATATCATTCGGGATTCCTATTTCGATTCTCAGACAATGCACATTAGTTTATACCTTTTTTGAGTTTAAACCTTTTTTTTTCTAAATGAAAATTACTATGACGTATATTATTTTTATACACACTAATGGGTTTAATTAAGACCCGGATGCCACTCAGAGATAAGGGGTAATGAGATTGTCAGTTAGACAATGAACACCACCATGAAATTATTGGAAACGTAGGATGAAATGGGCCAAATTTGATTAATTAAGAGGACGGCTCAATAAGTATTTGTTTACATTAGACTTGAAACGACCATGTTGTAGTCAGCTGAGAAGCAACTCCTTCATATTATCTTCCACAGTTTTTCTTGAACTTCATTTAAAACCGGAAAGAAAAATGAACGAATTTTTCCATTTTCATTTATTACTTTTTTTTACCCATGCTCGGATCTGTGAAAATATTCAAACAGTGGAATATATTAAAAGTCAAACACAAACATGATTCAGAAATTCAGATTATTTATTTGTTTTATTTATTTATTTATGTATTTGACATGGTCGAGTATGTCAGCTTAATTCTATGAAAGAAAAAAATTATTTCAGTCTTGAAGCAAAATTGCATCGGATTCAATTACAAAATAATGCAATCATGGCTTCCGCATTTTGTCTGAATTTGTTTTACTTTTTTGTTTTGATTTGTTTTATGTTTCTGAATTTGTTTTTTGTCTTTGAGATAAAAAAAAAAAACGTCCGCATAAAGCATATATAATTTGCTGATCAACAGATTCAGTCAGCACAATATCCATTTTACACTAAAAAAAACACATTTTAATTATTTGATTATTTCTCTAAAACCATAATTTTGTTCCACGGTCGATTATATTAGGTCATCCCATAATTCATGTCCGGATTAATTTATTAGTAAGTGGCAATGTCTGATGGAAATAAAGAATATTTATATGCATACTAGAAGAATACCCGTCCAAGTGCAGGTAAAATAAATTCCCCGAACAGAATATATTTGCACTACTTTTATGTCCCTTTACGAAGATTAAAATCAAAATTTAAAGCAACTAAACCGTTTTTTAGAATCCTTATTCCAATTCCGATCAAAATCCATTACATGATTTTGATTCTAGAAAATGTCTAAAATTTAAAGGGTTTTCAAAAGAAATTGAAATTCAGAGAATTTTGCTTAATTGACATCTAATGATTATGGATCAAATTTAAAGCAAATCTGATATATTTGAATTTTCTAATGAGAAGTGGTGTGCATATTATGACCCTGAAAACCTTTAGAATACTAAAACAAAACTGAAATTTTGTGAATATTTATTAATTGATATCCATACCTATTGTTAAAATTTCAAAAAGGTATCTCAATTTACATCCTTTTGCCCCCTTTGCATAAAAATAAATTGAACTAAATATAGCCCACATTCCCCAACTTTATGCCTAGCGGCTGCGTTCCAAATTTCATCGATTAATTAGTTTTAAGAATGAATCCTATACATAGAAATATATAAACATATACACATACCTAACTTTATATAAATAGAGATATATGTATTTGGACACATCTACTTCATGCCGATCGCAACCCAAGATTTGCAATTGTCATGAGATAATTCATGTGGCATTCTTTTTCCAAATTTTTGAAGATGACGATAAACTGATAGTGTTGGCTTTTCTTTCAAGAATGAGCTCTTTATCAAACTCACCTTGACGTCTTGATCTGTCTTCATCTTCAAGGGCGAAATTTCCATTTCTGCATTTTATAAACAATCTTCTGCACGTTCTTTCATGCAAGCATTCTTCTCTATAAGCTGAGTGAATATTTCGAGTCAGGCCGGTTGCAGAGTTACCGTTTTTTAAACCCATAAGTCATTATGTTCCTCAAATGACCCATTTAATACTATCATGTTTTAATTACTTTTTCCTGTTAAATAGCATCTAATAAAGTTAGATGAGCAAAATACATATATATAATACATGAATATTATTTAATTTCATTAAACATCCCCACTTGCTATTAACTTTCAAAGAATTAAAATCCGAACAGTACTTATAAGATAACCTTTCCGGTTTCATAATCTTGTTTTATACTAATGATATACTTCTGCTGATCGATGAAAACCGTGAAACTGCAGTTAAGTTTTAAAGCTTAAGTACATTTTATTATCATATATATATATATATATATATATATATATATATATATATATATATATATATATATATGATAATAAAATGTACTTAAGCTTTAAAACTATATATATATATATATTAAACAAGTTCAAATGTATTGATAAAATGAACTTAAAACTAATATTTTCTCAAAAGTACTCAATACTAAATAGAGTTTTATAAATATTTATAAATATTTGTTATATAAACATTTACATCGGCTTATGCAAATGCAATTACATTTTAGCACCCTTGTGTTTCGTCGGAGCTGAGAGAGGATAATGAAAATAAATTCATACAATGGGTACAAAATAAACAGAATCCGAAATCCGAAATAATAAAGCTCCCAAGAAAAGCAACAATAACAACAACAGCAGCAGCAGCAGCAGCATAGCATGTTCTAAAACACGCCTTCGCCACCGAACGCAGTCCGACAGCAGATTCTGTTTATTTTGTTCCTAAGTGTACGGATTTATTTTCATTATCATCTCCCAGTTCCGACGAAGCACGCAGGTGCTGAAACGTAACTGGATGTACATAAGCCGATTTAAATGTTTAGATATAATATATATATATATATATATATATATATATATATATATATATATATATATATATATATATATATATATATATATATATGATTTCTTCATCTATATATTTAGGACTGCAGATTCTAAAAGCGCGTAGGAAAAAGCCTATTATCATATCTGTTTTTATCTTGTTATTATGGTGAGCCAAGTTAGACCTGAATAGCAATGCATATATGCCAATTCAATATTTTATTCTGACTAGTCAATTCTTTTTTTAAATTAGTACTTTGTTTTCTTTTGACATAAAAATGAAATTCTAATGCGGTTAAATATTCTATCAGTCCTTATACAAATGTAAGTAAAAAATCATAAGAAAATTGAAGAATAACTTCTGGAAATTTAAAAACAAAAATATAAGTTAGATTAAGCGGCCGAGGCCAGACAACAATAAAAAAATATTTCTTCGTTCGCAACGAGAACAGAAAAAAAATACAAATTATTGGTACTTATGAGTTTACAAACCAGGCAGAAATAATTACGTTATTATTTAGAAAGCCATTCTTTACATGGGGAGGTTGGCGAGCTTCATTAGCTATTCTGTACTTTCACCTAACAATTTAATACACTAAAGATACCGTAATAATTTAATTTAACTTGAAAATACTATCTAAAAAATAGCCCGGTCCGTAAACTGCATCAGCATCAAATTATCTAATAGGGGTCAAAAGGTTCAAGACGAAAACGAATTTTCTCATAACTCTATTTGGAGCACTATCGATAATGTTCCTTATATCATTGAAGACGAAATGATATTTGCTTCATATTTAGAAGATACGAAGATATTTATGATAGACATTGTGCGAATTGAACCGATATTAAAAACGTTCGTTTGCGACAAAAAGAATGTCGTACAGTTGAGTATACCAAATTCAATTATATTTTACCTAAAAAAATAGCGACTTCATATTCATTAACACGATACAATTATTAACTAAATTGTTCAGCCCCAAAACGTCTCTTTTTCATAAAATGTGGAACTTTATGAACATCACAAGGAAAGGTGAGGAAGACTACACAACTTTCGCTAGCGCAGTTAAAAAAGACTGCGACGACTTTAAACTATTAGAGTAGAGCACAAACAAGTTCAAATGATTAAACATCAAATATGAATGCAGAAATCAGACAAACGGTTATTTATAAACTCGAGAATGAACCTAATTTAAGGCTCTAACACATTGCAGAAACCTGCTAACGTTATTGTTCGTCGACATTCAAGACATATCGAAGAAAGCGGTATGTCACATATTAGAAAAATTATTCAACAACTAAATCTGGTCAACCAAAGAAAAGTGTCTTGCCGCCTAAACCGTGTTTTGGCTGCGGGAAAGTGATTTGATGAAAAGTTTGCCCATATAACAATTAAAAAGAACCAAAATTGCGGCCGCGTCGGACACAAAAGTACACACTGCAAAATTGAATAGAGAATAAAAGCTTTGTAAAAATTACTAAAGGTGATGAAGCTGAAAATATGAGAACATTTGTATACGCAAAAATATTGAACAAAAACATAAAGTTATAACTTGAATCAGGCTCAGATCTGTCAATAATAACTCTTCAGACGTGGGGAAAACAAGGAAAGCCAACAATGATGAAAACAAACAAAATCGCAAGAAGCGTGACTGGTGAAAAAATAAAATTTAAGGCGAACTAATTTCAAACGTCACATTCTAAAGGGAAAAACGTTCGTAATGATAAACACAAACAATATTTTCGGGAACTGACTGCATGAAGATATGGGATATGCCTATACATTTTCTCTGTCAAATATTGAAATATTGAAGATTTCAATGCCGTAGCTGGAAAACTAAAAAAAGAATTAAAAGAAACGTTTCCTGAAGTTTTCTCCGGTGGATTTAGGAGATGCACGAAGATGTCCCTCAAGTTTGAACTGAAACAAAATATTCAACAAGTTTTTAAAAGAAAATAAATGTTCTATTTATATCATTAGATCAGATTGACGATGAATTAAATAGACTCGAATTAATGGGGGTATTATTAAAAGTGGAATATAGTGAGTGAGCTTCACCTACGGTCTACGTTAAAAAGAAAACTAAAGAGATCCGTGTTTGTGCAAATCGCTAGAATGGGCCGGAAATAGGGGATCATTTTACGTTAAATTTACATGTGAAACTCATCCTCAACTCGAAAGTCTAAAATAATTTATCTTTCTATTTTGTTGTCTTCCCCAGGTTTTTATGCGTGTTCACACGTAATTGCTCAAAAAAGTAAAATCTCATTTTTGTTTAGTGCCGAGGGTGATTTAGCTGATGGTGTTAATCTACATTAATAATAATAATAATAATAATAATAATAATAATAATAATAAGTGAATGCAGCAAGCTAGCACAAAGGGAATACAAGAACAGACATGACAGCGTGGGAAAAGAAGTACACCGGGAAATGTGCAAAAAATTGAATTTCGAATATGCAAAAAAACGGTACAAACACAAACCAGAAACTGTACTAGAAAACGAAAAACACAAAATCATATTGGATATTAATGTACAAACAGACAAACCCATAACAGCAAAGAGACCGGATATGATAATAATCAACAAGAAAGAAAAATCCTGCAAAATCGTGGAGTTTGCCGTTCCAGCAGACCACAGAGTGAAGATCAAAGAGACGGAAAAAAGAAGCAAATATACTGAACTTGCCAGAGAATTGAAAGGAATATGGAACATGAAGAAAGTCAGTATAACACCAATAATCATAGGAGCACTAGGAACAGTCCCCCAAAACATGGAGAAAAGACTAGGAGAAATAGGAATCAAAGGGATAACTGAGACCATACAAAGGACAGTAATGATCAAAACAGCTACAATCCTGAGAAATGTCCTCGAATGCGGAAACCAACCCACATAAGCAACGAATGGAGGACAAACACATGGAAGCACAAGACAACAGAACCGGGGAAAATACAACCGCACGAGAGAGGCGCAAGCATAGGCTGACGCCACGAAAATTATGGACAGAGGGTCGAGGAGGGAAAGCGCAAACCAGACCTCCACTGGAAGAGCGCGGACAGCTCTGGGACCTTGGGGAGGCTTGTTGCCACTCGGGCCCCAGAGGGGACCAATGGCCCTTATCAGCGGGAAATCGTTGGTAGGTGGCTGTTGCGATTACCGCAAGGTCATTAGCGGTGATGAACGAAAAGAGGTGGAGCATACTGGAAGTCTGAGGAGACTTGTTGTCACTCAGACTCCAGGGAATACCACAGGTTGTCGGCAGTGGGTGATCACTGACGATGACCAGTGTGATAACTCCTAGTGAGTAAATAATAATAATCCCCATAAGTTCTTGTATTGTAGAAGAATCTACTCAACATTTACAAGGAAAACAATTCAAACGTTTACATTATATCAAAATATAAGTGTAAAAGTGATCCGACCGTTTGCCGAGGAAAGTATTTTGGTGTCTACGCCTTAGGGATGTCCCCAGAAGGAATCTTTCGTCCTGGCACAATACCACACTAGCTCTCCAGACTAAACGATAGGAACACCCCGTCTAACATAAATGGTTCATACCCGATCGTCTGGCTGGACGGGTATTTTCTTTGGTGGCTTTAGGGGGCGCCATTAAGCGTCATTAATTCTTTCCTGAGAATTAATTCTGGCTGGTACCATCGCTGGAAATTGAAAACTTGTAATGTGGAAACAAACAATGTTATATATATATATATATATATATATATATATATATATATATATATATATATATATATATATATATATAGACTTGAGCAATTCCAGGATTATAAGTTTTTTATGAAGTCGAGAGCCCCGCAGTACATTTTAAAGGTCAAAGAGCTGACCCCAAATGAACTTGCCACCTGCGACAGTTTAAACTGAGAGAATCAGTGACATTCTCTGTATCTCCCTTTATTTTCTTGCATTTGTATCGCTTTCCCTCTTTCTCTTTCTATTTCTCTTTCTCTTTCTCTCTCTTCCTCTCGCGTTGTCTGCAGCGAGAGGTTTTAAATCAGTTTGGTTTGCATTGTGTACGAGACAGACGCGTGTCTCGAGCAGCTCACTGACTCAACTTCGAGTAAATATGTTTTTTTCGGCATACATAAGATTTATATTTTTATATATATATAAAATGGTTTGTTTTTTGATTACAAGCCTTTAATTCCCAACGAATTAATTCTCAGGAGATAATTAATGACGCCTAATGACGCCGTTAAAGCCACCGAAGAAAATACAGCCTCGACGAAGCTTTTAATTTTCTCACTTTAACGGCCCATGCTATCTAGTACCATCTTTTGCTCGTTTGCCAGGGTAACTGTTAAATTACAATTCCTGAATTTTCCGTTTTTCGTTTTTAACTCCTTAAAAACTGATGTTTTGAGGAGTGAGACCTCTGATCCAGTGTTAATCAGTGCCTCTATCGGTCGACCTCTTATTTTAATGATAAACCCCATTTTAGAGCCAGTTTGCGTCTCTAGACTCCTCTACTTTTTCGAGTTTTGTTTTCCTGTTAATTTTGTCTTCGGTGGGCCCGTTTCGGACCGCTTTTACTAACTCCCTGACATCTATGTTCTCTTGGGTTTATATTTCCCCCGGGTCTTTCTTTCTTTGAGGACTTGACATGATTACATGTCCGGGTACCCGGCGTCTGATCGAGCCGGTGGTAGTGAGTGGGTTTTGAGTGTACTCTGATCTTTGCTTTTCATGGGGCGAAATAATTTACTTCTTCCTCGGGTGACCATGATAAGTCCCGTTCTAGCTTCTTATGACTAAAATTCCCTCGCTGCGATCTCTTATATTTCGCCGAAGTGTAACCATAAAACGTACTCTGTACAGCTTTGGTCGCTTAGCTACTGCTGTAGCTACCATGGTGGTCCTTCTCTGACCAACGAAAGAACACTGAAACTTTGTCTAATAGTCAGCTGCAGATTTTCATTTCCTTATTGCTTTCTTACTTTCTATTGTATTTAAGCAGTTGCACACATTTGCGCATGAATTATATAGAGAATTAGTCGAATAAGGTAAGATGACAGAGCGAAAGAGAGAGAGAGAGAGAGAGAGACAGACAGACAGAAAGACAGACAGAGAGAGAAACGTTTTGAAAAGAAAAATGTTTTTCACACCTTTTTAAGTGTGAAACACATCTATTTAATTTCTAAACATTTTCAGAACATTGTAAATCAACTGCATTGTCTTAAATGTCACCTAGCGAATGTATGCCATGTTTCCTTTTTTTACACAAATTAAATAAATTTACATCGGATTTGATGTGATCATGATTTATAGATTTTAGTTTTACTGGTAGTTTAAAAACGATAACTATTTATCATTTGATCATTAGTACCATAAATGGAAGAATTCAGTTTTTAAAAAATTCTAAAGAATCGTTTTTGGAATCGGAATTTAGGCACACATATTTAAAATTCCAGATCCCCCGAAACGTTCAAATTCTTCCGATTCAGATTAATCGTCCCCAAACTAGTTTTAGTCTATTGGCCTCGTTAACAATCTAAGAGTGGGAGCAGTATTGTCACTTGGTGTCAAACTTAAGTCAACCTGTCCGTCAACCTGTATACTAGCCGCTCTCTTTCATTCCCTCCCCTCTTGAACCATATTGCATTCATTACATCTCAAAATTAAAGAGAGAAAGTAAAGTTCTTTGCTGTGTTAAACAAGTTCTTGCTGTGAATGTTTTATAGGAGAGACAGATATTGGAGCTCAGTCGAGCACCTACAATGAACATAACGATACAGTAGAGAAATGCTAGCACAATGTCTTATGTGTGAAAGACCTGTAGGAACGATAAGAGATCATTCTCCACTAGATTGCGAAGTTGGTTTTGTACACTGTCAAGACAAGAAAGATATGACAGCAGTAATCCATCTTATGACGTGTCTGGCTCTTATACAGGTAGGGGATTGCATCATGCGTGAGGTATTTTCTAGAGCGGTAGAATGATCCAACCATCGCTATTAGGTTAAAGTATTCAATGTCAAAGCAGAGTTTAAAATTATCACTATTTCCCTTTTTTAAGCATTTAACTCGGAAAATTTGAACCTGGAAAATTTGAATGATAACTGTAAACGTAGGAGTTTCACATGTTGGCCGGTCATAATTCAGCACCGTCCTCTTCCGGAAGACATGCGCACGGGGTAACTGTCGTGCCTCTACACCGACTGCTTGCCCAGAGGCGGTCTTTTAGAATCAGTCAACATGGGAGTCGGACGTTTGTTCCGCTTGTGATGGATGTTGGCTCTGGGGCAAGTAGCTTGGCAAAAATAGAGTTTTACGGTGAAAATATGTTATAGTTCAGCGTTGGCCACGTGCACGCAAATAAATACATATTCATCAGTATAATTCGTGTCCGAGACCTTTGCTCCAGTTTGCTTGCTGTTACAATAACATTATTCTCCTTTTAAAATGTGACTCTTAGTCATAATTCTGGAGACCTAACTTTTTACGTATATATATATTATAGCCAACAACAAAAAAAACGAATGAAAAAATTATCGTGCGTGTACATGAACTGATTTATTTATCGTCATGCATGTTACGATATATTGCATCTTTTAAGACTTGAATTTAATATTTAATGCATAGAATTTTTGAGTGTGTGTCAATTTATACTATTTATCAAAACAAAGTTTCGTTATTTCATTATTTTCTTTCAATAAAATCATATTTTACTTTCTATTTTATCTGTTACATCGGTTAGGCAAAAAAAAACGGACCTTCTTTGCTAACTAACAAAATTCTATAAAATTAATATTCAACTAACGGAACCCGTGTAAATTACGTGAAATGATGTTTTCAATACTAATTATCTGGTTCCTTACCTATGCATTATTTTGTAAATGCTTTAGATTAAATTAAATTTTGCTCCAATTCATGAGTAGCATACAAAGACTCGGAAGGTCGTTGCATTTGATGTAAGCGTAGCACACAAAATAACACACACGCTATCTTATTAATATGTGTCTTCTCGGTCGCCCCCCCCCCCACACTTCGATGTAGAAAAAATCTTAGAGGTTGGTTGGGATCGAACGACAAACCAGTCAGGCCGACGTACAAAAACCGAAGTCGAAATTCTATGTCGCTTACCCTTGCGCCAAAGGGAAATACTTGAAAATATTACGAAAATTAGGTGACTTGAATGTTTTTCAAAATCTAGGTCTGGCACGCAGGCGCAGAGCTTTTGATGTAAGCGTGACACACGAACACACACGCTATTGTATTAATACATAGAATATATTTATATATAAGGTGTCGTATTTGTGTTATTATAAAAGTTATTAAAAAAAAAACGAAGTAAAACAAATTTATTTAAATATCCTGCTGAAAAAATACATGTAAAATGAAAATCAAATATTTAATAAAGTAATTTTATTAAATCTTCGGTATTTGTTTATGTGGCGGGGTGATGATTCATCCCCACGATATGAATGCTGTTTAAATGAGTATCCTAGAAAATTGTAGTTAAATTCTTTAAAATATTCAAATTAAAAACGGATGAAATAGAAATCTCTTGATGCAAAACTGAAATGAAAATCGATATTTTTAATGCTATCAATTAGAATAAAAACTAATAATCTGATTCTATAATCATGATGTTGATTTACGATCATGTGATTTGTATTTCTAAAATTACGTTGAAATTTCAGAGTTAATTATGGGCAAATATAAATTTTTATATCGAATGTGTTCTAAGGAAACTATTGGTTGCATATATATATAACATGCGTCAATTTAGACGTGTCGTAATTCCCTATGATTTAAGCGTCAAATTTTTATTTTGATAGCATTAATGATGTTTCTTATGAAAAATTGAAATACTAAGTTCTTGATAATAAGAACTATTGAATCACCATTACCACCTTCAGGGTTTTTAATCACTCCTGGAGGAGGAACTATTCCCTGGTTTCCGTTCACCTTATTGATGACTGTCATTCAGAGGTTTTGCCATAGTCGCCAGCCTAGGCGACGCTATTTTCCCATAGATAGTGTCCACATATAGCGCATGGTATTCCCAAATAGTTGTCAAGCTCAACGTCGCTTAACTTCGATGATTTAGTGGAAACCGGTGTGTCAACGTTATTATGCCGTCTATTTATTTATATTGATGGATATATTACTTAATTACGACATATTAAATTAAAGTTTAATTTTAAAAGTACAAATCGAATAATTGTATTGAATGACGTTTTACGAAAAGAGAGTTCAGTACCCTGAAAACGCATACAACGCATTCAATGATACAGGCAATGGCCGACAGCGATTAAAGTATTGTATAAACATTTCATTTTCAACTTGTAAAAGGGTAAAATAGAATTTTATTTCAAGGAAAAGACAAAGCGAAAATTACAATTAATTATTATATAATTATAAAACTAATTATTATTATTATTATTATTATTATTATTATTATTATTATTATTATTATTATTATTATTATTATTATTATTATTATCAATAATGATAATAATAATAATAATAATAATAATAATAATAATAATAATAATAATAATAATAATAATAATAATAATAATAATAATAATAATAATAATGAAACAATTTGATATCAAAGCCATTCTAAATCAACAATTTAACGGATATACCTGAATGTAACATGTTTTTGTAGAACGATAGTTAAAAAATGGCTTCCTGGTCCCCCCTCCTGCCAATCCTCAGTTACCTTATTACGGCTCCTAGAAATGAGAACCTACTCATCTCACCACAACTGACGATAAAGATGACAAATGATTGATAAATTAAAGTATGCGTTTATATTGGAGGGGAAAATATCTCAAAATCGTATTCTAAGTAGATAATTAATATCTACATGTTTTCAAACTGTCACGTCGGTAAAAACTGTCCCTTCGGTATGTGCGTGTAATAGTGAACCCATGAAAATGCGAGATCAACACTATCTCTATGACAAGATCACAGGTAAAGTAAGTCTGTAGCTCGTGTTGCCACAAACACTAAACTATACAAAATGTCTGAAGACCTGAATGAAAGCCGTGAGACTCAGAAGAAAAATCGGAGTGTCATGATCGGCATGTGCTCCCTCATTGGCCAACATGGGGGACTCAGTCGGCATCTTGTGAGTGTTGGCTCTTCTAATCTTAGTAACACGTATATCCCGGACCAAAAGCAAGTAAGTAACCCTTCTAATTGCACGTGCGACAATACAACTGACCAAACACAGGAAACCGAAATGAACAAGACAACAAACCAAAAACTCAGAGAAGAAAATTGACCACAAAAGAGAATAGAAAGATAATTGAATGCTACTACAGAAGCAACCCCCAAGAAAGGAGCTATCGAAAGCGAATTAAAAATCTATGGGGCATGTTTACTGACTAAAATACGACGGAACAAAGAATTGCAGATCAAACAAGACATATCGTCAAGGGAGGTTGTTTCTCAGAGCTGGAACTCATGAAAATCTAACCAAAGATAAATTATGTAACATATCAGGAAACACCCTTTAGTAAAAACCCAGAGGTAGAAAACTGACAAAACAAACACCGAAACTGAGAAGATCAATAACTACGAAATCACACTTAGGAGGCAGCAGTAGAAGTTGAAAATATCAAACGATTTATGAACGAAGACAAAACAAAACTCCAATCTCTAAGACATGAAGATTGGGAGAAATTAAAATTAGAAACAGAAAAAGTGAACAGATTTCTCCCATACATCTACACAGATACTATATCAGACCTAAATAACTTTATTTATACAGTGACAAAAATAGTATGTATCAAACGAAAACTAGAAACAAAAACTCGCCAAAAGAATGGACCGACGAAGCCTGGATTCGACGTAAAACTGGAAACCCAGACCACCAAACTTAGAAAAGAAGCTAAAACCTTAAATATGATGAAATAGAACAGAACACGATGGAGAGGGGAACTCTGACTCACACAGAAGATAGAAACAAAAGAAAGAAGGCTGAGGCGATACAGTACACACAAAATAAGACTTTAGAAAACAATGAAACGGAGATAGAACAAGAAATATCGGACCCGACAGAAACAAAACACATCTGGAGCAAGCCACAAGACCACAACAGAAATGCTGAATGGCTTCAAAATATGAAATATTAACTTCAGAAAACTGAAAAAGTAACAGAAACCGAAATTAACGAGGAAACGATCAAGAGAAATGTCAGACTAGAAAGCACAAAGCCACGATGAAATACATGCATACTGGTTTATAAGATTCATGGGCTTACATGAAAAGCTAAAGCAAAATCTGAGAAGATGTATCAACGAAACAGACATACCAGAATGGATGACGAAAGGAAGAACTAAATTAATACAAAAAGACACCGAAAAGGGAACGATCCCAAGAAACTACAGACCAATAACCTGTTTACCAACTAACGGCACAACTGAGAGAGTAGATCTACCAATTTCTTAACAATCGTAAACTTTTTCTCGAGAAACAAAAAGGATACCGAAAATGGAAAAGAGGAAGGAATGACTTGTTATACATAGATCACAAGATCCCGAAGGATGTGAAAAAACAGTAAAAAGAACATAGCCATGAAATGGAGCGACTACAAGCCAGCCGACGAGAGAATCCCTCAAGCATGGCTGATTGAATGTTTAAGAATGTATAAATATTTGACAAGAGTATGAATCTTATTAAGAAGAAAATGATTATGCGGAAACTAAAACTGACACTTCGAGAACAGCACTTGATAAGAATACAGAGAGAAATCTCCCAAGGAGACTCTCTATCACCACTACTGTTTATCATAGCCATAATGCGACTCAACATACTGAGACTAAACTAACAATAGAATTGTAAAAGGATCACAAACACATAAAACACAAATAACCAACAAAATTTAGAAACCTTATTTTCTGTTTTGACTGTTATTTCTGCTCCCATAGGCATTTTCAAGTGACAATTCTTTACTTTTTAGATTATTAATTTTATTCAGAAGAAATATAACATCATTTATTAAATAATATTAGTTGATAGAACCTTTTATAAACTTACACTGTATACCTAGTTTGAAGAATGAATCCATCTCTTTATATATATATATATATATATATATATATATATATATATATATATATATATATATATATATATATATATATATATATATATAAAGAGTTCGATTGCAAAACGCGATAAACGCCATTAAAAAAATTACGAAAGTATCACTATAAAAAGTGTTACATTTCAACACTCGACCACACACTCACATTATGTTTTACATAATATGATACTGAAATAATTAATTTTTGCTTTCAATTAAAATAAGCTTATATTCGAAGTCTATATTTAATATATTCGTTCTTTTATTAATTAAGGTTTCAATTTAAACAAATTGGATTTATCGTGTTTTGCATTCGAACTCTTCATATATATATATATATATATATATATATATATATATATATATATATACATTTCATTTTTGTTTTGAATCCAATTATTATAGTCTGCGAAAAAAAATGGAAGTAAAAAGAAAATTGGTTTTCTGGATTTTGTTTGTTATTTTTGTTTAATGTGTGTGTGATCATTTAACAATTCCATCATTAGTTTTGCCTGTAACGAATTGATTAAACATTTTTTGTGCTGAGAGATGAGATTATTAAATAATTTCTGAAACATATGTACACAATAATATTTGTTAATGTTGAATTTTAAGAGCTGATTATAAAATATTGATTATGTCATAGATTTTGTATTCTACTGAGTTATAATATGTGAGCTCTGTTGAACATAAGTCATAATCATTGACCTTAATTTCACCTGCCGTATTTTAAATAGAGATTTAAAAGACTTAATCGTTTTATATTTATATAATTGAATCGAGGGATTTTGTATCTCCTTATGATACAACTAAGG
The DNA here is from genome assembly GCA_963556195.1 of Sepiola atlantica. Classification (NCBI taxonomy): domain Eukaryota; kingdom Metazoa; phylum Mollusca; class Cephalopoda; order Sepiida; family Sepiolidae; genus Sepiola; species Sepiola atlantica. The sequence continues at coordinate 75,509,224 of OY744526.1, read as the reverse complement.
TTATGATATTTGAACTTAATTTTTTAAACAGAATTATATAAATATATAAACTATTTATGCTTTAAAAATTAATTATATATATATAATCATTTCATATATATATATATATATTTATATATATATATATAGTATGAAACATCAGGATAGTTGTAGCATTAAACTTTTGTGTATCCCGTGGGAATGAAACATGGACGCCTCTGTGTAGTTTACTTGCAATATATATATATATATATATATATATATATATATATATATATATCACTTATAATATTATATGCGCTTATACATTAAATAATAAATATATATATATATATATATATATATATATATATATATATATATATTTATATATAGCATTATTTTCAGTTAAACATATTTGATGAGCCATTCATTACGTTTTATTTTATCTTTCTGGTAATTGTTAAAATAATTAACGTAATTTGAGGTTGTTCAAGTACTTTCAATTCCTTCAGGAACTATCATCGAACTAAATTTTAAATTGAATAAACTAGTAGTATAATAATAATTTGGAAGTCATGATAAATATACTCAAATAAGTCCTGCCCGCTGAATTATTTAAGGAAAATGATGTTAAACCTTTGCTATAGTTAAATCATTGTTTTTTTTAGTTCCAGGTAATATATATATATATATATATATATATATATATATATATATATATATATAGGTATCTCAAGTTGTTATACTCCGAAATAACCAGGTCTATCTTTAGTACAGGAAGTGGGATTGCTGGAACATTTTTTATTGGCTGATTCAATCTGGGCTTTCTGACCATTTGGTTTAAGGATGGGTTAAAAAACGAACCAGGTACGACACAAGAGCCTTTAGATGTTAAAATATCAAACTGTTCAGTTGTAAACGCAAGAGTTTCTTGCCCTTTTTTCTATTGTAGTAGAGAGTCGGAATAAAGTTGTTATACTGAGCACACCTCTTTTTGTCTTTGTCTACGATGATGATTATCAGCAGCAGTGCCGACCCCACGAGGTAAACTGTTCAACAAAACCGAACGAAATATGGTACCAGATTGGGATTCTTTGTATAAGAAAACCTTATAAAAAAAGAACCCAACAGAACAAAAGGATTAACGTTAACTTTCAGCAGAAAATGTTCAGATTACAGCCGCCATAATGCTTAGACTTATCACAGCCGATAAGTTGGCAATCCTGACGCAAACGATTTCAGTTTTCAGCGCAACGAAACTCTGCAAAGAATCGGTCAAGACCCAAGTTAGTACACTGATATATTGTATGGGAAAGGAATCTGAACAAATTTTTAAGTCGTTATCTTTTAAGAAAAAGAAAGACAAAAATAATTTCGACGTGATCTAATATATAAAGTATAGACAATGTTTCTTCTGTACCTTTTTGAAGAATAGGAAAATAACCACATGCATCACAGGCTACTAAACTCACCACTATATAACGCTTATTCACTCGAGCGTGTTTTAGTAAATTTGTTATTATTTTTCTCCACCTTACACTACATATTACTTTTGGACCACCATCTTCGACTCTCCTCAAAACATACTCCATATAGGTGGTAGCAAAAACTTGTCCGCCTAACATTTTAGTACTGACACTCTCCCCATCGATACCTGGAAGTAATAAACAACGTTTACTTTCAAAATAATGTCCGTTAATATTTACTATTTGCATGCTATTAATTTACTACATAATACAAAACATTACGCACACATTTAATGGACGCTCCCGCTAATTCCTTTGATTTTCGAGAATATCGGATTACGTTACTTCTACCTATTACGTATGCATTTATACTCACTCCGGTTTTTAGAGAATGCAATTAATCAGCATAGTTCCTTGCAGTGTTTCAATATTCAAAATGGCGGCTAAAATTTCTTCAGCGACTCGACTTCCGAATTAAGTCGATATACGCCAAAGATACTCAACAAATTCATAAAGTTGAGATTTTCTAATTCCTACACTTTTCACACGCATAATATCCAAAAATTAAAAAACATCGATTTCTTAGTATAGGAATGGCCCAAAACGGTTACTGGTGGACCTTACAGTTGGTCGCCTTCTGGCGGATCGTAACATAATATTTATGCCACCTTCGTTTAAATCATATATTTTTTAACAGATTTTCTACCCGCTTCTTTTTTTGTCATTGTTAAACTTTTGCTAACGGGAGAGAGGGGGGAGATTATGGGTCGGGTTTTTTTTACATTCAACGTTAATATGTTGTAATTTTAAAAGAAATCAATGTAATACGTAGTACTTTAACTATGTAATCAATGTAATACGTAGTACTTTAACTATTGTAAATACTATCATTTCTATTCGAACACATATGGTTTATTAGTGCTCTGCAGCTACATTAATTATATTTGTGTGTTTCAGTAGTGCTCGGTTTCCTTTTTTCTTTCATCACAGAAAAGGGAATTTCTATACAAAGATAACAGGGGGATTGATATTAATAGGGCTCTGTATGTCTCTTTAATATTTAAAGTGCCCATTATCATATAGAGTGCAGTTGTTTAATCCTTCCTTCTATCCCCCTACCACAATTCGGATGTTGACAAATTTTAAGTAATTCGTTTCTCCCGGGCAACGCCGGGCGACGGGTGCAGCTTGTATTGAATAAATTTGAGGCATATTTCATGCCGAAAAAAATACAATACACGAGTGCGCCAACTTTCACCTCAGAGCACAAAGGGAAGTCGAAACGATAGAAAAGTTAATTCGAGGACATTACGAACTATTAGAAAACTGCGACTTCCCTAAAATAATGACCAAATAAGAGACAGGTTGTATATCGGATTAAAAGGCAGGGATTTATCAGAAAAAACTGCAACTTAGAGAAGATCTAAGTTTGGAAAAAGCTATCGAAATAGCTGGAAGCTACGAACAAGTAAGTCATCAAATAGACGAGATGCCCGATAAGTCTGTAGACGAAATACAAAACTCGAAACAGCACGAGTGGAAACAGAAGTATCTACAAAAACAAGATTATCCACAAAAACAGAATCATCCACAAAAACAAACAAAAAAACGAATATACAGAGCCTCAGAATTATTGTCCAGCAAACGGGAAAAGATGCCTAAACTGCAAAAAAAAAAACTTTACAAAATGTTGCAGATCCAAAGCACATAATGCCAGGCAAGTGAAGAGACATACGGCAAAAGAATACTTCCTCGGGGATATTAAAAAAAAGAACTCAGAGAAAATGTAATAGACCCATGACACATATAATTAGAGGTAGGTGAAAATTCCATTGTATTCAAAATTGATTCCGTGGCTGATATCAGCGAAACGTTTCGTAGTTTGAACAAAAAAAAATGATTTAAAAGCAGCATATGGCATATATAAAAGTCTCAGAGGGATATTGAACTGTGAAGGGAAATTTACTGTCGATACGACACATAAAGATAACATATATTCATTCCAGATACATGTTATCGATAACAACATAGACAATCTGTTATCGAGAGACACAGCGTATCGAATGGGTTTGATTACGGTTGTGGCTAACATAAACAAAGGGAAGATAACTAAAGTTATGAAAACAGACCCAGTGAAAATAATTTTAAAAGACAAGGCAAAACCATATTGTACTCCGACTGCTAGACGGATAGCTTTTCCAATTCTACCGAAAATCAACCAAGAACTTCAACGTTTAGAAGACAATGATGTGATTGAGAAGGTTACATAACCAACGGATTAGTACAGTCCAATCGTTCCTGTCAGAAAACAAAACGGAGAGGTTTGGTTGTGTGTAGACTTGAAAAATTTAAATTCAGCGGTCAAACGCGAGTACTATATGCTGTCGAATTTGGAGGATATATCACCTAAATTGAACGGCTCAGTGATATTTTCAAAACTGGACGCAGCCAGTGGTTTTTACCAAATTCTATTGAGAGAGAGAGAGAGAAGGAGAGAGAGAGGGAGAGAGAGAGATTCGGTTGCTTACGACTTTTATAACACCATTTAGGAGATATTGTTTTAAAAGATTGCCTTTTGGAATATCCTCAGCACCGGAAATCTTCCAACGAAAAATGTCTAATCTGCTAGAAAATGTAGCAGTTGACGTCATACTAGACGATATATGAATTCATCGAAAAACGGTGGAAGAACATGATCGAAGACTTAGAGTGACACTAGAATTAATAGAGCAAACAGGAATACAATTAAATAAAGGGAAATGCGAATTCAGAAAAAGCATTATAAAATACTTCGGACACAGCATATCAGCTAAGGGGGTACAACCCACTGAAGAACGGTTAGAAGCGATAATAAAGTTGTCTGTCTCTACATCAATCACAGAACTCAAGAATATTTTTGGGAATGAGTCAGTTTCTAAGGAAATTCGTGCAGAGGCATTACCACTAATGCTGGAGTTATTAAAAAATAGATACAGTTTGGGCCTGGAATGAACCTCAAGACAAGGCAATCCAAAGAGTTAAAAAACTGTTGACACAGGCACCGATATTGACTTATTATGATCCGAAAAAGTCCATCACGATTAGTGCTGATGCGAGAAGCTATGGACTTGGCACTGCCATTTTCCAAGAAGAAAATAAAATATTGAGAGTCATAGCTTATGCCTCTGGTACGCTGACACAAACAGAGCGAAACTATGCTCAAATCCAAAAAGAATGTTTAGCGAGCGTATGGGCCTGTGAGAAATATGACATGTATATCGCTGGACTAGATTAGTTTTGTCTTTTAACGGATTGCAGACCTTTGGTACCGTTAATAAATACCCAGGAGCTAAACAACACTCCTTCAGATGTCAAAGACTGTTGATGAGACTTAGGAGATACAAGCCTACAGCTGAATATATTCCTGGTAAACTTTTACTGGTATCAGATGCACTGTCTAGAAGTCCAATTGGAAAAGCTGAAAGCGCTACGGAAAAAGATGTAGAAATGTATATAGATACTATCATAAAGACCAGATCAGCTACTGATAGAAAATTAAAAGAAATTAGGAATTCTACATCTAAGGATTCAAAACTACAGGAGCTTATCCATTTTACATCAAATGGTTGGTCTAGTAAGGAGGATGGATTAAACGAAGAAGTTAAACCTTATTTTAACTATAGGAATAATCTATCAGTTCATCAGAAAATTCTGTTTTACCAAGATCGAATAGTGATTCCACAGATCTCGGAGCAGAAAGGTTACGAGCAATACATACTGGACATCTGGGGTTAAACAAATGCCGAGAACGAGCGAAAATGTCGGCATGGTGGCTGAGAATGTCACAAGAAATAGAAGATCTTATTAAAGGATGTGAATTTTGCAATTGCCATCATGCTTCAAATCCCAGAGAAACTTTGAAACTAACTACTTTGCCAGATAGACCGTGGTAGAAATTGGAAACAGACATCATAAAATGAGAAGGAGAATATTACTTAGAGACTATTTCTCCCGAAACTTGGAAATAGTGAAATTAAATCCACTAACCAGTAAAACAGTAATTGGAAAATTACGAAATATATTTGCTCGATGGGGAATACCTGACGAAATCGTAAGTGATATTGGAGGACAATTCACAAGCAAATATTTCAATAAATTTGCAAAACAATACGGATTCACACACATCACAGTGAGTCCGCACTTCCCTAAGGCGAATGGAGATGCTGAAAGCGCAGTGAAAATTACGGAAAAATATTACGACAGCTAGACATATTTCTCGCATTAATGGCCTACCGTAGTACACCTATAACTGCTACGGGAGTTAGCCCAGCAGAACTCTTGATGGGTAGAAAAATGAAAACAATTTTACCCAGTCATCCAAGTAAATTAAAACCGAAATGGCCAAATTTACGAAAAGTAAAAGAGAGAGATGGGCCTTACAAAACAAAAAAGTAAAATAAATTACGATAAAAGACATGGAAGTAAAGACTTGAATCCAATAAGAGTGGGCGATAGAATCTGAGAGAAAACGGATGAAGAGAAAATGTGGAAGAAATACTGGTATAGTCACAGCAGCAAATAAGAAAAATAGGACATGTACAGTAAAGATGAACTCTGGAGAAAGTCTAAACAGAAACAGAAAACACTTACTACCTATTTCGGAAAAATGAGACAATTATCCCCAGGAAGAGAAAGGGAGGAAAAAACAGGAATCACCAATATCAAGCAGAGGACGGTGATCACAAAAGCCGAAATATTTGTAAGACTTTTTTTGTAAATATAATGAATGTTAAAATAATAAAAAAGACATCTTGAAAAACGGAGACGTTCAGTTATAAAGGTAAGAGTTACTTGCCCTTGTTTTTATTGTAGTAGGGAGTCGGAATAAAGTTGTTATACTGAGCATACGTCTTTTTGTCTTTTTGTCTTTTGTCTATGATTATCAGCAGCAGCGCCGACCCCACGAGATGAACCGTTCAACAAAACCGAACGAAATACAAACTAGAAACCGCAACAATATAAACAACGTAAACAAGGAGCGAAGATAACAGGATCACCAGAAGAACGAAGAGGAAGTTAGATTAGGTCATTGCCAACATGTGAACGCGGACATACACAGAAGGAAACCATGGATAACAAGCCAACACAGTAAAAGTGGATAAAATGTATAATTGATACTGTAAACTTAAACAATGAATGCGTTACTTTTTTATTTATGAAATCCATAACCCATAAAATCATATTATGAATCTTAATCAATATTACGTAAGTTTTTTTCTGGTGATATAATTTTATTCAAACCAACAATAAATAAACAATCATGGCTGCCATTGTAAATACAAACCAAAACAAGTCCAATTATTTATGAACAATAATGTGAAAGAAAGAGAAGCAAAGAGACAGATACAGACATAGGTAGATAGATAGGGGGAGAGAAAGAAAGAGAGAGTCAACAGATGACGATTAGAACGAAAGTGACGCCGCCGTTGCTGACATAGCGTTGCCACGAACGATAGCCAGGGAGATGCGTTGGAACAACCAGCCTGACTCACGGGTATCGTGCCTAGACGTTGAAATCCTCCGTCCAATGTCCTGAAAAAATTTAACAGTCTCGGGGCCAAGCACACCCGACGTTTCCACTGAAATTGGTTGGAAGACGAAACGGTCAGTGAGCGAGCTATATTTTCCGCGCTTCCTTGTTTCGGCGAGCAGAGCCGCCGTGCCGAGCTTCACCGCGGATTCCGCAATCCTTGCTGGTAAAAAGGAGTCAGAACAAGTGGCGTACCAGATCAGCGGCTTTCCGGCTCGGAAAGCAAACACAGTCATCCCGTCAGGCCTGCGACCGTCGCCCCTGTCCAGGCCGACTGATTCAAGAACTGATGCAAAAGACCTCGCCTGACTACGTCGTTAAGGACAGAGTGGCGAGGCAGGCGGCCGGCACTAAATCGACAAGAGAGAGGATGCAGGGCAGGCTCGGCAACGACCTGCCCACAGCGACACCGGTGTGGGTGGCACAAACGGAGTCCCAGCCGTTGCGAGACGGTGATCCGGATAGTGTCATTGTCCAAGAGGGTTCCAAGTGTCGCCGATGGGATGGCACTGACCCAAGCCCCGCTGTAAGGTGAAGCCGACGCTTTCAGGCAGGCAGCCCTATGCTGGTTACTGCTACGGACGAGTTCGGCAAACATGGATTGACATTGAATGACGTCCCAGGACGACTGATGTATGAGATCGGGTGGTTGCTGAAGGTTTGTCGACGTCCATGTTGACAAAACGGCTGTCAAAAGATCTGAAGACGGGGATTCGTGATATGAGGAGAGAATCTCGTCAACCAGACCTGCCGAAGCGTGTCGAGAAAGCATAAGCCGGCAGCGCAGTATCGGTTTCAGAGCGCAAACCAAGGCCACCGAACCGAAACAGCAAAGTGGCCTGGCGCCAACCGGTGTCGTTTAAAATTTACATTACAAATTTCACTGGCCGAGCGACATAAAATGTTGTCGAAATTTTCCAGGAGTTCGACTTTGTTGTAACATGGAGCACTTCTCAGTGTGAATAGAAGTCTGGACATTGCCAAACAGTTTTGCAGCAGGAACAGTGCCGCATGAGCATCGATCATGTTGAGGCACTCTGTCATAGACTCTAGCTTTCTAAACTTGTCTTGTAGGGATGCAGCTACACCTTTCGAGCAGATAGGCGACCCAAGAATTATTGTGTTGTCCCGTTCAGTTATTGAGACGGATCCCAGGGCGAGTCGTAGGCCATCTACTCCCCGTTGAAACTCCACGGTGGAACAGTTCAAGTTGATTATTTCAGATTTGTTAGGGTTAACTAACAAACTGTAATGTATCAAATTACAGCCATTGGGTGAAGTTTTGGATTGGCCCAGAGGGCGCCTTTGTTGTAATTGTTGTTGCTGTGTTGAATATAAAAAGATGGACTATAAGCAAACCATCAATGCAGCAGCTCCATGTGTCAGCTACCCTATTCTCGAACCGAAGATATACTTGCCACACTGAGAGGGGATGAAAAATTCAGCAAACTGGAGTTAAGCCATGCCTATCAGCAGCTAAAATTGGAGGAAGGTACCCAGGAATTGTTAACTGTAAACACACATAGGGGTTTGTACCAACCCACAAGGTTACAGTTTGGGGGGCACAGTGCTACAAGCATTTTTCAACAGGAGATGGACACACGATTGAAAGATGTTCCTTTCTGCAAGGTACGAGTGGACGATATACTAATTTCAGGTCCCGATGATGACAGCCACTTAAAGAACCTAGAGAGAGTATTACATACGCTGAGCATAGCTGGGCTCAAATTGAAAAGAAGCAAGTGCGAATTCCTTCTAGAGGAAATAACCTATCTAGGGTTCAAGGTTAGCAAGGATGGTACAGCTCCTCTACCAGAGAAAGTGGCTGCGATGGCAAGAGCCCCTACACCCAGGAATGTTACAGAGTTGAAAGCCTATCTTGGGGCAGTAAATTATTATCGCAGCCATTTACCAAATTTGTCCACACGACTTGAGCCACTGCACAGTCTAATGAGGAAAGGCACAGTTTGGAAGTGGGAAGCCTGCCAACAAAAAGCTTTTGAAGAGACAAAGAAAATGCTGTGTACAGCACCCCTTCTGACTCATTTTGACCCATCTAAGCCCACACTTGTACAAGTGGATGCTTCTCCTTATGGCTTGGGAGCTGTGTTGGCTCATAAGATGGAAGATGGCAGTGAAAAGCCAGTATGTTACATCTCCCGAACGCTCTCAGATGCTGAACAGAATTATGCACACATTGAAAAGGAAGGGCTTGCCCTGGTTTTTGCAGTGAAGAGGTTACATCAATATCTGTTTGGAAACCCCTTCACGATGTTCACCGATCACAAACCGTTGTTGGGTCTATTTGCAGAGAACAAGCCAATTCCTGCTATGGCAGCTGCCCGGGTTCAGCGTTGGGCTCTATTCTTGGCTGCCTATAATTACAAACTAGAATATCGAACTGGAGCCCTCAATAGTAATGCGGACTGTTTGAGTCGTCTTCCACTGGAGGCTCAGGAAAAAGATATATCTAAATCCACTAATGAAATATTTATGATGGACCTTGTGGAAGCTCCAGTGAAGGTTGAAGCTGTGAGAGCAGACACTAGGAAATATCCAATCTTGAGTCGGGTATACAAATTCACCATGAATGGCTGGAATGGGGTCAGTTGGAGTGAACAGTTAATGCCCTATTTTAATAAACGGGAGATAATGACCTGTGAAGATGGCATGTTACTGTGAGGAAGCAGGATTATTATTCCTCCTAAGTTGAGAGGAAAAGTTCTGCAGCAATTACACCAGACTCATGTAGGCATTGTGAGGATGAAAACATTAGCTAGAAGCTATGTATGGTGGCCAAAACTGGATGAAGATATTGAGTGGACCGCCAAGGGGTGTGAAAGTTGTGTGCTAAATCAGAAACAGCCCAACAGAACTCCGATTCATTGTTGGGAATATCCAAGTCAGCCCTGGGAAAGAATTCACATAGACTATGCTGGTCCAGTTTTTGGACACATGTTCTTAATAGTGGTTGATGCCTACTCCAAATGGATGGAGGTTTGCATACTGAAGACATCCACTGCTGCAGCTACCATTGAAAAGTTGAGAGGAATCTTTGCGACTCATGGTTTGCCTCTGCTGGTTGTGAGTGACAACGGCCCTTGTTTCTCCAGTGATGAATTCAGGAGGTTTTTAGAGGCAAATGGGGTTGAACACATATTCACGGCTCCTTATCATCCCTCTTCCAACGGCCAGGCTGAATGCAGTGTGCATACATTCAAGGAAACAATGAAGAGGATGGACAAAGACACAAAAACATCTCTTGAAACAAAAGTCAACAGATTCCTTTATAACTACAGGACAGCTCCACACACAGTAACTGGGGTTCCTCCAGCTGAATTGCTGTTCAAGCGACAATTAAGAACAGCCTTTCATCTGTTACAGCCAAACAAGTTTAAGTGCAGGGTGTATAACTACAAAATGGAGAAGGGTACTAAAATCATGACACCGTGCCGAAATCATGGGGTGAATGATCCAGTCCTTGTGAGGAATTTTGGCACTGGTCAACGGTGGCTGGAGGGCATCATTACGAGGCAGTTGGGTAATGTCAATTTGGAGGTAGAGACCGAGAGAGGTGTTACACGGAGACATTCAGACCAGATCATTAAAAGGACAATCCGGGTCCCAGAGGAGAATGTGACTGATATGAATGATGCCGCAGAGGACACGGTGACAACCAGTACAAGGGAGTCTACTGAGGAAGAAGGAGTTCCTGAATTATTAAAACAGGATGAGGCTATAGACTTCAAACAGAAAGCATCGCCTATTCCTCGAAGATCTGAGCATGTAAGGAGAGCTCCATTTAAGTTAAGAGACTATGTTTAGTGATCCATCTAAGAATGGAGGAATGTAATGTATCAAGTTACAGCCATTGGGTGAAGTTTTGGATTGGCCCAGAGGGCGCCTTTGTTGTAATTGTTGTTGTTGTGTTGAATATAAAAAGAGGGACTTTAACAGATCGGCACTTGGTTCAGTCTTGACACGGCAGTAAATGGTGCAGACTTAATACAAACCAATTTCAACCAGAGCTGGGACGATCCGTTCAATGTTCAGGAGCACCGAATCGATAGAGCTGCCTAAAGTGGCGTCATCAAGATATCAAATGTTGATCGGCGACGAGAAAGATTGGGCAATGTCGTCAACGGCCAGAGAAAAAAGGAGGGGGCCCATTGGGTCGCCTTGCTGAACGCCTGTAGCCGACGTGATAGAGTTGTTTCCGCACAATAAGAGACTGGGTTCAGCGTAAGTTGTGTGGGCAAGACGGTAGATGTTAGGGACCTGACGATGGCACACGTTAAGAAAATGATCTCTGCGCACCGTGTTGAAGGAATTTGTCATATCTAACTTAACTAGTATGGTGCCTTTCTCGCTGAAATTGAATGCTGCTCTGATGGCATGAGCCGCAGCCTCGCAGCCCATTGAGACACCGACGCCCAGTTGAACTGGTTGAAATTCGGGCGATAGTTGTTTCGACGCCTCAAAACAGACAACTTTGGAAGCGAGTCTGCGGAAGGTGTTACCGACAGCTATCGAGCGTATCCCGCCGCATTTTTTGCGAAGAGCAGTCAAGTTAGAGGAGAAAAAAAGATCACGTGCAAACTTCGGAAGTTTGCCGTTAATCAATGAGTTGCAGAGACGGGTAATAGCAGAGCGAAGGCGAAGACCTGCTTCAGCTGTTAGGGGAGCTGTGAGGTCTTTCAAGTGCCCGGGTCGGAGACCGTCAATGCCGCCGCTGCTGCTTGGTTGGAAAGACTTGAGTGCAGACATAACCTGTTTACCGAAATGCCATGGGTGTCAATCTCTTCGAAACTAGGAGGGGTGTCCGTGTCCGTTGGGGTCGGTGGGTGTTTCAGTCGGAGAACGACTAGTACTTCTTCCAATGGACGAACGACCGTGTCGTCGGAGGTTACAGCGGCCGAAACATCGCCCTGTAGGAGTTTGGTGTTGACCGCTTGACGTATTCTCGAAGTGCCAGAGTTTTGAATTGTAGACTCGGTATGTGTGAGCACAAATTGCAGGAAAAAGGTTTCATTAAGGGAAACTTTTCTGATGAAATTAGCAATTCTATGTTTAATTCTGCTGGCGAGAGAATTGCTCCGTGGCTCGCGGTCTGTGGCGAGAGCTTCCACAGCAAACAGAAAGAGCTGAGCCCAAGAGATGTCGTCGTTTTTGTCGAGAGCCCGATTGATGAAAGAAGTGAGGGCGTCGGCTGCAGACATGCGAGCAGCTTTAGGAATTTTGATCAGAACGTTTTGTTGTCTACGCTTCGATGAGAGATACTTAAGGATACTTTCGGCGTCGAGAGAACCATGGAGGATCTCGGAAATTTAAATCGAATGAGGGGGACGTATATGAAGTTTGGAGCAGGAAGGACAGTGCCAGGTTGGAATTTCTTCAGAATTTTTTTTCCTGAGGCCAACAAATGATAAATGAAAAAAGAGATTGCACTGGTTGCAGAATCGGCCTAGTTTTCGTTTATTAGTGGTTGAGCAGACTTGGTATGGCTGGTCGCTAGAGGATCTGGTAGACATAGTTATGGTTGGTTATTATTTTAGGGGATCTCGGCAAGTACGAGGCCTTTTTTTCTTTACTTAAAAAAGACAGTAAATGCAAACAAACAGAATGGCATCATTGTTTGATTGAGACGCCGACGATTCAACCTTTAAAATATCTTTTGAGACGGATATTTATTTTTCAACAAAAATAATAAAATAAATGAATACAATTTAAAATTGACAGTTTTTATGCCGACTAACTAACCACGTACAATTAAGCACGCGTTTCCAATACGAATTTCAGTTGTTTTGACTGTTTTTTATTGTTTGTTTTTATTTTAAATAAAAACAAGGCTTCGCTCACTACGAAGAGACAATCGAAAACATTTCAGTTGTTTTTGTTTTTGAAGATAAATAAAACGACTTGCATCACCAATCCAACGAAAAAATCATAAGTTATTTTAGAAAAAAATGAAATAAAATGGAATAAATTATTTAAATTGGTCTAAAGAAAAAGATCTAAGTATAATTTGCTTCCCTTAGATTTGAATGATTTTTTACGGATCCAAAAATATGGAATATTCTTTTCGTATATTGCTGTTTATCCTTTTCGTTTCTGTTTTGATTTTGGGTTGAGTAAGGCATTTTTGGTTCTTTTAAGGGGAATACAAATTATATTTTGGTTTCCTCTGGTAAAATCAATTATGGCGTTAGTTTTGGAATAAATACTGGTATTCTCTGGCAAAAATCTATCTAATAGAATGTTTTCTAAAGCAATTTATTTCTGGGCGTTTTTAATGGTTTCTGGTCATTTATTTTTAGAGGAATCATTGTTCTAGAAAATTCAAGATATGTTTGAAAGTCTAGATTGTCTTGATAAATAGAAAAACGGTCGTAAAATTAGATATTTGACTGGAAAATAAAGATATAGTCGTTAGGATCTGCTTTTCGATTGTTTATTTATAAATACTCTGGAATTATAAATTAAAATCTCTTGAGTTTAAACTCTGAAAGTTTGACTACAAGAATAAATACACACACACACACATATATATATATATATATATATTTATATATATATATATATATTTATATATATATATTTATATATATATATATATATATATATATATATATATATATATATATATATATATATATATATAAAAGTCAATGTCTGTCAGAATATTCAAATAAGTTTCAATAAGGGTTACATTTTTCACACTTTCTAAAGATACCATTCAAATCTTTCTTCAATTCCATCTGGGATCAATAGGGAAATTGTCGGTTTGGTTCATAAAATAACTGAAATATGTTAGAACGTAAAGAAATGAAATTCATGTTTTAAGTCCGTTTTTTTTTTTGTTTCATAAAACAAAAATAAATTTAAACGGAGAATATCTCAGTGAAGAATGTATTTAAAAAGAAAGGTTTAAATATTTAAATAATTATTTTATTGGTATTTGTTAGACTTCAATAACAGAAACGAATTCGTTTCGATTCGTTAAAGCTATTTGCCGTTTTACAAAATCGTTAAAAAACGCAGCGCCAAAAAGTAGAGATGTTAAGAACACCACTGCGCTGACAGTTTTTTTAATTACTGTACCTCAATATTGAAAATGTTACTTTTGACTATTCTTTCAAGGCTAAAATTGTAAACATTCTTCTTTTGTTTTAGGTATTTCTTTCTTTTTTTACTAATAGGTCACCACTTATCAAGGCCCGGAGGCTACTCGAGGATAATGGGTTAAAAAGAATGTCAGTTGGACGATGATCACCACCAAGGGAGGATTGGAAATAATGGGTGGAATAAGCATAAGATTACTTAAGAGGAACTGGTTATCAAAGAGGAAAGCTCAACAAGTATTTGTTTACATTAGAGTTGAAGACAACTATGTAGTAGTCGGTTGGGAAGTAGATTCGTGGTATCTTTTTCAACAGATGGGATGTTCTAAGAAAGAAATTTTGTTCATGGAAGTTTCTGTTTGGTTTTTGGTACAGAGAGAGAGAAAGGAATTTTCTTTGTTGTAGTTGTAGCTAGACGAGTTCTTGCTGTGAATGTTTTACAGGGTGTGTAGGGATTAGAGCTCAGACGAGCACCTACCATGAATCTAACGATAGAGTAGAGAGAGACTAGCAACATCTCCTTTGTGTGAAAGAGGCTGTAGGGACGTGAAGAGAACACCCCCACTAGAATAAGAAGTCGGTTTCGTACTTTGTCAAGGAAAGAAAGAATGTTCCGAGCGACACCTCCCCAGATATGACAGCAGTACTAAATTTTAGGGCGTATCTGGCTCTTACGCGTGTGCGCCATGCGTTTGCGCCAGCACGTGAAAGGAAAACCCGGTGATCTCTGGCCACAAAATCGAATCTAAAACTTTCCCCCTTGCTCTCCTTCTACTCTTCTTCTTTTATTCGAGAGAAAAATTAATTAAATGACTCATGTTTTGCGGTCATAAAAATCTTCACAGATTAATTAAATTGAGAAATTCTAATCAGCTTTTATGAGAAATGTTTATAGCTTAATTAATTTCTGATGGTAGATGTTTGAAAAATAGCCTGGCCACTTAACAGTATCTGCCTTGTAATATCCGATGCTAATTGCATTTCTTTCGCGCATTTTCAGTTCCTCTTCTCGAATAGGAAGATTTACAACCCAAAAACCTTTCATTATTACATCTATACCAAAAATCATTACCAATGTTGTTTCTCGTTCTTAGAAAGTGTGCGTGTGTGTGGGGGGACTATAGGGCCAAACTTGAAAGGATGTGTGTTTTTCTTGTTTCTTTTTTTCCATATATATATATATATATATATATATATATATATATATATATATATATATATATATGAGAAAAGAAGGATGATAGTAATCCGACGTAATGGGAAATGAAAAAAAAAACAAGAGATATTTTTTTTTATATATTCATCAATGTTTCTGGACTCTCCTCCAGCGCTCACGGCTATTACTTTCCTTTATCTCTCCATCATGTCAACCCAAAATTTCGAAGTACTTGCATTACATTTTTCTTCAACTTATCATCCTGAGGAAGTCTTACAATAAAGACGAAACGTTAATGAATATATAAAAAATATCTCTTGTTTTTTCCTTTTCATTTCCCATATATATATATATATATATATATATATATATATATATATATATATAGTAAGCAATGAAAATATATATGGCAATCAAGCTACACAGAGGCTCCCGTGTTTCATCCCCGGGAGGGAATCGTCATTTAGCCTGACGATTCCCCCCGGGGATGAAACACGGGAGCCTCTGTGTAGCTTGATTGCCATATATATTTTCATTGCTTACTACCTAGCTCTACTTTCGTATCGAGCACTGTTGAAGTAAATACTGAAAACTGATACATAAAAAATTATATCTCCTTATAATATTTTATGTGGATACATGAAGTACTAATATATATATATATATATATATATATATATATATATATATATATATATATATATATATATATTGCTCAATTAATTCAAAAGATACAAATTAAAAGCGTAACATTTATTTATTATTCGGTACAGAAAATCAGTACAACATCAGTACCATTGGTTTCAAGCTCAGAAGGTGTTAACCTCTCGGCTATCTTCAGCTTTGTTGTCACTTGATAGAGAAAGTAAAAATGGAGGGTCTCGTATGAACCACGCTTGGATACGTTATTTGCTTTGAAGTGTTAAATTAATATCGTCTCCCTAAATCTTATTCTAACCTCTAAAACAGGCTTAATCACACACGTCATTATTCATTAATCTAATATATAAAGTTAAGACTATTTTCCTCTGTACCTTTTTGAAGAATAGGAAAATAACCAGATGCATCACAGGTTACTAAACTCACCACTATATTACGCTTATTCACTCGAGCGTGTTTAGTAAATTTGTTATTATTTTTCTTCACTTTACACTACATATTACTTTTGGCCCACTATCTTCAACTCTCCTCAAAACATACTCCATATAGGTGGTAGCAAAAACATTTTCCTATAACACTTCAGTACTGACACTCTCCTCGTCGACATCAGGAAGTAATAAACAACGTCTACTTTTCAAAAATATGTCCGTTAATATTTACTATTTGCATGCTATTAATTTACTACATAATACAAAGCATTATGCACACATTTAATAGACGCTCCCGCTAGTTCTGTTGGTTTTCGAGAATATCGGACTACGTTACTTCTACCTATTACGTATGTATTTATACTCATGTCGGTCTTTAGAGTATGCAATTAACGAACATAGTCCATTACAGTGTTTCATCATTCAGTATGGCGGCTAAACTTTCTTCAAGAACCCGACTTCCGAATGCGCCAGGATACTCGACAGTATCATAAAGTTTACATTTCCTGAATCCTACACCTTTCACACGCATAATATCAAAAAATAAAACAACATCGATTTCTTGGTATAGAAATGACCCAAAACGTGCGACCGATGGACCCGAGGTGGTGTCGCCTTACGGCGGATCGTAAAATAAAACACATGCCAGCTACCGGCTGGCTTCGTTTATATAACTTAATTTTCTTTTGATTTTTCTACTCGCGTTCGTAGCCGACACGTTAGCGACGTAGATCCATGACCAACGGTTTTATGGTTCGATACCATCCGTCACACACAATGTTTTTAATTTTACATTGTTAACCTTCTGCCTACGATGGGGTCGGGAGGGAGGGATATGAACCGGATATTTTAAATTCAAGGTTATTATGAAGTAATTTGCAAAGAAATCAATTTAATATGTAGTAGATTAACTATTGTGAATATCATCATTTGTCTTCGAACACACATGGTTCATTAGTGCTCTGCAGGCTTCCTTACTTATATTTGTGTGTTTCAGTAGTGCTCAGAAACCATACTCATTCTTCTTTTTTCTATTTTCGTTTTTTCTTCGCTCAGCCCCCAAAATAGAAATTTCTATACAAACGTCAAGGGAGGGGGGATTGAATTTAATATTGCTCTGTATGCCTCGTTAATTTAAGATAGAGCCGGTGTTTAATCAAAAAGAAAAATTCTGAGTAAATACCAGTATCACGGGATGGGCAGGAAGACTACAACAACCGCGTCTCCTTCTTTCCTTCATTCCTTTATCCATCCTTTCATTCTACAACAATTCCGACCTGTGACCTATTTGCGGTCGGTCGGATATTTACAAATTTGAACTCATTCTTTTATATTTCTCTCGAGAAACGCCGGGGAACGGGTCCAGCAAGTCTCATAATGAATTGATACTTCACTATAAATTCATATCTTAAAATTCTATATTAAACCTCAAATTTAAAATTAATAAGAATTTGCGGAGTTTCTCTCCTTAGACTGTTTTACAGTTAGCGACAACTAACTTACCAGATTTTAAAATTTTATTTATTTATTATTTTAAATAACAAAACATTTTCAAATAATAAAACATTTTTAAATAACAAAACATTTTTAAATTTTCGAATTTAAATTTTATAATTAATTTCTAAATTTTATAAATTTAATCTTTACTTCACATATCTTTCTTTAACACATAATTTAGACGAAACTAATTTAACCCTTCAAAACAAATTACGCCTCAAATAAACACAGCAGTTAGCAAAAATCTGATAAACGAGACTTTATCAAATATTTAAAATTTTAAAATTTTAAATTTTGGTTTTTAAATGTTATCCCATTTTTTAGACTTTAATATGCCTTTTAATCTATATCTTTCTCTAATACAAGATTCAGACGATACTAATTTAACACTTCAAAGCAAATAACGTATCCAAGCGTGGTTTATACGAAACCCTCAATTTCTTCTGCACCAAGTGACAACAAAGCTGAAGATAGCCGGGAGGTTAACACCTTCTGGGCTTGAAACTAATGCTACCGATGTTGTACTGATTTTCTGTACCGAATAATATATATATATATATATATATATATATAAATATATATATATATATATATATAAATATATATATATATATATATATATATATATATGTGTGTGTGTGTGTGTGTGTGTGTGTGTCTCCCCATCTGAGGGCAGGATATTGGTGAAGAGAAAATTCTTCCCAAATAGCATTAAGGTAAAATTCTCTTCCGTATTAATAATTGAATTTTTTCAAAGTATCGAAAACAAAATAAACTAATAAGTGACACACACACATATATATATATATATATATATATATATATATATATATATATATATATATATATATATATATATATAATATGAAACTAAAATTATACTTTTAGATAGAACCTATAGTGAAATGGTTTAAGTTCAATATACGAGATAGAGCAATTATAAAGATAAATGAAAGAAGAGAGATACAGATTACGAATGACAAAACTATTTCAACTTCGATTGTTCAATGCAAGGTGTACTCGGTAAAAACATGTTTATTTTTCTTTCCTTTAGCCAGGCTTTTCAAAGATTAAAATCTTATCATCAGACGAATTTCATAGATGGATAAGTTGGCAGTGGAAAAGCCAAAATTCCAAAATTAAAAAAAATGGTAAGTAATGGAGAGTAAGAGTATGCGTGTAAAAATATGGAGTCTGTCCCGTTGGTGAATGTCCGTTGATAAGGTCTTATTCTTCATTACTTTATATTTTTTTCAAAGTGAATATCTCTTATTATTTTATTGGTTAAAAGAAACTGCTGATTTGTGCTTTGCCCCCATCAAAAGTCGATAAGTAAAAACAATTTAAACTGTTCACCTGCATTAAATTGTATATAAAAAAGACAACTGAGGGAGGAGTTAAATTCGTAGATAGAAGGAGATCATAGTTCCCATCCACATCTTCCAACGTAGAATTGTCACTGATCATCACAATGCTTCAAAGGATGATATACGAGATAGTGAGAGAGAGGGTGTGAGGGGGGAGATAGAAAGACAGAAGGACACTGAGAAGAAGGAGAGAGAGAGAGAGTGAGGGAAAAGAGAGTGACATAGACGAGATAGAAAATAGAGGATAGAGGACAGAGAGGGCGATAGAGTTGGAAAGATAGAGAGAGAGGTAGAGCTGTGTAAGAGAATGTGTTACATGAGTGAGAACTGTGAGATTATGATGGACGAAAGAGAGAGGAGACAGAAAAAAGAGACAATGATAGGAGAGAGGGTGGAAGAATGGGGGTACATAGACAACAGAGAGATACATAGAGATGAAACTGGGAGAGAGTGAGAAAGAGTTACTCGACACAGACACAAGAGAAGAGATAGCGACATAGAGAGAAAGAGAGAAAGAGGCGCGGAAAAAGAGATAAAGTAATAGACAGGGATAGAAGGAGGGAGAACGTGGAAAAGACATAGACAATAGAGGGGAAATAGGGGGTCAAGAAACGAGAGGGGGGAAGAGAGGGAGAGGGGGGGAGGAGAAAGATTGTTGAAAAACTGTTATAACTTGAAAGTAGAGAGCTGACAATAAAGAGAGAGAGGAGGAAAAGGATAGTATATTTTCCTCTACTCTAGGAAGTTAGACACATGGTTAGGTGTCGTTTTGAAGAGCTAGCGTACTAAAATAAGCGCACTCTGGACTAAAAAAATGCATGAATAGCCCCGTCGGTATTCGTTAGTAGGGCACATCAAACGATTAAGAATAAACTAACTCCTTCTCAGAGAGAATGCAAAACCAGGGTAGGTGGGCCTCTTAGGACTGAACAAAACCATACCTCAGCCAGACAGCAACACAGCCACTGTTGGTCTAAGAGGGTAAGACACAGGGATAGAAGATGAAAGAGGGGACATAAGAGTCCTTTAAAGTCCATCAGCCATGCAGCATATTCATTAAGTCTTCTCATATTGCATTGATGCCAATCAATGAAATAAATATTTGATTCATTGTCAGTAAATATTCCTCTCAACCATTATTAAATTTCAATAATAGACCGATGATAAGCGACTTGCCAAGAGCTCATTTCCGATCCGTACAGTTTAGTGGACGGACAAACAGATGAACGTTCCGAGAACAAATGAAATCTAACATGAAAGAAATGTGAATCGCAAATTAGCAATGGCTGGTAACGAAATAGTATGAAAATAAAATCAAATAGAAATTAACACTTTTTTCTTTAATATTTTTACTTTTATTTTTATTTCTGGAGTTAACAAAGCACAAAGTAGAAAAGATGTTTCTCCTTCTCTTTGAAGACCTTTTTAAATAGAAAAAGCCTAATCAGATATCGAAGCCTTGAGAGTTTCGTTTCGTCCATTTTATTCATGAGATATAAAATTATTTGTTTAATAATTTGATTAGTTCTATTTTAACTTTATTAAATTCATCAATTGCCTTAAAACTTTTTTCAATTAAATTGCAACAAAACATTGATACAAATGAAATGAACGTTGATTCAGATGGTTGGTTTCCTTCATAATTGTTATATCTTTTTATCGGTATTCACACACTACTTGTTTTCGCATTTTTACGGACCATTTTTTTCTTTCTGTGTACAATTATCAATTATGTCACCAAAAAACTTCCGTTATTTTTCCGAATATTTTATTAAATATTTTAGAGTGGGAATCACTTTCCTATATAAACTTAACGTAAATTTATAACCATCTTTCTGACCATCACAAATTGGATCATTTGCACCCTTACCTAGTAGCTCGCTAGAGAATCCCGTTTTTTTTTTACTTTTTAGGCAATATTTTATATTTTAGAGTAAGCTATAATTTTCCTATATAAATTTAACGTGAAATGATCACCCATTTCCTGACCGTCATCAACTTTTTAAAAGAATAGTGCGCAAATGTTTTAATGTTATTATGTAACTAGAAAAAACTACCCGGACTCCGGGCAGTAATTAATGTAGCTCTAGCCTTATCTACAAAAAAACAAGAAACAATGTTCTTTTCACATGTCTGTAATTTGAAAATAAACAACAAAAACACGATTGCCATGGTGTTATTTGATATATTCCAATGGTGACATTTTATTTTGTATAAGTATAAAAATGAATTCTCCATAATGAAGGGATTAAACAAAGAATAACCAACAGAAAAGAAGGGGTGAAAAAACAAAAGAAGTAATCAACAAATAACTGTTACCAAAGACAATAAAGTTACGTTTCTACCTACCTACCTACCTACCTACCTACCTACCTATGTTTTTGTATTTTATAGTTTTTCAAAGCGTTTTTTTATTGCATTTTAATCATTTTCAAAATCCGATCGCGTTACAGTTCCATTTTTAAGATGACGTATGCGAATATCCACGAAGTTTGTTTTTCGTCTTTTGGAGTATTTTTTCTTACAATTAGGTAGAAAATACTAAAAAATATCATCAGACTTCGTAGACGGTCGGCGAACGCCTGTCAGCCATCTTTGTTTTTCAGTATAACGTAATATATTTCACCGAATTTTTTAACTTAAATAAAAAAGACGCTTTAAAGCACTTTAAAACACAAAAACTACACAGGTAGGTAGAAAAGTAACCTTTATTGCCTTTGGTAAAACTTATTTGTTCACTATTTGTTTTATTGCGCACCTTGCCGTTTTATTGTTTATTCTTGACAATCGTCAGATGCGGAATGTTAATTGGTCAACTAAAACAATTATATATTCCTGAGTAATTTAGAATGGTTACTTGGTATTTTTCGCCTTTATTATTAAAGGCAGAAATATAAAACAAAACTTGATAACGATTTTTTTAAATATGATTCTATTTTTTTTTTTTTGTAATTTACAATGGTGCGAGTAGGGTTCGCCTTTTCTCTATTGTTTTTAATGCCAAATGTAATACTAATCATCATCATCATCATCATCATCATCATCATCATCATCATCATCATCATCATCATCATAATATTTGTGGTCGTCTTCAACAACAACAAAAACCGGAAGTTATCTTTTGAATTTCAAAATAATAATTTCGAATGTTAAACGTTTTTCATTAAATCGTTGCAATTAATATTACTGCTAATATTAATATAAATATGAAGAAAAAGTATTGCATTTATGTAAGAAAAGTGGAGTACAAAAATAGAAATATATTTTGGAGAATATTAATTTATTTGAAAGTGTTTATAAAATTATTATTCAAATGAAGCATCTTGGTCAGTGTGTTTTGGCAGTGTTCTGTTGAGTATATAAAATGTGTTTGAAAAATTTAAATATAAAATTGAATTAAATAAGCTTAACGTTTTTTTATATAAAATGTAGTCGGGGTAAATGAAAAAAACTTTCGTATATATTCCTTTAGATAATAAAATGTGGGAGGGGGGCGTAGTCATATTTTAAGTGTAACTAATCTTGACCATTTTTTATGCTAAATTTTAGTTTTGTGAAGAATAGCGCACAAGAGATATCTTTTTTCATTCTTTTTGTTCGAAACGCATTTTTTTATTTCGCGTTTATTAGGGTTTCGCTCTTTTTGTTTGTTTTCATTTCGAATTTTACATAGTTTTTTAGGCTTTTAGTATTTCTTTCACACTTTTTCTTTAAAAAGTTAAGACATTTTCCGTTCGTTCGCTAGTTTCTGTTGCATTAGCAAACTAATGCGTTCGGGGTTAATTTGGATATCGTTTTTGGCGGTGCTCGAACGTGGTGGGTGGACCTGTCCAGAGCGAATACATTCAAAGGACGAGTGTTTCCAAATCACAAAAAAAGAAAAATTGTCAGTGCTGAAAAAAAAAGCAGAAAAATGTATTTATGTTATGTAGTGAGTTCACTACTTTACGGTTTGTCGAACCCAAACTTTTTTTTTAATTTGTCTGTAAAAAACTGACCGTACGTCCAAAATAAAAAAATTGTTACCGTTATAAAAATAAAAACAAAAACAAATTCGATTACACTTTTGTTTTCTACAATAAATTTCCTGAAATTGGTGATTGTCAAGAAATGGGTTATCATTTTACGTAAGGTTTATATAGGAAAGTAGTTCCCCACCATAAAATGTAAAATATTGGGTAAAAAATCAAAAATCAAATGGAATTCTTTAGCGTTATAATAGGTAGGTGTATAACGATTTAAGTTACTTGAATGTATTTAAGCGTCACTATTCGCTTCTCGCTCTCTTTTACGCGTCTATTGCGCGTTGATTAATTCCTTTGTCCTCTACTTCTTTTTTTACTCGTCAAGCGACAACCTCAAATGTTCCTTATAGATATAGTGTGTGAAATACCTTATATCTACATCGTCTTTCTTCTTCTTCTCCTTCTTCTTCATTGCTGACTGTCGTTGCACGATTCTCTTGGTTGTTTTTCTTCTTTCTCTTTCATCGTCGTATTCGCCATGTTTCGTCTAGTGATCACTGCATTAACTCCTACGCCTTCCTCCTCTCCGTGTTCGTGATTCGCCCTCTTAGGAACTAGACAAATATAACTTTTTATCATATACAGAAAAGGAAACTAAGACGTTCGTTGAGAGTTTTAGTTTTAAGTTTATGTTTAGAGAAAAATAACTTACAAATAAGAGAGAGACTGAATTTCTCTTAACTAATTAGTTAACTATCTTATTAAGGATAAATGGGTAAAAACAGCGAATAGACATCTTGGGGCAGATTTTTGCCTTCTGGCGATTTAAACTTTTTTTTAAAGTTATTACATTTTCGTCCCTCTTTGAGTTCCACGAATGATTGATGCTAAAACCTTTGTTTCCTCCCAACTCGACAAACGTAACGTCATTCATCATGTCGACTCATATCCCTTTTTGCCTAACCTATTTAACCTCATACTCATGTTTTTATCTTACAGGTCATACCTATCTATGATTCGGTCTGGGAACCAGTCTGTTTTGCAGATTTCGTGTCAGCACGGCCTGCAATGTCGTCCGACTCAAAGATTCATACTAGGTCCGACTCAAAGATTCATACTAGGTCCGACTCAAATATTCATACTAGCTCACGTAATCGCTATCCGACATAGGGCCATCCATAATGTAACGAGTCTACACCGGAATTGGTCCGTAAAAAATGCAAAGTCAAGTGGTGGGTAAATACTGAAAAAAAAACGCCTTTTTATTTGGCTGTCATGCTTTTATTCGGGATCAACTCACTTATTAACTATCTATTCAATGCTAACCTTATACAAGAATGTTGGTACATAATTCACACTAGTAACACAACATCTATATACAGATCAAATTATGTTAAATATCTGATCCAATAGTTCCTAAAATTGCGTCCTTTAATTCCTTTTTATAGCATTATTTCTTCATTTATTTAATACTAGCCCAAATTATAGTATATATTAAATATTAAATTGTTCTTAACGCCAATACGTAGTAAAAGCAAAATTAATTGTTTTGGACTACTAAGATAATTTCTAACGCTATTAATAATGTTTACCTATTTATTTTTTTAAAATTGTTATCGCTTATGTTTGAATTCATGTTTTGAAACAACGTAAATCGCAATTCTATGACGTCACGCCAAAGCTATTATTATTTTGTTAAAGGAATGTTTTAAGCTTTATTTATAAGACAGTCAAAGTAGCTCAGTTGGTAGAACATCAAACTGAAGATGTCAAGATTTCGATTTCCGGTTATGGCAGCCGCTTTTAAGAATTTACTATTTACTATTAATGCAATATTTTCCATTTCTAAAGGTAGTTAAGATCACTGATATTTCGAAGTGAGACCAATATCGTAATGTTACGTTTTTAAAAAAATTGTAATTAACGGAC
Source organism: Sepiola atlantica (assembly GCA_963556195.1). Classification (NCBI taxonomy): domain Eukaryota; kingdom Metazoa; phylum Mollusca; class Cephalopoda; order Sepiida; family Sepiolidae; genus Sepiola; species Sepiola atlantica. The sequence continues at coordinate 75,484,105 of OY744526.1, read as the reverse complement.
AGACAGACGCACAAAATCAATCTATCTATCTATCTATCTATCTATCTATCTATCTATCTATCTCTCTCTCTCTCTCTCTCTCTCTCTCTCTCTCTCTCTCTCTCTCTCTTTAAAATTTTTTTTTTTTTAACATAGTTCACCCCAAACAAGGCAGGACGCCAATGTAGACGTAAGGGGCTACTGAGAAAAAAGAAATGGGGAGAAGGTAGGGGCAGTCAACCTAGATTGGGATCTGTGCAGCGAGATGTCTGTTTACATTAGTTTTAAACTTCTGCATGTCTGTACTGTCGGGGAAACAGGGGACAGGAAAGGAGTTCCAGAGGCCAGCAACACGAGGAAAGAAGCTATTTGAGTAGAAGGCTCTCCGACATCTGGGGACTTCCACAGTGAATGAATGAGATTTAGTTGATTGTCGAGTTAGTCTAGTGAATTTACGTCGAGGGGGCACCAGAGTAGCCAGTTCATCGGAGCATAATCCATTGAAGTATTTGTAAAACAAGCACAAGGATGCTACATTGCGGCGATGGGACAGAGGCTGAAGCTTGGTTGACAGTGAGGGACCTATTAGGTTGGCGATTCTTTTTTGGACCTTGTCAAGGAGGGAGAGACTAGTAGATGATGCACCAGCCCAGATGTGACAACAATACTCCATGCATGGGCGAATGGTGGCTTTGTAGAGATACAGGATAATGTCAGGTGTGAGGAGTTTACTAGCACGGTAAAGGGAGCCAACCTTCTTTGCGGCAGCCTTGGCAATATCTTCGATGTATTTGTTCCAATTCATGTTACCTGTGAAGGTTAGGCCGAGGAGTTTGAATGATGAACTCTCAGGTAGGATGTTATTAGCCATGACAATCGTTGGTTGAAGAGGGTCTTTGTAGTTATTGAAGGAAAGGAGCTTTGTCTTTTCAGCATTAAAAGTTACCAACCATGGGTGACCCCAATCTACTACAGCCTGGAGGTCATTTTCTAAGGATTCAGCCAATGCCTCGGATATGATTGTGTCGATTTTGCCAACATGGCGAGAGTAAAGCGTAATGTCGTCAGCAAATAAACCAATCTCAGACACTGTGTCATCAGGGAGACCGTTTATATAGATCAGGAACAACAGAGGTCCAAGGATAGATCCCTGGGGTACACCAGCATTTATGTCATGTTGCTCAGATGAACGGCCATCAAGGACAACCTGGATTTTTCTTTTGTCTAGGAAGGATCTGATTATATTAAGTAATTGCCAGTAATACCGTATGAGCGTATTTTCAGGAGAAGCCCTTTATGCCATACCTTGTCAAAGGCCTTGGATATATCAAGCGCCACTGTCATAGCTTCTCCTGCCTTGTCAAGTGTATGATACATGCGTTCAGAGATGACCGTTAAGATGTCTGCAGTAGATCGTGCCTGTCTAAATCCATACTGGCGGTCAGATAGAAGTTTATCATTATCTAAGTGCCTTACTATCGCTAGATTGATTAAGGATTCGAAGATTTTAGCAAAGATCGGCAGCAAACTGATTGGGCGATAGTTGTGAGGATCGGTTCTATTCCCAGAACTCTTGTAGACTGGTACCACAGAGTCAATTTTCAAGCTATCAGGGAAGCAAGATTCAGCTAGGCATTTATTGTAGAGTTTGGAGAGGACAGGGGCCAGTTCAGCAGAGCATTTCTTTATTACTAATACTGGTATAAGATCAGGCCCACAAGCTTTGGAGGTGTCAAGGTTTTTTATGATGTCTCTGACCTGGGATGGGGTGATGACCAGGTTATCAAGTGTGGCTTCGGTCCGCAATGGGAATTTGGGGAAGGGGTGGTTATCTGAGTCTAAAGTAGAGTTAGAAGCGAAGCGCTGGGCAAGTAGTTCAGCCTTATCAGTGGCCGTGCAAACGACATGATTGTGGTTTGATAGTGGGGGAATCGTTGATTGACCATTATTTACTACACTATTGTAGATTTTCCAGAAATCACGAGTACCTAGTTTCTGTGACTGGATGCGTTTTTTTGTAAACTCATTATACCTTCTCTTCGCTTCATCTATCACAACCTTGCAATTATTTCTTGACTCTATAAATGTATGTCTATTAGTAGCTGACTTATGGCGGCCGAATTTACGGAATGCTTGTTGCCTCTTAGAAATGGCAGCTGCACATTCCGAGGTGAACCATTGGGGAGAGTGGGGCTTGCTAAAGAATGTTCGCATGGGGACATAGGCTTCGATGCCTGCTTAGACCCATTCCGTTAATTCGTTTGCACACTGGTCGGCAGGGAGTGAGAAGGTTTCCCTCCATGGGGCATCACTGATGTGATCTCTGATGGACTCAAAATCAGCCTGCTTGTAGTATCTTGTTGTTTTGAGCAACGGTTCATCAGCTTTTGGACGACTTTTTAGGGTGATATGTATCATTAGCACAATGTGATCAGCATTCCCGAGTGGGCTATGAGCTTTCGTCACACAAGCCTAGGGCATTGAGGTCAAGAAAAGGTCTAGAAGTGAGGCTTGTTGGTCTACTCGATCGGGAATGCGGGTCGGAAAATCGACAGTCTGAGAGAGGGAGTGAGATAAGGAGAAATTATACGTAGAGTTGCCGGCTGCGTCAGTAAGGCTGGAGAATCCCAACCAGTCGCGGTGGTGGGTATTAAAATCCCCAAATACATGTATCTGGGCATTCGAGTCAATTAAGAGTGCTCTATCTATGCTTTCAGAGACAGAGTTTAGAAGAGTACAGTCCTGGGTCGACGGGGAACGGTATAAGAAATATAAGTAACTGACGCTGTGATGTATAGTCAATCTAAAGCACATGTAGTCTTGGTCATCTGATTCTAACCTATGTTCTCTAGTCAGGGGGAGGGTGTTCCGAACATAAACTCCTAGCCCGTGCATATGTTTGTCAGAGTCTTTACGGTAGAGTGGGAGGTAGTCAGTCATGTCAAAGTGGTGAGAGGAGATTGAGGATTGAAGGTTAGTTTCACTTAGAGCTAGGATATCCGGAGAGTTTGTCAGGAGGAAGGTTTCTACGTCGTTGATGTTGGTTCTAAGTCCCCGGATATTTGTGAAGGAGAGTCTCAAGGGCGGAGGCGAGAGTGTTTTTTGTTGGGTGTCTGGTTTAGGTTTGCTTTTATTTTTTTGTAATGACATGTTTGTTTTGATTATAGAGTGGGTTGGCCAAGGTGGGAACTTGTTTGGTGCCAATAAGCTCACACAACCAGTCCATTAGTCACGACCTGGTCCCTTTCCATGCGCGACATGGCACATACAACTACCCACGGTATTATGCAACTGATGATGGAGCAGCCGTTCCTGGCGCTACCCAAGAGTTTGGGCTCCTTCCTATCAGTCGGAAACAGCAGCCAGACAAGCTGTCTAACCTGTACCCTCAACCTGTCGGAACAGGAGAGACCCAGACTGGTCATGTAAGACTTAGTGACGAGAAAATGTTCCCCAAGTTGCCCAAATAGAGAGAAGGAGAACGGCGTTAGTTTCTACTTCTTAAGCCACACGACCACCATGAACAACTCCATAAATCGGTGAGAGTTGTAAACCTATTACACGGAGCTGGCGCGATCGGCAGCCGACATAAACAATGTTCAACTTATGAAGGAACATGCATTAACGCTATGATTTTGACGGCTGTATTAATACTACTCACTACAGTGCCCAGCCTGAATTGGGGGGCGGCATATACTTATAAATGTTTGTTTATGAAGTTATATATATATATATATATATATATATATATATATATATATATATATATATATATATATATATATATGGGAAGAGAAGGATGAAAGTAATCCGACGTGATGGGAAAATGAAAAAGGAAAACCAAAAAATGGATGTTTTTTATGTGTACATCAACGTTTCGTCTTTATTTATAAGACTTCATCAGGATTTTTTTTTCTCTATTTTATCATCCTGATGAAGTCTTATAAATAAAGACGAAACGTTGATGTACACATAAAAAACATCCATTTTTTGGTTTTCCTTTTTCATTTTCCCATATATATATATATATATATATATATATATATATATATATATATATATATATAATATTAATTTAAAATGTTTTACGCTATTGATGTTCTTAATCTGATCCGGCAATTTGTTCTAAAATATATATTTCTCTATCAGCAAAAAAATTAAATTGGTAAATGTATGTAGTTTTTGTTCTTTTTAATTTGTCTTGAAATAACCTCCCAGATCTGGCAGAAATTAAAGAAAAAACTGTCAACCATGAATCAGAAATGCCATTAATTATTTTGAAAGTTTGAATTAAAGGAACTCGAATTCTTCTATATAGTAAAATAGTTAATCCTAATTTTCCAATCACACCTTGTAAGTATAATCTTGCTTATGCTTGGATTTGCATCTTTTCAAACAAATCTTTTGGATAGACATCAACAGATGAACACTCATTCTCTCCTTCACACATACACACACATACGCACATATGCGCACGCACATACAAGGGAATTAAACTCAATCCTGTTCAAGGTATATCTTTGTCTCTATAATTACATTGTTTATCTCTCGCTCTCTCTCTCTTTCTCTCTCTCTCTCTCTCTCTCTCTCTCTCGCTCTCAATGTATACACATACTGTGTGAGACACGTCTAATGGATGCCAACACAGACGAGTTCAAATCCAATTAGATATGCTGCATTCACTTATCTACTGATAATGTTGGGGAAATCATGAACTTTCGATTTCTAACCGGAGTATTAAAAGCAACAAGTAGGTAATTAATCGTTGATAATGCACTACTGTAATTCATTATTAAATAATCTGAAAGGTTGATAGACCGTAAATCAGAAAAAAGCAAGGCAGAGAGAGAGAGAGAGAGAGAGAGAGAGAAAGAGAGAGTATCTTCCATAAAAATTAATCCTCTTTTTACGGCATCTTTTTAATTATTTGATTCTTAGTTATTTCTTCTTTTTCAGGTTATGTTTGACTAGAATAACAACTTACCTCTATCTATATAAAGTTAGGTAGGTGAATATGTTTATATAATTGTAAGTAGAGGATTCACTCCCAAACTAATTAACTTATCATTATGATTTTTAAACACAGCTTCTTTGTGATAGGTGTGTAATTTTGCTATATTTAGTTTAATTAAGTTTGATTCAAACGGGAGCAAAGAGGGGGCGGAAGCCCTCTATGAGAATTCAGACAGCTCCAACTTTTGTAAAATTTTAACAAGATGTATTAGACATCAATTAATAAATATTCCCAAAATATCAGTATTTTAAATGTTTTAGGGGGGATAATGAAGCACAACCTCCAATTTGAAAGTTCAAATATTTCAGATTTCTATTAAATTTTATTATTAGACACTACTTAATAAAAATCGCTAAATTTCAATTTATTCTTAAGATCCCTTTATTTTAGATATTTTCTAGAATCAAAATCGTGTAATGAATTTTGATCAAAATTGGAATACAGATTTTAAACATTATGTTCGTAAGGGGATATAAACTTGGTGCCAAACTGGTCTGTTCGAGAAATTAATTTTACCCATCCTTGGGCGAGTATTCTTCTAATATATATATATATATATATATATATATATATATATATATATATATATATATATATAAAATAGAATTAATCAATTAATATAATACAGTGAAGTGAAAAACTTTCATTGCTCATCTGTTCCGCCATGCAATTAGTTTAAGCCCTTATGCGTGTTTCCATTTCATCTTCTTTCAATATTTATTTTATTTTCCCCGGATTACCAGACTCTCCCAAATAAACTTTCCAAAGAGAAGGTGGCGCCCATTTTTATTCGCTCCTATTTATCTACTCTAACTATCACCAGTTTCATCGGGTCCTTTTTTAATAGAAGGGAATTTTGGTTTGATCACTTTAATTATTTCATTATTTCCTTAATATTGTTTGCATACTTCAATAGATTTTAAATCTAAATAAGGATCGCTCCCTTTCGCGGATTCATGGAATATCATTTAGCCTTTCTTAAACATTAAGGATAACGTTTTAACAAACAGATGGTCTTCTGGGTTCACATATGTCGAACTATTCTTTAACACGTAAGTACTTTTTGACGTTCGCAAAATCAAACATTTTTTCAATAGAGAAACTAAAAAAACATTGATTCTTAATGCAGTTTCGTTTCTTTAATTTAATTTATATTTACGAAAAACTATTAGACTATTTAAAGAAATAAAGTATTTAAACACTATTTTCAATATTATTTGTGGAAAATGTTGCTCTCCAAACAAAATAAAACTTGCCTCACTCTACAAGTTCTTCTTAGCAGACTCAAAACCAATTTATGTGTGAATATTCTGTATTTGATACGTTATTTGAACAATATTTTAAATATGAAATATTAAACATGTATTTACAAACACACACAAAAATATTAATTTCTTTTATTTCATTTCTCTTGATGAAAACAAAACTAGTAGACTGTTTACAAAAATAAAGTGTTTAAAACCTATTTTGATTATCATTTGTGCAAAATCTCGTTCTTCAAACAAAATTAAAATTGCCTCAGTCTAGAAGGATGTCTTAGACGGAATAAAAAAACATTTTTTAGGGAATATTCTGTAATAGCTACGTTCTTAAAAAATACTTTCATTATAAACTATTTAACAAGTATTTTTAAACAAACAAGAACGACACTTTGCTTCGATTTAAAAACATCTGTTGGAACCAAATAATCTTCAGAATATTGCGTATTAAGAAAAACATCTCCAGACTAACAGTCGACAAACATGCATAGTTTCTGCTGGAATTTAAAAAATTATACATGTTTTTATTAACGCAAGTACGTCACAAATTTTTAGGTAAAAGTATACGACGAAGAGAAATGACGTTAGGTTTTAGAATTTTGCTATTTACAAATATACAACTACTTTGTTCCTAACTTACTTTAAAATCTTCTTTTTTTTTCGAGTTTTAAAATTTTTCAGTGTCCTTTTCTCTTGCTTTTTAAATTCAATAAATGAAATAATAGAGTTTGCCGATGTTATGACTTCCCAACGAGGGTAGGTTTAGACACACTGCCGCTTTTTAGTGTGGAAAAACACATTAATCCAAAAAAGGCACTGGATTGATACAAAAGAAAATGATTCGGTCTAGAAGGATTTATTATTGCCAAAACATAGCGACATCCTATGTTAATCACCTAAATTACTTACAGTGATATGGGTGTTTTTCTGATCTTTTTTTCAGAATTGCATCTCTAATATTTATTTATTTTTCAATTAAATTATATTTCCTCCAGGTAACACTAGGACTCCGGCTCGGCTAGTTAATCATTTTTTACATGTTTACATATAGACGAAGCATACGTTAATGTCTTACTATATATATATATATATATATATATATATATATATATATATATATATATATATATATATATATATATATATATATATATAAATATATTTATATTTATATTTATATATAATTATAGATATATAATTAATCGTAAGACATCCACGCATGTTTCGTATATATATATATATATATATATATATATATATATATGTATGTATTAATATAATACACGAAACATACGTAGATGTCATACGATTATATATATATATATATATATATATATATATATATATATATATATATATATATATATATATATATATATATATATATATATGTATATATAATCCTAAGACATCCACGTATGTTTCGTGTATATATTAATATATAGTATCAGCCGACGATAAATAAATTCGCGACTCACTATTTTGGTGATTTATATTAGTGATGCTCTTGCTTCTATATTTAGAAGCACTGTTTTTCGGAGGAGAAGTAAAGGTACCGTTAGTGACAGAAAGAAATCATCTGTATATATAGGATCGACAGGTTGCTCATTTAAATTTAGATAAAACATATTGCATCTATTAAAATAGTTTGTAGAGTAAGTACTAACAAATCATAAACAGTAGGTACTACTGCATGTATTACAGAACTGAATTATAAAAATAGTAAGTACATCATGAAATGATCATTCATATATATATATATATATATATATATATATATATATATATATATATATATATATAACAATTTATGTGTGTATGTGTGTGCGATTTATGTGAGTTCTACATAGAAATAAAGGTTAGAGAATCTACATAAAATCTAAAAGTGTATTCTCATGTAAGATTTATTGGAGAAGACAATGGAAGTGTTCCTGAATCTCTAAGTGTACCTCTAAGAAACTATGAGGGCATAAACCTCTTAAAACTTTAAATATATCCTATTTTTATGATATTTTAAACCTATGTATAAAGTTTTCTGGGGAAGATCATGGAAGTGGTCCCAGGTCTTTAAGCGTTCTTCTAATCTAAGGAAACTATTGGGGTCGAACCTGTTTTAAAATTAAAAATATGTCCTATTTTGATGAAATTTATATCCATACGTATAACATTTTCCGGGAAAGACAATGTTAGTGTTGGCGACTTCCTATGTTTCAAGCTTCATACGAAAATAGAATTTACGAGATTAAAATAGTAATTACTGACCACCTTCATTTTCTCGATTAATACACATTACAAACATTATTTTAAATACATCTTCTTCTAAATTAACACAATATATGTGACATATCAGAATTTATTTCAGTTTTTTCTAAAATATAATTTACGTGACTAAAATAGTAATTATTGACCACCTTCATTGGCTTCATTAAATACATTTCTTCTTAATTAACTTGTCGTTTGTACTTTTAATACAATATATAGATCAGATCTAAATTGTTTTCTTTTCTTTTCAATCCTATGTGACTAAAATATAATTTATTTTCGTTACACGTGGCACATTTACATTAATTTATTATTTTTTCCTTTCTACTTACATACGATAGAATAATTGTTTTTTGTTTTTTTAACATTTTACACAATATATATTTATCTCACGTGCCTAAAATAGAATCTACTTTCGTTACATGTAGCCCACTTTCAGTCATTTAATAAAACATTTTCAGTTCGAATTGAATACAATATAATAATTGTATTCTTTATACTTTTAACACAATATATATATATATATATATATATACATCAGAATGTATTTAAGTTTCACGTTCATTAAGATAAGTTTCATATTTCAACACTCATACTTAACTAAAATACTATTTACTGACCAACACATTATATTTGTTTTCATTGTCAAGCTCCATACAAAAATAGAATTTACGTGACTAAAACAGTAATTACTGACCACCTTATTTGCTCAATTAATACACATCACAAACATTATTTTAAATTAAAATCAGTCTGTTATATTTTCCACGGGCAACGCCGGGACACGGGTACTGCTAGTATATATATATATATATATATATATATATATATATATATATATATATATATATATATATATATATATATATATATATATATAAAATATGGGTTGGTCGTTCAATGTCAAAGTATTGCCGGGTTAGTTAATAAAATTGAAATATAAGCCATTAGCAATACAAGAATAATTTATTTTTTTTTTTTTAGATCAATCCTATTAATTTCGGAATAAAATTCGGAATATATATATATATATATATATGTGTGTGTGTGTGTGTGTGTGTGTGTGTGTGTGTGTGTGTGTGTGTGTGTGTGTGTGTGTGTGTGTGTGTTCTGTCATTTACGAAGAAAATGTTTTGCGTTTATGTATTTACGTTTTTATCAGAGAAAACCAGTTGATTCTTTGATACGACTATGGTGCATGAGAAAATGTGTTATTAATTTTTGGTTTCGTTTAGAATAGCATAAATAAACCTTAATGCTGTATTTTACGTTTCAACCAAATTTTGATTCAAGACAAGAATACATTTCTAGTTCACAGGTTAAATAGTATTTTAATTTGCACTCTCATAAATAAATGACAATTTTTGAATCTATAACAATGGTGGGTAAATGGCCGGAAACGATCTTTACTTCACAGTCTTCGACAATCGAAAATGATTTTCAAGACTTCAAATTGTTGAATAGAAAGTAGTTTCCGTCGCTAAATAAAGTTCACAGTCAAAAGCCACGTATTATTTTTAAGTTGTGCTCCTTTATCGAAAAGATTATTACATTTTAGTTCTATCAATAGACCTCTCCTCTATTTTTTATAACATTTTCAGAAAAACATTTTCTGGTCGCGTGTCGAAATCTTGTACATGAGGATTGATAAGTATCATTATTTGTATAATTCGGACTACTAAGTACCGAAACACATACTGATCCTGTTAAGTGTCGTCATGTGATTGTGAAATAATTTTGCAACTAAACATGGCTATATCTATTTAAATTGTTTATATGAGGGAGTTAATGCCCCCAAACATCTGTGTGAGAAACAATTAAATATTTATGCCAACGATTATATGTTGGACGCCATTTGCATTTTATCCGTAAGAATTCAGTAGGTTCAAATATAAGGTCAATTTTTAACACCGTTTTCGGGAGACACGGAACGTTATATGACAGTAAATTTTCAAAGCTTCCAGAGATATCCTATTTTTTTCAAATCTGTTTCTATACTACTAATAGTATTATATTATTTGACTATTATTTATCAATAACTGTACTTACCCGGTGTTGCCCATGTGGAGACATATTGCCGATAATTCATTTCTTAACATTATTCTATTGCCAGATAAACGTTTTTCAAATATACCGACAATTTAAAGTTCTCTCCTTCTGAGGACCTCGCCATAGCTCAGGATTAACGCATAAGAAAAAAAAAGATTGAAATTTCTCTCATTTAAAGAGCTGTTTTAATCTAATGCCCCTCAATTTTAGTATTTTCTTTTATTCTTCATTAACTTTTTAAAAAGGAGTGTCTAGAAAAAAAGCTAAGTCCAACTCTTCCTTCTAAAAGAAATTAAATAGCTAGGGAAAATAATCCTTCATTTGAAAAGGCTTAAAAATAGTGTATTGCCATTTGCATTATTGGCCGCTTACATAATTAGATTAAAACACTACTTTAAATGAGATAACTTTAAATCTTTTTCTTATGCGTTAATCCCGAACTATAGCGAGGTCGACAGAGTGAGATAACTATAAATTGTTCGTATAATTGAAAAATATTTATCTGGCAATAGAATAATAAAGTAATGTTAAGAAATGAATGTGCTAATATTTATGTAAGAAACATCTAATTGTTTATTTGATAAAGTAAATAGATAAGAAAATGGTTAAATGTGTTTTCTAATAATGACGTAACTGATTTTTTAATGACATTAGCAATGAGTGCCCCTATTCTAAAAAAATTCTGTGCCGGAATATGGATTTTTGTAAAGAAATCGAAACGAAGTACCCTTTTTAGGTACAACAGCAGAAGCAAATATCGATCTGTTAGCATAAATGCTATTTAGATCCAACTTTTCAAATATTGCCAGATAACTTTATATGTTAGATAAAAGCAATATAGTAATATTATTGGTGTTTACTATCAGTAGTTAAATTTTCTGCTGAGACGAAACATGGCGACCAATTTTAATATGAATTTCCTGTTGATAACAAAGATGGCATCCATCGAAAAACTATTTTTAATAGAATAAAGTATTTTCTGAAAAGAATTAAATAGAATCAATTTTATTGTGAAGAACATAGTGGCACGACGCACTAGAAAAACTGACTCTGCATAATAAAATACTGATTTTGTAGGAAGGAACGTATCGATGACAAACATTTAGAATCCGACTGATTGTACTTTAGATATACTAGCAACATCTACCCGGCGTTTTTACTTCATATTCTGTTTCGCTAAATGCCCCTCACTTTTAGTCTTTTCTTTTAGTCTTTATTAACTTTTTAAAAGGGGGTTTCTAGAAAAAACTAAGTCCAACTCTTCCTGCTAAAAGAATGAAATAATTCTATTTAATCCATCCCTATTTTTCTCCTTAATAAAAAATATATAAAATAATTATTTTATTTTCTACACTACCTTCGATCTCTCTTCATTATTTTAATTGATTTTCTACGCAAGTTTCTTTTTTGTTTTCAAATATTTATACTATGTTGTCATAAAATATAGTAATTGCTTTAACATTCGATGAAAGTGTGATATATTTTTTAGACAGATAGATAAATAGATGTGTTTATTACAATTAATAAATCTATATAAATAAATAGATGTGTTCACTACAATTAATATAAAACTATATAAAACTTGACGAATTAAGAAATAAATGACTAAACTATGTATTTAAATAAATCTAAATCTCATGGAATTACTATTAATAAAACACTGGATTATTTATAAGTTAACTAACGAATAGTTGTGTTTGCGGTGGGCAATTCTAGCCGTGGAAAATTAAATGGTTTGATGTTTTTTTAATAAATAAAAATAAGTAGTTCGTAACCTTTTTTAAATAATTAGAAGCATTTAAAAATTCGAATAGAAAAGTATTTATTATTTTAAAATTATAAAATGAAACTGATTATCTTAATTGTGCGAGATGACAGAAAAACGTACGGCGACAGATGAGTCGCTTATTTAATTGCATGTAGACCACAGTATAAGATAATGTAATAAGGATAATATCTTGTACTTATTATTGTGCTATACAAATAACGTAAACAAATAAATTATTTAGTATGCAATTTTATACATTTGCAATCGTTTATGAAAAAGCTGTCGTAGATAAAGAAATGCATGGAATTATTTTTATTAAGCACATAAGCTACAGAAGATATCAAGGCGTTTAGTGAAAAATGGTTCCATGTTAAAAGGGTACTCAACACATAAACATATATATGTTCGAGTTGATAGGTCCTCATGCTGTGGAGTTGATCAACGAATATTCAGTTGTTGAGTAATATAGCATATGCAGCTGTACTCGTTTTAAATTAGCGCGACTTCTTCCAATGTGTTGGCAATGATGATTTTGTTGGTTGAATATTCGGGATTTATTTACTGAATAGATGTCCAAGATCGTTTGGTTGTTGCATCTTTGCTAGATAATGTTGGTAGTCCTTGAAGGCTAATGTTGATGTTTTGCTGAGACTGACTTTTAAAAAAACTTTTAGTCAATAACTCGTTAGTGTTGTCGCTTGTTCTTGGCTGAGATGTAAGTTTCACTGTTTTGGATTTGGACTTGAGTTTGTTCAGTTCAACCCTTGACTCTTGCAACTCGTTGCTATCCGCCTAGGCTTTGTTAGGTATCGAGAGGGTGATGTTCCCCGATTATAAACGTGTTTAGTAAATCAAGCAATGTTGCATGCAAAGACAGAGTAATAATTAATAAACAAAATGAAGTAGTTCAAATAACGTTTATTGGACGTGTGTGTACGTGGAATGATGAAGTGTGTGATGTATGCATGTGTGTCGATGGAAAAACAGTTCTTGAAAAGGTATAAGAATAAATGAATCCGGCGTGTGGAAAGTCTTTGAAAGCCGAAAGAAAATGAGTTGAGAAACTCTTACCGTTGTTTGACCAAGTGTGTTGGTAGTTGTTATGCCGATGCTAGTTGAAGAGAAAAGCGTTAGACGAAGCGCTAGTGTATTAGCGTCGTTCTACCGAGGCCAATTGACCAGAAGAGAAGAGTGAAACGGAACGCTAGTGTCAGCGTACTCCTGTCGAGGCTGGTGGAGAAGAGAGAGAATTTCCGTTTGCACCGGGTTTCATAGTCCGAAGGGCAGATAACTCTGGTGTCGCTTTACAGCGCCACCTGTCGGTGAAAAAGCGCCACCTAACGGCCAACCGGTGTAGTTATGTTTTGAAAGGAGGAGGTAACTGCTACAGCTTCAAAGAGATCGTTAGCAGAAGTAGTAGCCATAGTGAGCATTGAGAAAGAGACAAAGAACTAAAAAGACTAGTTGTTTCTTTTTATAATTTAGTTTATTTTAAATTATCGTGTGTGTTTGTTGTTTGTTTTGCTTTATTGCCTTTTAAAAAAATATTTTGAACCATGTGGTCACAATGAAAAAGGATCGGTTCGTGTGTTTGTTTTTGCTTTGTTGGTTTCTTTATATTTTTTGGTCCGCGTGATCAGAAAAAATATGATGTTGTGTAACTTTATTCCTTTTTTAGAACGTGTCTACACATAAAATAAATGACGTAATGAATCTTTTTTCTTTTTGTTTTCTTTTCACACGAGTATCCAGTAAAATGGGGTAGGGTCAAAAAGTTATGAAACGTTTATTTGTTTTGTTTTTTTGAGACAGTGTCCGAATTTTGTATTGTTGAAAACAATCATTTGTTTTGTTTTTTTGTTTTCCGTAGGTGTTGAAAAAGTTGTTGAACGTGAAATGGAAATCGTCGAATTCGCACGAGCGTAAAAATGGAATTCGCGTTTTATACAGCATAGCTTGTTACAGGGTAAAGAATGAGGAGATTTTTGACCGACGCCTGGGCAGCGTCGCTTCTCTTTGTATATATTTGTGTTCAGAATACAAGCATGCCACATGAAAACAAAGTAACAACTCGAAAACAAAGAAGTATACAAAAAGACATTTATTGTTTGCGAATCCGACTGGGTTCACTATGAAGTTCTGTCCGCAATAATGTGTTCAAAGAGTCTGTAAATGATGTGTGGGCATGTGTGTTTTTGTCAACGTATGTGCGCGCATGATGTCTTCTATGTAATTGAGTTCACGAGAATGTATATAACAAAGTCTGAATAGAATGATTTGTGCGTGTGTGTGTGTATATATAGATAGGAAAAGTTTGCATACCAAATTATGTGTTCGTATGCGCGCATATGGAATTTGCTATAAAATTGAGTTCACTACAATATGTTCAACAAAGTCTGAGTAGAAAGATGTGTGCGTGTGTGTGTATGTTTGTAAGTAGAGAAAAGTTTTACGTACCAGAATAGTGTGCTTATGTGCGAGCGCACACATGTTAGCCAGATAAAAGGAAATTAATGTTGCCGTTTCCAAAGAGCAGATAACTCGAGTCTGACCCCCTTGATGGAAACGTTCAAGATGATGCATACTGGTATAATTTCTGAAGGATACAAAACTTGTAGGAGAATCGCAATTAGTTTTGTCATCATTATAATATAATGATTCCATTTCATTTCAAACGATTTTAAGTTAATAGCATTTTTAGTTCAGTATCATCTATTGCAAAATGTTGGTGTTATATTAGAGTTTCTTGAAGGTTGTGGCACAAAGAGCGTCCGAGCTACATTATTCCGCCCCGCTTTGTGTCAAACGTGATAAAATTTCAACCTTCTTTCTAGATATCAAATATTGGCAGGCTTTGTTCTCGGAAATCATTAAAGGTTGCACGAGCATGGCCGTCAGTTGACCTGATTTGAAATAGTTATAAAAAGTTTCTCGGTTTTATCTAGGATTGATCATGGGGGTTTTGATGTCTTGTATAATTTCATGAGCATGATCTTCAAATCATTCTGATTTGGGGCCATCGTCAGAGCAACATCATCTGCCAATAAAGATACTTAGAGGTAATTGGGGAGTGTTTTTGGTTTGGCACTCAATCTATGCAGATCAAAGATTCAACCATCGTAGTAGTTTATAAACGCAAATTCTTCCAGTTGTTAAGTAAAGTACAAATTAAATGGAGCTGATGCCAGCACACAGCCACCATATTTTACTCTGTTCAAACAGTATTGACTCACTTCCGTTAATGAACATCTGTCATATTATGCCTCATGGACGCATCTGGTGCTCACCATCTTTTGTGGACTGCCAAAACGAACAGCTTCTCTGTTGCTTATATAAACACATAGATTTTCAGTAATTGTTTGGAATTTTCATATGAACCTTTGGTATAACTTTTACTTTTACCCTAGGCAAAGGTACGAATATATATGAAATAGTACGGCAGACTGGACTCTCAATCTTCGGTAAGGCAACTAGATTAGAACATGTAAAACTGTAAAATAAAACCTGCGACAAGGTAGGTTCTTCATACATGGTACATTGTAGACCCGTACATATATTACTTAGATGGTGGAGAGAATGGGGTTTTTTCTCCACAATACATGATCTGCTATAATCAAATTAAATAAATGATTCGGCTCGGTCTTATTTTGAGAAGAATATTCGTGGTTTATATGTATATATATATATATATATATATATATATATATATATATATATAGATAGATAGATAGATAGATAGATAGATAGATAGATAGATAGATATGTGTGTGTGTGTGTGTGTATGTGTGTAAGCAGAATTTATTTTCTCTGTAATACAAATGTTGTTGAATATGACAGACAACTTATGTCTAGATATCCTTGTGTGGATCGTTTCTATTTGCCGAATTAAGATCTTTGTTTCAGTGGGGAATTAGCTGATGAATCGCCCATAACTATAGGTGTCCCAAGTAATTTCAGGCCCAACCGGGTCCATCTTCAGGGGAATTAGGTGAAGACCATGGTGTTAATGTCAATATTGATAGGTAGTTTTGGCGGGAATTATATTATTATTATATAATACTTTGGGCGGGAATTAAATTATTATAGATAGTAGAACCTATGATTGAATAATTTATTGAGGGTTTTTTTTCAAATAACTTGTGATACATGTTACATATGCATATATATATATATATATATATATATATATATATATATATATATATATATATATATATATATATATATATAAAGTAATTTCGTGTTTGCCCCTGTACAAACAAACATTATAGAACACAAAACATAGGCGCTGCAAACAATTCCAACATGATCAGGCTTCATGCGTATTTGCAGAAATTATCAATCAGTTTTATCCGCTTATATAATTTCCTATATTACATCCTACCTTTCTTACTCTCACAAAACAAACATACTTAGAAGGGATAGGAGTAGCTTTCACTCAAACACAAAAAACTACTAACACTCCCCCATCAAACATCGTGTCATGTTCTTCATTGGGAACATTATACAGATCCGACTGTCTTTGCTTCATTTAATAAACCAGTCTTATCTATCAAACATTGAAACTCCCCTAAGTAAATACTGCCTGCTCCCCTGGAAATCGTTTCATAACATTACGCTTCTTTCATTGGCTGACTACGTAACTATTCCAGAAATATTTGAATATAATTGTTGAACAGTAAACAAACACGGTGTCTCCTATTCCTTAATTAAGTAAAACACCTTCGATTGGAAAATTTTTTTTTTTTTAACTACAATAATTCTATTGTAAGAGAAAACAAATTTACTTTTCACAAATACTTTATTTCCTAAACTATTAACCATAATCAAACCTTGAAATACAGAACGAACACTCTCTCACTTTCATTATCTTCTTATAAGTAGTAAGGAATGTGTTCGTGGAATGAAGGAATATTATCGAAAATACACCAAACGTTTCTTAAAATTCTACATAGAATTTACGTTGATGGATTTTCCACGAATTGTATAAGGCATTCATTTGAGTACTTTTCCGACGGTTAAAAATATTATTTGATAATTGCCTCAGTCTAAAAGGATTCCTCCTTCCCAAAGGATTTAAGTTAAATACAATTAGCATATCACTTTGTAGAAAGATAATCATAAAATGAAACAATGTCACTACATTTTGCCAGCAATGATAGTGAAACGTAAACATAAAAATGTCTTCCAGCGATTAAAACTATTGATTGAAATAGTCTTCGAAAATTATCCAACAAACAACAAAAGAATGAATTAAGACATATATTCCCATAGCCTCTATGCTACAATAGACACTTTATTCCTACTTTCCCCGTCTTTCTCTCCCTTTCTCTCTCATCTTGTATAAGTTAACAAGCAAAACCTACCTACCCTCCGGGCATCAATTAATCGGAAGAGGAGAGGGGCATACAGTTAAAAGTTATGTTTTACTTAGAGAATTACATACACTAACACTCTCGACTATACATTTTTTTAGGAAAGAAGAAAACAAAAAACAAAAACAGTCATTGTTTTAAAATTAAGAATGGGGATCAGCTTCGTATATACAGTTAACATAAAATGATCCTCCATTTCCGGGCCATTCTAATTATTAGGGCAGTTAACTAATTTTTTATAACCACTAACCCTAAGTCCGACTTACAAGGTCGTAAAACCACACGTTATCGCCTAAAAAGTACTCCCACCTAAAAATAACATACAGAATTTATCTCCCATAGCAAACAGAAAACCAAATGGTTACCTACACTAAAACACTAGAATAGCCCGGAAATGGCGAATCGTTTTATGTTAAATTTATATGCGAAACTGATCCTCCCACCCACTTAAATTCTGAAATAATTTTTTATATGTTATTTTTTTTCCGCCATGTTTTTCGGGCTCTTCACACGTCATCGCCTAAGTAGAATCTCATTTATTTTTTGGGAGGAGGGGAGTAATTAAGAAGATTTATCTATAATAATACCCAAACTTTCTATACTTTTATTTATGCCTTAAAAATTATATTTTATTAGTTAATTTAAAAGAAGTTATTTATTTACTTTTCACGTAAAAGGTAAACAACTAAACAATTCAATTGCTTAAAGGAAAACGAAAAAAGGGGCGTATTAGTTAAAAGATATAAGATTGAAAAAAATAAAATATAGGTAAATTCATTTTCCCCACGCCCATATGAGATTTTGCTTTTTTCCGTGTGAACAACCTGGAAAACGGAAAAAAGAAAGAAAACCCCCCCAATTATTTTAGCATTTAAAGTGGCGAATCAGTTTTATGTTTAAATGTAACATAAAATGATCCCCCACTTCCGAACCATTCTAACGTTTTAGAGCAGTCAACCAATTTTTTTTACTGCTAACTTTAAGTTCGAGTAGCGAGGTAATAAAACCATGTGTAATCACCTAAAATTCCTTCCCCCACTAAAAAAACTTGCAGCAGATTTATGAAAAAATATTTTTTTTTTTAATTCTACAGTTTACGGATCGTGCTGAAATAATAACGTTATTATTTAGAAAGTCACTCTTAACATGAAGAAGGGGCTTTGTTCACTATTCTGTACATTCACTTAACACTTTAATAAACAAAAGATAGCGTAACAATTGGATTTAACCTGAAAATCTTACCTAGAAATAGCTTATTTTTTAGTAACAAAGAAAATATGAAAAAATAATGAAAAAATATGTATTTTTTTAACAAACTTTAAACATTAAGGAAAAAACATTCAAACCAATATGAAAACAGTCATTGTATGGTAAGTTTCATGAATAAACATATTAATACTTCATTTTTAGTTTTTTTCACATTTGTGACCTCAGGGTATCTGTTGGTTAGTATGTGACATCTGTGACGCGTATGTGTGCCCTGTGTGTTGCCAAGAGATAAAATGGATGCAAGAGTAAATTAACTTCATTTAATAAAAATATGTTGATTAAAAAAATACTTAATGATCTTCTTTATGGTGATGTTTAAACTCTTAAAATAAGTGGCCCTATTCACCACGATATTTCTTTTTCAACATACATAAAGTACCTCAGAAAACTTGGGACATTTTTGTACTAAAGGAAAACATTACCATGCATTATCTTTATTTGACTGAATGCTGAGAACCCATTTGCTACCCTGAGCACATTTCCCATTTCATGCATGCAGTTTTAGGGAAGTTATCAGATGTTAAAGAACGAAGATGCCAAAAAGTGGCCCATTTAACCCTGGTTTACCATAAAATAAGTTGTTTGAGATTTAAAAAGGGACTCATTTCAGTTTAATCCCTCAAATACTTTAAATTCTACTTGTTGGTGCGATTACATTTAAACAGCCTGAAAATATATTAGCAAAAAAAAACAAATTAAAAAAAAATATAAATATTTTTATTTTAAAGTGAGCGATTATTTTCCTATATACATTTAACGTAAAATTAGCACCCAGCTCTTGCCCAGTTAGTGGTAAATCGAGATGTATAATCGAATTGTTTCTCAATTTTGTGACCGAAAAATTGGGGTGGTGGCATCTTTTTTTTAAATTTATCAAAATTAGTTTTTTTCTCATTTAAATATAAATGGGGATACTTTTTAAACATTTTCAATTACATAGATTTAGGTGGGAGGTCTGAAATTAGCAACCACTTGACAAAAACAAATTTAAATACCCCTTTTTGGCTAAGTAACAATGACGATAACGAACGTTAACGAGCTTCACCGAACAATCTACACAACACAAACAAAACTGTTTTGTTTATTTCATTTTTACCCTAACCTAATCCTAAGCTAAAACTAAAATAACTCTAACCTAACCCTAAATTAAGTTTTAGATTTATTCAGTTCGTATTGTGTAGAAGCATTGAAACTTGATTCGCCTTTCTACGGAAAGTTTGAACTCCTTACGTCATAACTGCAAATTTCTGGATAACTATTCTTAAAAAGCACCGACAAACTGAAACTTCACCCCCTCAAATAGACACAAAATAAAATTTGGTGGAGCCAGATAAAAATGTATACCAAAATATTAAATATTGTTTCCGTACTTTATTTTATTGTAGGAAACAAAAATCTTCCCCCCCTCCTTCAAAAAATACAATAAAAATATAAGCTTAGTTGATACATATATATCTCCATCTCATTTTACGTGAAATTTATTTATATAAGAAAGTGATCCCCCACTCTAAAAGCTAAAATATTTAATTTTTTGCAAAAATTCCTTTTTTGCGGATACTTTTTTTTATAGTTAAATCATTATTTTATTTTCACCCCTCGAGCAACACCGGATCACGGGTCTTGCTAGTATATATATATATATATATATATATATATATATATATATATATATATATATATATATATATATATGCATTTCTATAAAGTGCACTATATGTTCATTATATTGACACACACGCACAATTCATTCTTCATTTATTTGCACCAAAGAAAAGATAAAAATAAAGTTTTCTCCTTCTTTTCTGTTTAGTGTGTATGTTTATCCTCATCTCTCTCTCTCTCTCTCTCTCTCTCTCTCTCTCTCTCTCTCTCTCTCTCTCTCTCTGTCTATCTCTTTCTCTCTTTCTCTCTCTCTGTTGGATCAGCCAGATCTCAAGTTCGGATGTGTTAACATTTGACCACCTGCATTGAATCAATCAAACCGAACTTAATGTCATGAAGGGCGAACAAGGTTAGACTGAGCTTATCCAGATGTGGCAGGTAAAAATCGTTGGTTGCGATAATTTTATCCAACAGAAAATGATGCCGTCTTTATGCTCTCCGTGTGTGAACATTGAAGGATTATCTTTAACAAAATCATAATCATGCCCCTTCCCCATCGGAGCCATCTGGAAACAATGCATACATTTCTTTAAAAATAACCATAGGAATTTATATCTTTGTCTTTCGTCGATTCATCATCATAGTGTGTACTTTAGTGCGTGTCAAATTTCTTAGATTCTTTTTTTCTTTGAATAATAATATTTTTTTTTAATGTTTTTAAAATTTATATTTTCTGAATATAAATTTTAAAAACATAAAAAAAAAATATTCTTATTACTTTCACAAATAATATTGTTAAAAAAATCAATCAATTTCTTTATGTTGTTGACGTTACTTATACCTACCTAACTATCAGGTCCTGGGTATTACATAAAACTACATCCGGTGGTGAGGTCTCAATTTGGGAACTTTGGGAAATGTAAAGCTAGCCCTTAATTACTATTACTCCTAGGTCCATTCTGACCTCTTATTGATAGTATATGTAAGTCCTGTCGAAACTCCAGCCCCTGTTATATCGCCAGTGTTGCATCCCTTTCCGTGTTCTACAAGTACTCCCACGAAATGTGCTCTGATATACTGACTGTACTTGTAGCCCTTCAACAAAAATGCCCCCGACCCACCCGGCTGGTAAAAAGATTCTATCTTTTCACCGTAGAGGTCATTCCCTAGACAGAACATTTTCTACTCTAATAGCTTCTTTTCTTGGTCTGCTTGCCTTTGGAATTCCCTGCATGCTCCCTGTTTCCCTGAGCGTACGAACATGCAGAAATCTAAATGTAATTAATGTAAACAAACATCTTGCTCTCCACCCAGGTTGCCACCCTCTTATAAATCTGCCCCATATCACAGTAGCCCCTGATGATTTAATGTTAATATGCCCTTTTTGGAGTGAACAAAAGTTTTTTGTTTTTTTTAATTTAAAAAGCAATATGCCATTCTGTATGTGTGTGTTAGAATTTATAGAGAATGTTATTATTAATTTTCGCTTATATAAGGGAAAGTCAGATTTCCGTTGGTCTGTCAGTGTGCCTGGTTAAAACACCAAAAACTATGCAAGATACACTTATAAATCTTACGCATTCTGATCCAGTATAACCACAAACTAGTTATGGTAACATGAAATAATTTAATATTCATTCGCTTGGTAGAACTAGGGACCAACTTAGTGCCTGGTGATCGGAACAAATTACTTTCTTTCATTCTTACTGAGAAAAGTTGGACAAATAATAGAGAAACAGTTAGTCAGCTGCTGATGACTTTATCTTTTTCATGTTTTCTCTTTGCGCTTTTCTAACAGTTGCCAAAATGTGACTGAGAATTTGTGGAGAGAGAGAGAAAGAGAGAGAGGGAGAAAGAGAGAGAAAGCGGAGAGAGAAGGAGAAAGAGAGAGAGAGAAAGGCGTGTTTAAATTTTCTATTTTCTTAGTCACAACCCGGGGCAACGTCAGATAGCCTTGCTAGTATATTTATTCATGAAATTAAAAGGTGTAATTGAAAAATTAATCTATTTATCAAATTTATAGCGAATGTCAAATAAAATGATAGACTAAAATGTGTGATTTCTATGTGGGGGAATGCTTTTCAAGGGGTGTTCAAACTAAATAGAATCTAACCAAACAACGGACATCGATCAGAAATTCATGTCTGCCTACTCTGATAACGTAATCTATCCACAGGAAAAAAAATGATAAGCCCTGTCCCACTCCTTGGCTGAAGACAGCAGCAGCAACGACAGCTGCTGGATCGCCCATCATCGCTTATCAGGAACCCTTACTGATGATGTCAGCTCCATCATCCTAATAATAGACAATCGGCTCATGAAGAGACAAGATGGAATACATGCCGAAAGCCACTGATGAGGAAGAAGAACATGATTGGCTTAAAAAAGAGGGGGCGTCTCTATTGTTGAACCAATCAAAACTTTTTGTTTTAATTTTAGAAAAATTCTTACTCTCTCTATATATATCACCACTAATCAATAGTCAGTGTATATTTGTGTCTTCATGGATTTACTCACTCGTGTATAACAAATATAGACCATTGTTTGGAAATAGTTTAAGTTATTTACCAACTTTATTTGAATTATGTACGGACTGTGTAAAATCCATAATTGGTAGAGCTTGAATCTCCTTCGACAAAATTCCCAAATTGATGTGTATCTTGTTATGGTGTTATTTTTTTCTTTTTTCAATTGTCTTTTCTCTTTGTTTTTGTTGGGGATGGAGCATCTTATCAGATGTCAGAAATTCACCCGCTATTTCAGAGATTCAAACCCAGAGATCTTTATAGGATTCTAACCGTCCCTTAAAGTGCAATTGTTTAGATCTCTCTTGCATTTTGTTAACAGGGCTTATTCGCTGGGTAGTCTTTGAAGTACTTTTTCTTAAGTCCAGTGGCTCCTATGATTACTAGAATTATTAAAATCTTCCTATGATTCCAGTTTATTTTCATGTCGTACATAAGACCTTGCTATTTAATTATATTCTCCCTCTCAGCTCTGTTTAGACCAGCGTCATTGGAGACACTGAATTCACACTAGGATTGCTACTATCTCCCTCTTGTCATATATCGCTCTTTCAGGTTTAAAAGTCGCGTTTTCGGAGTATGTAGCTGCATAGATTGCATAGTCATAGCAGATGACGTATGACTGGGGTATAAGCCTTTGTATCCATTTTCAAATCGTATTTTGTTTCTTTTGGTAAATAATCAAGCAATCAAACATTCTGTTATAGTTGTAGTTACGTAAGTGTAGCTTATTTTATCTATAGTACATGTGCAGTGTCTGTGTCGTTCTGTTCGGAGATATCATCATCATCATCATCATCATCATCATCATCATCATCATCATCATCATCATCATCGGTTTAACGTTGGTTATAATATATGCTTGCATGTGTTGGACGGCTTTAAGAAATTAACTTCCAAACTAACCTATCTCTGTCCAGGTCTTTATTTATCCCTCTTTCTCTCGAGTCTATTTTTGTCACTTCTTCCTTGGTCTTCTCCTGTGAACAGGACCTGCTATCTTAACTGTTCTACATTTACTGACCCAAGAACTCTCATCCATTGTTTTAACGAAGTCTTCTGGTCTGCACATATCTCTCTATACTGTCCAGAATTAATCTTCTTCTGAGGTCATCAGAACTAAGCCTGTCTTTAAGACTAATGTTGCACATCCATTGTATCATCTTCATACCATTTATCTCCATGCAATGCATGTCCTCAACCCTTACTGACCAGGTTTCACGTCAATACATCATCACACTTTGTACACATGCCTGATAGGCTCTTCCCTTGGTCGACAGTGATAACACTCTGCTAGATAATAATGGCAGAAGTTCCCTGAACTTACTCCATACACTCCTAATTCTTGCAATGACACTAGCACCTGCTCTACCCTGCACTCCAATAGTATCACCAAGGTAACAAAAATACAGGATAAAACTGAAAATTTAAAAAAGTCCCTATACTAAGATGAAACAACTTTTCTCATATAGAATTGTACGAAGAATCGAATAGAGGTATTACTTTTTTATTTGGCTTTTGTAGTCGTGTGGATAAGAATACATGAGTGTTGGAAGAACCGAATCGATTCATAGCGTTGGCAGAAGAAGGCTGTGTTTATTTAGTTAGGGTAATTTTGTGTCTCCTATGAAGTCGGGGTATCCAAATTTTGTCTTCAAAACGATGTTCGCATGGGAGAGGGTGGCTGGGTTATCAAATTTTCTAGATAGAAAGGCAATATCAAAAGAAAGAATGACAAAGTCTATACATACAAAATACTTTTTTTTTTATTGATAACTTGTTAAGACAACGGAACAAAAGGCGTTGGCAATGAATGAGAGTTCAAACAGTCCAAGAACGTTCTAGGTGAAAGAAGAGTTGTTTTTTTCTGTAAAGACTGTCGCTGCACGAGTTTGTATCTTGCAGTGTGTGTAAATAAAATAGGCGTGTAAATGTGTGTGCATACTATTTTTGTTAATGCGAGAGTGCATGTATGAACTGTATACATGCGATCAGTGAGCGAGGTGTATGTGCTGTCGCTATGTTTAGTAGTTTGTGTGTCTCTCGTAATGTGTGTGCTGCTTGCCAAATGTTTTTCAGTCCTATGTCCGAGGTTAGTTTGAAAGGACGTACGGTGCTTGCCTATGGAGGAAAATAACAGAAAAGAGTGGAAGAAAATGGTGTTTGGCTTTTTATAGTATGCGCGAGTATTTAGAAATGAATATTTCTTGAACTGTGATCGGTTGAAAGTAACTGCTGATTTGAGCTTTTGTTCAATCTAGAGTTCACTGCTTTTAACACTTTCCTTGCAATATTGAAAGGTTTGGATTTGTGTCGGACTTTCTTAGATGACGTTTTACTTTGTTTTATTTATGTTGCATATGCTGGCTCACCTCCCATCGTTGTAATCTTTATTTGTTTACCATGTGCTCATCAGGTCACCATTTTTTTTGACACCATATGCTTCATTGATTGAGAAGATCTTTACAACAAACAATGCAATCACAGTTAATTTTTTTCATTTTATTATCCATTGGCCAGGGAAAACATTTTGTGAACCGTCACTTCTAACTGTGGTTTTATTCGTACACACATCAACCAGGCCGAAGAGCGGTGTTCCTGATGAGCGTGCTTTTATCACAGTTTTACTATTTGGTGACAAGCTGAGAAAGAGCACATTTTGGGCCACCATTCTTGCCCATGACATTATTCCAGTGGCGTGCAGATGTGGGGAGGGGGCTCCAATCATATTTAAATTATCTCCCTTTCTCATAATATTTTTCAGTACGAGGACTTATACTTGAGTCTTTGGGGCATACAATTAAGGAGTTGGTCCCGGGCATCACCGTACCTCTGTATTCTACTGCATTACACACATCAGATCTTGTCTCACCTCTATCTCTGAATATACAACAGTTATAACTGTAAAATTATAAAAATTAAAAAGATAATAATAAAAATATATAGATAATTCAGAGTAGGCTAATAACAATGTGGAAATATATCATGTTGTAAGCAGAGAAAACTGAATACTGAATAAAAAGGGGATTTTAAAAATAAAAAAATGTTATTTTATAATTAAAACTTACTTGCTTACAGATTTCTTCATTATCACTAGAGTCGTATGTGTGAAGCTGGAGTATCATAATATTTCGGGGATATCACCCCTTTCTCAAGTGTGTCTCTTTTTTTTATCTCAAGCTACTCTCTGCCTCGTGCAAAAAGTAAACGTTCTAACATAGTAAGGTGTGAGCAAGTGTACACGGAAGTCATCATTCATTATTCAGCAACGTTGGGGGTGCCTATTTTTAAATGAGTAATCTGTAAAATCTAGTGACTAATAGGGCTCACGGGTGTCAGAAAATGTCCTCCTTGAAAACCTGGGAATTGCACAGGAACATCACAAGATCCTATTTTTGTGAGGTTTAAAAGTAGTTGGTTTTGAAACGCCCTGCGTTGTATACGTGTATTTGAAAACTAGCATAATAATTAACTCAGCTTAGAGTTAAGTGCTCAATACTCAGGTTGCTAGTTATGACGAAACAAACACAATACAGCTTTATACAAAACTAGCTGTATCTACCGGGTGTTGCCCGAGATGCAGTGAAGTCAGTTTAGTTTTGGATTTTTATTTATTTGCATATTTTTTTTAATTAAGGTAGAAAACTCATATTAAATTTTTCAATTAAAAATTTGAGTCATCTCCCTCGCTGATTTTTTTTAATTTTAGATAATTATTTTAAAATATTTCATATTAGCAGTCGTCTGGGCCGGTCTAAGTAATTTTAAAAATGTTATTATATTGCCAATAATATGGTACCACAATAACAAATGAAAATTGGCAAGTGTGATTTGTCAGCTTAAATGCTGTTTGAGTCTGACTTTGAAAATTTGACAAGATAACTTAATATGTTAGATATAAGTCTTTTTTAAAACGTGTACTCACCCCAAATAAGACGTTGCCAGTGGAGGAGGGGAGGTCCTGGATGGAGAGTTGTGCAGCAAGATGTTTGTTCACATTACATTTAAGTTTCTGCATGTTGATACTGTTAGGGAAATAGGGAGCAGGAAAGGAATTCCAAAGGCAAGCAGTTTAAGGAAAAAGGTTATTAGAGTAAAAAAATTTTCGCCATCTAGAGATCTCTACAGTAAAGGGGTGGAATTTAGCAAACGGCATCAATTTAAAGCCAAGTGAATTTTATAGGCTGAATTGTAGACGCCACTGAATTCATCCACTCACTTTTCGCGTTTTCGTGTATTCTCTGAAATCTTATTTTTATTAATAAGGCATGGCCATGCCTACCATGATCTGGGATGTTGCTTAATAATGTATTATTCATCCTAGAATCAGCTGTTCGTTCCTCACCTCACCAGAGTTACATGATTTAATTAGTATCTTGTCCCATAAATAATACTCAGTTCATACCATTTATCAATGCTAGTACTCCCATAGTGTTCCTCGTCTTTCAGCTGATAACCATTACGCCTCATTAAACCTTATCCTCGAATGACTCTTGACCGTGATAAATGGTGACCCAATAAAAAGAAAGAAAGAAATCCACTAATTTGATGTCATCCTTTCACCCGAGCAGCTAATAGTCAATGAGTTCAAAAAGAAAACGTAGATGAAGGATTTGTTGCTTTGCAGAATTTGCAGAAGAAAAGCCAAATAAACTGCTGAAGACTTTAACTCTTAGCAGCTTCTGGTGATCTAAAGAATGCAAGACTTCTTTTGATTTTTATGTTTTCTTTTCTTTCTGAAGATGATGCACTCATAGCAGATTCAGTTCATCCAGAATGTCTGAAGAGGCTGGGCGTGTTCATCCAAGCGACTAGAATCGACTGACCCACATGAGAGGAAATGCTTGCAGGTAAAAATCGGCCTAAATCTCTTTCCCCTTATCTATCTATTTTCTCTCGACTAATCAGAATGAGAATGTGCCGTTAATATGACAACAGGATTTCCACTTCAAAAACAGTTACCTTTGGGAGAAGAAATATTTCTAAATTGCCCAATTGAGACAACAGGTACCCATTCTGTGTTTGATCAAGTGGCTGGCAGATTTGAACGTGAAAGCAAACAATATTATCAGTTTCGCTACTATATAGAGGGTCATAAATAACCAGGTCTAATATTGGTATTAAGCTAAATAGATAAAAACAAAATAAGATAGATAGATATTGACAGCATCATAGCTAGCGAGCTAGCCAGATAGATAAATAAATATATACACAATGAGATAGATATATAGATTACTAGATGTATCTGTGACATGTTCGGCCACAACCACTATCACTATTTATCTTACCTTGATTCCATTCGAAGATTTATAAACTATCACATATCTGTATGGCATTCTTCTTGCATAACTAAAAATAGGTCTCTTTAATTCTAAATTATCCTTATCATTATTATCATTATTATTATCATTATTATTATTATTATTATTATTATTATTATTATTATTATTATTTAATCACTATGAGTTCTCACACAGATAATTATCAATGGTTGCTCACTGATAACCGGTTACCGATAACTGGTGGTGTTCCCTGGAGTCTAACTGACAACAAGTCTCTCCAGATTTCCAGTATTTTCCACCTCTTTCGATAACCATTGTAAATAACCTTGGGTTATTGCAAAAGCCGCTTACAATTGATTTCTCACTGGCAACGACTATTGATCTTCTATGGGATTTGGGTGGCATAAGTCTCCCCAAGGTCCCTATACTCTCCGCACTCTTTCAGTGGAGGTTTGGTTAATACTATTCCCCCTTCGGTATTTCCATACTCCTTGACACATCACAACTATTTTGTGTGGTATTTAGCCAAAGCTGATGTCATTATAGGGGGGGGGGGATAATTTATAAGATTTCTTACAGTTTCAGTCCCCTCGAGTTCACATGGTCTTCCTTCCATGTTTTTGTTTTATTACTCTTGCAACTTCCATGTGGTTGGTTAGTGTTCATAGTTTATGTGGGTGAGTTTCTGCATTCGAGGATTTTCTTTAAAATTCCAGCTGTTTTCATCATTGCCGTCTGTTGTATAGTCTCAGTCTTCCTTTTGAATCCAATTTCTCCTAGTCTTTTTATCTTAGTTTTTTTTGGGGGGGACTGTTTCTAGTGCTCCTACGTTATTGATATTATATTGACTTTCTTCATGTTCCATATTCCTTTCAATACTCTGGCTTCGTTTTTCTATCTCCTTTATATTTACTCTGTAATCTGCTAAGATAGCAAAATCTAAAATTTCGCAGATTTTTCCTTCTTATAACAATTATAACATCCGGTCTTCTTGCTTGGATGAGTTTATCTATTTGTAGCAGACGGTTTTGTTATTTTCGTTGTCAAGTACTGTCTCAGGGTTATATCTTTACCATCTGTCTGTGTGTTCAAAATGAAGTCGCTTGCATAGTTCCTAGTGTACTGCTTTCCCCAGGCAGTCGTATCTGTTCTTGTATTCTTTTGGGATGTATTTGCTGCATTCACTTCTTATGTGATTTACCGTTCTAGCTCTTTGTCCACAGAGTCTACATTTACACTTTTCATGGATTTAATCTATTTTAGCTTCAATATAGTTAGTTCTAATCACATTGTTCTGTGCAGCTGTCAGTAGGGATTCCATTTCTTTATTCAAGTGTCCTTTTCTTAGACACGTCCAGGTGTTTCCCTGTGTCTCCTCTCTTCTTACTCTTATGAATCGTCTATGTAGCTGTTCCTCTTCCAACTTTTCATTTCTTATCTTTTTTCTGGTTTTGCTGCTTCTTAAATTGTTCATTTTGATGCTTTATCTTTCTGTGTTCTGGGTTATGTATGTTTCCAATTCTTTATTTGTCTTCCACACAGTCTTCTAGTATTCTATACTTATTAATTCTCTTCACCCTTCATTCCTTTTTACGTAAAGTCTGTCAGTATCATCTTTTGAGTGTAGTGCATTGTTCATAGTCATTAGTTTCCTAGTCTTCTGGTCAAGATGCTTAAGTTCTTTTTTTTTTGTCCACCATATGAATGGTCCAGAGTATCATACTAGTGATACTGCCTAAGTGTTTATTCCTTTTACTAGATTCCTGCTATATAATTTCGTTTCTAGGAGTTTTCTTTGCTCGTCTCAGGTATTCTTTTCCAATGTTCTCATTATTTCTGTAGATTTGGTGTCTGCTTCCAGAACTCCTAAATATTTATAAGTACTCTGTTGCCAAGTGCCTTCATCTTCTCGTGGTGTGGTAGTTCCATACACCCCGCTGTCTCCAGTTTCACTTTTTCATCTCTAGCAGTGCACACTTTTCTATTCTGAATATCATTTGAATGTCTTCGCTGAAGATTCTGGTCATATTTATCAGCTTTTCCAGTTTCTTTTTGCTCTCTGTAAATAGTTTCAGGTCATCCATAAACATGAGGTGGTTGATTTTTTGTTCTGTGTTTGTAAATTTGTATCCAGCATCACATTTCCTAAATATATAGTTGAGTGGCATCATGGCTATGATAAACAGTAGTAGTGATAGAGGGTCTCCTTG
This sequence comes from Sepiola atlantica, assembly GCA_963556195.1. NCBI lineage: Eukaryota > Metazoa > Mollusca > Cephalopoda > Sepiida > Sepiolidae > Sepiola > Sepiola atlantica. Next base: position 75,453,511 of record OY744526.1, on the reverse strand, counting down.
GAAAATGCCTCTCTGTATTGTTATCTCAGCCAGGTGTTGTCCTCCAGTTGTCAGTTCCAGTTTCCATTTCCCATTGCTTTTTTAATAAGATTAATAATCTTGTCAGATATCTGAAATATGTCTTAAGCATTCAATTATCCATGCTTGAAGGGTTTTGTCGTAGGCTTTCTTGTAGTCCTCCATGCTATGGCTATGTTCTATTTTCGGCTTTTTACCTATTTCGGGATCTTTTGATCTATGTATAACAGGTCATGTGTCCCTCTATTCTCTGTCCGGTATCTTTTTGTTTGTCCGGCAGTAGTCCACAATTGTTAAGGAAGTGGTAGATCTGTTCTCTCATTTGTGCCGTTAGGATTTTCCACATGGTTGGTAAACAGTTAATTGGTCTGTAGTTGCTTAGGATAGTTTTTTTTTTCATCTTTTTGTATTAAAGTAGTCATTGATTGGTCATCAATTCTTGTATGTCTGTTTAATAGATACATTCTCCCAAGTTTTATGCTAACCTTTCAGTTAGGTCATGAATATTTTAAAACCAGTATGCATGTATTCCATTGTGCCCTGACGCTTTCCAGTTTGTCATTTTCCTTAAGGTTGTCTTAATCGTTTCTTCATTCATTTCTGTTTCTTCTTCAATTTCCTGAACTCCTTGTTTCGTGTTTTTCAGCCATTTTGGCATTTCTGTTGCGGTTTTGTGGCTTTTCTTTATATCTTGTTTTGATTTTGTCGGGTCCGGTTGTTCTGTTCTTGTTCTTTACTTGTTTACGTTTTTATAAAACTGGTTTTCATTGTTTTCAAAGGTTCTGTTTTGTCTCAATCTTCCCTCTGTTATTTTTTTGTTTTAGTCCTCTATGTTTCTTATTTCTTCTTCTTCTTCTTCTTCTTCTTCTTCTTCTTCTTCTATTATTATTATTATTATTATTTACACACTAGGAGTTCTCACACAGATCATCAGTGATTGCTCACCGATAACCGGTGGTATTCCCTGGAGTCTGAGTGACAACAAGTCTCCCCAGATTTTCAGCATTCTCCATCTCTTTTCGATAGCCACCGCAAATAAATTTGCAGTATCACAACAGCCGTTTACCATTGATTTCTCGCTGGTAAGGACCATTGGTCTTCTCTGGGGTTTGGGTGGCAATAAGCCCAGCAGTCTCTGCACCTCCAGTGGAGGTCCGGCCTGTGCCGTCCCTCCTCGGTCCCCTCATCCTCCCCGACCCCATGTAAACACTTTGTGTGGTTATTATTATTATTATTATTATTATTATTATTATTATTGTTATTATTATTATTATTATTATTATCTATATATTAATACGATAGTGTGTGTGTTTGTGTGTCACGCTTACATCAAAAGCCCTGTGAATGCGTGCCGCACCTAGATTTGGAAAAGCATTCAAGTCACCTAATTTTCGTAGTGTTTTTGAGTATTTCTCTTTGGTGCAGCGGTTAGCGACGTAGGATTTTGACGTCGGTTGTTGACGTCGCCTCGACTGGTTTATAGACCGATCCCAACCAACCTCTAAGATTTTTTTTCTACATCGAAGAAGGAGGGAGGTAGGGAGGGGACAACCGGGAAGACACATTTAATTTTTTTAAATTGATATACAAGTCAAATCTTATCATATTTTATTCAAACATGTATAGGTTAGGAACAAGATAATTAGCATTGAAAACATCATTCTGTGTAATTAACACGGGTCCCGCTAGTTATTATTATTATTATTATTATTATTATTATTATTATTATTATTATTATTATTATTATTATTATTATTATTATTATTATTATATAGAAGTATTATAATTCCTTATTATTCTTTTATAAAAGTAAAGAGACTTATCATTTTGTCATTTAATTTACATACGTGTTTGTGGTGTGTTTTCAAACATAACACTATGCCTTAACTAAGTAATATTTCAGCAGAATATTTCTATTATTAAAGATGAATTCACGTATAATACTATGTAGAAACATGAATCACCGGAGTGATTGCTACTTTTTTTTTCTTCTTTTTTTTCTTTTTTTTTACGAATAAGTTACAGCTTATCAAGGCCCAAAGGCCACTCAAGGATAAGGGGTAATGAGTGTCAGTTGGATGATTAGACAACACCATGAGGATCAGTAAGGATGGTTGTAACTAGTCATAATTTGATAACTTATAAGGACGGCTCAACAAGAATCTGTTTACATTGGACTTGAAAACGACCATGTTGTAGTCGGCTGAGAAGCAGCCCTGTGATATTGTGTTCCACGCATGGATAGTTTTGTTTTAGGTATACAGAGGGAACAGTGAAATTATTGGCAGTGGTTATAGCTAGACGAGCTTTTGTTGTAAATTTTTTATAGGGGAAACCATATATTGAAAGTGTATAGCACCTACCGTGGAAATAACGATAGAGCAGAGAAAGACTAGCAACGTATTTCCTGTAAAAAGAGACTGTAGGGAAGAGAAGAGGACATCCTCCACTAGATTTTGAAGTCGGTTTTGTGCTCTGTCAAGGCAGGAAATGTGCTCTGAGAGGCACCTCCCCAGATGTGGCAACAGTACTCCATCTTAGGACATATTTGACTCTTATTCAGGTAGAGGATTGTGTCAGGAATGAAATACCTTGTGGAGCAGTAGAATGATCCAACCATTTTTCCAGCGACCTTAGCAACGGATTTGATGTAAGTCTTCCATTTCAAGTCTGAGGTGAAGGTCATTCCTAGAGGTTTATCAAAGCAGGGGGCTTCCTCAACGAGAGAGCCATTCATTTCAATTGGGGCAAAATTAGGATCAGAGCGTTGGTGGTGGAAGGAGAGAAGCTTCGTTTTAGATGTATTAAAAGTAAGCAGACACCTTTTTCTTCATTGCATCACGTGCTCCAGGTCAGAAATCAGAAAGATCTTGATCATTAATGCTCTTCGACGTGTTGTTATAGATGGTTGTGTCATCTGCATAAATGTAATTTGGGAGATCATTGATGGAGATCAGGAAGAAGGTTTGACTCAGAATGGATCCTTGAGGCACATCGGCATTGATACTATGTGACCTCTAACCATCAGCGACTTCTTTTATCTGAGAGAAAGGACTTGATGGTTAGAAAGACATTTCCAGATATTCCATAGCTAACAAGCTTGTTAAGTACACTTTTATGCTAAACCCTATCAAAGGACTTTGATAAGTCAAGAGCTATTGCTCTAGAAACGAAGCCCCTGCAAATAGATTTACTGATACTGTGTGATATTACAGTCAGTTCATCAGCTGTTGATCTTGCAGGACGAAATCCATATTGCTTGTCACTGAGTAGACTATTTTTGCTGAGGTGATTGGTCTGTAGAAGACCGAAATCCAGTATTTTTTTATACTGGGCAGACTGACGAAGTTATCCAAGATAGTGGTAAGCATTTCTCCTTTAAGCAACGATTGAACAACTTTGTAAGAATGGTAGCTAGTTATGGTTGCATCTGTTCAATCACTATGATTTGAATGTTGTCAGAAGCAGTTGCTTTGCTGGCATCAATGTTTAGAAACATCCCGAGGAGATATATGCATGTCGCACTGAGTGTTTTCAGTCATAGATGAACATTCAGGAGGTAGGCGGCTCTGATCACAAAGGGTAAAATTTGGTGCAAAATTCTTAGCAAAAAGGTCACGCATCTGTTCAAGACCCTGTTTGGTATTGATGAAAACTTGTGGGGGCGAAGCCTCTGCTCAGCCACTCTAGACTTAACGGACTGAGCATATGATTCTCTTGCATTTTCTATAACCCTTTTGCAGTTGTTGCTGATAGTTCTTAAGGCGGCTTTGGTTTCAGAACATCTATTTCATTGAAAACAATTGAAATAGTTGTTTCTGTGAGCAATGGCGTCGATACATTCTGGGGTCTACCATGGCTGGAAGTTTGGTTTTTCTTGAAATTTCTTTGGCGTTATAAAGCTCTCAATACCAATGATTAACTAATCCGTTAAATCGGATGCGATACAGGACACATTATTTTCAAACATGGAATGCAGAGGAATTTCTGATATGAAAAATATGAAGCTGTTAAATCAGCCATTGAGTATCGATACACTGTGCGATGGATAGGGACATCAGAGGTCTCGTTGCACTTTGTTTTGATCTTAATTGAGAAAACTGAGTGATCAGAAGATCCCAGCAGAGACAGAACAGTGGATGAGCATAGTTCAGGACAAGTTCTCAGGAAAAGATCAAGAAGACTTGCAAAGTATCCGTCAGCATTGGGTACTCGAGTAGGTTTGTCAACAATCTGTGTTAGGTCATAAGCAAGGGAGAAATCGTGACAAAACCTCCCTCTATGATCTATCTTGTTTGAGTGAACAAGGCATTCAACATTGTGAACATTAAAATCACCACAGACATTAATGCTGGCAAATTCTCTCTATATAAGATATTTCATTCTAATTATATATATATATATATATATATATATATATATATATATATATATATATATATATAGTCTAAAGAAGCTTTGAGTCATTTTAAACAAAAGAAAAAAAAAGAAGGAAAATGCAGTTTAAATTCCCAGAGAAACTAACTAAATCCAAGATATTGCAGACTTAACGTTCGTTGGAAAATTCATAAATAAAAAAAATAATAATAAGTAAATAAAATAAAAACAGTGAAACAAAAACAGGAGACCTTAACTTAAGCGCTTAATATTAACACGGGGATCATCAGCTGTTTACCATGTAACTGTTTCGGAGATTTAAAAATAGGACAGTTATAATATTCATGGCTCTCCAATGGTACTGATCAAACTACCGTTTCCCTAATAATCAAGTGTCGAAATAATTCAGCCTCAAATTTCACTAATATATACATAAATAAATAATTATAATAATAAAATAATAATAATAATAATATATTACCCTTTAGACTACCGTGTGATATGGTAATTTGCATATCAAATAACATTAATTATAACAATAATAATAATAATAATAATAATAATGATGATAATAATAATAATAATAATAATAATAATAATAATAATAATAATAATAATAATAATAATAATATCCAAACACTACACCCAAGAACCATTCTGCGATATGGTAGCTAGCTATATATATATATATATATATATATATATAGATAGATAGATAGATAGATAGATAGATAGAACATTTTATGTATGCGAATTGCCAAGAAAAACTGATTTGCTATGATCAAAGTGAAATCCACAAGCGTATAATTGATTTTCTTACAGAAGTGAAAAAAAAAATAGTTACCCACTCTTTCGTACACACCTCTAGCAACGTTTTTAAGTCCAAATAACAAAACTGATTTTAAAATTAGTGAACTCGTAATGCGAAATAACAAAAAAATGGTGAAGTCATCACATGAAAGCATCATTTCCCATGTGACACACAAGAAAACCAGTTTGTTCAGCTTCTGTGCGTGTCGTTTAATTTGTGAGGAACAGCGCTTTTCAGCCGCCACCAGTTTGCAAATGGATCAATTTTCAAATAGATGAAAATCAATGAAATCAATATATTGCATAAAAGATCAAATATATTATTTATATTTTGTTTCGTTCTAGATTTATTTTTTATTTTTTATTGGAAATTTCCCACGGTGATGAATTTGATGAATAATGGCGAATTGCATTTGTGTACGACCATCTTAACACAGTTTAACATGCATCCTTGTATCTCTATGAGAAGCTTTGTCTACCGGTCGGTAGATCAGTTGGTCGGTCTGTCAGTCAGTTGGTCTGTCATGATTCAGTTTGAAATAGCATTTTCATCACTAAACATACTGATCTTATTTTAAATGTTTGTCGCGTTTATGTTTAACATAGCATTTTCGTCAGTCTGTCACGTTTTTGTTTGCGATAGAAATTTCTTTGGTTTATCACATTTAATTTTGAAATCGTATTTACTTGGTCTGTCATGCTTAAGTTTAAAATAGGATTTTCTTTAGTCTGTTATGCTTAAGTTTGAAATACGATTTTCTTTGCTCTATCACACTTAAGTTTGAAATAATTGGTTTGTCATGCTTAAGTTTAAAATAGCATTTTCTTTTGTCTATCAGACTTCATTTTGAAATAATATTTTACTTGGTCCCTCATGCTTTAGTATTTTTATAATGTTTACGTTTAAAATAGCATTTTTTTTTTGTCTATCAGACTTCATTTTTAAATAGTATTTTACTTGGTCCTTTATGCTTCAGTATTTCTATCATGTTTAAGTTTAAAATAGCATTTTTTTTCGTCTATCAGACTTCATTTTTAAATAGTATTTTACTTGGTTCCTCATGCTTCAGTATTTCTATCATGTTTAAGTTTTAAATAGCATTTTCATCATTAAAATGCAGCTTGAATGGGCGCATCTTATTTTAGATACATGCAAGACTGTCCATAAGAGGCTCCATATATTCGTTAGTCTTTCATGCTTATTTTTGAAATAGCATTTTCCTTGATCTGTCACTTAAATACGAAATAGAATTTTCGTTGTGGTCTGTAACACTTAAGTTATACATTGAAGTTTCATTCATCTGCTATGTTTAATTTTGAAATACCATTTTCAATGCTCAGTTGGCAGATTGAATGAATACCTTTTAGGAATATTCGAATTCTATTTTTATTAAAATGCATTCATTATTTACGAAACAACTTCATGTTCTGTCATCAGAACTTGAACTTTGGGTTTTTCGTCTTGTGTATTTTCCATGCAGCCAACACAGAGGATGCATTATATTTAAATTAAATTTGGCTTTCAAACTTATTCGAGTGAAACTAAAACGAAGCTTCGAAAAGTTCGTTCAGTCTTTGATAAAACAAAATGGAAAACTGCTTTCGCCGCCTGGACTATTTTTCCCTCATAGTTTTCCAATTCCGCCTCCAAGACGGTTTTCTATTGATTCTTTGTTATTGTCTTTGAAATGAGGCGGATTCTGAAGACAATCAGCTCTTTGAGAATGGTAAATGTTTGAAGAAGAAACACACTTTATTGATTCACTTGACTATATCAATAGCGGAGAATGGCAATTGTTTGCTGCATTCGTTTTTACTTTCTGGATTAGTCGGAGGAGAGGGATTGTCTATGGATCGTTTCTCTGTAAGTGAGGGAAAAACAAAGAAATTCTGTTGACGATGGCTTTTTGAGAAGGCTGAAAAGAAATGCACACAGATGCACATTCATATGCACACACACACCCAATTATAGACACATGCAATTGCATACTCACACCCAATTATAGGCATTTACAATTGCATACTGATGCAAAATGATGTGAACTCATATATGCACTATCATACAAACATACACACTCACACATGCTCACAAATAAAAACAGACATACAGACACACACACAGACACTGCTGGGCACTGTCAATCTAGTGTAACCCATTTAATTAAGCCTTCAATTGAGTGTTTAATTAATTTACATAAAATCTTTGCATATCTCTTCGGCTTGGAAATACAAGCGTTCAAATATATTTCCTTTTCAGATTAAATTTGTATTCTTCAGAAAACTAATAGTTTTAAACACATTAATGAATGGAATGATTATTATGTTTTGAAATTTTTGAGATGAGGATTGATAATTTGAATTATTTTGATTATTCGGACTACTGTTCTACTCTGGTATATTTTTTCACAACGTTTCGGCCGATCTAATCTCCGACCTTCTTCAGGTGCGTTGGTGAACCTAAAAATCTTTACATCGAACTCAAGAATTTCGTGGCACCAGGGATAAAGTGCTAAGTAATAATCAATTCTAAGTGACCGTCTTCTGGAGGCTAAGGGTTCAATTCTCAATACTAAAAATACAATTCTCAATACAAAGAATACAATTCTCAATACTAAGAATACAATTCTCGATACTAAGAATACAATTCTCGATACTAAGAATACAATTCTCAATACTAAAAGTACAATTCTCAATACAAAGAATACAATTCTCGATACTAAGAATACAATTCTCGATACTAAGAATACAATTCTCAATACTAAGAATACAATTAAGAAATACTTAAGATCCGGTCATGGCTGACTAAATGAGAGCAAGCTATCCTAGTAGATTAAATAATGGATTCAGTTCGAAATTCCATACAGATTCCCGAGTTCAACATAAGGTTCGACAAGAACACCTGAAAATATATAATAGTAGATATGTATGGAAGTGACACATGCCCAGTACGAAATGATATAAGAATGATACAATGGATGTGTAATGTGAATTTTAAAGACAGGCTTAGTTCTGATGAACTCAGACGAAGATAAAATCTGAACAGTATAGGGAGATTTGTGCAAGAAGACTAGACTACGATTGTATGGCCACGTTGAAAGAATGGATGATGGTTCTTAGGTTAGTAGATGTAGAACAGTTGAGGTAGCAGGATTAGTTCACAGGGCACAGCCAAGGAAAATCATGGGAGGAATGCTTAAACCCATTGGCTTGATATTCTCAACATGAATTGGAATAAATACATAGAAGATACTACCAATTCTGCTGCAAAGAAGTAAGGCCCCCTGTACCAGGCTAGAAAACTCACACCTTCCAATATCCTATATATCTATAAGGTCACCATTCTCCTGTGCATGGAGTATTGTTGCTACATCTGAGCTGGTGCACCAACCACTCGGCTCTCTCTCTCTTAGACAATAAAATAATTTCTAATCTAATTGTTCATGCACTGTCTGCCAAACTCCAGTCTCTGTCATATTGCATGAGTGTTGCATAACTGTGCTTGTTTTACAAGTATTTCCATGAAATGAGCTTTGATAAACTTACTGCACTTATTATGCCCTAATGTAAATCCCTCTAACTCACCAGACTAGCAGCAAAATCCCACCTCTTCACTATACAGGTCCCTAGATACCAAAGGATTTTCTACTTCAACAGTTACTTTTCTCAGACTATTTGCCTTTGGAATTCCCTCCATGCTCCCTATTTTCCGACCATACCAACAGAAATGTAATTTGAAGAAACATCTTGCTGCCAGGTTGCCCCCTATAAATCTGACCCCTATCGCAGTAGCCCTATATGCTTCCATGGCAATATACCTTATTTGGGGCAAATAAAAGATTTTAAAAAGTAAAAGCCACGTTTCCTATTAAGTAAGTATAAAATATTGAATCATCCTGAACAGGTAGCACGCAACTTTAATGATCCTGGTTACACTATAATCAAACCAGTAATGAACATGTGATTCACCTGAGCATAATGAGGGAAGTCCAGCTCTCCTCAAAAAAGGGGGACTCTGGATGGAATCAAAAATAGCACTGATCAATCTCATCAGCATTCCCCGGTAAGAGCACTTCAGGCGATCATCAATAAATCAATCCACACCTAAAGAAGGTGATGAAGGAGAGGGGTCACATGAGAGGATGGCCTCCCCAGTCTTACCAAGGAATCACTTCTAGCCGAGCCTGAAGACCGAGATTCTCAGTCTGAAAATGAACACTTGAATCCCCATCAATTTGTGACATCGAGGTTTATGATGAGAAGTTCAGCTCCTGCAAAAAGTGGCCACTGTGAACATGAGTAAAAATAGCCTTGATCAGCATTTCCTGGTAGAAGCCGCCTCAGGTAATCAGCAATAAACCAACTACCCACCTAAAAGAGGAGATGAAGAAGAGGGGTTAACCCGTTCGTCGCCTCCAAAGAAGGAGGTAATGCCTGGAAGAATGGCCTCTTAAAAAAAACAGGCAAACCGAGCCACATAGTCCAAACGCCAGTAATGAAGTGAATCATGCTCGTAAATTAATGTGAGATTCATCTGAATCCCCACCAATTTTTGATGTGACACAAGTTTTAATGTGGGAAGTCCAGCTACCAAAATTTGAGCAATCTGGTAGGTATAAAAAATAGCCTTAATTGGACCGGTCTACATTGCTTAGTAAAGGCGCTTAGGGCAAAAAGCAATAAATCCCCTCCTGTATGGTATTTAATTTATTGAAATTTTTTTACAACTGTAATCGTTAATAATGTAGTTTATGAACACAAAACATGTGATTGAAAGGTGTTGCCTTCATTAAACAAGAATTCTAAATATCTGGAATTAATGAAGTAACTAAATGAGTACAAGGCAGTCATAGAAGCATTTGTCCTCACATGGAAATTCTATAGCAAGGTCCATACTCCACAATGGTTCACTTCAACATGTGCAGCTGCTATTGGGCATAGGGAGCAAGCATTCCGTCGATTCAACCACCATAAGTCTAATGCAAATAGACAAAGGTTTATAGCATCAAAAACTCATTGCAAGAGTGTAATAGACACAGCTAAGATGACCAGAAAACGCATTGAGTCACAGAAATTAGGAATGCACGATTTCTGGAAAATCTATCATAGTGTAGTGAATAATGTGAAATCAACAATTCCTCTGCAATCCAACCACCATGATGTCGTTTGCACAGCAACTGACAAGGCTGAAGTGATTACCCAGTTGTTCGCTCTGAACACTACTTTGGACTCCATAAATCACTTCCTCCCAAATTTTCCACTGCGGACTGAAGCCACACTCGATGATCTTGATCATAACCTCTTCCCAAGTTCGGTATATCATAAAAAGCTTGTGGGCCTTATTTTATCCCTGTATAGTCTTAAAGAAATATTTTGCTGAGCTGGACCCTATCCTCTCTAAACTCTACACTAAATGCCTTGCCGAATCATGCTTCCCTGATAGCTGGAAAATTGCTTGTGTGATACCAGAGTTCAAGGATTCTGGTGAAAGATCTGACCTGCATAATTATCGCTCTATCAGTGTCCTCCTTCTCTTAGCTAAAATCTTTGAATCATTAATGAATTAAGCGATAGTCTACCACCTCATTAATGCAAAACATCTTCCTGACCAACAGTACGTATTTAGGCAAGACCGTTTTACTGTGGATATCTTAATAGAGAAATGCATTTACCATACACTGGACAAAGCTAGTCAAGCTACAGCGGTAGCGCTTGATATATCCAAAGTCTTTGACAAGGTCTAGCATGACGGTCTTCTCAATAAAATTTATTCGTACGGTTTTACTGGACAAATATCTAATAAAATAAGATCCTTATTAGCCAAAAAAAGATCCAGGTTGTCCTCAGTAGGCGTATATCTAAATAACATGACATTAATGCGGGTGTGCCCCAGGGGTCAATCCTTGGACCGTTATTATTCCTGATTTTTGTAAACAACCGTCTTGATGCAATTGTGCTCGAGACGAGTATATTTTCTGACAACACCACATTCTATTCACGACAGGTGGGTATAACGAACGTATGAATATCCAAGGCAAACGTTGAATCCTTAGAAAATGACCTCCAGTCTATAGTGGAACGGGGAGATAAATGAATGGTAACTTTTAATGCTACTAAGCCAAAGCTCCTTTCATTTAATAATTATGTGAAAACTTTTCCACCACCAATTGCCATGGCTAATAGCACCCTGACTGAGAGTCCATCATCCAAACTCTTTGGCTTAACATTCTCAGGTAACATGAGTTGCAACAAATACATAGAAGGCATTGCCAAGGCTGCTACTAAGAAGGTGGGCTCAAAGCCACCATTTGCCTATGCATGCAGTATTGTTGTCACATCTAGGCGGCTGGTGCACCAACCACTAACCTCTCCCTCTTAGACATGATCTAAAAAAGAGTCTCTAATCTAATAGATCCCACACTATCTACCAAGCTCCAGCCCCTGCCACATACTAAAATGTTGCATCCCTTTTCTTGTTTTACATGTACTTTAATGGAATGTGCTCCGATGAACTTGCTGCACTGGTTCCCCCTCCCCGACGTAAATAACCCCAACTGAACCGTCACTCAGCAAAATTCCACCCCTTCACTGTAGAGGTCTATATATGCCGGAGAACTTTCTACTCTAATAGCTTCTTTTCTCAAACTGCTAGCCTTTGGAATTCCCTACTTGCTTCCTGTTTCCCTGACTACAAACATGCAAATATTTAAATGTAATGTGAACAAACATCTCACTGCACAACTCCCCACATAGGATTCTTCTAATTCTCAGTAGTCGCTTACGTCTCAATGGCAATGTGTCTTGTTTTGGGTGAACGAAAGTAAACAAATATTTTTTTAATATTTAGTTTTCGCTATTTCTGCTGTTTCATCATTAATGTTACATTATTTTTTGTTGAATGTTCGAAAAGTTTGGGTGTAAGTAAATATTAGCGAATTAATTATTTAAAACCGTTTTGAAGTCGATATAATTTTTTCTCACCTGTCACAGTTGAATAGAAATACTGTCTCTTCTAAAATTAAATATTGAGTAGTCTAAATATAGAAATTGGTAAAATGGATTGAAGAAGGAAAACATATTTTTTTTTATTAAAATGGATATAAGTATTTTTATAGGAATAAAACTATTCATGACAGACTCTGAAAATCCAACTTTTCTTTATATATTAAAAAAAGAACAATTTCAAATGATAAAAACTAAAAAAAAATATTTGAAATTATTTAACTCAAACAAATCTTCAAGAAGGAAAAAATTCAGAAAAAATCTTCATCTTTTATAGAATGAATATACGTTTCATGTAAAATTCAGTGAATTGAAAAGTAAAATTTATGTTGCAAACATGTAGCCATCATCATTCATCATCATCATCATCATCAGTTTAACGGCTGGACGGTTTTAAGAAATTCACTCCCAAAGTAACTTATCTCTCTTTATTTATTTTTTTATCTCTCATGTCAGTTTTTATCATTTCCTCCGATGTTTTCCTTGGCCTTCCCTTGTGAACTGAATATGTTACTCAAACTGTTTTACATCTATTAACCTCAAAACTCTCATCCATTCTTTCAACATGGCTATACTATCGAAGTCTACTCTTCTGTACACATCTCCCTTAAGATTTAATCTTCCTATGAGGTCATCAGATCTAGGCCTGTCTTTAACTTACACATCCATCGTATCATTCTCATATCATTTATCTCTATGCAACACATATTCCCAACCCTCACTGGTAAGGTTTACCTTCCATACATCATCACACTGGATACACATGCCTGATAGACTCTTCCTTTTGTTGACAATGGTAATGCTCTTATGGTTAGTAATGGCATAAGTTCCTTGAACATACTCCGTCCACTCCTAATGCTTGAAATCACACTTGCACCTGCTCCCCCCTGTGATATAATGGTATCACCAAGGTAACAAAACTTCTCGACAACCTCAATAACATTGCCATCCAGATATACTCTCTCCACATCTGAGTTCTTATACATCTCCATTGTCTTAAACTTCTTGCACACAAGTTATTCCACTGCACTTCTTGTTAACTCATTGCTTATAGGTACCACAAAAAATTGAATTGCACCTGACTCCCTTTCCACAAACTGAGCCGGGAGACTTTCCTCTTTTTGGAAGCTTTCCAACACTACAACCACTGATAACTCTCAGACCTTTACTTTCCATAGCATTCCTCCAAGTCTTTATCTTTACAAGTAGGTCATCCATTGTTTCGCAAGCTAGAAATATATCATCAGTATACTGCATCTTTTTCAGACAACCCATACAAAACTCCTGTCAGAATGCTTCTAAGACACAAATGAAAAGCAAAAGAATCAGTACAGAACACTAATGTACACCTACTTTAACATTATAGCTGCCACTAAATTTGCTGTTAATTCTAACATGACTTTGTGCATTTCTGTACATTGCTTGAACAATCTTCACCAACCACTCGTTTGCCCCTAGTTTATGCAAAGCCTCTCTTGGCACTCTGTCAAAAGCTTTCTCCATATCCACAAAGGTTAGATACAGGTTCTTTTTCTTACAAGTGTATTTCTCTTGGATTTGTCTCAGAATAAATATAGCACCAGTAGTACTTTGAAAAACAATAAAATAAACCTAAACTGCACTTCATCTATGCTTATCTATGCTTATCTGACTTCTGATTTGCTGTTCAATTATTCTCTCATTCACTTTCAGTATCTGATACATCAATTTTAAGCCTTTGTAATTACTTGTCTAGTACTTCCTCTTTACCCTTGTAACAATTCACAATTGTACTAAGTTCTCAGTATTTCAGGATAACCTCTTCTGTTATGATCTGATTTGTTAAGGCTGTGATCATCTCAATGTCTGTTTCACTTGGAGCCTTTAACATTTCTGAGACAATGCCTGAGGGCCTCCAGCTTTACTCTTTTTCATCTTACTCAGAGCTTCCCATATCATTTCTTTCTCAATTCTTCGGTTCCATGAAAACTCAGTATTCAACAATTTCTCATAGTGGCATCTTTCTTGTCCTGTTAATTTGTTGCTAACACGCCATTGTCATTTCAAATGCACTTCTTTCCAGTAATATCCATATTAGTATTTGCCATCTGTTTAGCTATCCTGAATACTTAGTTCTTTTGGCCATACCATCGTAGTATATATGGAAACCTGGTTTTCTTAGTCTCCTACTTGGCTTAGTATATTACTCTTCTTGCTTCCCTCTTTGCTTCCAGATGCACATCCTTATTCACTAAACCTTTTATCCACTGACTCCTATGCTCCCACTTTTCTTTGATATACTTCTCAACTTCCTCATTCCCCCATCGTGTCACCCAATGCCTTGGGGGCCTTTCGTCCACACACAATTCTAGTCTGTTACCCCCAACAGTGTATCCTTCAGCATCTTCCACTGTTCTTCTACACTTGCTGTAGTTGATTACTTGGTACCTAAACTCACGTTTCACATTTTTTTATATTTACCGCAGTTTAATTTAAGAACGGAAAACAAAAATTAGATTTAAATTCTTCAGGGGGTTATCTTTGTACAGTCTCTATTTATATAAAGTTAGGTCTGTGTGTGAATTTTTGTATGTTTTTACTACAGGATTCACTCCTAAATTAATTAACTGATCATTATGAATTTTGGAACACATCTACTATGCGTAAGGATAGGTAATATTGGAAGCATTTAGTGAAAATTAAAATACTTTCAACTTCTGTGAAATTTTAATAATAGGTAGTAGGCATTAATTAATTAATTTTCTTCAAACTTCATTTTCTTTGGAGTATTTTAAAGCGGTTTTAGGGAGCATAATATGAGTACCACCTTTCATTTGAAAATTAAAATATTTCAGATTTGCATTAAATTTGATCCATAGTCCTTTGATACCAATTATGCAAGATTTCCTGGATTTCAATTTCTTTTTCAGACCCTTTAAACGTAAGCCTTAAACTTCATGCATTTTCTAGAAACAAAATCATGTAATAAATTTTGATCAAAATTAGAATAAGGACTTTAGGAATAAGGCTTATATCTTGATACTATTATTTCTTGATTTTAATCTTTTTAATCTTTGTCGTGTTTGGGAATTCATTTTACTGCTTCTGGGGCATGTATGTTTCTAATTGGAATATAATTCTTTTGGGGTAAAACTGAACTTTACCGAAATTGCTACATCATAATAACTATTCAGCCTAACTTATGGAGTCATAAAAAGGTAAAATCTCGATCCGATTCTATTCCAAATGAGGATGTTTTTTTAGTTTAATCTTTACATGAGTAGAAACATGAGTAGAAACTTGACCATTTCTATTTTGTGCACCACGAGGGAAAACTTTCAGGTTTAAGAGAAAATTATTTTCACTTACTTTTAATCTTTGAAGATCTATTTTCGGGTTAAGGGAAGAGTTGGGTGTATGGCTGAAGTTAGAGTTGAACATTCGTCAAATTTTTATCACAAGCAGACGATATTTTCAAATCCAATACCGAAAACGAAATATTAGTCATGTAAGTATAAACACTTTGAACTTAAAAAAAAATGTAAACTTTAAAAAAAACTGAACTATTTAATTGAAACAATTTAAATAAAAACCAAACAAGCCATATTGCTACTGAAGCGTAAAGGGTTACTGTGATAGGGTCGAGATTTATAGGAGGAAAACTGGGTGGGGAACTGGGCAGAAAGATGTTTGTTCACATTACTTTTAAATTTCCATATGTTGGTATGGTCTGGGAAACAAGGAACAGGGAGGGAATATCAAAGGCAAGCGGTTCTAGGAAAAAAGATAGAATAGAAAATCTTCCGGAATCTAGGGACCTCTACTATGATGGGTGGGATTTTTATGCTAGTCGGGTGGGACGCAGGTATTTATGTTGAAAGTACAAGTGCAATATGTTCATCAGAGCACATACCATGGATGTACTTCTAAAACAAAAACATTGATATAACACTCGAGCTTGGCAAACATTGTGGGATCTTATAGGTTATAAATTCATTTCTTAACTCTGTCCAAGACGGATAGGCTAGTAGTTTATGCATCAGTTAATCGGGATGTGTGTTACTGTTGTGGGGTACAAATCACCCCTATTGGAGAACTGATGGTATCAACCAGGTATAATAAATACCACTGGTTGCAGAGACTCAGGAGAGACTTTCATACCATGTTTTACCGCATGTTATGAACCCGTTCATCTCCTACCACATTAGTGGCGTTCTGTATTGCTTTATGATAAATACATTGTTATATTTTAACCCTGTCACTATTTGTGGTTTATTTCTTTGTGACAACTAGCACGGGTCTACAACAATTAACTTGACTAAAAACTACATAGAAAAGAAACTAGCTCGTTATAATGGTTTAGCGGTATCCTTAAAGACATTTTACCTCGCTTTCACCTTCTTTTAAGATATCTAGTATGTTAAACACCTTAATATTATTGCAGACATAATCGCCTAATTTTCTAATCAAAATAACCTTTTTAAAATAATTTCCGTATTGAAAAAATGATTGCTAATAGTTTTTACTAATCTAAGAATTTGGGAGTTTACTCAATACAAAAAGTTGTCCGAGCACGCACGCCACTTTGCTACATAAAATGGGGAGGGCGTAAGATATTTCTTAAAACATTTTTTCTTCATACAGAACCGGGTGTTCACCGTACGACGTCCGAATAAAAATGTTCAGAATAATACATACACAAACATGTTTATATTTTACTCCAATCAAAAGTGTCTATTATATGCTCACATACAAACATGCGTTTTAATGAACCTATGTGTATCCACCAAGAATATAAAAGAAGAGAAAATCCAGTAATTAATTAGTAGAAATTTGACTTTAACAACTCACCTGGTGCTCCTAACTTCACCTACTCACTGACTTCAAGGCATGACAGCCACCAACATTGCTACTCCTACTCACCATCCTGGCAATGTTCATCAAAGAAAATTTAAGTATCCAATTTCTTTCTCCTTTTTGATCACTCCTTTAAAATGAACGTTTCTAATTGTCATTAAACGTTTCACACATACTTGCCACTGGCACATATACATCTCGTTATAGGCACACGCACATATTCACATTGACCTAAACAACATTTACTTTTCACTACACCTAAAATGATAAACGAACATTTTCATAGGAAGGAATTCAACACTGAACATTTTTTTACTCGTTTACAAGTTGATATGTTCATTTTTATACGTTATAATATAAAACTTTTTGCACTGTTCATATCTGCTTATGTATTCTCTTATTGCATTTATATTGAAATGACATTGGGGTAAGTTATCTCTAGAAGCTCTACACTGGAACGACTCTCCGTAATTGGACACCTCCACATTTGGCCACCCTTCCTCAATTGGTGACGCCACATCAACCCTCAAAACAATAAAGAAAATAATTTTCTCTTTTTATAGATTTTCACTTAAGTTATGATCTTTTTTTTCGTTGAGGTTGAAAAATTAGTGACTGGACTCAAATCCTCTAATCACTTTATTAGTTATCAGAACCAACTGCTGGTGTAGCATAGTGGGGTATTTATTTGTTTTATCTCAGACCGCAATAAACATATTTGGTCAGTGTTATGTCTGGAGTTCTGTTCTGTTGACATGTTTCAAATTGCTCTGTGGATATTTCGTCTTTCAGGCTTCTTTTTCTTCTTTTCATACCTATGTAATAACAGAAAGAATTGAAAAAAAACAACAAATTAAACCATTATTTGCGTCTAGGGATAATTTTATTTTCTCCCAGCAATTTGCAGTAGTGTACATCTAGATGAGCTGTAATTTCCGGTAGAGGTGGTGGAATTCGAAAAATATATCTGCTCACTTTGACGTCGTAAACCCAAAAGAAAGCAGAATTGATCTTGTTTCTCTGTTACATACTTCCTCTCATGACGTAATATCCTGTGACGTAATCATAAGTCTAGTCTGTAAACTTCTAATGGAATTTTCCACTACTCTAACCTCCACATGCTTATTCTAGCCTCGTGTGAAAAACATTGTTTTTACACATTCGTCTCTAATCTTGTTACAGCTGGAAATTTATATTTTATTATTTTATTTATTTAGTACTGAAAAATATTATGCGAAAGGTAGATAGTTTGAATATGATTAGATGTTCTTCCCCCACAATTTAGATGCCCGGGGGTCACCGCCCCATACACCAGCTACACGCCACATGAGATATTTAATTAAAAGGAACATTGCATCCATCATGGAACTTTTCATGTAAGATATTTGAATACAGTTTTTTTAAAACTTTTTTAAGCACAGCATGTTGAGAAGTTTTGCTTATTATTGCAACCACCATCGTTGTTATGATTATTATTATCATTATTATTATTATTATTATTATTATTATTATTATTATTATTATTATTATTATTATTATTATTAATGTTAATATTATTATTATTATCATTATTATGAAAATAATTTTTGTGGTAACAACATAACAAGTTAGCAGTTTTTAATCACTTTACTTATTTCGCTACAAACAAGGAACAATCTTCAAAACAGGATTGTAAAGAAATGGTGTGTGCTGTCTTTTATGTAAGGAAAAAAGCACTCAGAAAATGCGTGACTCCTGACGCAATCCTCTACCTCTATAAAAGCCAGATACGTTCTAAGATGAAATACTGCTGCCATATCTAGGTCAGAGTGCCCCTCCTTCAGGGGCGCTGGCTTGACTTTTCCCTCACCTTTCGACCTTGTGTCACATATTGCTGTGGTTGGAAGAAATATAATACCTGCTACCATATCTGAGGAGGCGCCGCTCGAAACACTTTCTCTCTTGCCTTGACAGAGTACAAAACCAACTTCGCAATCTTCCCTGAAGCTTCTTTCACACAGAAGAGATATGGCTAGTCTCTCTCTACTTGATCATTATAGTCATAGTAGGTGCTCGACTGAGCTCCAATCCTTGATCTCACCATATAAATAATTCACAGCAAGAACTCGCCTAGCCACAACAATAACAAAGAACTTTCCTTTCCCTCTCTTTGCACCAAAAACCAGACAGAGCTTCCATGAAGAGAGTTTATTTCCTAGAATATTCCGTCTGTTGAACAAGATACTGTGAGACTGCTTCCCTGCCGACTACAACATGGTCGTCTTCAAGTTTAATGTGAACAAATATTTTTTGTGCCATATTCTTATAAAATCAAGTCCTCTTAAGTAATCTTCTGTGCATTCCAACTATTGTTTCCAATCCTCTTGTGGCAGCGATTATGATCCAACCAACAATCCTGTTCATCCTTATCCTTGAGTGGCCCTCAGGTTTTGATAAGTGGTGAAAAAAGTTTAAAAAACATCTGAAAGATACTCACATACGGAAAAAGGTTAGACAATACTTACATATGGAGAGACAGGTTGGACTAAAAGAGTACATACTCACTTAAATTCTCTCAAATCAGTTATTGTACAACGATGTATAATCAAAAGTAGTCGTCCAATAGATGAGGAAAAAGAACGTATATAAAAACACAGATAGTTGCCCATATCCAACGGAATAAAACGGTAATGCGTAGGACATATGCAGTTAATAAGGAAAACAAAGAAGTTATGATCATAACAAACCAGCAAAGAATAAACGATGCAATGAAAAAAAAAACCCAACTCTCAATAGAAACCGAAACAGTACAAAGAATAAGGTTGAAATAGACGAGATGAAAGAAAATATATAAAAAGAATTTGCTTGAGTCTGCAATAATAATGCGATATAAAACGAGTAAAAGTGAAAGAAAAACGAAACAGCAAACTTTCCTTTTCATTAGTTGCAAACATTTACAATTATCTTTACATGGTGTGTGAGTTCCAACGTGCATGGGTGCGCATTATCGGAACTTGCAAAGTGACGGTGTCGACATAAGTGTGTGTCTAATGTGCAATGGAAGCATCTTGCCTCTTATACTGTTTGCTTGCTAGAACTGGAACTTGGTTGGAGAGCTGTTCTTTTTATCTAAATAAGGAGACTACTAGACTTGTTTTGATCACTCACACAGGAAGCGTTTTGATTGGTTAATAAAAACTAGAAAACTTTTATATTGTGATTTGGTCATGTGACCTGGTTTTGCGGATGTAGTTATAGACTATAGTTCTATGTAATTCTCTTTTAAACTTTTCTCTAACCATAGTTTACAAGAGGGGAAAGAAACGAAAGGAAAAGAAAGAAAAGAGTGAGGGGAAATGAGAAGAGAAAAGAAGGAAAATCAGAGACGTAATATGCCAGTAATCTATTTTGATTTTTCCTATCTTGTCGAACACAAAACATCTTTAAGAAAAATGCAAAAAAAGACGTTAATAACCAAATGCAGGTCAATGTGTCAAAGTACGTCTTGAAGAATTTTCTCAAATACCTTAAGCTGACTATTGCTTTATTAAGTTATGGCGAAGGATGGACTTAACATAATGAAAAATTGAAGGAAGACATTCTTTCCTACAAAACATTTATAGAACGACAATTTTACAAGGATATAAAAGTTAGTTTTACTGAAGAAATGTTCATTGGTAAAGTTTATACAACTCGTGTTCTTTGTTAGAAATTGTTCATTTTCTAAGCAGACACTAGGGCTTAAGATGTGTATGTCTCTATTTGTTAGTACGTGTAAGTGGTAATGTGATACTGTGTGTGTGGGTAAGGGTTACTTTGTTCTGTACTGTGTGTGATTCATAGTGGTTTGCTTCTGTTCGCCTGACCTCTTGTCAGTGCATATGGATATGTGCGCGAGATGTTGAAAGCTTGTACATGAGTTTTGAAGTGTTTTATTCTTCTTGTCGCCCCGGCTAAAAGACCGGTGGTCGAGGAGGGTGCGTACTTCTTGTGCATTCTTTCGAGATCCCTCGCGTGGGTCTGTCTGAAGAACTCTGCGAACTTTTGTTCTTGTAGGGGTCATGGAATTCTTGCTTGTCAACTTAACATGGACGTGTTAGACTTTGGCTTAGAAACGATATTCACTGGTTGGACTATACTGAGTTAACACGCTTCTATGAGAACTCTCCTGCTCTTTTGAATTGAAGAGAAGAGTGTATCCCAACGAAGCAGGGAAAGAAAGAGGCTAGCAATTCAAGCCATTTGCTTTTTGGTATTCATTCGGATCCCGTCTCGTCCACCACAAAGCTCAAGTAAAAGTCCAACCGCCAAAATGGATAAACACAAAAGCTTTAAGCAACCAAATTAAGAATCCAAGAAGAAATAATGGCATTTAGAGTAGAAATATCCGTACTTGAAGAATTGAGTAAAAGTGTGAAAATAAAATCTAAAGGAGCAACGCAAAATTAAAAAGAAATTATCAAATCAAATCAAATTGATTAGATCCCAATAATTAAATAAAGCATGAAATACACTGAAGATGCACAAAACGAACAAAATTCTTCAGACAGAACAAAATATTCCAAAACACAACCTCACAAAGATTCTATCCAGAAATAAGTAAATAAGCAATAAATAAAAACAACATATTCTGCTTAACATCCGTTTCACAGATTGGCATGTGTTGGACGCCTTTTAGAAATTGACTTCAAAATTAACCTATCTCTGACCAATTCTTTATTTATCCTTCTCTCTATCTCTCAGGTTCACATTTATCACTTCCTCCCATATTTTCCTTCCTCTATGAACTGACTCTGCTACCTCAATTGATCTATATCTACTAACCAAAGAACTCTCATCTATTCTTTCAACATGGTCATACCGTCAAGGTCTTCTGTTCTGCAGATATCTCTTGATACTGTTCAGATTAAAACTTCCTCTGAGGTCATCAGGTCAAAGCTTTTCTTTAAGACTCACATTACACATCCATTGTATCATTCTCATATAATTTCTCTTTTTTGTTTATTTTTACTGAGAGGTCAACGAGGATAAGGGTTAAAGAGATCATCAGTTAGAAGATGATCGCCATGGGTGGAATGGGCAGAAGATTATTTAAGACGAATTGATTATCCAAGGTGACGGTTGAACAAGTATTTGTTACCATTAGACTTGAAAACGACTATGTTGTAGTCAGTTGGGAAGCAGACTTGTGGTACCTTGTTGCACAGATAAGATGTTCTAGGAAAGAAACTTAGTTCATGGAAGTTCCATTTGGTTTTTGGTAAAGAGAGAGAGAAGTGAAATTTCTTTGCTGTGGTTGTAGCTAGACGAGTTCTTGCTGTGAATGTTTTACTGGGGGATTAGAAATCAACCGAGTACTTATCATGAACATAACGATACAGTAGAGGGGGCTAGAAAGGAGGCTGTGTGAAAGAGGCTGTAGGGATGAGAAGAAATCATCCCCCACTAGATTGCAAAGTCGATTTTGTACTCTGTCAAGACAGGAAAGAGTGCCCCGAGCGGCACCTCCCCAGATATGACAGCAGTACTTCATCTGAGGGCGTATCTGGCTCTTATACAGGTAGAGAAATGCGTCAGGAATGAGGTACTTTCTGGAGTGGTAGATTTGTCCAACCATTTTTCCATTTGATTTGTCTTCAATTTCAGGTCTGAGGTGAAGGTCAATCCTAAAAGCTTATCAAAGAAAGAGGCTTCTTTGAGGAGAGAGTCATTCATTTCAACTAGGGAGAAGTGAGCATCCAAGCGTTTCTGGTGAAAAGAGAGAAGCTTGGTTTAAAAGGAGTTAAAGGTAATAAGCCACTATTTCCCCCATTGCACCACATGCTCCAAGTCGGAAGAGAGAGAGAGAGAGAGAGAGAGAGAGAGAGAGAAAGATCTTGATCATCAATGCTCTTCGAAGTGATGCCATAAATAGTTATGTTATCTGCATAGATGTCAACGAATGATTTCAGATTATGATTTGGAAGATAATTTATGAAAATCAGGAAGAAGGTTGGGCCTAAAATTGATCCTTGAAGCACGCGAGCATTGATGCTATGTGCTTCAGACTTTTGGTCGTCAACAACTACTTTTATAGACTTATTGAGCTATGCCACGCATGTTCTCAATCCTCACTGGCCAGCGTTCATTTTCATACATCATCATACTGCATACACATGCATGAGAGACTTTTTCCGCAGTCGACAGTGGTAAGAAATCACATGACAAAATATGCAAGGTGGATAGAAAGAATTACTGATACCTAAATTAGAGGATGTTGATCTTCTACTTTGGTTTTGAATATCAAATATCTGGAGAAAGTTCGGTATTGGAATGGTGAGTATTGGCACCAGAACAAGATTTCACACACCAAGATCATCTGATAAGAAACATTGGAAAAACAATGACAATTGTTTTTTTTTTCAATAAGTGCCACAATTGACACACCAATTTTCAGAAGCTGGGCCCTTGTACATTAATACGGAAACTAGAATACCAAGACGGGTAAAATTAATTCCCCGAACAGAACAGTTTTTCATCACTTTCATGTCCCGTTATGAAGAGTAAAAACCAATAAATAATGATACTAAACCTTATGTCTAGATCTTAGATATTGGGCGAGTAGATTCACTAGCATATAAAATGGTGAGTTGAGAACAACAGGAAATGCAGTTCAGCCAGGGTAAACTTACTGAACCTGAGGTTAGAATTAGTAGACTGTGGGAATTAATAAAAACGGATATGACGTCATATGTCTCAAAGAGAGAGAAGACGTCAGTTCGTTCGAAATATGCCGCAGGAACAAAACAATTGTGATGGGCTGACAAAATATAATTAAACAGTTACTATCTCCCCATCCACACTGCTTAAAAATTCAAATATTTCCGATTTGCATTGAATTTGCTCTATAGTCATTAGACACCAATTAAACAAGATTCCCTGAATTTCAGTTTCTTCTTAAGACTTCTTAAGCTTACATTTTATACATTTTCTAGAATCAAAATCATGTCGCGAATTTTGATCAAAATTGGAATAAGGATTCTATGTTGCGTTTCAACCTTGTGTCACACACGCAGAAAACCAACTTGCCATTATTATTAGAAAAACACATGAAAGTTCACAAATTGTATTCATAACTTGATAATTGCTTGTTCTTTTATGCGCCTAACAGTGGTTGTGTTGTATGTAAGTTCAAATTTAATTAAGCCTTTGCCACCTGCATTTATTAATATCTGGTTCATAAAACTTATGACAGATTAGTAATTTCCTGACTTTCTTTAATAACCACTATCAGCATCATCATCATCAGCAGCAGCAGCAACAGCAGCAGCATCGGTTAAACGTCCGTTTTACATGCTGCCATGTGTCGGATGGCTTCAAGAAATTGACTTCCAAACTTGTAGCAGTCATAAATAATGATTTATTTTCTCAATCGGAGAACTGTCCATGTTAGGCGATTTGATCACACACTGACCAATCAGCTTGCATGGTGCATTTATTTCATCAGTCCCAAGAAGGTCTACTTCAGCTCCTTTAGGAATCACTAACCATGGTCAGAGAGATTCCTGAAAGCCACCAAGAAGGATGCCCCCCCTTCTCCACTCGTGTATTTTTATCCATTGGAACCATTCCTGCTCAGAGAAAAGCAGCAGCTGACCTTTCTAAATCTTCATTTCTTCACTCGGACACTATTCAACTTTTTTCAACCTATACCACACAGTGTAGATAACTTGAATAAACCCTTTCATTGTTGTTATAAAAATGGTTTTGTTTTTCCTTTCGTGCGACAGTTTTCGTTACTTACAAATACTATTATAGGAGTTGGTCTTAACACTCTCTGCCAAGACTGCCACCAATAAATGGTAACCCAAGGTAAAAAAAAACAGAGAAACGAAACGTCAGAAAAATAACATGAAGCAAAAAAACCTTCTTAAAGTTATTTCGACAAACTACGAATAAGGTGCGAAACTCGGAGTCAGACTCCCAGCCAAAAGAAAAAGACGAACACAACAACAAATAAACAGACGCTTCGCTTGCACTTGCAAACATAAAGCAAACAAACAAGAAGGCTTCCTTCCGACTTGTTTAACTCAAAATAATTTAGGTGACTGAAGTAGGAAATAGCATACAGTCAGTCACGAAACCCCATTTTCGCCTAACAAAGAAAAAATAAAACACTTTTCAACACAGATAGACTTCCAAAACTGTTTTCTCATTGAAACCACAAAAAATTCACTTGTCGCACCGGAGAAAGTACAAGATCTTTTTCTCCTTGCGGCGGGGCGTCAAAGAAAAGGGACGAAATCTGTTTCTTCTAAAAAACTTTTTAATTTTTTCAATGAACGAATTGTTGACAGAAATATACTCAAAATCAGTATTTCTATGACATTATGAAAATAGAAAAGCATTTCTTTCTAATTTATATTATTTTCCAGCCATTTTAGTCCACCAGACTCTGAGATGCCATTGACTTCTTCCACTCATCAATATAGCAGCCGGCAGCTTTTATTTCTTCGTCAACAAGAATACTTCAACAAATCAATTTAAAACACTATGAAGAGAAGAAACCACTCTTTTTCCCTTAAAAAAATCAAACTATTTTTACGAATACTTTTTTTAAAGGCCTCTGCAAAAACGTGAGTACACAAGTTCATTCCCTTACACAGACAAACACAGAAGAATACATTCACTCTTATCTATTTTCTCTGTCTGCTAAAAAATATATATTTATTAATTTTTACTTTTTGGGGGATCTCGGCACATACATATTTTCCTTTAGTTTTATTTTCTTTAAAATGTGTTTCCATAATAATATTTTTCACACTTTTACGTCTATATACTTTTTGGATCTCTTCTCTCTCTCTCTCTCTCTCTCTCTCTCTCTCTCTCTCTATATATATATATATATATATATATATATATATATATATATATATATATATATATATATATATATATATAAAATGGTAGTAGTAACACAGCGTAGCGTCACTTGCTCTCTGCATCGTTCCTTCACTTATAGAAGTTTGAATGCCTGTGCGCTTCGCCGCCGTTAATGTGTTAAAATTATCATTGTTTATAAGCTGTTCAGAACTGGCCTAGCGGTTAGCGACGTTGGACGAGGTTGGAAAATACTTGTAGTCCAGGGTTTCGAATCGTGTGACCGGTGGTGAATAGTCGTACTTCTATGCTGATGAGTCTTGATTGAAAAAGACGAAACGTATACGTCCATAGATAAAAATATAAACAATAACAAATATATATATATATATATATATATATATATATATATATATATATATAACGTAAAATATAATAACACGAAATTACATGATGTAATTTCGTGTTATTATATTTTACGTTATTATTGCTCTGTTTACCACATTGAGCTCTCTTACCCGGATTTCTTCCTGGAATTATTCCATTATAACACTATATATATATATATATATATATATATAAATGGGAGCCATTACAAGAGTGCTGGCCTTCGTAATTACTAAGTTACAGGTTGAACCTCTCAGTCTAATGGAGGCAAGTCAACCACTTATGGATATGGCTATAATCAAAGCCATAAAAGCGATGAGAAAATAAAGCAGGTTAGAGCCTCAGTCGCATGTGCCGACTCCAAACTCGCTCGTCATCTCCACACCATCACCACAAAAACAAGCCAGAACTGTGCTTCTATCACAGTCACTACAGAAGCACGTAGATGTAAAAAACCTGTTCGTTTTCGAACCAGGGAAACTAAAATCTGGAGATCTGAGCAAGGCACGGTGTCCACGATAAATGCAGTGTCACCAATTACACTACAAGCCATAAATCACTCCCCTATTTCAATTTCAAATTTCTCGTTCTTTGAACTTGGAATTGTATAGAGACTTTATGTGGGTCTTTAAAGTAGCTGATTTACCTTACTTCATTTTGGGCTCGGACTTTCTGCACCACTTAAATCTTTTAGTGGATATGCGCAGACGTCGGCTGATAGATACTTATACAGGACTTTCCATCACCGGGTTGAAATCAAACGCTTCCTCTATCAGCCCGGTATTCTTCATTGTCGCTACTGATGACCCATACGAGACCTTATCACACTTCTACTTGGAGTTAACAAACTTGAACTCAACAAAACACCATATTGAGACCACGGGTGTTCCTGTGTTCTCATACCGTTACTGCCTCCTTGCAGAGAAATTAAAGGCAGAGTTTAAGCATATGCTGCAGCAGGGAATCATACACACCTCGTCCAGTTCATAAGTGTCCCCTTTGCATATTGTCCTGAAGCGCTCTGAAGATTGGTTAGAATGCCATGACAGTACCTGATCGTTACCCAATCCCACATATACAGGACTTTGCTTCATCTGCACGGTTGTAAGACCTTCTTCAAACAAGATTTGGTTGAGGCTTACCATCAAATCCCATTGAATTCGGCCGACATACCCAAAACTACAGTAACAAATCCATTCAGAGCGTTTGAATTTCTTACTATGCCTTTCGGTTTTCAAAATGCAAGTAGTACCTCCCAACGCTTCATGGACGATGTAGTGTGAGATTTTGACTTTGTCTATAACTAGATAAACGATATTCTCATGGCAAGTTCCTCACCTGAGGAACATGTCACTCATTTCCACCAACTGTTTGAACGGTTTTAGCAATACCAGGTGAGGGTTAACCCTGGTAAATGTGTCCGGTGCTTCATTACTAGTTTTCTTGGGCAACATTATCAGCCTGAGGGTATGTCTCGCTTACATAAGAAAGTGAAGGCTCTACAGGACCTTCAACCACCCACTTCACTTTGACAACTACGGTCTGCTTACATTTTATCCCACACTATGGGGATCTCATGTCTCCTTTTTCCGACTTCTTACGTAACAGGATCATGAAGAAAATAACTGTAATATCAATAATTGTAGGAGAACTAGGAACAGGCTTCAAAAAATAGAAAAAAAACTAGGAGAAATTGGATCAATAAGAAGATTAAGACCATATGACGCACGACAATGGTGAAAACAATCGAAATATTAAGGAAAACCCTTGAATGCGGACATCAACCGATATAACCAACAAAGTCTTATCAGTCAGAGGTAAACAGAAATAGAACAAAACAATCACACGAGCCCAAAGGAACTAAAACTACCAAAAATTTCATAAACTGAGCCCTCCCCCACCTGGAGGAAAGTTGAAAAAAATGTGATGGCACCAACTGATGCCGCACAAAATGGTCTTGTAGGGTCAAAGAGGATAGAAAGACTATGGCGGGATAGCACTAACCAGATCTCCACTAGAAGTGTGCAAGAGTACTGGAACCTTAAGAAGGCTTATTTTCACTCAAATTCCAGAGAAGGCCAATGGTCTCTGCTAGCGCGAAATCAATGGTAAATGGCTGTTGCGATAATGCAAAATTATTTACAAAGGTTATCGAAAGAGACAGAAAGTGATGGAAATCTGAGAAGACTTATCATTCAAACTTCAGAGATAACCACTGGTTATTGTTAGTGAGCAATTACTGATAGTGACTTGTGTGAAATAATTATAATAAAAATAAATAATAATTATAATAAAATTAAAATAATAATAATAATAATAATAATAATAATAATAATAATCTGGATTAAAGAAGAACTCAGACACCTTGAACAGAAGACGAGAAAATTAATAACCATGAACAACGCACTACACTCAAAAGAGAGTACAGACAGACTCTATGTGAAAAGAAACAAAGGAGAAGGAGAACTGGTTTGTGTAGAAGAAACAAAAAAAGAGCTGGAGAAATAAATAACCCAGAGCATAGAAAGGCTGATCACCGCAGCAAGAGACACCAATCCAATTAACAACTTGGGAAGCACCGAAACCAGAAACAAAAAAAAAACAAGAAAATAAAAGTGGGGAGAAAAACAGCTACATGGACATTTCATAAGAATGACAAGAGAAGAGACCAACCAACATTTCGTGGCCATTGCTAAGAAAAGGACACCTGAACAGAGAAATAGAATCACTACTGACAGCTGCACAGAACTATGTGATTAGAACTAACTACATTAAAGCTAAAATAGATAAAACATAGGAAAACAGTAAATGCAGACTGTGTGGACAAAGAGACGAAATAGTAAATCACATAATTAGTGAATGCAGCAAACTAACCCCAAAAGAATACAAGAACGGACACGACTGCGTGAGTAAAGCAGTACACTGGGAACTATGCAAACGACTGCATTTCGAACATGCAGACAAATGGTACAAACATTAAACAGAGCCAGTGCTGAAAAATAAAAATCACAAAATCCTCTGAGACATGGAAGTGCAAACAGATAAACTCATACAAGTAAGAAGACCGAATGTCATAATAGTCAACAAGAAGGAAAAGTCCGACAAAATCGTAAATTTTGCCGTTCCAGCAGACCACAGAGTGAAGATCAAGGAGACGGAAAAAAGAAGCAAATACACAGAACTTGCCGGAAGACTGAAAAAGATATGGAGCATGAAGAAAGTCAATATAATACCAATAATCGTAAGAGCACTAGGAACAGTCCCCAAAAACCTGGAAAAAAGACTTGGAGAAATTGGAATCAAAGGGATCACTGAGACCATACAAAGGACGGCAATGATCAAAACAGCAGCAATCTTAAGGAAAATCCTCAAATGCGGAAAGCAACCCACATAAGCTATGAATGTTAATCACTTACATGGAGGTTACAATAGGAAGAAAATCAAACCACAGGAAGAGCACCACTACACGAAGCAAAGAACAGAAACTGCAATAAATATCATAAACTGCCCCCACCCCCCAAAAATAGTCGTATCAGGTTAAGAAAGAGGGAGAGCACACACCAGACCTCCACTGGAAGAGTGCGGAAAGTTCTGGGACCTTTGGGAGGCTTATTGTCAGCCAAATCCCAGGGAAGACCAATGGTTGTTGCGAGCGAGAAATCAATGGTAAGCGATCGTTGCGATGGTAATCGAAAAGAGGTGGAAAGTACTGGACATCTGGGGAGGCTTGTTGTCACTCAGACTCCAGGGAACAACACGGGTGTTTGTCGGTGAGCAATCACTAACAATGACTTGTGTGATGACCCCGAGTGAGTGATGATGATGATGATGATGATGATGATGATGATGATGATGATGATGATGATGATGATGATGATGATGATATCGACAAAACTATTGCATATATATATATAATAAAATAAGACAATAAAAATTACAAATGATAAATAGAGAATATTAATTTATTAGAAAGTGTTTCGAAAATGAATAAGCAAATTAAGTATACACATAGCTGTGTTTGGGTGTTTGTAAATTACCATATATATGGTATTTCAAAATATTGTGCTGTATCATAGAATTAAATAGCCTAAGCGATTTTGATGATAATATAGTTCGAATAAGTGAAAAAAAAAACCTTCGCATTTATTCATTTAGGTATATATTAGAAAAGGCTGCCTTTCCACCATCACAGACATAACACACAAGGCGACGAAATTTCGCTCAAAAACGACGGTCGTCTTTATCAGAAGCAGTGGTTAATTTATTTTACCTATCAGCTTCACTATAATTATTATTATCTCTATCGTCATTACTCTATATTATTTTATCATGAGCTTCTAATTTTACAATCATTATTATTTGTATTTCCACTTTTAAGTGGTATGATGCTAGGTATATTCATGTAAAGTTTCAAAATGAGATGTCTTTCTTTTTTTACACAGGAAAACATACCTAACTTATCATTGTTCAGAAAGTAAGATCGTTCTACAAACTTCTATTTCGAATTGTGATTTGTTTTTCTCCAAAAATAATGTGATACTTATATTTTAAAACTATTTAAATAATCTCAAATCCAATTAATTATCACTTAATTTCCAGTACTCACTCAGCATTGCAATTCATTTTGAATTCTCACACAACCTGTTAATCATTGAGTTCTCGCTGACAATGCCAGGAAATCGATCGACTTTGATAATACAAGAAGAGAAAGGTGATACTAGTTGTAACCAGAGCTCTTGGATCAATCCCAAAGAAGTTTGACAGTTTCTTGAAGGAAGTTAGAATATCACAACAATGTACAGCATTACTTTTAACAGTAATCTTCTGCGAAAAGTGCTCCCTAGGGGTCATGATATATATATATATATATATATATATATATATATATATATATATATATATATATATATATATATATATATATATATAACATGGACGGCGGCACCGTCTGTGCCCTTGGTGGTTGTTATTTGGCGCACCTTTCGCTTGCATAGGAATTATATGCAACTTTATTGTATTCCAATTTCGGGATATTTATGTAAATAAATTCCTGTCTTTCTACTTTAAAACAAGATCTTCTTATTTGTTTTTTTTTACCTTTCACCCTCCTTGATTGTTATTTTACCTGCGGGTTCTGTTTTGTTTTGTATTTTTTACGTCGGTTTGATCTGGACAAGGATATACGTCCAATAATATATATATATATATATATATATATATATATATATATATATATATATATAATATTATTACAAGCCCCTTCCAAGTAAAATTGAACGTTGAGCAATGTCGGAAAAATTCAAAATAAACATTCACCTAATGCTCTGACTCTATCGTTGAGTGCTATCGAATGTTTAGATTTTTATACTCACCGCTTTCAGTATAAATATCATTTAATTTATCCGTTATTACGTAGCAATCTCTAGTTGCCTAATGGGACTAGGTGAAGGGTTACAGATTCAAGGCGTATCTGTGAACCCGGTTCACGCCCTATAACCGTCTCTGCGCTGATGAGAGACATAAGTTCGAAACGACGTCGTACATAGGTAAAAAAATAATTTAATGTATCATCCACTCTATAATAAAGACTAATGTGCATTTATTTGTACATAGATATATATATATATAAATAAAACGTGAATGGTAGAAACCTCCAAAGCGCACCACAAAATCGATAACGTCATCATTATTTACGTACTTTACATAAGATGCTTAAATGCGTTTTTAATTCTTTGTTTTTAAATCTCCCAAAAATATATAGTTTACACAAAATGAGATTATTATGTGAAATGTTGAATATGTATGAATGAGCGGAAGGGAAACAGATTAATTACATTATGTTGTTGTACAAAAAATGAACGTTTTCTTTTAAGTATTTTTTTACCCTTTTTTTAAATTGAATACTACACTTATAATAACTAAAAATATATAACTGAAGTGAACACTTTTAAGGGAAAAAACTTGAATTTTATCAAAATGAATATAAAAAATAGTTTGAAAGGACTTATCGGATTGACATCCT
Organism: Sepiola atlantica; assembly: GCA_963556195.1. Classification (NCBI taxonomy): domain Eukaryota; kingdom Metazoa; phylum Mollusca; class Cephalopoda; order Sepiida; family Sepiolidae; genus Sepiola; species Sepiola atlantica. The sequence continues at coordinate 75,421,224 of OY744526.1, read as the reverse complement.
AATAACTAAGATGATATAAGTACGACCTTTCTTTCTTTGTTGACTCAGACCTTCTTCGTCTCTAAGGAAGAAAACAGGGCCTGATCTCACCAAATCACGCTGTCAGATGGTTCCGGCCAATCAGAGACCAACATGTCAGCTTGACCACGCGTGATTTGAGCGATATAAAAGAAGGCACACACAGCTTTTCTGCCTCTTTTATCCCTTTTCCCTACAACCAGCGACTAAGACGGTCCTGTCAACAGACTCCTAAAGCATGGGGCAAGAAGCTGCCTGCTTCTGTCTTACAGTTACTACACGCCGCCCCCCCCCCTTCCTCCTCATCGGACGCCGGACAAATAATAAGCTTAAACCCTTTCTTTCTTTTCCCTGTTTTAAGTACCGTCGAACACAAATTCCTACCATTTCGTACACGGCAAAAAAGGGGTAGAGAGACGGCTTATTTTCTCCAATTTACGCGCACACCAAAACACGTGTGCTTTCCAAGAACAAACTTTTAAAAGATACATTTTATACAAACAGTAAAAAGGGACATTTCTGTACACAAACTCAGACTTTCATTGAGGAATTTATACAAATTAAATGAACCACGTTAAATAAATTGTTATGTTTATATGAATTTTGAGTGCTGGCTTTCTTACTTTTTGTGTTGGTTACTGGCGTATTTTGCTCGTTCTTTCATGTTTAACAAGAATAGAATTCGTTAGTACCCCCACAGAAGTAACGATTTTTTCTATTATTTTGTTTAGTTAGCGTTTGGTTTAAATTTTATATATTATAAAAATCAAACAAAAATACAAATTGAAACGTATTGTAGTTTGTTTAATTATTTAACAATATTATTTGTCAATTAAAAATAAATAAGACCATTTCAAAGTGAAAATACGTTTTAAGTCATGTCGCATTTTCGCCAAATGAAATTAAAATTCGAAAGAATTTTGAATGGAAATTTGAATATTTGAAAAAGAAAAATGATAAAAAAATAGTTACTTTTTGTTACGTCTGCTGGTTACATGTTGTTATCGGTTAAATTACAACTCAAAAAATAAAGGAAGGAAAAAGTAGAACCTTTGACAAATTTATTTAACAAAAGCACTGATTAAATGAAATGTAGAAAATCGCTGAACACGAGATGCTTGTTTGATCGTGAGAGCCGTTCTGCGTACTTTTCAACTGTCATGGCAGACGACTTCTTTGACCCAAGGGCGATAACTCTTTCTTTTGATTCAATGGAAATAACTCGATTCTGTTTTGTTAGGTTGCCCTAACATCTCTCCGTTTAATTCTTTAACTGTACCGAGTGCACTTAGGGTTAACTTGGAGGTGCTTTACTCGAGTGCAACTTCGCGTTGGCCAACTCCTGTGAAGTCTTTCATAATTCCCATTTGTATTTGTCTGATTGGGAGGTGATGGAGATGGCAGTTTGAATGTGCCCATTAACAGATCGAACGGAATGGTTGTTATGTTGCCAACTAAGTTATCTCTAGTGTATCTGGGGGGTAACTGTTTTTTGTGTCGTTCCCAGAATTGACTCCCGAATTGAATATCATACAGGATTTGTCCATTTATTTTGCAGATGATGCCCGGTACCCAGTTTGGCCGGTCAGGTCTATAATTCCTTGCAAACACTGGTGTGCTAACTGAAAATGCTTTTGTTTTGTTAGGGATTGGTTGCTGCCTTTGTCGCTGGGGCTGTAAAGTGTCCAGTGTGGCATAGAGTTTTCGTCCCATGAGTGCCTCTGCTGTTGACAGACCATTCTTCACAGCACCATTTTGTGTTATTCGATATGAAAGGAGGAAAGCTCGTAGTATCTCCTCTGTTGTTCCCTCCCCTTGTTTTGAGTAGTGCCCGTTTGAATGTGCCTACAAACCTTTCGGCTGTCCATTGGATTGTGGATGTTATGGTGGCGACCGGACGTATGTTATACAATACGATTTGCAGAATTTTAGGAATGGCTCAGACGTGAATTGTGATCCAGTGGCTTGGACTAAAGTCTCCGGCAAGCCGTGCTGACTAAATAGCCGCCTGAGTATTGTTACCGTAGACTGATTGGCAGTCTGTTGCATTGAAAAGGTCTACGTGTATTCTGGATCATGGTCGCTCTGGGTATGTCCAGCGAGAATCAACAATCCGAGGTGGATTCTTCTGTGCTTCCATACACTGGATACAACGTTTGGCAGTATGCTCAATGTCAGTGTCAATGTAAGGCCAATAGACCACACTGCCGGCTAGTGATTTTATTCGATTAATGCCTGGATGCTCCGAATGTAATTGTTGGCTGAATTCTGTTGTCCAGCATATCGAAATCGTACCCAAGTAGAATGATTGCCCACCGTTGCAATCGGCTGGCTGAATATACTGGAATAACCTTTTTGGTGCTAAATATTGAAAGTAGTGGCTTGTGGTCTGTCAGAAGTGTAAAGTGACGCCTGAACACATTAGCAGGATCTGGACGACGACCTTGACGATCAAAAATAAATCCCAAGTATATTATGGAAGGTAAATAAAAATGGCACTTTTCAAACCAGAGCTGGAAACTAAAGTTTTGGATGCGGGTTATTATCTTGCTGATCCGATTTGTTAACTCCTGGTTGGATTAACAATGATGTCATCTAAGTACGCAGATGCACCTTCAACACCAGTGAACATTGTGTCAATGATCTGCTGAAATATTGCAGGGGTTGTTTTTACCCCAAAAGGTAAACGAGTAAAATGGAATAAGTCACGGTGTGTGTTTATAGTAAGTAGCTCCCTGGAGGTTTCTGCCACTTAGACTTGCAGCTAAGCCTCTGTGTGGTCCAATTTTGAAAAGCAGGTGCCACCATTAAGTATCGTGAATAGATCACCTGGGATTGGCATTGGGTATTTGTGATTGAGGCCAGTTGAAAAATCAGAACACAACCGAATTGAACATCGGCTTTATTTACTACTACAATGGGTGCTGTCCACCGTGAATATGTCACCGGTATTATTATCTTCATTTCCTGAAGTGGTTTTAGTTCCTGGTCAACCAATGGCAATGCAGCATATGACACTGGGTGTTTGGGTCAGAAAACAAGCTTATAAAATGGTTTAAGTGATAGTGTGGCCTCTGCCTGAGTGCAGCGTCCCAAGTTGTTTGTAAAGACTAGAGACAATTGTTTCATGATGTCTTTGGTCTGAGGTGACGATCTGGATACCACCTCACATATCTGGTTGAGTGGAATGTCGAGAAGACCTAGTAACTCGATAAAGTCAAGTCCCAGTAAATTATGGCATGAGTTTGCTATGTATACGGTACCCGACAGCATTTTGTTCTTAATTTTAATGGTAGCGGGTAATTGATCCGTGATGTGAACACAGTCCCCGGAAGCACTCTGTGCTACCTGACTTGTTGGTATCAATTAAGGTTGGTCAATGGTTTCCCATAGTGTTTTTGTGATAAAAGTGTAATATCAGAGGCAGTATCCACTTGCAGCTGAACAGGATGGCCATTCAATTGTACTGCAACATATTTTCGGTTTGATTTTTGGTTTGGAAGAAAAGTTGCTATCCGCCTGTTTGTGTTTGTTTTGTAATGTTGTCAGTGCCTGTTATGTGAGGTTTGTCTATTATTGGTTAGTTTTTGTCCTTGAGGGGTGCAAAATTCCTCTTTATGTCCCAGTCAATTGCAGCTGCGACAGCGGTGTGTCTTGAAGGTACAGTTCCGTACAAGATGCCTACTGCGACAGTTCGAGCAAGTGGTTGGCGGCTTGACAGATGTTGAAGTCGGTGAGATGGGCCGACGTTGTTTTTGGACTATGTTAATCCGTGTGCCAATGTCTGCCGCCTACGCCGATCTCAAACCACACACAAAACTTAAACATTTGAACTGAGCGTCCGCGATGGAAGATATTTTAAACTGTTCACATTCTCTGTTCAGAATGGCTGCATGAGTTGAGAAATCGGAATCAGACTTCGTTATGCTGAGACAATTGAAACGCATATAAAATAACGAAATCTGCTCATCGAAAATATGCCCCAGAGTCTCCACCGTGTCGTCGAAGTTGTAGTCACGTGGGTGTTTAGGTAGTATGTAGTTTGTATACCGATCGGGTGCCAACGTTCCAATGTTCCGTAGAAAAAATCTGACTTTCCAGTCGTCAGCTTGTTCTTTGAATTCCACACGGCAAAGGTACTCAAAGCGTGAAAACCACGTACAAAACGTCGATTTAGCCATTAAGTCGCAATGAAATTCCGTGATTGATTGTGCAACAGATTCTGACGATGTCGTAAGTTTTGTTCCCGAAAGTGATGGTGCAGGTGTTGAGAATCTCTCTGGAAATAATTCTATCAAACGTAATTGTTGTTGCATTAATTGCTGTATGGTGCAATCCATCTTTTAAAGTGTAAATTTGTGTTCTAAAAACTATCTCCGTCGCCAATGTTACATCTGGATGATTACACGTTGTTATCCGTTAAATTACTACTTAAAAATGAAGGAAGGACGAAGTAAACCCTTTGACAAATTTATTTAACAAAAACACCGATTAAATGAAATGTAGAAAACCGCTGAACACGAGATGCTTGTTTGATCGTGAGAGCCGTTCTGTGTACTTTTCAACTGTCATGGCAGACGACTTCTTTGACCCAAGAGCGATAACTCTTTCTTTTGATTCAAGGGAAATAACTCGATTCTGTTTTGTTAGGTTGCTCTAACACTTTTGTCGTACAAAGACAGTTTATTTTCAGGTGAAAAATGTCAGCAAAAAAAAAAACACCCATAAACAGAATAACACACGTGCGTTTGCAAAAGCGACGACTTTCTCTCTAAGAGTTGACACGCATATGTAATCTATTAAGGCCGTCTATAGTTTTACAATGTCAGAGGAATTCAACGAAACGCGTGCTTACCTCTAGCAAGTAAAGATTCAATATAAAAGTATAAATTATTCGGTCGCAGTCGATGTAGTTTTTTTACGGTTAATAACAGTTAGGTTTATATTATATTATCAAATATTTTGAAAATTTGGGAAGACAAACTATTCTAAAATAGATGTTTAACTTTAAAATATCTAAATGATGATGTAATTTAAATGAATTACAATCTGTGAAAAAGTAATTATTTCTTAGAACATATTTGTCTTTGCAATTCAACGGATCATAGGTTATATTAACGAGAAAATTAAGTAAAATAATTCAAAACATAATAACATCGTATCTATTTCCACTTTTTATTTATGAATTCACGGATACTTTACCCAAAAGTGTTTATCAATAAAAAAAAAATAAAAAAGGTAAATCTTATGTGTTTTTTAAGACTCTTCCGCTTTATATAACATTAAAATTTCAATCGATCAGACTATATTTTAAGATTTCATGAATTTAAATAAGTGGGGAGCGACGTAGAAAAAATATTTATCCTAATATATTTTACGAAAAAGCATATTAAAGATAATTTAGTCCAATAATAAATAAGTATCGACAATTTCGTGAAAATCTGACTATTACTTAATTTGGGCTAGATTTATTAAACACACGGAGTGTAAAAAAATTATGATGATAATATAATCAGGGTTGGCAATCCGCAAGATGTTTATTAAAGTTACACCGTGTTACATATAGGATGGGGTAAATTCTATGCTTAGTTTTGGAGGTCCCTAGTAAACGGTGGTGTATTTTTCTTTAGGTCACCAGAAATAATTTTTACATGAAAAATTAAATTACTGACATAATTCGCTAATTTTATATAAATATTTTAGTAATATATCTAGATAAATAGCTAAGATGAACATTGGCGAAGCATAATTCTTTTTATCATGTTTGTTTGTTGGAGGTTGTACACTACTTTTCATACTCAATATTTTTCTATCTCGTTATCGTCCTAGAAACAACTTCATTATTATTGTTGTTACTAGCTGGTCCCGTTCCCCGACGTTGCCCGGGAAAAATATAAAAGAATGAATTAAAATTTGTCAACATCCGACAAAACGCAAATAGGTTACATTGGGCAAGTTTAATGCTTAGAATAATTGTCTGTTTAGAATTGTTGAATGGTGAAATGAGGAAGAATGGAATGGAGGAAAGCAGGAGACGCGGTTGTAAGAGTCTTTCTGACCATTTCATGGTACCGGTATTTCCAAAACACCCGCTCTATCTATGATAATAGATATTTTTTAAATTAAAGAGGCCTACAGAGGACTATTAAATCCAATTCCTCTCTGTTATCTTTGTATAGAAATTCTATTTTTGTGAGGAAAGAAAAAAGGAAAACGAAAAATGAGTATGCCTCCTGAGCACTAATGAAACACACAAATATAAGTAAGTAGGCCTGCAGCAGAGCACTAATTAACCATGTGTGTTCGAAGAGAAATGATGATATTCACAATAGTTAAAGTACTACCTATTACAGTGATTTCTTTTAAAATTACTAAATAATAACGTGTAAATTAAAAAATCCGGCCCATAGTCCTCCCTTCCCCCTCCATCGTAAGCAAAAGTTTAACAATGTTTGAAAAATGTATGAGTCAACTCGGATCGAACCACTCAGCCACTAAAACGAGTAGAAAATCTATTGGAAAATAGGTCACTTAAACTAAGCGTGTAGCTGGCATGCGTTTATATTACGATCCGCTAGAAGGCGATCAAATGTAGGGTCCACCAGTCACACGTTTTGGGTCATTTCTGTACCAAGAAATCAATGTTTATTTTTCAATTTTTGGATATTATGCGTCTAAAAGGTATAAGAATAAATAAAATGTCAACTGGTCTGTTGAGTAGCTTGACATATAGTGACTTAATTCGGAAGTCTAGTCGCTGAAGAAATTGTAGCTGCCATGTTTATTAAGGAAACACTGCAGGGAACTATGTTCGTTAATTGTATTCTCTAAAAACCGGAGTGAGTAAAAATGTATATGTAATAGGTAGAAATAACGTAATCCGATATTCTCGAAAATCAGCGGAAGTAGCAAGAGCGTCCATTAAATGTGTGCGTAATATTTTGTATTATGTAGTAAATTAATAGCAGACAAATAGTAAATATTAACGGACACTTTTTTGAAAAGTAGACGTTGTTTATTAGTTACTGGTGTCAATTGGGAGAGTGTCAGTACTGAAGTGTGAGGGGGAAAAGTTTTTGCTACCACCTATATAGAGTATGTTTACAAGAGAGTCGAAGATAGTGGGCCAAAAGTAATATTTAGTGTTAGCTGGAGAAAACTAGTAACACATTTACTAAAACACACTCGAGTGAATAAGCGTAATATCATGGTGAGTTTAGTAGCCTGTGATGCATGTGGTTCTTTTCCTATTCTTCTCAAAGGTACATGGGAAAAATCGTCTTAACTTTATATATTAGATTATAATACTTATTACTATAATATTTATAGATAATTTATTTTATTATTATTTATTTATTTATTCCCTAATATTGTATTTTGGGAATCTAATCCATTAAAAATATTCTCATTATTTTATTATTCTTATCTCTATTTATTATTATTCTTATTCTTCTTCTTCTTCTTCTTCTTCTTCTTCTTCTTCTTCTTATTATTATTATTATTATTATTATTATTATTATTATTATTATTATTATTACTACTACTATTATTATTATTATCGAAGTATTATAAATTTATGTACAAGTGTTCTATTTATTTACTTGTAATAATTTGACATATATTATGTAAAAAAATGCTGATGCTTTCTGTTTGACTTCTATTTGTCATCTGTTGTAAAAAGTGCTGAAATAGCGACATATTGGTCCCAATAAGTAAAAACTAAGAAAATAAAATTGCTTTATCATTTCAGAAACGATCGTACACTTAAATCTGTGTCAACTCCCCTCTCTCTCTCTCTCTCTCTCTCTCTCTCTCTCTATATATATATATATATATATATATATATATATATATATATAATGATGTTACAGAAGTCAAATCAACATGATTCCGTCAGTTTCAAGTCAGTGGGGTTCGAATCTCACCGACTTTCTCAGTCATATTTGAGAAGTTCTGTTTGAAAAACTGGGAGATCACGAGCTAGTCCAGGATAAATGTACGCCGTTATTTGAATGCTACTTTATTTTTTTCATACCTTTATTTGTTCCTTTCCTTGAAAAGACATAGTAAAAATATTTAAAGATTTAGTATTCAACACCTTAACACCTTGACACTAACCTTAGTAAGGTGGACTTCCTAAATGCTTAATTAGATTTAGATTATTGGATACACAACCATTCCACAAACTGAATGAAATCCTAAGATAAAGGATCATAGTTTTCAAGAACATGATTACCAACATTAGCAGAAAAATCTCCACTCTATCATCTAGTCCTGTAATATTCGAACAAGCAGCCTTATACTACAATGAAGCAGTCCGGAATAGCGAGTTTTAGGAAAAGATCTCATTCTTAACAATCCAAACACGCACACACATACACCTAGCAACCATAACAGAAAAGAGAGGATTATCTGGTTCCCGATGCTTTCCTTGTTCAACACCAAAACATACGTAGGCCATATTTTTCTAAAATTATAGGATAAAAATGTTTACCCCAAAACATAAAGTACATGAATTATTCGATAGAAATACAGTCAAGATTAGACTTCAGCACCCCAGTTGTAAAGTATAATATCCGAGCCAAAACAAACGAAAACGCATGTTGCTTTTTCATAATCACAGAAAACTGTCCTCTCAACGGGAATTGCAGGTGAAATCTCTTGTGTATGAAGCAACTCTTACAAGTTAACCTAATTACAAAACTGAGACATACATAGGTATGACGCAAGGAACCTTCAAACAGAGATTATATGTAGATAGATACACCTTAAATATAGAAACAAACAAATACGATACTTGCGACCAGAGTATGGCAATTAAAAAATGAGAGAATCCCATTCACCATAATTTGAAATTAGAAGAGAAGCAACCGGCGTACTATCAAAGTTCAAACTTCTGCATTCTATGTTGATCAGAGAATTTCACATCTAACAAGACATAAATGACCCCAGCAGGAACTGCATCAACAAGAAAGGGGAGGATTTCAAGGGTTGCTTTCACAGAAAAAAAGAACTCCTAATAAATTGGTCACACCAAATGCAATAAAAATATGATCAAGAAGATTTGCCAGATTAGTAAGTCCTACAATATATACATATATGAACGGAGACTTAAATTCAAGTTTAATTCTAGAACGGGGCGTCTATTGAATCTGGGATTTTTTTAAATTCTTTCACGGGTTTATAAACTTAGACATATATACTATTATAATTGATACATTTAAGGTTGGTGCACACATATCCTTCTTGTGTATTACTGAATGATTTTAGTTGACGAATTTAGCAATGCTTCTTCAATATACTTCGGTTAAATAACGCAAGATGAATTTGATGTGCTTTGGACGATGTTAAGAGACACACTTTAAAAGGATTCCTTTGAAAGAATTTAGAATTCCTTGGAACTTAAAAGATAACTTAGTTTTGTGAAGGTATCTTTTTTTTAATTTTGAAAGATTTTTGCTTTAATATATTAAAATAATGTTTTTGAAAGAGATTTATAATAAGATATACACTTCTGGTGGGGAATTTTTGAACATAGAAAAGATGGCTTAGAAATATTTAAATAATTTGGAAGTCTTTTAATATGTCTAGAATTTTAATTTTTTACTTTTACTTCAAATTTTACTATAGTAGCAAAATCAGACTTTTAGAAACTTAGAAAAGTTGATTGCAAGAATTCTTATACTGATGACGCAGCAAAATTAAAATAGTTTGGTAGAGGGGATTAGGGTTTCACTTTCCTCGGAAGATTTATTATATTTAGTTCAGAATAAGTTGTCTCGAACAACTCAGGTAAATGAATTTTTGAGAGATTTTTAACTTTTTAGTTTATTTATTTATACTTATGATGAATAGGAGTGGTATCTTTTTATTTAAATGCCTCAGATTACTCTGAAATGAGTTTTTTAGGATTTCTACCTTTAATTGATTTGATTTTACTTATCTATGAATTTTCTGAAAGAAATTTAATTTCTAAAAACCTGCAGTAATTTGCATACTCAATCGAATATCCCAGGTTTCACATCCAAGCAATGGAAACTTGTGACTTGAAAAATAGATTTAATGCCATAAGTTATCCCCCCTTTTATCTAAGCCAATAATCGTAATTTTTTAGGTTTGTTTTGATTGCAATTCACAACTTCCACAGAAACTGCATTGGAATTAGGTTTAAACGTATTAAGTTTAAAAATTAGGTTTATTGCTTTAGTTACCATAAAAAGAGTAGGAGAATATCACACTAATTTACTCCAGAAGAACAAAGTTGTAGTCGCGAGGGGCAACGATTATTTTCGGATCTGCCTTTTGGTGAATGCCTTTAATTTCTTAATCTTTATTCCCCCAGTTCACAGACCTAACGGAAAAACGAGAGCTCCCTTTATATAGTGGCGATGGGACAACCATAATTTTTGGTGCTTGTACAGAGACGGTACATATGAAAAACGCTGAAAATCGCAGTTCCAATTAAATTAACCGGAAAACTCTTTGATATGCTTATGTATCAAGCAAAAATAGGTTTGTACACTAAAAATTGGCAAAAACTATCGAATAGAATCGTAATAAAACATAAAAATCCGTTATATCGTTTAAATGGGTTCGGCCATTGATTCGAGCGAAAAAGACGAAATGCAGGGAGAGATAACCCAGTCTGTCATATTAACAAGTAATAAATCAATTGCATTCACCAAAATACGATGAAACTGATTTCTATTTTTAATTTAAATTATGCTTTTTCCTACGTTTTGGTGAGGATACTTATTTAAATCTGCTGCGTAAGTATATAATACTGATTTTTGTGGTATTGATAATTTAATGCGGACGCTTCTCTGTACAAGCCCCTAATTTTTTTATCTGATTTAGTGATTGCTTTTGATATTTTTCTTCCCCACCCCCTCATAACTAAAAGAAAAAACAAGTGATCCCTTTGTTTATATATATATATATATATATATATATATATATATTACAATTTTTTATCGTTTTTTTTCTTTTTTTCCTTTTATCTTTTATTTTTATTAAAATATAATTTTCTTAATGAAAAAATGTTTTATCATTTTTTTTATTAAACAATAGGTAGATTCGTCGTTTCCCAGCCCAAATGGCGGACAATGAATGGTCTGCACTTTTACATATTCGCAAACGAGTAAGTAAACTCAAATAAATTGTTTTAAACTAATTTAAAATTTACCTTAAATTATTTTAAAGAGAAAAACAGTTGGGAAATTAGTCCAAAACAATTTATTTTGGGTCTACTGACTCATTTGTGAGGTCGAAACATATCAGAAAATGCAACCGATTTGTTGTCCACCATTTTGGCTGGGAAACGACGAATTTACCAAAAAGGACATATTGTTCCCTTTGTTATTTATTTTACTTTATTTATTCTTCTTCTTCTTCTTCTTCTTCTTCTTCTTCTTCTTATTATTATTATTATTATTATTATTATTATTATTTACTCACTAGGAGTTATCACACCGGTCATCGTCAGTGATCACCCACTGCCAACAACCTGTGGTATTCCCTGGAGTCTGAGTGACAACAAGTCTCCTCAGACTTCCAGTATGCTCCACCTCTTTTCGTTCATCACCACTGATGACCTTGCGGTATCGCAACAGCCACCTACCACCGATTTCACGATGATAAGGGCCATTGGTCTCCTCTGGGGCCCGGGTGGCAACAAGCCTCCCCACGGTCCCAGAGCTGTCTGCGCTCTTCCAGTGGAGGTCTGGTTTGTGCTTTCCCTCCTCGACCCTCTGTCCATAATTTTCGTGGTGTCAGCCTATGCTTGCGCCTCTCTCTCGCGGTTGTATTTTCACCGGTTCTGTTGTCTTGTGCTTCCATGTGTTTGTACTCCATTCGTTGCTTATGTGAGTTGGTTTCCGCATTCGAGGACATTTCTCAGGATTGTAGCTGTTTTGATCATTACTGTCCTTTGTATGGTCTCAGTTATCCCTTTGATTCCTATTTCTCCTAGTCTTTTCTCCATGTTTTTGGGGACTGTTCCTAGTGCTCCTATGATTATTGGTGTTATACTGACTTTCTTCATGTTCCATATTCCTTTCAATTCTCTGGCAAGTTCAGTATATTTGTTCAGTATATTTGCTTTTTTTTTCCGTCTCTTTGATCATCACTCTGTGGTCCGCTGGAACGGCAAAGTCTACGATTTTGCAGGATTTTTCTTCCTTGTTGATTATTATCATATCCGGTCTCCTTGCTGTTATGGGTTTGTCTGTTTGTACATTCATATCCCATATGATTTTGTGTTTTTCGTTTTCTAGTACAGTTTCTGGTTTGTGTTTGTACCGTTTTTTTGCATATTCGAAATTCAGTTGTTTGCACATTTCCCGGTGTACTTCTTTCCCCACGCTGTCATGTCTGTTCTTGTATTCCTTTTGGGCTAGCTTGCTGCATTCACTTATTATATGATTTATCGTTTCGTCTCTTTGTCCACACAATCGGCATTTGCTGTTTTCCTGGGTTTTATCTATCTTTGCTTTAATAAAGTTTGTCCTAATCGCATTGTTCTGTGCGGCCGTCAGCAGAGATTCCGTTTCTCTGTTCAAGTGTCCTTTTCTTAGCCATGCCCAGCTGTTCTCATTGGCTTCATCTCTTGTGAGTCTTATAAAGCGTCCATGTAGTCGTTTTTCTTCCCACTTTTCCTTTCTTGTCTTTTTGTTTCTGGTTTCAGTGCTTCCTGAGTTGTTTGTTGGGCTGGTGTCTCTTGCCGTGGTGATCAGTCTTTCCGTGTTCTGGGTTACATATTTCTCCAGCTCTTTTTTGGTGTCTTCCACACAGTCTTCTATACTTACCAGTCCTCTACCTCCTTCATTTCTTTTCATGTAGAGTCTGTCCGTATCGTCTTTTGGGTGCAATGCATTGTGCATGGTCATTAGTTTTCTAGTCCTCTGGTCAAGGGGCCTGAGTTCTTCTTTGGTCCAGCCTATGAATGGTCCAGAGTATCTTATTAGTGATACAGCCCATGTGTTTATCCCTTTTACTAGGTTTCTGCCATATAGTTTAGTTTCTAAGAGTTTCCTTGTTCTTCGTAGATATTCTTTTCCAATCTTCTCTTTCATTTCTGTATATTTGATTGTGTCTGCTTCCAGAACTCCCAGGTATTTATAACTATCTTGTTCTCCTAGCGCCCTCATCTCCTCTTGGTTGGGGAGTTCTATACCTTCTGTCGTCTCCAGTTTTCCTCTTTTAATCTCTAGCTGTGCACATTTTTCTATTCCAAACTCCATTTGGATATCCTGGCTGAATATCCTGGTTGTATTTATCAGCTTTTCCAGTTCTTTTTTGTTTTTTGCAAACAGTTTAAGGTCATCCGTGTACATCAGGTGGTTTATTCTTTGTTCTGTATCCGTAAACCTGTATCCGGCATCACACTTTCTGAGTATGTAGTTGAGTGGCATCATGGCTATTATAAACAATAGTGGTGATAGGGAGTCTCCTTGAAAGATGCCTCTCTGTATTTTTATCTCAGACAGGTGTTGTCCTCCGGCTGTCAGTTTTAGTCTCCATGTTTCCATTGCTTTCTGGATGAGATTAATAATCCTGCCTGGTATCTTGTATATTTTTAAGCATTCAATTATCCATGTTTGGGGGATACTGTCGTAAGCTTTCTTGTAGTCAATCCATGCCATGGTTATGTTCTTTTGTTTGCTCTTCACCTCCTTCAGGGTCTTTTGATCAATGTATAGTAGATCATGTGCCCCTCTTTGTCCTTTCCGGCATCCTTTTTGTTCCTCGGGGAGCAGTCCACGTTTCTCCAGGGATTGGTAGATTTGTTCTCTCAGTTGTGCTGTTAGAATTTTCCACATTATTGGTAGACATGTTATCGGTCTGTGGTTGCTGGGGGTCGTTCCCTTTTTGGGGTCTTTTTGTATTAATCTTGTTCTTCCTTCCGTCATCCATTCTGGTACGTCTGTTTTGCGGATACATCCACTCAGTTTCTGCGCTAGTCTTTCATGCAGGGTCGTGAATTTTTTATTATTATTATTACACTGGTCAACAAATTTTTCTTTTTTTTCTTTGGCAGACCATCTAGGAGTGTTTTCTGGGGTTTTGAAGGTCGCTGATTACGAATATAACATTGGTTTTGCCAGATTGGTTCTAGTTTAGAAGATACTGATAGCCCCAAATAAGCCTAAACTGCTAAAATTCTCCCTAAAATACTTCAATATAGAAGCAGTAAATAATAATTTTCTGATATTATTGAATCATTATAATGATTATGTATATATTGAAGTATTTCAGGGAGAATTTTTATATAATTATTTATATAGGGAGAATTTTTATATAATTATATACTGTAATTACTTAATAACATGTTCCATAAATATAGTTGCAGTATAAATTAAACAGTAATTAAGAATTTTCTTTTAATTCCACAGTTGAAAATGAGTTCCAGAGAGAAAATGAGTTCTTCTAGAAGATGTTGCAGATATGAACCGGATGTCTTTTGTTACATCTGTGGACAGTATATGATGGCACAACAAAAGAGGAATATTACAGACTTTGTCAAGAGGGCGTACAAAGCATACTTCGATATGATACTTGGTGACCAAGACAAGTCTTGGGCCCCACATATGGTGTGCAAAACCTGTGTAGAAAGTCTCCGCGGTTAAACCAACGGTAAGCTGAAGTTGAAGTTTGCTGTATCAATGGTGTGGAGAGAGCCCAACAATCATTTTGATGACTGCTACTTCTGTCTCAATGACATGACGGGGTTTAACAAGCACAAGAAAGCAAATTGGCAGTATCCGAGCCTGGATTCTGCTATCCGTCCTGTTGCGCACTCTGAGGATGTACCTGTGCCTGTTTTCACCAGTTTGCCTGAAATCGATGAAACCGAAGAGATTCCAGCTGATCTTTCAATATCAAGTGATGATAGCTGTAGTGACTATGAAGAACCCTCAAATGGCCCTCAGCTTTTCAATCAATCTGAACTTAATGACCTAGTGCGAGACCTTTGTTTGTCGAAGGAGCAGTCTGAAGTTCTTGCATCACGACTCCAAGAGAAAAACATTCTTGATTCTGGCACAAAAGTAACATACTATAGGACAAGGGAAGGCAGCTTGCTTCGTTTCTTTTCTAAAGAAGACGACCTGGTCTTTTGTAATGACGTTTCTGCACTTCTTAACTGCATGGGGATCTCATCATATGACCCAGCAGATTGGCGTCTCTTCATAGATAGCTCGAAAGCAAGTCTAAAAATTGTACTTTTGCACAATGGCAATAAGTTGGCTCCTGTACCAATTGGCCATTCTACCAAGATGAAAGAAGAGTATGATGCTATCAAATTTGTTCTTGAAAAGCTGAATTACAACACTCATAAATGGCTGATTTGTGTGGACTTGAAAATGGTGAATTTTCTGCTTGGTCAGCAAAGTGGGTACACAAAGTATCCCTGCTTTCTTTGTTTGTGGGATAGCAGAGCAAGAATCCAGCACTGGAGAAGGGAGAACTGGCCAGAATGAGAAAGTCTCGAAGTCGGCATAGCCAACGTCATCAATGAGCCTTTGGTACCCAGGGATAGAATCATCTTCCCTCCATTGCACATAAAACTAGGGCTCATGAAGCAGTTTGTTAAGGCGTTGAACAAGGATGGGGATTGCTTCAAGTACATATGCAGGCAATTTCCAGGTCTTTCCATCGAAAAAGCTAAAGGTGGCATCTTCGATGGACCTCAGATTCGAACGCTCATGAGGGATTCTGACTTCACTAATCATATGAACACGGTTGAGTTAAATGCTTGGGTGTCCTTCACAGATGTAGTGACACACTTTTTGGGAAATCACAAAGCTGACAATTACAAGCAATTGGTCCGTAAGATGCTTACTGCATACGGAAAACTAGGGGCAAATATGAGCATTAAAGTTCATTTCTTGTTTAGCCACCTCGACAGATTTCCTGGTAATCTTGGTGATTACAGTGAGGAGCAGGGAGAGAGATTCCATCAAGACATCAAAACAATGGAAGAGAGGTATCAAGGCAAATGGGATGAGCACATGATGGCAGACTACTGCTGGAACCTTTTGAGAGACTGCCCAAAAGTTGCTCACAAGCGAAAATCGTATAAACGTCAATTTTAGTTTTGTGAATAAAATATTGTTTTGTGTGTTCATTGTAACTAAGAATCTAGTGTATAATGCTTTGCATTAATTTATGATATATAACTGATTATGTAAATGTTTTTTTCACTTGGAGAATTAAAATTCAGCAAATTTTTAGCAAATTTTTTGTATATCCTCGAAATCTATGAAAAGTGTTCAGTTATAGGATAAATGAAATGATGTTATATCTAACTTAACTTGTTAGATTGAGATTTTACACTGTCTTTGTGGTTTAAGATCATCATAAAAATCAATATCTGACATTTATGCACTATTTAGCCGTTTTTTGTACGTTTAGCTATGGTCGCGAATGGGTGATTTCAGACAAACGACCCCCCTGTGATAACTCAAAAACTAGAGCCAATTTGAAAAAACTAATGTCAGATTCGGATTCAGCGCCCTTGAAAACCCCAGAAACCAGTCTTACTTTGCCTGCCAAAAATATTGTGTTGACCAGTGTTATTATTATTATTATTATTATTATTATTATTATTATTATTTTATAATGAATTATTGTATTTTTATTGTTACTTTCATTTATAACTCATATTTTTTTGAAAATCTATATATAAATATATATAATTTTTATTATTTCATTTTACAATTCAATTCAGATACACAGATGCGTCCATATTTTAACCCCACATGGAATCATCAGGCTAATCCGTGCACTTAACCTGATTATTCCTTATGAGGATGAAACATGGACCCTGTGTGTAGCTTAATTGCCACAGTTATATTTTCATACAACTAATCTCTCTCTTCTCCCCTCTCTCTCTCTTTATAGTATAGGACTAGAGCTGTAATAAAAAAATATTTTAATATAATAGAAACCACATAAAATGTAGGAAACAAATTCTCACAAATTCACCAAAGAATCGGTGTTTATTCACATACAATTGTTTCGGCCTACCACCAAGATATATGTAATGTTCGAAGGTTATTTATTTTCTTGAAAAGGTATCATCAGTGATCGTAAAAAAGTGAGTAACCTTCAAGACAGGAAAAACTGTATTGAATTCCGCATTCATTTTTTATATATTATATTTCACTATATATTATTTCCATAAAATATCTTGTTTTTTATTTATTCTTCGGATAATATTGTTCAATGGGGTAGTTTACACCCGTGCATATAAATCATGGTGTATTTGTACCCTGTGCTTTGACCATCCAGCATAATTGCTTAAACTGCAGTCAAATATAAGATAAATGTATTGACTAACCGTTATTGTATTGGTTTTAGACTTTTTTCTTCTAGGCTTTGATCTTCCCTTTTTGACTCGTTTTTCCATGTTTCTTAGTCAAAGTTGATTACTACATTGTTTAATAGTAGTCCCGTACACACTTCCACATCCAGTTAACTTGTGGCAGAGGAGACGAGCGGGCATTGGTGGTCCGATGGTGGAAGCCTAATGGTGTGATAACATGCAGTTATAAAGGCATCTATCACACTACCTATGGTTGGGGGATTCATTATCGCAAAACCATTTGTCCGAAATCCTTCGCGACTGTGGTTAAAATCCAAAAACCCTTTGTTCTTCTTTTGAATCTCCCGCCATAACAAACACTTCCACCTCGGCCATAAACTATCCATTAACAAACATTACGATCCGTACACCAAATAATTATTCTAACTATAATTCTAAGCTTAATTAAAATAGGATATATCATAATAATACAGTATGTCAATTGTATATGTCTTCTTTATATCTTATTGTATTTTTAAAATATTTCTTTAAATAAAGATATTTTAGTCCTGTGTATTATTTATTGTTTACATCTATGGGTCTTCTATTTTCGCTATGTATACGACCGATTTCATTTGCAATATCATCTTGAATTGAAATAAAATATAATACTTTTTAAAATGTATTTTTTATTTTAATTATTATTTATTATCTTCATCATGAATAATTTTATGTAGAGATTATAATTGAGTATTGTATTTTACAATAGTCATGTTCCGATTCGACTTCCGGTTCCTGATTTGTAAACAATCTTTAACATCGATACTATGGCCGGGGTGGAAGCGTTTGTTTATGGCGGGAGATTCGAAGGAACAAAGGATTATGGATATTAACCACAGTTGCGAAGGATGCCGCCATGGTTTTGCGATAATGAATCCCCCAACCATAGGTAGTGTGATAGATGCCTTTGTAACGGCACGTAATCTCACTACTGTTAGGATTCCACAATCGGACCACGTATAGATTAAATAAAACAGTTAAGACAAACAAAGAAGAAAGGAAGAAAACATTATTATTAAAAACGAAAGCGAAGGAAAGATGAAGCTAAACAACATAATAGACATTTCATAAAAGTTAATAAAAAGGAAAACATTTATATTAACAAAACAATTTATTTATTTAATATTTTATAAGCGATATATACGAGCGAGATGAATGTCTTTTTTGTGTGACGATCTTAACGTGTATGTTTTGAGAAAAAGTTCGTTAAATTGAAAGATAGATTCTTGAATTGAAAAGGGTTACCTTTCTTCTTCCTCCCTCCCCACACAGCTCGTTCGAGCTGGTGGGGGGTCGTTTGTCGACGAGCGTTCTTTGTGTGCGTTCGTTCGTCTCAGAACGCTGAGGGAAAAAGAGAATGAGGAAGGGAACGCGTGTTCTTTTATTGACCCCAACTCACGCGTGGTCAAGTTGGCCGGAATCTTACGGCAAACGTGAATCTGCGTGACTTCGTAGGTTCCCTACTTCGGAGACAAAGAAGGCTTAAGTAAACAAAGAAAGAAAAGGGAGAGAGTACCTAATTGTGGTGTTCACCACAATACAATCTAACATATGATTTACATTCTAAGCGCTACATTATGCTTACTAAGATATATAACAATAATATAGTCATGCAGATTTTATATTTCTAGTTAATTTCTTAAATTGTTATTTAAAAAAGAGTCTTTAAAATATTTAAAGGAAGTTTTAGTCACGTGCACTATCTATTGTTTACGTGTACTAGTTTTCTATTTTCACTATATTACAGCCCGATCTCAATTAGTTTCACCTTTGATTGAAAATGAAATAATATACTTTTTTATACCTGGTGTTCATTTAATTGATTATTTTTGTTGATAATGCCTGAAGAATTAATTAAAAAAAAAAACAATATATTTAAGGAACTAATATATAGTGAAACAAAATATATAAAATAAATGAATTCGGAATGTAATACATTTTTCCCCTGTCTGGAGAATTACCCTCTTTTTTACGAGCACTGATGATAACCTCTTCAAGAAAAATAAACGACTTATACGTTTCGAACATTACATTTGACGTGGTTTCTATATTATTAAAATATTATATATATATATATATATATATATATATATATATATATATATATATATATATATATATATAATAGGTTAATGTATTTTGTTTGAATCATTGTTTTGTGTGCATATAAAAGTAATTCACAAAAAGCAATAAAATGCAGAGGTGGAACGGTTAAACACGAACTGAAGCAAATTAAGAATATAACAGTGGAATAAGTTTTGCAGTTTCCACTTTTTAATTAATGTAGTATTTTTTAATATTGCTATATATATCTTATTTGTGTCCGATGGAAGTTCAGTATAACATAATATTTTGGGGAAAAAATTCCATTCTTCAGATTTGTGTTGAACTTTAATTCAAACGTGCATACGAAAACCGTTGCCGGTGAGGACTATTCAGCAGAAAAAGAGATGGATTTGAAATTAGATTTTTTTTTTAAATTGTTTCAAATGTATTTTTCGTCTTTAATTTTATTAGTATCAATGTCAATATTAAAATAATTAGGCTCAGGCTTGAAAAATATTAGCTATATACTTAATGCCACATTGAATGCCGAACAAGATTAAAATAAATTAAATAAAATAATAAATTAATCAATCCATAAATATTAAGACTATTTCCGATTCCTTTTAAAAATAAAACATAACTAATCTTGAACATAACGAACTTGATTTGCTTCCTTTGCTTAAACAAACATTTAAAATCAATTAATTAGTTAAAACGAGAAAATAAAGAAAGAAAGAAAGAAAAGAAAAGAAAACAAGAAAAATCAAAACAAAACAAAAATAAAATAGAAAACCAATAAATGAATTATATTGAATCGCTTTTAAAACAGTTAACCTGAACGTTAAATCACTAATCTTAACGAACATGGGAGACCACTCCTAACGGAGTTGCTCCCCTTGCCCAGAAAGAAATTTAAACTAATTAATTAAATTGAAACTGAATGCAGAAACGGGCAAATAAATAAATGAAATACAATTTTAAAATAAAAATGTATAAAATATACATAATAGAAAAAATAAATACAAATTAAAAATATTGATATTAACACTAATAACATTAAAAACAAACAATACATTTTGATTAATTTTTAAAAAAATACATTTCAAAGCTATCTTATTTTGTGCCGAATAGTCCTCACCGGTAACATTTTTCCTATGTACGTTTGTATTAAGGTTTAACACACATCTGATGAAATTAATTTTTTCCCCAAAATATTATGTTTTATGGAACGTCCATCGAACCGCACTGATTGTAATCTCCATAATCTAATATATAAAGTAGAGACGATTTTCCCCTGTACCTTCTCGGAGAATAGTAAAATAACCACATACATCACAGGCTTCTAAACTCACCATTACATTACACTTATCCACTCGAGCGTGTTTTAGTACATTTGTTATTTTTTTTCCCCAGCTTACACTAAATATTACATTTAGCCCGCCATCCACGACTCTCCAAAAAAACAACTCCATATAGGTGGTCGCAAAAACTTTTCTCTCTAACAATTCTGTACTGTCACTCTACTCATCGACACCGGGAACTAATACACACAGTTTAATTTTCACAAAACACCGGTTCTTATTTATTATTTACTTAATTAACCTATTTTCACATCTATTTTAACCCGAATGCGTGGTGCTGTCGGTAAGAAGGCAGGATTCATAATCACCTGTTTTAGCGTTCGATCCTATTCTACTATACTACTTTTTTATTTTTTTTAAATTTAAAACATTCGCCAACAACATCTTTCTTCTTCTATCTTCTAATATATAAAGTAGAGACGATTTTTTCCCTGTACCTTCTCGGAGAATAGGAAAATAACCACATGCATCACAGGCTACTAAACTCACCATTACATTACACTTATTCACTCGAGCGTGTTTTAGTACATTTGTTATTCTTTTTCCCCAGCTTACACTAAATATTACATTTGGCCCGCCATCCACGACTCTCCGAAAAACCAACTCCATATAGGTGGTAGCAAAAACTTTTCTCTCTAACAATTCTGTACTGTCACTCTACTCATTGACACCGGGAACTAATACACACAGTTTAATTTTCACAAAACACCGGTTCTTATTTATTATTAAGTTAATTGACCTATTTTCACATTTATTTTAACCCGAATCCGTGGTACAGTCGGTAAGAAGGCAGGATTAATAATCACCTGTTTTAGCGTTCGATCCCATTCTACTCTACCACTTTTTTATTTTTTTTTTAAATTTAAAACATTCGCCAACACAATAGACGGGGGGTGGGGGAAGAAAAAATAGGTAATTTCCTTTTTTTATTTGACGTCATGCAATAGGTAGTACTTTCTCCCGTGCAACGCCTGGCGACGGGTTCCGCTAGTAATACAATAAACTCGAGTTTTCCCGTGTAACTTCAGTCCCCATAGGAAAATATCCGAACACTTTCTATGCAAATCTTTTCCACTCACTATATACAGCACTTCCTAATGCGTGTTTCACGAAAATATTAGAGCATTTCTTCAATATATAAATATTATTACATTAATTCCGAGATATCTGCTTCGTCCAAATACATCTTCCAAAAAAGGGTAGCAAACAATTTCGCTCTTTTAAAATTATCTCCTCCCACGACACTCACATACACCGGGTTCATTCTTCATACAAGGGAAATTACTTTACAAACACCGGGTAATCCAGAATACATAACGAACGCTTCAAAATAACTATGATTATCAGCTCTAAAAACCACCAACTGTTCAATACGACTACAGATTTCTGCGTCGGTAAACTTTTCACCTTACCTTTTGAACTTACTTCTTCTTTCTTTCTCTGAATTTATACTCTGACATTTACTTATTTTTAAGAATGACATGATTATTTCATATTTTAAACAAACATCGCTGGCACACTTTCTATACAGGATATCGGACTAAAGGAATATCGGATTGTACGTCAGATATTCCGAATCGTTATTAGTAGTGAGCTAAATTATTTCATAACTTTTCTTACAAATTCCTTTGTGGCTGATTTACTCAAACGAGAAGGATTTCACCGCGAATAGAATAGATTACGTTTACGATATTTTGCACTGGTACAGTTTTTGCACGACATCAAACCGACTTTTGCCGACACAGAAGTGCGTAAACAGCCGAAAAAGCCGAATGAAACATAATCATGAGCTTTCGAATGTAAGAAGATTTTTTTTACGAAGAAATTCAATGAAATGTTGTTTTTTTTTTCACGGGAAACTTAAAAGTTACATTTTGTATTTATTTTCATTCGCGATTTTGTGCTTATTTTCTCAATAAACTAAATATTGTGAATAACAAGCGATTCGGCATCTTCCGAAACATTCCGAATAAAAAATCGATTTTGTCGGGTTCAAACGCTGCATCAGTACCAGATATTGTACACGCGCATTTTAGCGCGTGGGAGGGGTAAATCAATGTTCATTTCTTGTAATCTTCAACATTTTACTGCTCATTATTATGCTGTTTACTTTTTATTATGTTCATTTACCTTCTGCTGGAATTATTATTTACATTATCACTAAACTTGAACATAACAGTGTCATCGTACATTAAATGTTAAATAACATTAATAATACAGTATCATATCTGGTAATTGGTATTAGTCAGTTAATCCAAAGTGCTTAATATCCTGAATAGAGTTGTTCGGGGGCAATAAATGTAAATTACAGTATTACATTTAAATCTATTTAGACTATATTCATTATCAACATCATTTCTCTTCATATTATTGTGAAAGCGGGGGGCGAAATTACCCGCCATCAAGAATGTCATTGTGTTTTGTTCAACTCAGGGTTATCCAGGAGTAATAAACGTACGATTATAGCATTACAGTTAAACGGGATAGCTCCGGTAAATGAATTACATTTTTCGCAACACATTCAAATAGAAGAAAGGAAAGAACTGGGCGGAGGAGAAAGAGTGGGTTGGAGAGAAGGACGTAAAAATGAGGGAAAAGGGAAAATAAGAAATATAAAAAGACGGCTAGCAAGAGAAGGAGAGAGATAGAAGTTTTAATATAAAGATGTTACACACACTATTTAAGTTCTTCTATTTTATTTTTTATGGCCGCACGCAACGACGGGTAGCTCTGCTAGTCGTATATAAAAATTTTAATTCAAAGTCTTCGACTAAGTTATATCAATACTTTATTTTTAAAAAAGTAAGTACAATATTTGCACTGGTACAGTTTTTGCACCACACAAAACCGTTTTCTGCCGACGCAGAAATACGTAAGCAGCCAGCCAAAAAAACGAATGAAAAATAATAATGAACAGTCGAATGTAGAAGTATTTTTTACGAAGAAATTCAATGAACTATTTTTTTCACGAGAAACTTAAAAGTTACATTTTGTATTTATTTTCTTTCGTAATGTTGTGTTTCCTTTCTCAATAAACTAACACTTCAGCATCTTCCGGCTTTATACGTAGACGGTTGGAACGTGCCGAACAAAAATTAATTTTGTCGAGTTCAAAGCTGCACCAGTACCAACTATTTTTACTCTTTCTTTTTATCGTGTGGGGTGGGGGGACAAACAATGTTTTTTGTTTTTTTTGCAATCTTCGACATTCGATTGCTCATTATTATGCTCTTTCATTTTAAATGTTTATTTACCTCCGGCAGGAATTATGTGTGACAAAAAACAACAACCTAATCCTAAGTCCGTGTGGCAAAATATAACCTCTGCATGAATACAATTTTGTTCACGTGGATTCTTTTGTCCCGTCGCCACTTGCAATGTCAGACTATTTATGGATAAATCCTATTTTAATCACACAAATTACTTACATTTAAACAACGCCTTAACACTTTTTAGTATGTTCATTTACCTCCTGTAGGAAGTCCATGTGTAAAAAAAAAACCTGTATTCAGGCAGAGGTTGGTGGTCTGCAACACGGACTGAGACTTAAAATCATTCTTTTCTATTTTAGCCGGGCAACGCCTGGACCCGGCTCCTACTAGTATGATATAAAAATATTGTATTAATAAAAAGGTGGAAATAGCTAAACTTATTCCACCGTCTTAATTTGCGTCAGTTCGTGTTTATCCGTTACGCCTTTGCATTGTATTGCCTTCTTTAAATTACCTTTATATACACACTAAACAATGCTTCAAGCAAACTACATCAACCTATTATTACTTAGTCTGAGCCAGACAGAGTTTGCCACAACCAAAAAATTATTTCAACTTTCGGAAAAACTTGCAAGGGCCGGCTGCCAGATTAACTTTTTCAAACGTTGCCTTAAACACAATATCACACCGAACACCATCAGAAACATACATCTGCCCATATGTTTCCGTCTACATGAAACTATTATCAATGAGCAATCAGTGACGATGAATTGTGTGGGAACACCTAGTGAGTACAAATAATAATAAAATTTGACGATATATAAAGCAAATACTATGAGATTATTTTTGTCATTTATTTGATTATTGTGCATCCCCATACAATTTTGTTTCGCAATCACTGTGTCTTCTAGAGTCTCTCTCTGTTTTGGCACTAATCTCGACAATCCATCTGCATGATAGATTTTATTTGTTGCATTTTAAAGTTGTAGTTTAATAAGATAGTTCCCCATTTTTGTAGTCTATTAGCTGTATATACAGGTAGGCTTTTTTTAGATCCATAAATTGTAATTAGCGGCTTATGGTCTGTCTGTAAGGTAAATTGTCTACCATGTATGTATCGGTGAAACTTTGTTACTGCAAATATTATTGCTAGGGCTTCTTTCTCGATTTGAGAATACTGTTTTTCCGCTGGGAGTAAGGTCCTTGATGCATGTGCAATGGGTTTATGGGTTCCATCAGGCATTTTGTGTAGGATACATGCTCCTAAACCATATGAACTAGCGTCGCTAGCTACGATTATGTTCAATTCTGGGTTGTAATGTGTTAGAAATAACTCTGACGTAAGTCTTTCTATGATTTTATTAAATGCATCCTGACATTCAGGTGTCCATACCCAGGCTTTACCTTTTTTTAATAGCTCATTTAATGGAGCACGCAAATTATGCACTTCTGGGATAAAAGCCTGGTAGTAATTTGCTAGGCCCAGAAAACTCTGTAATGTCATGACGTTTTCTGGCGCCGGCATGTTTTTTATTGCGGTAGCCCTTTCTGGGTCTGGTCTTCTGCCGTCCTTGTCGATCACATGACCCAGATATTTTATTTCCTCCAGGAAAAAATCACATTTTTCTTCTTTTACTTTGAACCCATAATCTTGGATTCTCTCAAACACTTGATTTACATGTTTTTGGTGTTGTTCGATATCTTTGCTGTTAATCAAGATGTCATCGAGATACGCTATTGCGAAATCCAGTCCGCCCAGCATTGTGTCCATTACTTGTTGGAAAATGGCTGGCGCGACCTTAACTCCGAACGCTAATCTTTCGAATTTATATAAACCACGATGTGTGTTTATACATAACAGCTTAGAACAATCTTTATCCACCGGTATTTGTAGGTATGCCTCACTTAGGTCTATTTTTGAAAAAAATCTTCCTCCATTTAAGCTTGTAAACACTTCTTCCGGGGTATGGAGTGAGTAGTGATAGTCCGCGAGGGCAGTATTCAGTCCTGTTGAAAAATCTGCACATACACGAATCTCATTAGATTTTTTCTTTACATAAACCGTGGGTGCTGCCCACTGGCTGTGTTGTACTTTTGATAAAATACCCATCTTTACCAGTCGGTCTAATTCAGCGTTTATTTTTTCAATCGAGGCGAAGGATACTTTCCTTTCTTTTCTAAATACCGGCAGTACATTTTCTTTTAGACGGAATTTTGCAGTCATTTTAGTGCAGCATCCAAGACCGCCAGAAAAAAACTCTGGAAACGATTTTTTTAATTCTCGTTGTAGTTTTTCCGATTCTGTTGCGCGACTATTTATTTTTTTACAAAATGTATTTATCGGCAACTTCCATAAATCAAATGCCTGCATAAAATCTGAACCAAAAAGATTATTCGAATCCTTCAGTACCAGTAGTTTGAGTTTTTTAGTATTTCCCATTAGGGACACATTTGTGATTAATTCTCCTTCAAATGTAATTCTTTCACCAGTAACTGTGCTTGCCAGCCTGTTTGTTCTTGATAGAGTAGGTTTATTTAATCTCCTCCATGTATGTAAATTTATAATGAAAACGTCTGAACCAGAATCCAATTGCAATTTTATATTTTTATCCAGGATTTTCACCTGTACATATTTTCTTATGTTCATGCATTTTTCCTTCTTTGTCCTAGTGGCTTGAATCCGCATTTTATTTCCTCTGCCCGTTCTGCAGTGCGAACTTTTATGTCCAACTTTTTTGCATTTCATACAGGTTTTAAAACGGAATGGGCACTCATTGTACCAATGTGGATTACCACAGCGTGAACAAGGGCTTGGTGGCAATTTATTTATTTTTTTTACTGGTTTGGTTTGTCTTTGTTACATCAAAATTATTATTTCTTATTTTTCTATAAGGTTGAGCTTTTGTTTTTTGATGTACCTTTTTTATATACGCAATGCCGGACAATTCAATGTCTTTTGAGTCCTGTTTTACATTTACAAATCTTTGACAGTCCTCAGCCAACTTTTGCAGCGTAAGGCTTGGTTCATTCTCTAATTTATTTAGAACTCTACGCCTTATCTCCGTGTCATTTCCCGAGATTAAACCTTGTACAAAAATTAGACACTTGAAATTATCTGCACTTAATTCAGTTAGTTTAAAATCGTCACAATGCTTGTTCATTATCGATGCAAAAGTAGCGTAGTCTTCCTTGTCTTTCTTTACCAGGTTTATGCACTTCCATCGTTTGTGAAATAGTGTAGTTCTTGGACTAAACAGTTCTGTCAATAAACCAACCGCTTCTATAAAAGTTAGCTCGCTAGTTTTCCGAGGCAAAATGAAATCCATGAATTTCGTATGTTCTGTGGTATTTAGTTTTATAAGAAGGAGGCGTAGCTTCTTCGCATCACTCCAACTACCGCAGTCAATTTTATATAGGTCTTCATATCTTCGGAAATATTCTTCAAATGTATTATTTTCCGTGTATGAGTAATTATCAATACTGTTCCAAATTGTGTTCTGCGAAAACGTGTCGTCTTTTTCATTTTTTTGGTCACTGCGCGATATTGTTTGTATCAGAAATTCCAATCTTTCATCATACTCCTTTTTGTGTAATAAAAGATTTTGGTTCTGTTCTAATAAAAACTTTTGAAATCTTTCCTCAGTTTGTTGTTGCTGGGAGATTTGGAATTTCCATATTCAACCATTTAGTTTCTGATTTTATTTAGAAAATTAATATTTTCTCATTATCTTATGATTTTATAAGAGTTCTTTTCTTTAAATTAGCGTTTGCTAGGCGCCGTTTTAATTATGAAAAGATTATGAAACTTTTCTTTTTCTCTATATACGCGTATATTCACTTATTTTTTATTTTTTATTTTGAAAATTAATATTTTCTCGTTATTTAATGAATTTTCAAGAAGTTCTTTTCTTTAAATTAGCGCTGGCAAGACGCTGAGTTTTAGTTATGAAAAGATTATGTAATGTTCTTTTCTTATACACGTTTTTAATTTTAACGAAGAGAAAAAAATCTGTTTCACAATTAATTCTTTCTGCATTTTAAAAAATTTCAGTACAAGTCGGAAAAGAGAGAGAGAAAATAAAACTGACCTTTTTTTTTATCGTGCGTCTTTTTTTTTTTTAATGTGTGTTCGTCAAAAAAAAACTCGCTGTGACGTTCGTCTAAAAAAAAACAATGCTCGCTTCCTTCGTGTTCGGTATTTTTTTTTTTTGTTAGTTTTCCAACCCAGAGAAAAACAAACGCGCATTCAATTTCAGTTGGTTTTTTTTCGATAAGCAGTTTTCAAAATTAGAGCACAACATGTCCATTTCAGTTTTCTTTTTCTTAAAAGAAAACAATTTTCTCGCACTTAAGAATTCAACGTGTTTTTTTGTTTTCAGTTGAGTTCCCTTTTCTTCTTTCGACCGTTCAGCAAAAACCTTTGTTTTTAATGCGTGCGGCTTCCTGCATTAACCGTGTGAGTGCATTTTCACGTGGTATTTTCAGTTTTTTGACCCAAGAGTTCGAATTCCCTCGTCGCCATTTGTTGTGGACCTGGGTAAGGCTGAATGAATGACACAGGAACACAGGGTTTAAATGAACAAAGGTATATATTATATAATAGAAAGAAAGAGATACAAGGAGATGTTGCTCTCAACCGCCATTGCCGGTTTGCCTGGGAAGAAGAGAACAAGTGTCACGTGCTTCCCGTATTTATAAGGTGGACGAGTCCATTAGTTCTCTGTAGGTAGGTACGGCACCATAACAGAAAGATATACTCGTCAATGGTACAAAGAAAATTTAATTCTACTTTATATATATTATTATACACAGCAAAATACAGTGTCACAGATTTAAAGTTTTATCTGTTAATGGTTTTTGTTGAATATCCATGTCGTAGGTATGCACCATTTATAGTTTCAAATAATGAAAAAACATATTCAATAAACTTTGCATCAAATAAAAACAAAACTCTGCTCCAGTGAAGTAAGAAAGATTATTATTATTATTATTATTATTTACTCACTAGGAGTTATCACACTGGTCATCGTCAGTGATCGCCCACTGCCAACAACCTGTGGTATTCCCTGGAGTCTGAGTGACAACCAGTCTCCTCAGACTTCCAGTATGCTCCACCTCTTTTCGTTCATCACCGCTGATGACCTTGCGGTATCGCAACAGCCACCTACCACCGATTTCCCGCTGATAAGGGCCATTGGTCCCCTCTGGGGTCCGAGTGGCAACTAGCCTCCCCAAGGTCCCAGAGCTGTCCGCGCTCTTCGAGTGGAGGTCTGGTTTGCGCTTTCCCTCCTCGACCCTCTGTCCATTATTATTATTATTATTATTATTATTATTGAAGTCATTTTGTTTAATAGCAATAGAATGTGACGTTATATTTATATAGGAAAAGCATATGATTACCTATTTACATACGAATAATATAGAAATAAACAAATTTGACTACTTAAACTTGGTGGTTGAAAAACAATTTGCATGAACTTTTAAATTTAAATCTAATATTCATATTTTGTCAAATGTTGAATAATGTATTTATTTAATAAATTTTATGTAATTTTAAATTTTAAAAAAGAAAAGATCTACATATTACCTATTTTCATTTTCGAACTCGAACAACGATGATAGCAATAATGATGTCTAAATAATGAGCAGCTACAAGCAAGAAAAATTCAAAGAGTTTTCATATTATTCTATACGATCTATAACTCATTGTGTCAAAGTTTGTATATAGTAGACTAGCAGTAAACCCGACGTTGCTCAGGATTGAATACGGAACACTGCTATGTCACTTTTCACTATGCTCATAACACCATATTACATTTTTTATTGCCTCCCACCTCCGTTTCGCCCCCTAATATTGTCGGAAAGAGCTAACATTTTAGAAAACTCTTTGAATTAGTGCCTTGTATATATAGTTTACATTTCATTAAAATCGGATATACATATTTGAAGTTTCAAGGTTTTCTGCCTCATAACTTCTTTAAGTGGGCACTTAGAGATTCGACACCATTTCCATTGTCTTCCCCAGAAAAATTTATACATATGATTTAAATTTCATAAAAATAGTATATATTTAAAGTTTTAAGGGTGATTCTGCTCTTATAGCCACCTTATGAATGCACTGAAAGATTCGTGACCACTTCCATTGTCTTCCCCGGAAAATTTTACACATGAATACACTTTTAGTTTTCATGTAGATTCTCCAATGGTATTACTGTCTAAATGACTACAATAGATCCGATACGATGTGAACTTCGTATAGCCGATTCCATAGTTTGCAACGGTATCCTTTAAGTCCATTGTGCACCCCTAGATTGAAGGGAAGGTTCCAATTACGCCTCTAAATATAATAAGCTGAACTTACCCAGCATAGACCGGGATTCTATTAATATTATTTAAGTTTAAATTTTGAATTAGAAATAATAATAATGTGTAAGTCACAAAGAGATAGAAAAAAAGCTTAAAATCTATGAGAGATAACTGATATATTTACATATATACTGAAATAGGAATTATCTCTCTTACTTTTTTAGCCTTTTAAGTAATTATTTTAAATCATCTCCATTGTAATAATCTTCTTTCCTGGAATAATTATTTTCGGAAAGAAACCGGAGCAGTGTAAAGACAAAAGGAAAGAAATCGCTAGTCAGAATCAAATATTGATATGTCAAATGCATTGCTATAAAGGTCCAACATGGAAAATTCGACGAGATAACATTATATATTAGATAAGTTGATTATTAATAATTGAAATGAGGAGATCAAAGGCACAAGTGTCTGTTCAAATTAATGGGGCTCTATTCGTACTTTTCTGAATTTTTGGAGTTGATGATAGATTTGCTGACAATAGAATCAGCTATGATGTCTTCAAATCCTATCAGATATATTGTGTACATTAAAATCATTAGAAAAGGTATTTACCTTTAGCTATGTGTAAAACATAAGTTTATGTTCAAAGAATTGTATACATCATATTCGGTTTAACGTTCGTTTTACATTGACTTCCAAACTAACCTATCTCTGCACCGGTCTTTATATATTCCTCTTTCTCTCTAGTTCATCCTTATCACTTCCTCCCATGTTGTCCATGACCTTTCCCTGCCAACTGACCCTTCTACCTCACCTGTTCTACATCTACTAACCCAAGCGCTCTCATCCATTCTTTCAATGTGACCAAACGCATGAAAGCTCCTGTTCTGCATACATCATCTTATATTGTGAAGATTTAATCTTCGTCTGAGATCATCAGATCTAAGCCTGTCTTTAAGACGTACATTACACATCCATTATGTCATTTCTCTCCATGTAACGCATGTTTCCAACCTCATTGGATACAAAGAATCATTTACAATTGTGTTTCGGCATTGATTCCCCCCCCCCCTAAAAGAAGGGTTGATATGCCATGAAATAGACAAAAAAGTCATTCTTTCTCTGAAATTTTCATTTTTTAATGGCAAACATTTTTGAAACCAGAAAATGCTTAAAAATCCCTTTTGTGATTGCATTTAGGCGAAAAGGACAAACGTGAATACTGTCTGTCATGTTTTTTTCATGCAAAGGTCACATTGTGAAAATCTATGTTGAAAACCAAATCACATTTGACATTTGAAAAGGACAAACTTCAAACAAACAAATTCAACCGAAAAGAATCATTTAAAAAATAATGGAAATTTTTTCTTGTTTCCAGAAGTAAAAACGATTTATTTTTCTTATGAAATATTTAACCCTTGACCTTTTATCTTTCAGAAGTAGCAGCCTCATGGTTAGGACAAGGTACAAGACACTAAACGAGAAGTTTAATTCAATCAACCATTAGTTAGAGTTTTTCTTCTTTTTATTATTATTTGCACTCACTAGGAGTTCTCACACAAGTTATCGTCAGCTCACTGATAATAACCGCTTGTGTTCCCTGGAGTCTGAGTAACAAGTCTCATCAGAGTTCCAGTACTCTCAACCTATTTTCGATAACCATTGCAAATGACTTTGCGGTATCGCAGCAGCTACTTACCATTAATTTCCTGTTGGTAACGACCGTTGGTCTCCTCTGGGATCCGGGTGGCAATAAGCCTCCTCAAGGTTCCAGCACTCTCCGCACTCTTCCAATGGAAGTCTGGTTAGTGCTCTCCCTCCTCGGTCTTCCCAACCTCCTTGACCCTTCACGACTATTTTGTGAGGTATCAGCTGAGGCTTGTGCCATCACTTTGGGGGAGGGGGCTATTAGTTTACTAAGTTTCTTGTAGTTTTTGTTCCTTAGGTTCATGTGTAGGGTTCTTCCTCTGGTTTTGTTTTCTTCCTGTTGTAACATCCACGTGACTGGTTACCATTCGTAGCTTATGCAGGTTGGTTTCCACATTCGAGGATGTTCCTTAAGATTGCAGCTGCTTTTATTATTGCCGCCATTTGTATGGTCTCAGTGATCCCAGTCTTGTTTCCAGATTTTTGGGACTGTTCCGAGTGCTCCTACAATTATTTGTATTATATTAACTTTCTTCATGCTCCATATCTCTTTCAGTTCTCTTGCAAGTTCCGTGTATTTGCTTCGTTTTTCCGTCTCCTTGATCTTCACTGCAAAATCTACGACTTGGTAGGATTTTTACTTCTTGTTGACTATAATGATATCCGGTCTCCTTGCTTGTATGAGTTTATCTGTTTGCACTTCCATGTCCCAGAGGATTTTGTTGTTTTTGTTTTCCAGTACTGTCTCTGGTTTATTTATATTTATCCTGTTCGCCTAGCGCCCTTATCTCCTCCAGTTTTCCCTTTTTCATCTCTAGCAGTGCACACTTCTCCATTCCAAATTCCATTTGAATGTGCTGGCTGAAGATTCTGGTTGTATTTATCAGTTTTTCCAGTTTCTTTTTGCTTTTTGCAAACAGCTTCAGGTCGTCCATGGAAATGAGATGGTTTATTATTATTATTATTATTATTATTATTATTATTATTATAGTCTCAACTTTTGGATATTTTTAGTTGAAATTTTCTTTTTTGAACATTAATCCATTTCCTTTGACTTTAAAAATTCAAGCTGTACCTTAACACTTTCGCTGTTCCTAACAGGCAAGCCTTTTGTAGAATCAAGATCTAAAATGGGAATTAGTTAGACTATAGAAATATAAAAAAGTAAAGGTGATTCCTATTTTAATTGGAATGCTTGGAACCATAACGAAAAGCTACCATAAATGGCTTAAACAGATTGACGAGACAATTCTCGTGTTCTTTCTCCTGCACTCTGGTATCGAAGGGGCAGGCTATATCAATGATTAATGAAAATGAAGTTCAACATTGTCGTTCTCCTGTACCACTTCTGACTTATGTTCATACCACTTCTCATTGTGGTCCAATTCATAAAGTTTGCATATATTCTAGTGTAGTATCTGAGCGAATTTGTCATGTCTCCATTTTTCATACTGATGTTGTGCTAGCATAGGGCATTCAGATACAATATGCGCTAAGGTTTCTTCCCTTTCATTAGACAATCGGCATATCAGTGATTCTGCAGTTTTGTCAATGTAATGTTTGATGGACCTAGTGCAAGTGGCTTGCTCCTGGGCTGCCATTAAGGTGCTCTCAGTAGATCTTTTGAGATCACCCCTGATCAACCAATTCCAGTTGTCATTATCTGTAAATGCAGTATTCTGTGTACTTTCTTTCCAAACAATTTTAACTCTCTCTCTTGTAACCTTTGATTCTTTTTCACCCTGGTTCTTAGTATTTCCTCTTTTATCACTTCACGAAAAAGAATCTTCTTCTTCTTATTCTTATTATTATTATTATTATTATTATTATTATTATTATTGCTGTTATTATTGTTATCTATCATCCACCAATGAATGGGTCATACACCAAAATGCTATGCGTCATCTACAACATATCATGGCAAGACCATATAACAAAGTGCTCTATGGTTGCCCTCCACACATATCTGCAATTGTTCAACATTGACTTTTAGCACTAGCTGAACATGTATCTCAACATGATGAACCTGCTGGAAAAGTGTTTCTGTGGTCTCTAGAGGTCAGGCGACAAGGCAGGTGGTCTCATATTACAATCACGACTCTTCTGGAAAAAGACACTGGACTCTCAGAATTGGAGCTTCTGGACGTAATGTGTGAGTGAGTATCATAGTGTACGAACTTAGTGAATATTTCACCATTAATTGATGGATGACTCAAGACAAGATTATAATTAATTGTCCCAGCAGTTCACAGAGTAAAGCTGAAAGACACAAAAGAAAACTAATTAAATAAGTAAAGACATGGAACCTGCCACCGAGCTGAAGGGAATATGAAGTATAACTTAAATACCAATAAGTGTAGGATTACTTGGTACAGTTCTGAAAACGTCTGGAAGAAATTGGAATCCAAGGAATGATTAATACTAAACAAACCAGGGCATTGACGAAAACTGACAAAATATTAAGGAAGATTCTCAACTGCAGAAACTAACCCACATAGCTAGATGATACTGACCAACTACAGGTAAGTTGAAATAAAATAACACTTTGTAAACACGATTAGAAATATTAATAGAATATACTAAGACCAACAAATTCCACTGAAACTGATTATATTTTATTGTTTTACTTATTGATAAATTTTATATTTGTCCCTATTTCTTATCAAATCCTTTTTCTTATATGAATTTTCTATTTGTTTCATTTTATTTGGGAAATTAAAGTGTTATAACGGTTATGGTTTGAATGAATTGCTCAGTTTCTTATGGATTCCAAATGTTGATTTATAGCCAAATTATGTCCTCTTTTTGGTTACATTTGCAATACAATATTATTTAGTAGCAGAGAAACATTCAGAAAATGAAAGTACCGGGTTTGGTGTGAAACTAGAAAACACCAAGCCTTGTTAATTTAAAATTCATGAATAAATTTTCAAGATATCATGTAGACAAATAAACAAACAGACACACGACAAACAATTGAAATAAAACACAACCTCTGTCTTTCTAGGCAAGTATACTGAATTGTGCGATACATTTTCATTCAAAAGTATCAAGAATTTCTTTTAGAATTCTATTTTTAATTCCGTCCATACTTTCTCTGGATAAAATATATTTTATTAGATTTAAACAGAATTTCTCATCAACATATGATTCAATGTCATTGGATCTATTTTGTGGCTTAATTCTGTTCCACTGTACCATAGTGTCATCCAATATTGACAAAATAATCTACATTATATTTTTTTATTGTCAGCTCTGCTCTCTCAACTTTCTCTTCCAATGTTCTTCTTCTTCTTCTTTTTCTTCTTCTTAACTATCACCAATCTTCTAACATTGCTAAAAGAAAAAAACAATGCTTCTCATTCGTCTTTTTCTTTATATTCTCTCTCCTCTTTCCCATAATTCATCTCTTCCCAAAGCCGCTTTTGTCTATTCTTAATAGATTCTTCACAAAAGAAGACTATTTTTGTCATGACAGTTTTTTTCCATGAGACAAGTATGATAAGCGTCCAGTGAGATGTTCGAGTCTGTGTTACTTTCATCATGTAAAACCACACATATCTCTCTTATATTTTGGTATGCAGCTATGTTTATTTGTTGTGGTCTCTTGGTTATTCCGTTTATTGTTGGTGTCCCTTACTTTTCGTCTGCTAGTGTTGTATCACTCTGTCTTTGTGTATGCTTATCACATTTGTCTGCGTGTGTGTATGCTGTGTCATTTCCGCTCCATTTGTACAAGCATGACACTTTTCTCTGCTGGGTCGAGTACTGGAGTCACTACTGAAATTGACAAAACAAGTCTACATTTTTGAATAGATATGTTTACGATTTTGGATTCCATCATAAGTGCGCAGTAGAAGCATACAGTTTACAAAAGGTACAATTATATCAGCAGAAAATGGTACAAGGCCAATAAAAAATTACATTTGTTTATTGTTTCAAACAAAACTAGAAATAGAGAGAGATTAATGATCACGGAGTGCACTTCTCTGGTTGTTTCTCATCCTAACCTTCTCCTGACTGGTCATCTCTCTACTGTTCACTCATTAACTAACCATGTTATATCGACTGTTGTCATTTTTCTTTCTATGTGTTTATTAGAATCCTACATAGCTGAACTCTCTCTCCTCCTTCCCATAATTTATCATGTCTATATGCTTAATAGGATCCAACAAGGCCGAACTAAAGCTGTGTCTATGTCATCAATCTCAGGCTATATCTATGCTTACCAAACCCTGTTACGTAAACACCTAACATCTTTCTAAGACTCTTTCTATAACTCCTCGCCTCCCTCACTGTCTGTTGTTTCACCACTCGCTTTTATTTTATATTGTATGTATCACTCTCAATTCCGCCTCTCTTTTTCACTCTTTATCTATCTATCTACTATCTATAATAATACTAAATCTGAATCAATCATCGTTTATTACTCAAAGGGTTTTCCTTATATATTTTAATCAAATAAAATATATATTTAAATGTTTCTTCAAATTTAGTATTGGGTTATGCTTTAAAACTTCTATTTTAATTATTCTAATAAGTTGTAATTTTCAATTAACTCAACAAGTTTAGGTTATTTAACCACTCACTCTTATCTTATACAGTGTCTATCACTCCCTTTGTCAGTGTTAAATAGAATCCAATGTGGCACAACTAAAGTTGTATCTATTTCATCAATCTCAAACTATGTGGCTCCGGTATCAAGGACCTTTACAATATGCATCATTTTGGGCAGGAAAGAACTTAATATCTGGTGAAGAAAGTGAATCCAAACATCACAATGAAAGATGTTCAGGATGTAGTTGAACACTGTAGGGAGTGTCAATCCATTGACCCTGTGCCATCCAGAATAGAAAAAGGGGAGCTGCATGTAGCAGACAATTGGAGGCGACTGACCATTGATATCACGCATTACAGCCATGAACTGTATTTAACTATGATTGACTGTGGATCTGGGAGAGTAGCAATATGGCGAAATATTAGAATAGAAACAGCAGAAGAGATAAAGAGAGTTTTTGAGGCAGTGTTTATGGAAAAGGGAGCAGTAGAAGTGGTCCTAATGGACAACGATATGTTCTTCCGCTCGGAGGTCTTTAGAGAGCTGTGTGAGAAGTGGGGTGTTAGGCAATATTTTAGATCAGCGTATCGCCCAAGTGACAATGGAATCATAGAGGGGCACCATCGAACTATAAAAGCTGCTGCAGCAAGAGGCCAAATTTGGCCCCAAGAAGCGGTCTTTTGGTATAACATGGTGCCAAAGGCTGGCCAAGACGAAACGTCAGTGCCACATCGATCTGTTTTAATGTATGAATGGCAACATTCACTGGCAATAACGGAGAGAGTGGAACAGGGGCAAGTGAAAATCATGGTGGGTGAGGAGGTGTGGGTGAAACCGCCGAATGTCAGATGTACAACCCACTTGGGAAGACGAACTGTAACTGACGTACTATCTAAAAACAACTTGTCAGTTAACACAGGGCCTCGTCACATATTAGATATACAGAGAGTTTCCTAACCATCAGATGGAGATGTTGTTGAAGTCCCCCAAGAAGAACCCATATGAAGATCGCAACGAAGACGGCCGGTGTGGATGTTGGATTATGAAACCAATTATTGATCTTTAAGATCAAGGAGAGCGTGTGGTTTAGTCGTCAATTGAGTTATCCCCCCTTTGCAGATTGGCTGTTTGGAGTCTCTGAAAGTAAGATGCTCTGGTTGTTAGTCAATTTGCATAGGCGGTGGGTTGATTAGTATAAGAACTGTATTCTTTGGATTGAAGAGTTGAGTTCTTCAGACAGCAGAATGAAGTGGAGCTGAAAATCGGTTGAACATTTTTTTATATAAACTTTCTCTTACTGATAGACCACAATCTGTACTTAGCAAATCCGGTTACATAAACACTTAGCATATTGTTATACCACTTGCGACTACATAGTCATATTATATTTCATTCCTTATAGCTGAAACACGGACACGCCAAATATTTACAATGCCATTTTATTGATGCTCTTTCACAACAAGATTATTAGTCGCAGAATAGAACCCTTAATTAATATTTTTCTTCTCGGTTGGCCAGTTGGCCTCTGCATAATTTCACCAGTCAACACTTACCGTGACTTAACTATAACTATTTCAAAGTTGCCCACTTCCTTATATGGAATTCAGCTCCACGAATGAAACCATCTGGAATCTGGCAGACCATATTCTTTATAAAACCTGAAGGTTTCTGTTGAAAAAAATGTTTGCATCAAACTAAGATATTAACTACAACAACACTGGTTGATAAAGATACAGCATTAAATATTTAAAAAAAAACATTGAAATGCATGTGTTTTTATGTTTGCTTATGAACATCCTCGCTTCAACCTAGGTACGTAGAGATGAAGAGTATTTTGGAGCTAGTAGAGGATGTTAAATAAGAGTTTTAACCCACAAATACTGAAATAACGTTACTATCTTATCTGCTATTTTTTTCTTATTAAATTGATTTTTCTAAGTAGGATTTTTAAAGTTCGTTGGATTGAAACAAAAAAATGTGTAAATCACGTAAGAGTTTTCTCAAACTCCCAAAGGGTAAAACAAACAAAAATATTAAAAGAAAAAATAATCCAACTCGGTCTGATTCGAGCAACCAACCTTTCATTTAACAGCTAAAGCTGCTGACCGTCGAGCCACGAAGGATAGCCAATTTAAAGGAGCCGAAACGAATGTATAGTTTAAGGAGAAAAGAAAAGAACAGAACAGATTTACAATAATTAGTGTGTGTGTTTGAGAAAAAGAGAGAGGGAGGGAGAGAGAGAACGAGAGACAGAGAGAAAGGGTATTTATTTTTCCGTGTTTAATAAATTAATAAAGAAAATGATTGTTTATTATTTAAATTATTTTTTTAATACAGAAGTATGAGTTAATAATAATGGTAATTTTTCCATTAAATTTGTTTTCTAGTGATAGCTTTACTCGGATGAAACCGGGTTATTCGGCTGGTGAATATGGACGAAGTGTGTCTTATTAAATTTATTACCCAGTGTTTTGGATGACGGTAAGGGGGCATCTAAGTCAGGGGGTAAATTCTATTCCAACTTCCTCTGAATTTGAATAATGAAAAACAAATATCAAATGGGATTAAATATTAAAATTTAAAAAATCGATTGGAAGTACAATTCTTTATTTTTTTTTTAGAACACAGGCCAATATTTGCCCTATCTAATTGACGAAACAGATGGTTAAATTTGAAATATGATGTTTGTATTGGAAAGGGTTGCAGTCTACTTGAAATGGATTAAACATTAGTTTGTTGAATAGTTTCATGATTCAATCAGCAGTGTTTTGTTTGTAGCAAAGGTTATCAGCATTGGTGCTTGGAACAGTTTTTGCTGATGATGTTGTCATTGTTAAGTGATCAGAATCCTGCATAAAGCTCACGAAAATCAGATCGTACCGCGACATTGTCTGGTCTGCATGAAGTCCTCTTCGTTGATCACAGCTATTTTTTACACCTTCAAGATTTTAGGTTTTAACCTTCGATACCGAGAGCAGCAAGGCTTAGTGGTTGTATGCAAAGTCGGGGAAGGTTTGAGCAAGAACACACAAAGGAATGGTGCAGAAGCAATGTTGCCACCATAACTTTAGTAATTTGCTGTTCCGCTCCTGACACGTCTTTTCTTACCACATGCAGAGGCTGCAACGACAAGAGGACGACAGATCCTGATGCCGACTTCTCCTGTTAGCTGGAGTACTCTAACACTACCCCATACAGTGAGAACAGCAACGGCTCAGCGGTTGTATGCAAAGTTGGGGAAACACCCAAAGGAATGATGCAGAAGCAACGTTGCCACCTTCACTCCATTGATTTTAGGTTCCGTGTCTGACACGTTTTTGGCTTGCCACATGCAGAGGCAGAAACGACCAGAAGACGACAGATCCTGATGCCGACTTCTCCTGGATTTTCTCCAGAGCCCTGTTAGCTGGGTTACTCTAACACTACCACGTCACCACTCCCCTACTACGGTGAGGAAGGATAAAACTTTAGGGGTTGCTGCTGTTGATGTGCTGCAGATAGAATGGGAGCTGCTGCTATTGACTCTTGTTACTAGATTGGTGCGGACAATATAATTGCTGCTTATTGTAGTAGCTGTAGAACGCTAGAGAACGGGTTGGTCGTCGTTGTGATGGCGGAATTAGCATATCGCTCAGTGGTAAGACTGTGAGACAAGTACCAAGTGACTGGCGAGTGTTAAAACGTCTTTGTGTTACACTGCTGTTGATACGAACGTCTTGATGACACGTGATTGGTCAGAGAACAGGGAGAAGTGTGCAGAGAAGAAATTGTGTCTATCTCTGCCATACGTGCCGAAGCTGTGGAAAGATTAAAACTCGGTTTTGTTGCAAAGAGTGACGAGCTATAAATGGAGTACGACACGTCCACCTATCTCTATGAGACCGCCTGTCATTGCTCGGTCTGATCTGCTAGTCTGTCATGCTGAAGTTTGAAATAGCATTTTTAGACGTATCCACACATCTCTGTAAGCGCATCAATCCATTACATGGTCCTATCTGCTAGTGTGCTGTGCTTAAATTTAAAATAACATTTTGAGATTCGTCTACTCATCTGTATAAGTGCGTCAGTCCTATGGCACGGCTGTCGTAATAACCAAGCTAATGCACTGGAAAATGACGTCATACTCTAAAGTAGTGAACGAGATCTGTCGAACAGTCAGATTATCAACGTTTTGACCCCTCTGTTCACTTCAAAATTCATCAAAATTCAGGAAATTAACCAATTTTAATGAGATTTTCAGGATTTATTAATTAATGATTACTTTATTAGAAATATTAGTGCAAATGTGTTATTTCATGTAATTTGTGGAGGCTAGACAGCAAACATTAAATTAATACATAATAATAAAATGGTGTTGTCGTAAATATTTGAATTTTTAAAGCATGAATATTTTTCGTTGAAAAATAATTGGTCTGATTTAATATTCATTCTTTGAATAAGTTTATTCTTTCCGAATTATTTTTAATATTTGAGTTGATTGTTATGACACCATGATCTACATCGAATGAAAATATCTCTTTGTTAATAAACAGAAGAAAAAGAAGACACATCCCTATTTTTAAGCAGTTTTATTCTTTATATATACATTTCATTATCATTAGTTTTAGTTGAATAATTTGATAAGAGTTGCTCTCATTTCCGAACAGAATAAATGATGTTTCTTGATTCTCTCATTAATCCAGAATGCTGAATACTCAGCAATTTCAATTTCTAGCAATTAAAATACTTTTGTATTTCTATTATACCAAACCCGGAATTCTCTAGCGCCATGATACACCGAAAAAAGAAAATATTTGGTCAACAGCAGACAATCCTGGATGTTTTTAACTGAAAAGTAAATCAAACATGAAAGATTATGAATTCAGT
Source organism: Sepiola atlantica (assembly GCA_963556195.1). NCBI lineage: Eukaryota > Metazoa > Mollusca > Cephalopoda > Sepiida > Sepiolidae > Sepiola > Sepiola atlantica. The sequence continues at coordinate 75,379,845 of OY744526.1, read as the reverse complement.
AAAGTAACACAAAATCAATAATTCAAAATAATTAATCAATAGAACATTTATTGAAAAATTGTGTTTTTTTTGTTTCTCTTTTTTGCAAAACGAACAGTTTATTTACAATAATGTAAAAATGTATAATAAATTAAAACAGTGATTTTTGGGCGGGGGGAGGGGGGTCAAACGGACAACTTTTTAGAAATTAAAATTTGTGAAAACGAACAGTTTCTTTGAATATGTGATTTTTTTTTCAAAACAAACAGTTTATTTACAATATATTATTATTTGAATATCTCGCTTATTTCGTTTGATTTTTGCACACATTTTGGATGAAATTTATTAATTCGTCTTAAATAGTATTTTTTATCCCGAAATAAAATTTTAATTTATTTTTTAAAGACTTGAAAATGAACTTTAATGCAATGCCTTAATCGTTGGTGGCTATGTTGTAATTTCCTACTTTCTTTCGCGCTTGATATCTATAAAAAAGAAAATACATTTGAAAAAAGGAACAAGTTAACAATGATTTCCAAGTGAATAAATAATCATTAGTGGGCAGTCTGCTTGTTCTGATGACTTGCTGAAAAAAGATGGACTCTAATGCAGGCGCTTCAGCTCCTTTGGCAATTCCGGTTCTCATTGATAGTAGTTCTTACCTTACTATTGATGACGTTACCAGAAAACCTGGACTCAGTAAACTAGCTTGGGTTATTACGGCGGCTGTGCCTATGGTAGGTTCGAACTATATATCTTTCATGATTAATTTAAAAAAACAATTTTTATTTATGTATCTACCTCTATATATAATGCATCTGTCTGTTAGTCAATCCAATCTGCTAGTGTGTCATGCTAAAGATTTTGTCCGTCTGTTCATCAGTCACAACATTTTTAAACGTAATAAATACATTGCGAAATTTGTCACATTTGGAAATATCAGAGATATTTACTACTTTTAGAAATGGAAGATATTGCATTAATAGTAAATAATAAACTCGCAACAAATAAAACAGATGCCATGACCGGAAATCGAAACCGAGATCTTCAGATTATCAGTCTGAGGTTCTACCAACAGAACTATTTGAACTTACTTATAAATAGAGCTAGATTATTATTATTTTATTTGGTTAATGTAATAATAATAATATTTGGCGTGACGTCATAGATTTTTGATTTAATTAATTAAAAAATAAACGATAATAAAAATAAATGAATGGAAGAACATTATCAATAGTGTTGGAAATTATTTTAATTGTCCCAAACGGTTTATTTTGCTTTAACTACGTATACGCGTTAAAAAGAATTTAATATTTTTGCTAGTGTTTAAAATTGCATTTTCGATGCGTCCGGTTATCTCTACGCATGGCTAACTCCGTTGGTCAGTCATATCTGCTATTCTGCATTACTAAGTCTGAAATAAGATTTTTAGATACGTCCGTCTCTCTATATAAGTGCGTCAATCCTTTGGTCAGTCGTATCTGCTTAAGTTTGAAACGGTATTTTCATTGTTTAATACACAGATTGAATGGACGTATGGTGAGAACAGACGTTTTTTTTCCTCTGATTTTAAAAGGGATTTTATTATAATTTTGTTTTTGACTAGAAAAATTAACTGAACAACAAGAAAAGAAACATAAGAAATTATGCCCTTTTAAAGAAAACCAAAATCAAAGTCTCTGCTAAATTAGACACTTGCTTTTCTGAATCAGAGAATTCTTCAGATTTACTGGAGAATCGGTTTTTAATGCAAGTAGTTATACAGAGAAACTGGCTGAAAATAGAATCCTTTATTCATTGGAAAGGGAACCGTATTTGGATGAAGATTGATGCTGACAAGATGGTTGTAAACCAAAGTACCGTTGCTGATGATGATAAACATCCTTCTCTTCTCGTTTTACATCACTCCCTCTCTCTCTCTCTTTCTATCGCTCTATCTATCTTCTTCCCTCTCTCCCTCCCTCCCTCTATCCATCCTCTATCCCTCTCTTTCCTTCTCTTTCCCTCTCTCTTCGAGGCTGAGGTAAATATTTCAGTGGATACGACTTGAAGCCTGCCATCTTTTATTCATTTCAAATAGCGGGAATGAAGCTGTCGTCCAGATGTTCCAATTCTGACCATTGCAGCGAGATCTCAGTTGTTGGATTTGGTACGGAAGACCAAAATGGCACTCACATGATTCCATGAAAACAAAGTGGCTTCTAAAAGGAGCGAAACTGAAATCGAATCCAATAAATTGGAAAACACGTTTTGTACAATGAGTAAACACTGATAACATGTGCACACATGCACGCATATCAAGTATCTGTCTACATGTTAATGCATATTCATGTATGTAAATTAAAATACCACGAACCAGTAAACATATACGCTTGCAAGTTCATGCATACGAACCATACACGTGCATGTCGATATGTATATAGGTAGACACTAAGAAATGCCTGCACAGATGTTAACTTGATTCATATCGTACTAATAACTTTTAAGCTTAACAAAAAAAAATTAGAAGATGCATTTATTCAATCGGCACATTTAGCATCGAAAATACCATTTATATATTTCAATCATAACAGACCAACAAAACTTCTATTTCAAACTTAAACGTAACACACCGGACAAAATTCCATTTTAACTATAACAGACCGACAAAGAATCCATTTTAAACTTAAGCATAGCAAAACAGAGAAAATGCTATTTTAATCATAACAGACCGACCGACGAAACATCTATTTTAAACTTAAGCATAAAAGGCTATAATAAATGCTATTTTAATCATAGCATCTCGGCAAAAACTCCACTTTAAAGTTAAGCATAAAAGGCTATAATAAATGCTATTTTAATCATAGCATCTCGACAAAAACTCCACTTTAAAGTTAAGCATAAAAGGCTATAATAAATGCTATTTTAATCATAGCATCTTGACAAAAACTCCACTTTAAAGTTAAGCATAAAAGGCTATAATAAATGCTATTTTAATCATAGCATCTCGACAAAAACTCCACTTTAAAGTTAAGCATAAAAGGCTATAATAAATGCTATTTTAATCATAGCATCTCGACAAAAACTCCACTTTAAAGTTAAGCATAAAAGGCTATAATAAATGCTATTTTAATCATAGCATCTCGACAAAAACTCCATTTTAAACTTAAGCATAAAAGGCTATAATAAATGCTATTTTAATCATAGCATCTGGACAAAAACTCCACTTTAAAGTTAAGCATAAAAGGCTATAATAAATGCTATTTTAATCATAGCATCTCGACAAAAACTCCATTTTAAACTTAAGCATAAAAGGCTATAATAAATGCTATTTTAATCATAGCATCTCGACAAAAATTCCATTTTAAACTTAAGCATAAAAGGCTATAATAAATGCTATTTTAATCATAGCATCTGGACAAAAACTCCACTTTAAAGTTAAGCATAAAAGGCTATAATAAATGCTATTTTAATCATAGCATCTCGACAAAAACTCCATTTTAAACTTAAGCATAAAAGGCTATAATAAATGCTATTTTAATCATAGCATCTCGACAAAAATTCCATTTTAAACTTAAGCATAAAAGGCTATAATAAATGCTATTTTAATCATAGCATCTGGACAAAAACTCCACTTTAAAGTTAAGCATAAAAGGCTATAATAAATGCTATTTTAATCATAGCATCTCGACAAAAACTCCACTTTAAAGTTAAGCATAAAAGGCTATAATAAATGCTATTTTAATCATAGCATCTCGACAAAAACTCCATTTTAAACTTAAGCATAAAAGGCTATAATAAATGCTATTTTAATCATAGCATCTCGACAAAAACTCCATTTTAAACTTAAGCATAAAAGGCTATAATAAATGCTATTTTAATCATAGCATCTGGACAAAAACTCCACTTTAAAGTTAAGCATAAAAGGCTATAATAAATGCTATTTTAATCATAGCATCTCGACAAAAACTCCATTTTAAACTTAAGCATAAAAGGCTATAATAAATGCTATTTTAATCATAGCATCTCGACAAAAATTCCATTTTAAACTTAAGCATAAAAGGCTATAATAAATGCTATTTTAATCATAGCATCTGGACAAAAACTCCACTTTAAAGTTAAGCATAAAAGGCTATAATAAATGCTATTTTAATCATAGCATCTCGACAAAAACTCCATTTTAAACTTAAGCATAAAAGGCTATAATAAATGCTATTTTAATCATAGCATCTCGACAAAAACTCCATTTTAAACTTAAGCATAAAAGGCTATAATAAATGCTATTTTAATCATAGCATCTCGACAAAAACTCCATTTTAAAGTTAAGCATAAAAGGCTATAATAAATGCTATTTTAATCATAGCATCTCGACAAAAACTCCATTTTAAACTTAAGCATAAAAGGCTATAATAAATGCTATTTTAATCATAGCATCTCGACAAAAACTCCATTTTAAACTTAAGCATAAAAGGCTATAATAAATGCTATTTTAATCATAGCATCTGGACAAAAACTCCACTTTAAAGTTAAGCATAAAAGGCTATAATAAATGCTATTTTAATCATAGCATCTCGACAAAAACTCCATTTTAAACTTAAGCATAAAAGGCTATAATAAATGCTATTTTAATCATAGCATCTCGACAAAAATTCCATTTTAAACTTAAGCATAAAAGGCTATAATAAATGCTATTTTAATCATAGCATCTGGACAAAAACTCCACTTTAAAGTTAAGCATAAAAGGCTATAATAAATGCTATTTTAATCATAGCATCTCGACAAAAACTCCATTTTAAACTTAAGCATAAAAGGCTATAATAAATGCTATTTTAATCATAGCATCTCGACAAAAACTCCATTTTAAACTTAAGCATAAAAGGCTATAATAAATGCTATTTTAATCATAGCATCTCGACAAAAACTCCATTTTAAACTTAAGCATAAAAGGCTATAATAAATGCTATTTTAATCATAGCATCTCGACAAAAACTCCATTTTAAACTTAAGCATAAAAGGCTATAATAAATGCTATTTTAATCATAGCATCTCGACAAAAATTCCATTTTAAACTTAAGCATAAAAGGCTATAATAAATGCTATTTTAATCATAGCATCTGGACAAAAACTCCACTTTAAAGTTAAGCATAAAAGGCTATAATAAATGCTATTTTAATCATAGCATCTCGACAAAAACTCCATTTTAAACTTAAGCATAAAAGGCTATAATAAATGCTATTTTAATCATAGCATCTCGACAAAAACTCCATTTTAAACTTAAGCATAAAAGGCTATAATAAATGCTATTTTAATCATAGCATCTCGACAAAAACTCCATTTTAAAGTTAAGCATAAAAGGCTATAATAAATGCTATTTTAATCATAGCATCTCGACAAAAACTCCATTTTAAACTTAAGCATAAAAGGCTATAATAAATGCTATTTTAATCATAGCATCTGGACAAAAACTCCACTTTAAAGTTAAGCATAAAAGGCTATAATAAATGCTATTTTAATCATAGCATCTCGACAAAAACTCCATTTTAAACTTAAGCATAAAAGGCTATAATAAATGCTATTTTAATCATAGCATCTCGACAAAAATTCCATTTTAAACTTAAGCATAAAAGGCTATAATAAATGCTATTTTAATCATAGCATCTGGACAAAAACTCCACTTTAAAGTTAAGCATAAAAGGCTATAATAAATGCTATTTTAATCATAGCATCTCGACAAAAACTCCATTTTAAACTTAAGCATAAAAGGCTATAATAAATGCTATTTTAATCATAGCATCTCGACAAAAACTCCATTTTAAACTTAAGCATAAAAGGCTATAATAAATGCTATTTTAATCATAGCATCTCGACAAAAACTCCATTTTTAAACTTAAGCATAAAAGGCTATAATAAATGCTATTTTAATCATAGCATCTCGACAAAAACTCCATTTTAAACTAAAGCATAAAAGGCTATAATAAATGCTATTTTAATCATAGCATCTCGACAAAAACTACATTTTAAACTTAAGCATAACAGACCAGGGAAAATGCTATTTTAATCATAACAGACCAACCAAAGTTCTATTTCAAACTTAAGTACAACAGTAGACCGATGGACAGACAGAGCCGCTTATAGAGATGCGTAGACGCATATAAAAAAAACACTATTTCAAATTTAAGCATGACCCACAAACGAAACTTTAACATTTTTTTGACAATGGTTCACTACCTAACAAGGCCAAAATCCACCCGACGATAAGGTTTAATGAGACTGAATGATTGAACAGTGCTATGAAAGGATTGAGAACGATGTTTGATTAATTGAGAGGACGACCTGACAGATATTTGTTGATATTGAACTTGAAAACGACCATGTTGTAGTCTGTAGGGAAGCAGTCTTACTTTATTGAATAATCTTCAAAGAATCTTCGCACGCATTCTGGATGCACAATCCTTCTATTAAAAAATGTGGTCTTTTGCCAATCTTTCCACCGTTAGCAAAGGAAATTCTATATCGCTGTGGATATGATCACTCGAGCGCTTTGGAAGCCTATTAGAAGGTCTTTTAGCGTGAAACTAGTTCGTTCTTCTTTTCTTGATAAGCTTGTTGTTTCGAAACCCAATAGTTTCTTTAATTTGGGCTATCCTACGGCGATCAAAACTAGTTTTCCCGACTATCGTTCGCAGATAGCCATTTTCAAATACAGAGAACCTGCATTCATTCTTTACTTTTAACATCACAGTCTCAGAAGCCTATGTAGTTATTGGAACCACAAGTGCATAGTTAAGTCTAACTTTCAAAGCGTAAGACAAATCTTTTCTGTTCCAGATATTGCATTGTCCATTGTTTCTTCTGTATCGTGGTTCCTTCTTTTTCAGGAACGTGTTGTCGTTTCGTCGGTTGTTTAAATCTTCCTGTTGTCAGCTTCTTCTCGCCATCATGTGGTCCCTTGTTCGAACCCGTTGTCTGTATAACTTTGTTGAGTTATAGTAAAAAGATTTAAATCTAGTAAGAAGACAATTTTATGTGAGAAAGAGACAGAAATCTTAACCTAAAGTAATTATTAGATAGATAGAGAGAGACAGAGACAGACAGACAGACAGAAAGACAGACAGACAATTGCCGGATGCGATCCTCAACAGTTTTGTCATCGTTAAGACATTTTGTCAGCGACCATTCACATCAAAGTCCAAACTCAGTCTCCTTTCAAATCTAACCGTTCTTCCTCACATTCGTCCCACGTGACATCATATCCGTAGACCCCTCTCCGCATATCGTTCTGAGCCTTGATCACTTCTGACCTCACCTGTCAAGTCTTCTCTTGGTGTCAGATCATTCCAGAATACCCTTAAAAAAATAACGATAGAGTAAAGACTAGCAACGTCTCTTCTGTGAGAAAGAGGCTGTATGGAAGAGAAGAGACATCGGCCACTAGATTTCAAAGTCAGTTTTATCATCTGTCAAGGCAGTAAAATGGTGCTCGTAGCAGCACAATTCCAGATGTACCAACAGTACTCCATCTTAGGACGTATTTGACTCTTATTGAAGCAGAAGATTGCGTCAGAGGTCAGATACATTCTGGGGTGGTAGAATGATCCAACCATTTTTCCAGCAACCGTAGAAAGGGATTTGAGGGGAACTATAGATTTGTATTCTAACCGATCGCTGTGGAGGCAAGTGGAGCGACCGGCCAAATCACATGGGATTTCTTCAATCACCTTGGTCTATAATTACAAGCCACACCGGCAACCATCATGAATTTACTTGGCTCTATAAGCGCTTCTCCATCGCTATTATTCATTGGAATGCCTTGAGTCTGCTCTCGGCCTGCCAACTTAGCAGGACATCCAATGGAACTTACTGATATTCCGAATATACGCTTTTTAAATTTGATGGTTGAAAAAGATTTTCATAAATTTTAAAATTTAAATCTAATATTCATATTTTTTCAAATGTTGAATTATGTATTTATTGAATAAATTTTCTCTTCAATATTTTAAGTAGGGCTGAGTGTCATGATTCTTCTTGGACCCCTTTTAAAATCCGAATAAATTGGACCCTTAAATACTTCAAATCAAATACATACTATAGTGTTGAAAACGGTGTGTAAATCAGTTCACTTGATTGAAGTTGTGGGAATAAAAGAATGTTCATTTCATTAGAATTCCATAAAAGGATCGAAATTTTCAAACATTTTTAGAATCAGAATAATTTCTTAAAATTTAGCTATGGTTTAAATCACATTAGACACAGAGATGAAAAAATCAGTTAAGAACTCTTTTATAAAGAAGACGAATATGACCCCAACCCATTACAACAATCTGTATAGGTAGGCGATCTTTTTTTTTACGAATGAGTCAGCACTTATCAAGGTCAAAAGGGACTCGAGGATAAGGTTTAATTAGATGGATAGACTTGTCAATTGAATGGTGACAAATATTATGAGAGGATTGAAAATGGTGAATGGAATGAACAAAGTTTGATTACTTATGAGTACGGTGTATGGCAAGATACTTACAGCTCCTATGTCGCATACCCGAAACGTAGTTTGCAAATTTTCGCACATCTTTTTTTTCCAGATAAATAGAGGTTCTGAATTAAAGGGGACAAAAAGTGACAAAAATAATGCAAGTGATAAAACAAAAACATTGAAAGCACATCACACAAACCAAAGGAACTAAAACTGCTAGAAATCCATACACTTCTCTCTTAAAATAACCACACATACACTCACACACATGTTGTGGCACCAGCCTCAGCTGATATCAGACAAAATAGCTATGAAGGGTCAAGGAGAATTGAAACACCGAGGAATGAGAACATCAACGACACCTCCACGAGAAGCATGTGGAGTGCACTGGAACCTGGGGGAGGTTTATCGTAACTCAAATGTCAGAGATGATATACGATCGATGTCAGTGAGAAATCAACGGTAAACAGTCGTTGTGATAACGCAAAATTACTTGCAACGTATATCGAAAGAGGCGAAGAGTGCTGGAAATATGGGGAGACTTGTTGTCACTCAACCTCCAGAGAACACCACTGGTTGTTGTTAGTGATCAATAACTGATACCTACTTATGTGAAAACTCTAAATGAGTGAATAATATAAAAATATAAAAATATAAAAGTCGGTGAATTTTTCTTTTTCTGATTTCCAGTTTGAGACTTTTGCTTTATAAATTCATTGAAATCTGTTAAAATCAAAAAAAGATGCGGCAGTTATCTCTAATTGATCCTGTCTCTAATTTGATTTTCATCGAATTATTATTTAAGATAGAAAAAAATATGTAAACTGATTACGTGCACCCAAATTGTTTGCACAGACATACATATTCCCCTGATACCTGACTCTGTTAGAGAAACTGTCTCTAATGAAGATTTTCTGCAAGCTTTTGTCCCCACATAATTTGGGATGGTTTGATTTTTAATGATAACAGAATAAGTTCAATGTTGACACGTTCTTTGAGTGAGCGAGCATTCTTATTGGTCTTTTTCCAGGTCACATGACCTTACAAGTTTCAAAATAAATGTCAAGATCTTCAGTTCTTGTAATGTATTTACAAGTTTCAAAAATTGAAAGTGATCACTTTGTCTGATTGCATCAATATTGATCTAAAATAAATATTTATTGATTTCAAAGTCTTACACACCTTCATCTGTATGTGTATATGTGTGTATATCTGAATGGGTTTATGCGTTAGAAATATTTCTTTGTGTGCATCTGTACATGTGAACATGCTGTGTTATGTGCATGGTTTAGTCCATACACATGCATGTATGTGTCTCTGTGTGTGCATGTGCGTGTATTCCATGAGTGTGATCATTTCAGAAAGAAAAGTTCAAAGACAGAATCACTGTTAATCACTTGTGTGAAAACTCTTATGGAGTTGATGATAATAATAATAATAATAATAATAATAATAATAATAATAATAATAATAATAATAATAATAAGAAGAAGAAGAAGAAGAAGAAGAAGAAGAAGAAGAACAACAACAACAACAACAATAACAAAAAAAAGAACAAGAACAAAAAGATATCTTGTTGGATCTTAAAACTATATGGGGAAAAGGAACAAAATTTACAAAAACGCTTATTTAAAAAATACGGTGATATTTAAACATCTCCCACATCGCCAATACATGCATACTACTACTAATACATAATCATCATCATCATCATCATCATCATGTTTTTGTATGCTGCGAGTGTTCGGACTCTGGGGTAGGCAACACCAGGCAACATATCACACTTTTTTCTTTTTCTTTTTTTTTAACTTAGTTCACCCCCAAACAAGGAAAGTTGCCACTGTAGACGTAAGGGGCTACTGAAAATTAGGGTGAAAGTTTTGGGGATCATCTTAAATTGGGAGCTGTGCAGCAACATGTCTGTTCACATTAGTTTTAAATTTCTGCATGTCGGTACAGTCGGGGTAACAGGGAGCAGGGAGGGAGTTCCAAAGGCCGGCAGCTAGAGGAAAGAATCTATTGGAGTAGGAGGCTCTCCGGCATCTGGGGACATCCGCAGTGAATGGATGGGATTTAGCTGATTGTTGAGTTGGTCAAGTGTATTCATGTCGAAGGGGTACCAGAGCAGTAAGTTCATCAAAGCACAATCCATTGAAGTATTTGTAAAACAAGCACAAGGATGCAACATTGTGGCGATGGGACAGGGGCTGGAGGTTGGTTGACAGTGAGGGATATAAGAGTATTAGATACTCTTTTTTGGACCTTGTCTAAGAGAGAGAGACTAGTGGATGGCGTACCGGCCCAGATGTGACACCAATATTCCATGCATGGGCGGATGGTGGCTTTGTAGGGATATTGGATACTGTCAGATGTTCTCCATCGATCGAAAGGGTTGATATCAGTCATGGCGTAAACAGTCAAATAATTCATACAAACTCAAGCCAGGTCTTCCTCTGTCTACTATGCTCTCTTGTGCCTACTATACCGTGGAAGACCTGGCTTTAGTTGGTAAGCAAGTATTTGACTCCTTGCAACATGACTGATCGAACCGCATGAAGAGCAGGTATGAAACATATTGATGTAAAAAAAAACCTTCAAATGGTTTTGCAAATCCTTGTAAAATATAACTTCTGCCATAACTTTGTTGGATATTCCAAAATATGCCACTGTTACACATATTGGAACACACTATTAAACGATACGAAATAATAATTAAATTAAAAAATAGTGTTGGAACTATTTGCTTAATATAGTTTAATTTCAATGAATTAGATTATAAACCAGGTCTTATCTGAGAGTCCCTATTTACTTACCTTTATGATTATAAACCAGGTCTTATTTGCTTAATATAGTTTAATTTCAATGAATTAGATTATAAACCAGGTCTTATCTGAGAGTCCCTATTTACTTACCTTTATGATTATAAACCAGGTCTTATTTGCTTAATATAGTTTAATTTCAATGAATTAGATTATAAACCAGGTCTTATCTGAGAGTCCCTATTTACTTACCTTTATGATTATAAACCAGGTCTTATTTGCTTAATATAGTTTCATTTCAATGAATTAGATTATAAACCAGGTCTTATCTGAGAGTCCCTATTTACTTACCTTTATGATTATAAACCAGGTCTTATTTGCTTAATATAGTTTAATTTCAATGAATTAGATTATAAACCAGGTCTTATCTGAGAGTCCCTATTTACTTACCTTTACGATTATAAACCAGGTCTTATTTGCTTAATATAGTTTAATTTCAATGATTATAAACCAGGTCTTATCCGAGAATCACTATTTACTTACCTCCAGAGGGCACAGGTAGATATAAGGTAGGTTTTTGATACCCAGCTCCCCCAAAAAGAGCATTGGATTAGGACAAAACTTAAAATTGCCCCAGTTTTGAAGGATTTCTCCTTCACTGACCGAGGATGAAAAGATAAGATGTAGTATCAGAACAGATATTACACTTTGCTCCTAGCCAAACTTTTACTTTCATTTTTGTTTAGCTTGTTTTAAAACTATACTGTTTCTTAATTTTTTACCAAATTATTTATTTATTTATTCTATTTTAAAATATGTTTTTGAAAGTTAACTTTTATTATTACGATATCGTTTGATCATTGAATTGTTAATTAAAATACATTGTTATAAAACTAAACTAATTATTGTTAACGTAATGTTGTTTTAATCTGTATTTATAAATTATTACATGTAAATAGTTTTAAAAATTGTCTATGTTAATCAAATCCTCATGTAATAAAAATTACATGAGGATTTGATTAACATTTATACTCATCACATTAAATGCTTCCAAATTCCTTTCAAATTTCGAAGGGGCACGAAGTAATTCATTCTATTAACAAAAGATTAAAATGGCTCACTTGTTTACGATGAAATCGAAATGCATTCTGACGAATTTAATTTCGTAATTAAATAATTTTTTATATAGGCTTTTCAAAATTTCGTTTTATTTTAGTATATTTGATTTTTTATTTCAGTACATATTCGATAAATAGTAAATAATAAAAATAATAATTCAATCTGTAATTAACAAAATTACCTTGTCACGAGAAATATATATGCACACACCTGCAGTCGTCTCATTATTTTGCACATATAGAGATGGTGCAATAACTCAGACAGAACTCGAATATAACACATCAAGTTCAAAATCCGCACCTATAACCAACATACCACTGCCACTCCTTGGTTAAACACTTTAGATGAAATTACCGGCACGGGTTTGCATTAAAAAACGTATTCACATGTCTAAATTGCTCAAGACCCAGGATTGTATGTTCGAACCCGTCAATAGGTAGACCAGTTGTTCGAATCTATACTGATGAGTCTTCAAAAGATGAAGCAATAATATTGAATTATTTAATTGTATTGTAAGGGAGGGTACTTTGATTTTGACAAAATAAAAATAATTCTATAGCCCTGGTAGTAACAATATAGTTTTCTCCCCTTGGTAGAACACGTTACATGTACGAGTTTGTATTAAAAACCGTATTTTCACAGATCTCAATCATGCAGTTGGCCTGCTAGCTGCGGGGTTAACGACGTTGGATTACAAAAGCCAGGATTGTAAGTTCGAAACTGTCGATAGGTAGACCAGCTGTTAGAATCTGTACTGATGAGTCTTCAAAAGACGAAACAAGCTTATCTATAGATAAAAAAAATCATATTTATTTAATTATTACAGATAGATAGATAAATAGATCCGAATGTATTTTTGGAAATTAAATAACAAAGCTTCAAATAATCTTTGATTAATTTCGTATGTAGTAAAACAAAACATGTCATAATTTAATACAGAATTTCCACTTTCATAGAAATCAAAATAATTGCATGAATCTGAAAACAGGCAAATACAGTAGAAACTGCTTCTTCAGAAAGTCATCTATAATCAAATTTCAAAAGTAAATACAGATTTAGAAAAGTTAACGTGAGATATCGAATTATCCTTTGATGTGACATTTGCTCTTAATCAGTTTTGTTTTGTTCCGTGGAGAGAATGGCTTTATTGGGGGTGGGGGGTAGTTGATTTTTTTTTGCTTCATATGTGCTTCTCTTAGAATGTCAAATCGCATTAGTTGAATTCATGAATTGCTTTCAATGACAAAACAAACAGAAGTTCTTATTTACTTGCTCCCCCACAAGAGCAAGGGCAAAGTTAGACACAAGGTCTGTTTTTACAGTGGGAACATCGAGCTCCCTAAAAAGAGGCAAACAAAAATAAAAATTGGAGGATTCTCCTTCTCTAAAAAAGACAGAACATATACTACACTCTGGATAGAACTCTAGTGAGCACACAGTTCTGAATTTTGTTTGCTTTTTGGACCAAATGTCTATGAAGCAATGGAAAAAGATAGAAACTCATTTTTAAGACCAAATTGTGTGGATCCTGGCTTGGATAGGATATAGACGACGGCCGCGTCTTTAAAAATTTACCAAGTTCCAAAATGGTTATAAGTGGTGAATTAGAAAAATGGATAAAAAACGTGAATGCCATGAGTGAAGGGTCACCATTTAGCAAGTGCTAAATTCACCAACAAGGTGTTGTGAACGAAAGAGAAAATAACATGGTTAACGAACAAAACATATTTAAATCTATACAAATTTACAATCATATGAAAGATATTTTGAGTGAGTAAATTGTTCGTTAAAAAAATTGAAAGTTCTTTCGTTGGTAGAATGAGAGAAGAGACACGGGCGTTAGAAATATGTGTGTTTGTTCAGAGTTCTATTCTGTATATGTAGGTGTGTGTTTACCTTGTTGGGTTAAGCTATAATTGTAAAGAAAGCAGAAGTACTTTAGTGTTTTTCAAGTGTTCCTTGGGGTGCACCCACAGCCTTGCTTGGTTGCTGCTGTTGTAGTCATCTTCAAGGAGTTGAGGCGCATAGTTGTGTCAGCAAGAAGAACTCAGATGTTGGGTTATCGAGTTCACTGTTTCTATTAGAAATTGGCATTTTGCACTGACTCGTTAACGATATCATTTCAAACGAGCAGGAATTATTTTCATTGGTCGAAAATGTTGAGTTTGCACATATATGTGAAATCATGCTTTTCTATACTGAGCTAAAAGAATGGAGAAAGAAAAAAAGAAATTAGCTTATACAAGCTAGAAATTTTTACGTTCATTCACATCACATCTCTAGCTCACCATAGTACAACGGCATTGTCTAATTTGAAAAGTTTAAAAGTTCTTATTTGACAAACGTGCATAAATAACCTATTCATTTTATTGCTGCTAAAAACCAATTAAGATTGACTTGACTTGATTTGACTTATTTACATATTTCAGAGAGCTTCGCCACGTGCTTGAGAAGAAAATTCTGCCACTTTTCTTGGACTAGTCTTTCAGATGTTAGAAGCGGCATGCCAATCTCAACTCTTATCTGGTCAACCTATCTTTTAAGTGATCGGTTTCTCGATCTTTCTTGAATCTTCTTGATAATATTTCTTTACATAGCCAGGAAACATGTTCAAAGCACGTTAATCTCTTTTTTTGAATAACGTCATTAATGGATCTCTTAACATTAAGTTTCTTTCTGATATCTGCATTTCTTAGTCTATTTCGCAAAGTTTCTACGAAAATAGTTCTTAAATACTTCAGTTCAAAAACATGGAGCTTCCTCTTGTAGGGAATGAAGAAGAGTTATGAATTTTATGAAGAAAAGGGTTGTTGCATAGGTCTTGCTGAGTAGGAAGAAAAATGGTTTACTATAGTTTGGTTATAAGACAAACTTCTTCATTTTATATATTAAATCAGTTTTATTCATACAGTTTCATTAACAAAACAGACATGGCCCGGAAAGAGTTACGTAGACAAGGATACGAAAATGTGGTAGAGTCTGTGTCTTTCATCTCGGGGTTTAGGAGCGAGAAAGGAGTATGTCATTTTGTCACCTTGATGCTTACATACTGACTGTTTGGGAAAATGAAAAAGGAAAACCAAAAAATGGATGTTTTTTATGTGTACATCAACGTTTCGTCTTTATTTATAAGACTTCATCAGGATGATAAAATAGAGAAAAAATGTCATGCAAGTACAGATACATGTAGGGCAGACATATTGGGAGGAAAAATAGAATGAAATAATGGCCACTGCTGGGTGGACGTCCGTATTTGTTTAAATAAAGTGGGAAAATGGAAGTTCGGCAGAAGTGCCTCCCACACAAAAGTATTCTTACCAGACAGTGTATCAATCACTCCACGAGTGATAATAAGCTTGAACAAAAGAAAATAGATTGTAATCATATAACTGTTACACTCTCATGCTCTGCCAGCACTTGTATATACAACAACAAGAACTATCACTGCATTGTAAAGTCTTAACTTCAGAGGTGTCGCTATGTTCTTCCTTATCTATAATTAAAACAAAATTGAGATTGAGAAACCATATAACTAATGCTGACTATATCTATTGATCAAACACACACATACACAGACACAAAACGGCTCACACTCACGCACACATACACTCAACATACATATACATACATGTGCATAGGATGCGGTTGGTCGCATATCTGTCATCTTCATTCTGCAAATTAGTCAATTCCTGCAAATTAGTCAATTTCTATTTATAATAATCAATAATCCTGAATATTTTCTGTGTTATGATTTTTGATTTAAAATGACTTTCCAAATATCGTTACAAATCTTCTAAGGGTTTTATAAAACTCTGCTTCAAACTAGGAAGATAAGATCATATTTATTAATTGGATGCAGCAGACACTCAAAAATAGAGACTCCTTTTGAAACGACTCGGAAGAAGTTCAGCTCGGTTTTCTTATTTTGTTATTTAATTGGCCATCATTATTTTGTGTCTTCCTCTAGAGAATTCTTTGATTTATTTTCAAACTGTCGTTTAAATTGCCATTTCTGGTTTTCTTTATAAAACGACTCATTAAAGCAATAGAGTCTTTGATACGACAGGGGCGCGTGAGAAATTAAAATTTTCCTTTTGTTTAGGAGCACGAGTGGACCATCATATTTGACTTTTGCTTGTGAACTTTAATTTAAGCCAGAAATTTCTTTCTATTCGACAGTTGTAAGCATTCAAAACCTATTTCGAATTCAGACATAAGGTCGGTTTTTAATGTGGGGGAAATCCATTATCTCAGGGCATTCTAGATTAGGGACAAAAATTTAAAAACTGCCTGAGTCTAGAAGAACCCCTTCTTCACCAACAGAGGACTAAACTTTGATCCCAGCCTGAAGGCGTATAAATTTTCGAATTTCGAAGTCTCATACATAATAGATTAAAATGCCAGATTTGTTTTTGATATTGTGCTAATTCGAAAATGATTTTGAAGCTTTCAGGCTGTCAATTAGAATGCAATTTATGCCTTAATTACAGTTAGTGTTGGCATGTGTTGGGCGGCTTTTAGAAATTGACTTCATAACAAATCTATCTCCGGCCAGGTTTTTATTTGTCTGTCTCTCACATCCATCCTTATCACTTCCTCCCATGTTTTGTTTAGCCTTCCCCTGCCAATTGACATTGCTACTTCAACTGTTTTACATCTAATAATCCAAGAACTCCCATCCATTCTTTCAATGTGATCAAACCAACAAAGTCTCCTGTTCTGCATATATATCCTTATACTACCCAGATGTAATCTTCCTCTGAGGTCATCAGATTTAAGCCTGTCTTTAAGACACATTACACATCCATCATATCATTTTCATATTATTTCTCTCCATGCAACACATATCTACGACCCTCACTGGCAAGGTATATACATCATCACACTGCGCGCACGTGGTTGATAGACTCTTCCCTTGGTCAACAGTGGTAACGCTCTGCTAGTTAGTAATAGCAGAAGTTCCATGAACTTACTCTATCCATCACATCAGAACAAGCTTCTACCTGTGCTTCAATAGTATCACCAAATTAACAAAACTCTTGGAAAGTAATATTTACATTTTTAAACCTTTTTGAAATACATTCTTCTTTGAGATATTCTTTGCTTAATTTTATTATTGTATGAAACAAAGAAAATCTATTTAAAAAAATGGATTTCATTTCTTTACATTCTAATATATTTCAGTTATTTTATGGACTTAACCGACAATTGCCCCTAGTGACACCAGATGGAATGGGAGGAATATTTCAATTGTGTCTTTAAATTCTTTGAAAAAGTAAACCCTTATCGGAACCTATTTGAATATTCTGTTAACATATTAATTTCTATAACACACCAACAAACATTGGCCTTCATATATATATATATATATATATATATATATATATATATATATATATATATAAATAATAAGATCCACACTGAAATGAAAAGTTAAAAATAAATGATTTTGTTGATGATAAAATTATTCCTGTCCCTTCAATTGGTTTCTCATAAAAGACAACATTCGGATCTGAATCTAATTCTGCTCCATCAATTCTATAAATAATGTCGGCATCCTCACAGAGCGAAATGAAAAGAACAAAAGTTATGAAAAATATTATTCAACGTTGGGAACAGAATATATGAGTTTGTAAAATAGAGAAATTTCTGCTGGCAGAATCCATCATCTTCCGTTTCTTGCATCGGAGGCAAAAGTCATAAATGCCACGAGAATCTGACATGGAACGTCCGATATGAAGAATGGAAATGTCAAACCCGTTCAACAAATACTACATCTTTATGACCTTTCAACCTGTGATTCAAGAGAAGAAAAATAAATCACTTAAACTTTTCTGGCCTTTAAGGCATTTATTCAATCTGCTAACCATCAAGATTAACCCTATCACTGCTGATCTTTTGTTAAGAACAAGAGATGATTGCCTTCGAAAATTAGCAAAAACATCAGTCACCACATAATCTGACGTATTCCCTAAGAAGATGGTACTATGACAGGGTCGATAAGAATTTACAGATGACATAGATTTAGTTAAAGGTACTATCATCAAAGGAATGAAAGAGATTCTTCAAAATCTATTAATAATGGAGATTATGCATCTGTTTGAGTGAAGCCGAAACTATACTATTTAAGACTGTTGTACTATTGTACTTAGTATGACATAGTATAAGGGGGGGGGGTAGTGTAGTACAGTCTGAAATAGTATATGAGAGAATTACTCCTTCACACTATGTTCACAATAATCTATATGCGAAAACCACATCTACTATATTAATCTTAATATATACTAATATATACTAATATATACTAATATAGGGTGGGCCAAAATAAGGGTCCTATCTTTAAATTTGAATAACTTGAATTTGAATAACTTCCACAAAATAAAAGTTAAACTCACCAAACTTTATGTGTGTGTAGACTGACCCTTCCGAGATTTTTTGAAATAAACAAAACAAATTTTAGCCGAAAAACACTTCTTAAAACTTACAAAAACTAAAGTATTGTTTTTTACACTGTTTTGAGTTTTTTAAGCAAAAATAATGTTTTCTAAATGAGGGTACGTTCCTTAGGGCTAATACGGCTCATGCTTGCTTCGGAAGGGGTCCTTTACTTATTCTAAAAAAAAAAAAAAAATCAATAAATAAAAAAGTTATGAATTTTTAAAAATAGGACCCTTATTTTTGCCCACCCTGTATATACTAATATATACTTAATATATCCCAGGACGTGTATAAGCATATAAGTATATAGAATTAGTTTAACATTTTAATGCGTTTTCTTTCTTTGGAGAGTATGGTATGGTTTCGGTGGCACCGCCCTAAAAAAAATTACAAAAAAGATAAATAATATACCCACGTTATAGACTCTGTTATCTAGAATGTATACCCATGATGATAAGTTCAATAGTTTAGGATTTTACCAAGCATATACATATTATTGTGCTTCATGTGAACACATGATTTTTTTTTAAATGTATTACTTAATATAACTCAAAATTTGATGTGTAGTAATTCTTTTCTCTATTACATTTTTTGTATCTAACTTATTTTTTAAAATAGGGGGGGGGGCGGAGTAAGTTTGAGTGGACGCACCCCCTAAATGGTAAATTTACAAAAAAATAATGTGCCCATGTTACTCACTGAGTTTCCGAGAATATATATTTTAAAAATTTTTAAAAAAAGAACATTATATATATATACACCCCCTAAATGTGAACATTTACACAAAAATAATGTACCCATTGTTTTAGAACCTCTTTGGTTCCTCTTCAGGGATATACCCTGAAGATGGACCGAAGAGGTTCTGAAATATATATATATATATATATATATATATATAAATATATATATATATATATATATATTGCTTCTTTCAGAACGCAAAATTTACTGTAACACGTTTTAGATTAATAATATTTACCAATAACCAATTTATTAGTTTTATTCTGATGATAATAGGATTTATTTCTTTGGAAATCCATAGGTTAAAGGACTTTTTCATAAACTATTCTTTGTTCTAATATTTGATTATAATAAACTTGTAAAGTATGTAACTTTACATTTGTTTTATTATTACCTTCTATCCCCAATATTGAGCGTATTTCTATTGCGCTAGGATTTAATACAAAATAATTATTTTATAATACTTGACTATATATATATATATATATATATATATATATATATATATATATATATATATATTACTAAAGTAATCCTGATGTTCCCCATGCAACTTCAGTCACTATAGGACTTTAAACAAAGGCGCTATAAACAATTCAAATTTAGTCATGCTTTATGCCAATAATTGATGTGGGGTTCCAGAAATTATCAGTCAGTTTCATTCAATTTTATAATTTCCTAGATTAATTCCAGCATACTTGACTCTCTCAAACAAGTCATGCATAAAGGAAGTCGGAGGAACTTTTACTCACCCGCAAAAATCTATTACCACTATTTGGAATAATCGAATAGGATTTACGAACACTGAACAAACACCAACTTTAATTTAAAGATGGCGTCTCCTACTTTTCCATTCAGTAATAGCCTTTATTACAACGCTCAAAAGTTATAAACAATGGTTCCAGTAACTAAAATATCTTTTAAATAAATAACTTTTAAATCTTCATAAACAAAATAAAGTTCAAACATTCACATACATAACGACCGTCTGCTCGTATTCAGTTTCGTTTATCCTGTCGTTATGAAAATATATTAAGAATAAAGGAATACGGATTGGAAGTCACATACTGCCGACCGAACGGGTAAATACATACATATGTACTTTTCTTTTTAATAATTCAAAATAGCATTAACGTTCCATTTCCCGCTTAATATAAGGTATATGTTGTTGTTTTTTCTACCGCGTAGGAAAGGGCATACATACTTCATGCTAAACATCATTCGTCTTTTATTTATTAATTTACTTATATATTTTTTTACTTTTCAAAAAAAATTAACGTTTCATTTGTCGAATAATATAATGTATTTGTTGGGTTTTTTTTACGATTTATCGACTGTTAATCATTCTACACTTTTAATATTTTGTTCCTTTGATTTGACTCCTCTCAAAGGTAGAGTTATACACAATGTCGGGTTTTAATGGGGGGAAAATGCAGGTCCCAAAAATAAAGGAGAATTCCGGATTGGGATAAAAATCAACCATCATTCATTCTTTCCTGAATACATATAATTATTACGAAACAGTCAAATCAGAATAAAGTCATCTTTTCTTAACATTACAATTTAAACATGCTTTACTGACTTTAATTCGAAACGAACACGTCAATAAATATACTTCATTAAAAATTTGTTCACTTTGCATTGTCGGTTTTTTCTTTTACATGCATTTTTTAACAATTGAAATAATTAAATTAGCGCATAAATTTGTTTTGTTTTCATTTAGAAAACACCCTCCCCTGCATCTTTCATAATTCCATTTATTTTAATTTATTTAGAATTGAACGAAGTATTTATCACACATAAACAATATCATTTTTTTCATTTTATTATCTCAATTTAAACGACTTTTAGTCAAACATTATAACTAAAAGCAAAAACACACATGCCCGCCAGCGATTAAAACAGTGATTTAACATTCGATTTTCACGGCATTATCAAGTAAAGTTTAACTTTCTTTCATTACAAAAATTACTATATAAGTCGGGTCATCAAACTGTGAGGTGTCACTATTATAGAATTGAACGACATATTTACCGCACGTAAACTTCAATATCTACTTTTTCTAACTGGCATTGCCCGAGATGACATCTTCACGCAAATAGGTCACAAAAATCATGAAAACATATAAGTTACAAACCTATTAACAAAACAAAAAAAACATTTCAGATGTATGGATCATTTAAAAAATAATAATTATCTGCCTTCAATACGGCGTACTTTAATGAACACTGTCTCAGTCTACAAGGATTTCTTTTTAAGTGAATTAAAAAAAATGTGTTCATTACTACAACACTCACTAGAGCATGTTTTTTACTCAGTCAAATTGTTTTGTGGGAACGCCTTTTTTAAAACTCTAAATGTAGCGACCACTTGACAAAAAAAATCGACCATCATGGAAAATACCCGTGTTTGGCTTAGTAAAAGTGATGATAACGAACGTTAACGAACTTCACTGTACAATCTACACAATACGAACCAAACTATTTTTTTATACCCTAACTGGATACCTATTCCAAAAAGCACCCCCAAAAATAAACACCTCCATCCACACACAAAAAAATGAAGGGGGCAGAAAAAATGTATCCTAAAACATTAAATATTGTTTCTGTACTTCAGTTTAGTGTAGGAAACAACCCCCCCCCCCCCCCATTTCTTTTTTTTTAATTAAATAGAAATATAAGCTTAGTTAACATAAACATACCTCCATCTAACACAAAGTTTGATTTCCATAAAATATTGAAAAGAAAATGGACCGGAAGTGGGTAAATTCCTTTTTTGCAGATATTTTTTATAGTTAAACCATTCTTTTACATTCCCCACAGGTAACGCCGGGACACGGATCCTGCTAGTATATATTTAAAATGGAGTCCAATAGCAAGAAAAGAACCTCACGTTCTTTTTTAAACTGTATTTATGGATACTATAACATTATGAGCATTATCTTTTGTCTTTTGTTTTTTTTCTGATGTTTCGGGACATGATCTTTGGACTTCTGACGAGTCGCACATATGAAAAATCAAGGATATATATCTCTATATTAGGTTGTTCATGTGTACACGAAAAAGGAATGTCAAGTTTATGAATTTTTGAAAGGTGAATAAAGTGGTCATTGGAATCTATCATTCTACTATTATTTCTTTGGGGAGCAGTGTAGTATATGATCGTTTGTTACGATACCATCCTCCCAGACCAGCAAAAATGTTCAACTGTAAGAGACATATATTTGCTAGTCTTTTTAATATTGTCACGTCTGTTTTATGAAATGAAAACAAAATGTTTCCACAATGCTCGCCTAAATCTCTGACACATCTATACAGTAATAAACTCTGATAGCCTTGTTTCATTGTTTTTTTATTTGTTTATATTTTATTTTTACTATTTGATAAGTGGTGACCACTTATCAAGGCCAGTAGCAACTCGATGATAAGGATTGATGAGACTGAATGATTTTCAGTCGAAAGAGGAGGAACACTATGTCAGTACTAACATAGATTGATTACTTATGCGACGGTTTATGACAAGAATGTGTTGACATTCGATTTTAATACGACGAAGCTGTAATCAGTAGGGGAAAAATATCGTTGTAATGTGTTGCACAAATAGGGAAGCCTTTGCAAAGGAGCTCTGCCCATGGGAATTCCGCATGACCCTATGCACATGGAAGGAGAAAGGAAACTCTTTTTTCATTGTGGTAGAAGACGAGTTTAGGCTGCGAATATCTTACAAGGAGGCTACAAATAATGATAGAAAGAAGACTAGCAACACTTCCTCTGTGAAGACGTATGTTTAGTTGAAGGTACTATCATCAAAGGAATGAAAAAGATTCGTCAAAATCTTTTTAATATTGTTATGAAATGAAAACAAAATATATCCACAATGCTCGCACAAATCTTTGACACATCTATATAATAATGAACTTTGATAATCTTGCTTGGTTGCTTGTTTGCATATTGAATGTTTTAGATGGTTGGAATGAGACGAGAAATGGTGAGAGGATAGGAATAAGCGGAGGGGAAAGTGTTGGGATGAAGGGAAAAGATGGGATAGTAGTAATAGCATAAGAGAAAGGGAGTAAGAGGATGACATAAATAAATAAATGGCATAAATAATGGGCCAATGTATCGTTACTATTGTCAGCCACTGTGAAAACAACTGGATGCTGTGAATATAGTTTTATTCAGCAGAAATAGAGTTTGAAACTGTAAAACTTTGTGTTTATTTTTTATCGTAATTAAAATCTTCAAAGCTTATTCATGAAATTTCAATCATTGAAATCAGTCGGTAATTTTATTTTCTAACTTTCTGGATGTAATTTTAAAATATCTGTCTATTTACCTCCTCACTCGATTAAAGACACATATGTATGCACTAATATACAATGTATCAAGTTAACTCACCCCTAGGAACAAAGTGGAGTATTTATTTTGTCCTCAGTCAGAGGAGGATAAATCCTTCTTGACTGGGACAATTTTAATTTGTATCCTATCCAGAGTTCCCCTGTTTGTGAACTGGATATCTCCAACAAAAACCACCTTGTGCCTCACACTGCTTTCGCTGGGAGGGAAGTAAATAGGGGCTCAATAAGTCATGAGTCATCTATTATATCCTAACAATCTCCCACTTTCAACTATCCAACATTCTCTTCCATGTTTCCACTCGTCAATGCCCACAAGACATGCACAAATTGACTGACACTGATAAATGGCAATCTTATTTATCTGTGGCCATGATTGATTGATTATGATTGGCTTACAATGAAGCACTACGGTTCTTATGTAAATTAGTGTGTCCCTCCATTACAAAAACAGTAACAGTCCGACATGGTGGCAAAACGTTTTCTCAAATCTAACAATTATTGAAAGGCGACACAACTCTTAATAACTCGAAGTCTCTTATCAGTCTGTGCAATATCTGTAAACATTTATCAATTCTCAAGTTTATTTTAATAAAAGGTTAATATCAATCAATAAAGATTAATATTATTATCACAATTTTAGAAAACACGGTAAATAAACGTCTGATTTAATAAAAAATAATGATAATTAGAAAAAAAAACAGTGTTTACATTTTGGAAACATAAAATCAACACACTTTTGACATAGCCATTTTTACTCATAACGACTAACATGTTTAAAAATTTTATGAAAAATAAATTAAGTCAGATTTTCGCAAAATTTTCAGTATTTATTCATTTTTAGATTAATTTATTTTTAAAATGGGTTTTTCGTAAAATAAATTAGAGGGAATATCTTTTTATATTCCAGATTTTATTTAAGTATTCACGAACAATTGACCAAAATAGGGGTACGTTGTTCTTCATTTACAACTGGCCACTAACAAAACCCTTCAGGAAAATGTTTGAAAATTTAATTTAAATTCCCTTTTGAAATTTCCTGCATTGGGGGAGGCTGCTTTTATGCTATTACGAAACGTATTTATTGGCAGATAGCGGAATCAAAGAAATCCAACAAATTGTGAATAGGTTTCAAGATCTATCTTTGATAAATTCTTTTGGTAGAAATGATACATTAGCATTGTGCAGAAACTTTCATACCAGTCAAGGATATGTCTTCGACAATTAGTCTGACATCTTGGCTATTTTTAAGCTAGGTGTCCTTTTTTCTGTCGGGCTCACCCTCTTAGGCTTTACTTTCTTCCATTGAGAAGGAGTTAGTTTAATGTTAGTCACCTACGACGCCCCTACGTCTATATAATAATAGACTGGTAATCTTATTTCCTTCTTTGTTTACACATTGAAATGATACATTAGCATAGCATTCACCTAAAAAAATAATTTTTACCGCTTATTCTGCAGGCAATTGTTTTTTAATTAATTATTATTGATTTTCAATATATGTTCATGCTGAGAAAGTATGGTTTATACTGAGAGCCAAAAAATCGATTTCGAACTTGTACCAATCTTTGAACAATTAGTTCTAGACATCGTCTAATAAGAAGCACAGGACAAGCAATGACAATATTTTTTTTAAATAAGTTCAAAATGTTGGGGTAATTTTGACCAATATTTTAGGTATATTTAGATTCGAGAGTATCTATTGCCTTACTCTTTGATTAAATAGTGTATTGACCGCGGTCTTGTATTTGGAAATATAACAAGACTTATGCTGCCAATTATTAATGTTATAAAGTGGCCAATGAGAAAATGGACAAAAATGATTGTTATGAATTTGGATGAAAACGTGAATATAGGTCACAATTTAGTAAGTGCTAAATTCACCAAAATGATGTGAATGAAAGAGAGAAAAACAAGTTTAACGAACAAAACATATTTATATCAATGCAAATTTACAGTGATGTGAATTACATTTTGAGTGAGTAAATTGTTCGTTCAGAAAAGTTAAAAGTTCTCGTGTTTGTCAGAATGTTCCAGTGTGTAAGAAGACACGAGTTGTAGAAGTGTATATGTCTATATGTTTGTTGTCTGTCAGTGTGAATATGCGCATATGAGTAATAGACAGTGTGACATTGTGTGTGTATTTGCTTGTCTTTTTTTGTCAGTGTGTGAATATGTGAGAACTTTTTTGAGTGAGCTGAGTAGTCATTTGTGTGTATTAGCTCAAGTAACATAGTTCATATGCGGCCTTTGTTTCTCACTTTTTGTTTCATTTTACTTCAGTCAAAGTTCTCAAAAATTAAGGGGCCCCTTCCTGGGGCTAACACTTGATCTCTATATGAGATACATAGATATTCGAGTATTCATTAAAGTTCTCCTTTACCTCTCAAATGTTGAGATAGTAAAGAAGTTAAGAACATTAATTTTAATTTTTCTCTCCCCAATTGACCAGTTAACTATGTTATAGTATATCTTTCTTGTGGTCTCTTGGTCTTACCGGATTCCAGGAAATAATTCATCTAGTCTGGTGGAGTATCCAGCTAAGTGTTGTTACTTGAGGTAATATTACTTGGAGAAGATGCACTATTCCTCGTATGAGCCAGTGTATAGCCGTGTTGAGGGGATCTTATTTGGACTTCGAATACTATGTTATTTTGAATATTTGGTTAGGGTTTACTTGTAGGGTGAAGTATCCTCGTGTCAGGTTGTCCTGACATACCCTTGTACAGATAGACCGAAGACACTCGAGAATGGTGTTGAGTAGGTAATTCAAACTCTCTTTTGTTTTTCATTTTTTTCTTTTAATTCATTTGCTGGGGACGGGGCATTCTTCCAAATGCCATACGATCACCCGCTTTTTACAGACTCCAACCGAGAGCTCTTTTCAGGATTCTGGCTGTTCCCTTGAGTGCAGTTGTTTGGATTTCTCTTGCACTTGGTTCACCAGGTATACTTGCTAAATACTTTTTTCAGGTTCTTCTTCATGAGTTCAGTGGCTCCTATGATAACTGGAATGATGGAGATCTCTTTGAGGTTTCAGTTTCTTTTCATATCATACATTAGACCCTGATATTTTGTTATTTTCTCCCTTTCAGCTCTATTTAGGCCCCCATCATTAGGGACACTGACCTCAACCAAAGTTGCCATTCTCTCTCTCTTGTTCCATATTACAATGTCAGGTTTGACAGCTGCGTTTTCCAGATAGGTAGCTGTGGGGATTTCATGGTCATAATGGATGCTGTATGTCTCATTCCCCACAGTTCTCTCAGGTAGATGTTCTCAGTGCCTGCTGCTACATCTGATATTCAGTTTCTTACAGATGATCCAGTGGAGGTACCTGCACACTCCATTATGTCGTGCTGTATAGGAGCCATCTGCCAACATGATTTTGCAACTCGATATCAGGTGGCTCACACTCTCCACTTCAGTGTGGCAAAACCTGCACTTGTTGTCCTGACTGAGACCAGCCATCTTTTTAAACGCATTTATCATCAGACCCTGGTCTTGGGCGGCCATTATAAGCCTCTCTTGGTCGTAGTGGAGGGCTCCCCTTCTTAGCCAGTCCAAGGACCCTTCCTTATCAATATAGTCCTTGGATAGTTCATCGAGGAAGTATGTGGCACGTTTCTGTCCTGACCACTCATCAATGCACCTGTTCTTTGTCAGTATGTGAACATGTGTGCGTGTTCAGGAAACGTTGTGCGTATGTGGCTTTTGTCAGTGTGCGAACATTTTGCCATTTGTTAGTGTGTGAATATGCATGTTAAGTAGCCGTTAGCTTCTGTTTGCAGAAGTTGATTATGTATTTGCTTCCCCTGGTTTCGAGGGGAAAGGGGGGAGTATAATGTCATACCATGTTCTGTCTTGTTTCAGGCTCCGTCATATGCTATATGCTCCTTTGGTGTTTTGGTTGTCTGTTTTTATTAGGATTAGGCATTTCATACTGGCTCGTTAACTTTATTGTTTTGAATGAGCAGCAAGAGTCGTTTTTATTGGTCGAAAATGCTAGTTTGCACATTTAGGTGAAATCCTGTCTTTCTTTATTTCAAGGTCAACGAAAAGGAAAAAGTTGCTAAACAAAGGAAGAAAGAAAGAGAGTAGCTTATACCAAGTAGTAACTTTTTACGTTCATTTTCATCACATCTCTAGCCCCTCACCCCACATATCCATCAATGCATCAATTTTGAAAAGCGTAGCCATTGTAGTTTCGCAGATATTTATACAAAAATCTTTCAAAAACGGGTATTTCCAATTCTTTTTATTAGAGGTATATTAAAATTAGTAAAAAATTAGTGAAAGTAAGAAATCTTGTCTTTGATGTTAGTACTTAGCATTGACCAATATTCAACTTTTTTCCGCATGGACATTTTTGATTTTCAGAAAAAAGGTGAAAATCAACCTACTCTATATCAATTCATAAAAATAGAAAAAGTGTTTATTTTAAGTCAGATAGGAATTTTTAAAATATCTATCATTTTGAAATGGATAAATAAAACATTGAAACACACAGAAAACAAGAACCAGCAAATAAACTGATATAAATCCTCATTCAACTTCGTTTGCTGCTGACAATAAACAATCTAGAGAATCCTATCAAGATGTCTATGTTGAAAACTGTACAGACATTGTGTGGTAAGAATGAATTAATAGAAAGACTCTCACGTTCCAGCCGGAAAACTGTGGACGAAAAAAGAGAATTGTATGGACAAGGAAAAGAACAAGAAATTGTCGGTCGGACAAATAATTATAAATGGCGGTGTGATTCAGTACGCACCTGTCGTTTTGAGGGGAAGAAATAAAGAAAGAAGCCTCAGGAGATTGGGAGGATTAAAAAGAAAATAGGTGTGGGGGTGTCTGAAATTGTTAGATACGAATAGGTTAAGGAAAAACAATTGTTAAAAATAGTGATTTATTGTGCAAGAACAACAATTATTCTTTTAAATGAAGACCATCATTGTCGTAGACATTCTGCTAACGATCTAGAAATTTTCGGATTTGAACTCAAAAATTCTTGAAATTTCATTTAAGATGTAGTGTAAATTTTTTCTTGAACTTGAATAAATTTAGCCTTTCCCATCGAAGGAATCCGTGAGTTCTTGAAGCAGCTCTTCGTGCTTTCCATTTATGTTTTGTGTCGACTATCGAAGAGAATGCAAAGAAATTCCATCGAGAAAAATGACAAAAAAATGAGATAAATTCAATTCAATCATTTGAAATGAAAAAACAAGTTTTATTAATTCTATTGCACAGTCATTAACTTCTGATTGATAATTTGCTTCAAATTATAAATGAAAGAACGATTTTATCTTGAAATAATTAACTTTAATTAATTGGTTATTTGAAATCTTTCAAGTAATTACCACAAGAAAGATCGGAAACACAACAGGGCATTATCCCTCTTGTATGCCGAGGAACACCTCCGTAAAAGCTGTTCAGGGATCAATAGAAGATTTTGTTTTCTTTCTTTTTTATTTTGAATTTTAAGAAAATCTTTTTACACTTTTTGGTATGTATTTTTATTTGGAGATGGATCGTTGCATCTCTGTCTGTCAGTTGGTCTGTCATGCTAAAGTTTGAAATACCATTTTGTCGATCTGTCCGTTGGTCTTTTATGCTAAAGTTTGTAATTGCATTCTGTCGGTCTGTTGTCGGCCTGTCACACTAATGTTTGAAATATGTCCGTCAGTCTGTCACAATAACGTTTGAAATAGCATTTAGTCGGTCTGTTATGCTAAAATTTATAATTGCATTTTGATGGCCTGTCCGTCGGTCTGTTATACTAATGTTTGAAAAAGCATTGCGCTGTTCTGTTACATTAATGTTTGAAATAGAACTGTGTCGGTTTGTCCATCAGTCTGTCAGATTAAAGTTTGAAATGGCCTTTTTTCAATCTGTCTATCACTTTGTTACACTAACTTTTCAAATAGCATTTAGTTGGTCTATCAGTCTGTCTGTCACATTAAAGCTTGAAATAGCATTTTGTCCATCTGTCTGTCTGTCAGTCAAACTAACGTTTGAAATAGCATTTAGTTGGTTTGTCAATCAGTTTGTCATGCTAAAGTTTCTAATTGCATTTTGTCGGGCTGTCACACTAACGTTAGAAATAGCATTTAGTCAGTCTGTTCGTCGGTCTGTTACAATAAAGTTTGTAATTGCATTTTGTCGATCTGTCACACTAATGTTGGCAATAGCATTTTATCTGTAATGCTAAAGTCTGTAATCACATTTTGTCCGTCTGTCCGTCTGTCTACTATACTAACGCTTATAATTGCATTTTGTCTGTATATTCGTCAGTCTGTCACACTAAAGTTTATAATAGCATTCGGGTCTGTTACCCAGTCAATCATGAATGCATCTTCAAAATAACCATTTTTCTATCTTGTGTTATCCTTTTTTAAATCTTTATTCATTTTTCTTGCCTTGGATTAATGAAAAGACAAAGACTGAAATAACAGAAATGTTTGCTTTGTTACCTTGTGAAATGTTCCATATCATATGATATTTCAGGAACATTTACCTTCGTCAGATGTGTGTTCAACCTTAATTCAAACGTGCATAACAAGCTTGTTGCTAGTGAGGGCTATTCGGCAGAAATTGAAATCTATTTAAAATCAAATACATTTTTTTCTTTTAAATTTTGCGGCTTTAAATTTATTAGTTTCGATGTCAATATTAATAATTTTTTTATTATGTATATTTTATATAAAAAAAAATATTTAAAATCTAATTTTATTTATTTTTCGGCCGTTTCTGGATTCAGTTTAGTTAAATTAATTAGTTTACATTTTTCTAGACAAGGGAGGCAACGTCGCCGAGAGGAGTAGTCACCCTTGTTAGCTAAGATCTGTTTTATGTTACTGTACATAAAGGTAAACATTTTATTATTCATATTGATAAAAATTTCATTATCAAACTGTCAATAATTACAGAAACATTGAAATCAAAATTGGATTCATTTTTTTAATAATTATTTACTAATTTAAATGTTTTGTGATTGAAGCTTAAAATCATATGTAAATTCTTTCAAATTTTTTTAATCAATTTTTCAAAATTAAAATGCAATAAGTTTTAACAAATAAGATGTGTACATTTAATCTGTAGATGTAGTCATAATAATGCTATTTTAAACTAAAGTCTGGCAGCTTACAGTGTTTTTTTATGGAAGCTGCTCAAGACAAGGCATGAAGCCACTTGATGTAAGGAGCTAAAACGAACGAAAGATGATTATCACAAAGACAGGAGATGCTTATTAATCTTAGTCTTGAAAAGATTAAGGATATATGTAAGAAGAAAACAGTCAGCAGGAAGAGAGTTCCACAAGCCTGCAGTTCTTGGAAAGAAGTTGCTGAAATAGGAAGCTGTATTATCTTAACAGCAAATTGATGATGACTACTAGACAAATGAGTCAAATAAGCTGGGACAAAGGAAGCAGGGAATAACTCAGACAATTCTGAAGAACGCATGCCATAATAGTACTTATAGAAGAGACTGAGATTAGAAACATCATATATGTTAGAGAGAGGAGATGTAGAGAAGAAGAAAGGGTGGGGCCAATCGATAACCAAACAGACCTACCGACAGAGCCTCTTATAGAGATGCATGGACGTATCTATTCTCCTTCCCGATGCAAACTAATATTTTATAAGAATCCCGGCTTGTACTAGTAACAACTGACACATTGTTTTTATTCGATTGAGCTCCAATAAGACATTCACAGGAAGAACTCGTCCTTTCCCACAACTGCAAAGAACTTTCTTCCTATATGTACCTAGCGTCAGGCGGAATTTCCATGAACAGAGTTTCTTTCCAAGAAATTCGTGGAACACATTTGCATTACTTCTTCCCTGCAGGATAAAACATGGTGGTCTTAAGATCCAATGTGAACAAATACTTGTCATAAACCGTCTCCATAAGTAATCAAACTTTGTTCATGCATTTATCATTTACAATCCTCTCATTATATTCTTCATCATTGAACTGACAATCTATCCATCTTATTTACCCTTATCCTTCAATGTTTTTTGGCCTTGATAAGTGGTGAATCATTAGTATAAAAAAAATTCAATATTCTTACATTTTCTTTGTGCTAACCACAGTTTCCAATGTAATCGATTTTTATGTAGTTTCATTAATTCATTCATTTTGTTATTTTTGTTCCTCCCAGACGAGACACATTTCCACTGAGACATAAGGGGCTAGTGTGATTAGGGGCCACATTTATAGGATGCATACTAAGTGGGAAGTTGTGTGGCAAGATGTTTGTTCACATTATATTTAAATTTCTGCATGTTGGTACAGTCCGGGAAACAGGGAGCAGTAAGAGATTTCTAAAGGCAAGGGATCTGAAGAAAGAAGCTATTAGAGTAGAAAATTCTCTGGTATCTGGGGACCTCTACAGTGAAGGGATGAGATCTTGTTGCTAGTCGGGTTAGTCAGGGTATTTACGTTTAAGGGCACAAGTGCAGTAAGTTTGGTGGAGCACATTCTGTGGAAGTACTTGGCAGCGATGAGACAGTATGATTTATATACGCCTCGATGGCACTGGAGTAAGGATATTGTCGCTTCTCTTTTTCATAGGCACACCTCTTGTCTGGATAATTTTCTTTCATGTGGGTCCGTACTCTCATGACAACAACCATTTTACATAAAATATGTTTGATATCCTTTTTCTATTTTGATATCCACTTCCTTAACTATGAATTAGTCTGAGTTCCTCTATTCTGCAGAATCTTACATTCCTTCTTTATTAATGTTTAGTCTGCAATTAAACATCCCTAAAGTCCAACCCTTCCTTGCTGTGGTAAGGGCGATGGCAACATCGTAGTGTCAGAGTTATGCCATCTAAAACTCTGGTTTCTGGCAGGTTCACCCATGACAGACAGGTTTGGCAGCAACCCAGC
Organism: Sepiola atlantica; assembly: GCA_963556195.1. Lineage (NCBI taxonomy): Eukaryota > Metazoa > Mollusca > Cephalopoda > Sepiida > Sepiolidae > Sepiola > Sepiola atlantica. Next base: position 75,347,106 of record OY744526.1, on the reverse strand, counting down.
TACCAGGGTCTGTCATGTTCTGGTCGTCTCTGCCTCTGCATGTGGCAAACAAAGACGTGTCAAGCGCAGAACCGCAAATCAAGACAGAGTGGCAATGTTGATTCTATGCCATTCCTTTGTGTGTTCTGTGATAAACCTTCCCTGACTTTGCATGCAATTGCTGAGCTTTTCTGCTGACAAAACCTGGCATCTTGCTTTTACGTCATACCTTTGTGTGTTCTGAGCCAAATCTTCACTGACTTGCTGATCTCAGTGTCAGGGATAAGAACCTGAAGTCTTGTAAGTTTTACAAATATCTTCGACCAAGAGGAAGAGTTCCTACAGATTAGACAATCCTGAGGCACAAAGTTTTATTCGCCTGACAAAAAAGATCAGCAACTGAAAACTCACTTCAAATCATCTCTATGTCACATGATTAAAGTAACCAATCAGAAACCTATCCATATATCATACAATAGCTTACCTTTGAGGTCTAACCATGTCATTAATACCTAATAACTTTTTACAAACGATGTCTACACTAAATTCCAAGTAATATGAAATATATGAAAAGGTTTGGATGTTTTTTACATTCACATTTTTGATTGGCTTCCTCTTCTTTTATCTCTTTATCTGTATGTGACCTTTCATCGATAAAAATAATTTCAATAAATAATTTTACTTTAGAAAATTGTTGGAAAAACCTTTTAGACAAACAGCTAAAAAAATCAATCATATAAACCGATAAAACTACTTCAAATCATGAGTTCAGACTATATGCATGGCACAAGACATGATCTGAAGCTATATACTTATATAATTATATACTTATATACTTATGCAAAATCATATACTATATTCCTGCCAGAAACAAGAACCAAAACGCATATACCCAAGTTATAGTCATGCTCAATATTTTTTAACACAAACCATTACAACCAAACAACTTCCCCTAAAACCATGAAGCTCAGGCAATGTGCTTATACAAAAGCCACAAACTCACATAAAAGCAGGTCATAAACTATTATCTCAAACCAAAAGCCTACCCATAATCTTGAACACAAACAAAAAAGCCTACACTGAAGCCCTGATCTCAAATTAAAAGCATATACCAAATCATAAATTTAAACCAAAAGCCTACCCCTAAACCTAAATAGTAAATTAAAAATTTACATCCAATCCATGACCTCAAACGAAAAGCCGACTTTAACTCCAAATAATGACTCAAACCAAAAGCGTACACCAAAGATATTGCTTCAAACCAAATACCTACACTAAGTCATGACCTTAAACGGAAAGCTTACCCCAAGCTATGACCTAAAACCAAAAGCTTACCCTAAACTATGACCTAAAACCAAAAGCTTACCCCAAACTATGACCTAAAACCAAAAGCTTACCCCAAACTATGACCTAAAACCAAAAGCTTACCCCAAACTATGACCTAAAACCAAAAGCTTACCCCAAGCTATGACCTAAAACCAAAAGCTTACCCTAAACTATGACCTAAAACCAAAAGCTTACCCCAAACTATGACCTAAAACCAAAAGCTTACCCCAAACTATGACCTAAAACCAAAAGCTTACCCCAAACTATGACCTAAAACCAAAAGCTTACCCCAAACTATGACCTAAAACCAAAAGCTTACCCCAAACTATGACCTAAAATCAAAAGCTTACTCCAAACTATGACCTAAAACCAAAAGCTTACCCCAAACTATGACCTAAAACCAAAAGCTTACCCCAAACTATGACCTAAAATCAAAAGCTTACCCCAAACTATGACCTAAAATCAAAAGCTTACCCCTAACTATGACCTAAAACCAAAAGCTTACACTCAAACAATGAACTTAACCCAAAGGCTTACACTCAAACAATGAACTTAACCCAAATGGTTACACTCAAACAATGAACTTAACCCAAATGGTTACACTCAAACAATGAACTTAACCCAAATGGTTACACTCAAACAATGAACTTAACCCAAATGGTTACACTCAAATAATGAACTTAACCCAAATGGTTACACTCAAACAATGAACTTAACCCAAATGGTTACACTCAAACAATGAACTTAACCCAAATGGTTACACTCAAACCATAATCTCAAGCCAAATACCTACTTCAAAATAAAACATACATCGAAGCTATGACCTTAAACTGAAAGCCGATACTATTACTATAACCTCAAACTAAAAGCCTCCAGTCATGATCGCAAAATAAAAGGATACACCCAAACAATAAGATCAAACCAAAAAACATTACTCAAACCATGACCTCGGACCAAAACAAAACATAGCATAAGCCGAACTAAACCGAAGAGCCTATACCCAGACCATGACAATCAGTCTGTCTAGTCCTAAACACATTATGTTCAATAGATTCTATTTGGGGGTGGCTCTTTTAGTCTAGACCAAATTCTAAAACAAAATTCTACATTCGAATCTGTTGGTTAATTTCTTTTGAAGAAAATATGAGTGACATGTCTTTGATGGGTAGGAATATGGCATGTTGAATTTCAATGCAGGAAACAAGATTTATTCCTATGGATTATAAAAAGTGTCAGCAGCCCTACCACTTCCATACTGTTTTCCTTGCTTTGAACACCATAACGAATACCATCAGTAATAATCTTTGATATTTCTGCAGCAAAAATATCATTGCTATTATCGTAATTGTTTCATTAGTAATGCCATTAGTATCCTATTTACTTAGTTATTAATCCAACAATACATGTTGAACAAGGCAACTCTTCTCCCATGGGCCCGATTCTGAAATACCAGAAATGGTGACAATAAATGCCTATTGATACTTCCTGAGGTCATATTATTTACAAATGGTTAATTTATTTATTGATTTTCATGCTACAATAGAAAAGGCTTTTAATAGATCAAATAATGAGATCTGCATTAACAGAAAAATACATTTATGTAAAAAAGGTAATGTCTTTAAGATATGAGAATTCTATTGGGTGCTCATTGCTGTTTTCAAATAGCTTGAGAGGAGCAGCTACTACCATTTGATAATAACAGAACTGCCAAAGAGCTAAAAGTCGCATTCATAGATGATCTTGTAGCAGTCACGTGTTTTGATGTCTATTTTCTCTTGAGGTAAATAGACAAGGTTTAGCACTGAGTAATTTGCCTTATAAACGAACAGAATAGCTTGGCATATGAATACAGTTTGTTGGACTAGTTCGTCAAAGCACACCCATGCAAATGATTTTCCTGCTTTCAAGGAGTTGGTTGGAGTCAGACCACACAAGGAATCGGACGTGCTAAGACTGGTCCCGTCCACCACACTAGCCGTTTATCTGTTTTTAATCCCTTTTCTGGTACTGAGAAAAGGTATTTTCTGTTATCATTATCATCATGTGAGCAAATTAGTTTTTTGGGATGATGGTTATAAAGAATGAAATATAGAAACTATTTGAGGTAGTTTCATTATTTTTATATGTTTGAGTATTTCAATTGTCGGTTATTTGGTTTGTGTAACTTTAGTTTTCTTGTGAAAAAGTTGGTTGTATAAATTAGCAATTTAATATTTTCATTGAATTTACTTAGATTTACTTTAATATCTTTTCACAACAAAAAATGAATTAAATCAAAGAAAACTCAAAAAGGTAACAGATTTCTGTCTTCAATAAAAGGGTTTTCTGAATTCTTGCTTGTAATAAAGATTTGTAACTCGAGTGAAGCAATCCGGTAAAATCTTTTCTTTCTCTAAGAATCCTGTTGCATTGTGGGAAAGTGTTGCATTTTATTCAGATTTGGGACCTCGTTCACAGGTTGGAGGAAGGAAGAAAACGAATACAAGATTATGAAAGCAAGAAAGAATTCAGATGTGAAGAAAGTATATTTTAATGGCGAAGCTATTGAGGTTGTTTAAAAGTTTTGTTACCTCTGTGATATCATTGGAGCGCAGGGTGAAGCAGTGTGTGATTGCAAATGTTAGGAGTGGATGGAGTAAGTTCATTGAACTTCTACCATTACTAACCAGTAAAGCATTACCACTGTCAACCAAGGGAAGAGTCTATCAGGCATAAGTATGCAGTGTGATGGTGTATGGAATATAAACTTGGCCAGTGAGGGTTGAGGACATAGGTCGAATGGAGAGAAATGATATGAAAATGATACAATGGATGTGTAATGTGAGTTTTAAAGACAAGCTGAGATCTCATTACCTCAGAGGTAGATTACATCTGGACAGTACAGGGGATGTGTGCAGAACAGGAGCATTTGATGTTATCATCACATTGAAAGACTGTATGAAAAGTTTTGGGTTAGTAGATGTAGAACAGTTGAGGTAGCAGCTTCAGTTTGCAGAGGAAAGCCAAGGAAAACATTGGAGGAAGTAATAAGAATAGATATGAGAGAAAGAGGGATATATAAAGACCAGGTCAGAAATAGGTTTGTTTTAAAGTCAATTTCTAAAAACCGTCTAACACATCTATAAATTTGTACGATGAATTAATCTGCCCTGTTACCGCTGCAAAAAACAGACAAAACTAGTTGATAACATTTTGCTTCAATATACTCAGAATTTCACACTTTAATGCAAAACATTCAAAGATATTTTGTTTACATTCATAATAAGGCAATTATTTATCTTCTTTCCTTTATACTTTTGTTGCAGTTCGAGATTCTTTCTGATTTTATATATTCCTCCGCCTTCCACAAACCTTGATGGTCCCCCGATTTATAAAATTGGAGGACCTATGTTTTGAGGCATTTCCGTCCGTCCGTCCGGATTTTTCTCCGCAACCATCCATTGAATTTCTCTGAAATTGTGCATGAAGTTGTAACTTTGGTCAGGTTAGAAAGTGACATTCTCCGATTTTTTTAAAAAAACTCTAGTTAGCCACCCAGGGGGTCAAAAGGCCCCGAAATGGCCAAAAATAGCATTTTTTGCCCCATAACTTTTATTCCATCCATTCAATTTCTCTGAAACTTGGCCAAAATGTGGTGGAAATTGTTCCTAATAGAAAATAAGTATCGCTGACCTTGGAAAAAATCTGGTTCGTGCCCCCAGGGGGTCAAAAGTCCCCTAAAATGGCAAAAAATACCCTTTTCTCCCATAGAGTTTGATCCATCCATTCAATTTTTCTGAAACTTGGCCAAAATGTAGAGGCAATTGTTCGGGATATTAAATGAGTATCCTTGACCTCAGAAAAATTCTGGTTCGCACCCCCAGGGGGTCAAAGGGGGATCAAAAATACCCCAAATTGCCCAAATTTATTGCATTTTACACTCGCCACATCGAGTCACATACAGAGGGGGACCACGCACGCGCGGCTTGTTAGATGTTAATCATATAAACTATTTCTTACTTCCGGTTCTATATTTATGTAAATGACCAAAAACGATTATGGAAAATATTTACAGCTCATATTAGTTTCGTTTGTAATTTGTACAGACTGTTTGAGGGAAATTTTACACTTTTTGGAAAGGAAAATAAAATGTCATACTTTGGCCAATAATTGATGTATTCTCAAAATTCAAAATCTATTAGATAATTTTTTTCCGAATACAGCTTACTCAAAAAAACTGTCTTCACAACGGCCTCCAGGCGAGACTTGAAACTAGAACATGCTTCATTCACGGTGTCCTTCGAGAGGCGCTTGAACACCAGTTTGATCCTGACAATCAGCTCATCCTTGGTGTTACAAGCAGTATGTATGACTGATGTCTTTCTCAACTGTGCCCCACATATGGGGTTTTAATCAGACAAGTTGTAAACCAGATGTTGGGACTGATGAGGTCGTGGAAGTTCTCAGACGACTACTTCTGAGTTTGTTCTAAAGGTGTGATACGGAACTGAGTTCTGCTATCACATTTATAGCCTTCCAACAGCGACCCTCTCCATCCAGTGCTTTACAACAGTAGACAGCAACTTAATATAGCCATCTGAATTGAGTAAGAGTTCCTTTTCGAAGATGTGAGGCAGCATGACGCGACCTTCACTGGAAATACACCAAATGACCATAACCGTTTGAGGGAACTTGGTCTTCATGACATGTTGGACATTTTGTGGACTGTAGGCTAGCCACCTATTGTTTTGTACATTGTACAACTGGTTCTAAGAAGAACCAGAACATCCATGGCTTAACTGGGTGTTTGACTTTGTTGAGAAGTATCTTGGCTCTCATAAGGCACTTCTCTCAGCAGTGAGTAGTTTACTTTTGCAAGTCTTTTATGAGAAGTAACGAAGATCCTCATCTAGTGCTTTTGCCATCATCAATATTTTGATGCTCATCTCTCTTGAGAAGGTTTGTATTGCCTTGCCTGAATCTTGATGTACATTTTTATTGCCACTTCTTGCGAATTTCGTTGCCAGGCACAGTCAGAACGTCTGCTATGATCCTTCATGCTGGTCACTCGTTCGACATTTCTGTCGCAATTCTTCAGCTCAAATCTCACAGCCTTCAAGTTATTAAAAGCTGTAGCTAAGATTTCCGATTATTTTAATCCAGTGTGAATGATCAAGATGCAAATCGCTGTCTTTCAATATTTCTGTACTTTGCAATCGTCCATGTTATTGAGCTCTCAAACTCACCAATAATACACAGAAACTGCTATCCATTGCACTTTACCGCTATCAAATACTACAAATGGTTCTGGAATGAAAGAATATCAAAAAAGTATCAAATTCTTCTTGAATATTTACAACAAATTATTTAATACTGAATTACTATAATTTATTGTAAATGATTCATTGTATTCAATTAATTGAATGCAAGTTGCGATTTTCACCATAGCTGGACGCTAATTGCAGGTTATTGCCTTTCACAAAATTTTCACTGTGCAATATTTAGATGTAGGTGTGGAGAAAAGGTTCATTTTGAAATTTTCTACATGAAAAGTTAAAAATGACGTCAGAAGCAAATGGAAAATTGCATTGGACTTAAGAGTGATGCGGGTAAAGGAAGTTTAATTATAGCGGAAGTCCGAAATGACATGTAGAGAGAAAAGGGGGAAAGTCTTTCTCTGTGCCATTTATATTATGATTGTATTAAGTTGCAGTTTTTTGGAGCTCCGATTTTGTTTAACCTCTGGTAGGGGGATAGTTATGGAAAGCTTATATGTAACATTACATATAAGCTGTGAGAGAATGAAAGAATAAAACATAAAGGGACATGAGCCATTATTATTAGTCAGACTACCGTTCTCATCTTGGATCTTATTCTAACAACGTTTTGGCCGACGTAACCTCCAACCTTCTTCAGATGTGTCTTGTCGAACTCTGGAAGCTTTATGTCTAACTCGTGTCACATATGGTTAGTACACAGGTTAAGATTTTAGAAGCCACTTATTTTATAAGCGGTGCCATCAACGAGCAGAAATGGCATTTCATCAAATCTATTTTTAGCCGACAGTGTGTGAGGAGAGAGGGAGGAGATACCTCCCTTGACACTTTAGTTCACCCGGCGAAGTCAGTTGGCAATCGAGTGCCCCAGCGAACGGTTGTATCTTGTGGACTCATGAGGAAGAAGAAGAAGAAGAAGAAGAAGAGGAAGAAGAAGAAGAAGAAGAAGAAGAGGAAGAAGAAGAAGAAGAAGAAGAAGAAGAAGAAGAAGAAGAAGAAGAAGAAGAAGAAGAAGAAGAAAGATTGTCAATATCCATGAGAAAAGAACGTCAACTATAAATCCTGCCTGTTACAAATTCGGGTCACTTTTTTGAGATATTTCACCATGGCCGAGGATAACAGACTTGATTTATAATAACAACCTCAGTAATTCAGCAAAAGCTTGTCCCGGTCGTTCACATATTCAACCACCAGAAAATACATCCTGAGACCATACAAGGATTGTATAACGCCGACCCCTTCTTTCAGAACTCACTTCACTCTTGTGTGCCTGACACTTATTGAACTTTCACATCTTATTTTGGAGCACTTCTTGTATCACCCATCGCCATCGTGTGAGTTGGACTCTGTTTTCATATACTATCGTTCTATGCTTGAATGTAATTTTTGCTCGTTTCATTATACTAGACTCCCCTCCCCATATTATATTCCATCTTTATTTTTGTTGCGTATATATATATATATATATATATATATATATATATATCTTTTCTTTGTCCAATAAATACTTCCATTTAAATTATACCCCGATCGCCCCTCGTTGTCTCTTCCACGTTTGATTTGTTCCATCTTTCCATATACGGTGTCTTGAACTGGAGACCCCCCCCCCCGGTGTTTTGTTATTAACATTGGAACCCAGGGACCAACGAGCCGATTCCGGATTTTTAATATTTTTTTTATTATCATTGTCACGTGCATGCTGCCGTAGTTCCCAACGATGGCTGAGCATGACACTCGAGATACAAATTATCAATCCTCATCTCAAGAATTTGTTGACATTGGATTTGAAGACGACCAAGTTGTAATCAGCAGGGAAGCAGTCCCGTGGTAATGTGTTCCACAGAAGGGAAGCCTTTACAAAAATATTATTTCCAGGGAAATTTCGCCTTACACTAGGCACATGGAGGAAGAAAGGAAAGTCATTTTTTTTTACTATTTCCTAACATTAAATGTTCACACGCGGTAAGTAACTATGGTTCAAGGGACATAACCTAAGCTTCCTGAACACTCAATGAATAAAAATATCAATCTTTACCCCTTTTTGTCCAAATAAATTCATATATATTTATTGTACAACAAAAGTTTCTTCGAATTTGAACTTTGAATAAGACCGCAAGAAGAGAATTGGAAAGCAAATCCGAGAAACTTTTACAGAGGATTATATTCATTTGGTTAGAGCAATCATTATTTTTTTACTTTGGTCCGCTCTAAACAAGGGATATTGCCCCTAAAGCCTAAGAGGCTACTGTGATAGGGCCAGATTTATAGACAGGGGGGGGGGTAATCTTGGTGGGGAGTTGAGCAGCAAGATATTTGTTCATATTACATTAATATTTCTGTATGTTGTTGGTATCGTCGGGAAAACAGAAAGGGAATTCCAAAGGCAAGTGGTTCGAAGACAGAAGCTATTATCGTGGAAAATTCTCTAGCATCTGGGGACTTCTAGAGTGAAGTGGTGGGATGTTGCTGCTAGTCATGTGGATCGAGAGTATTTACGTTGACGGAGTACAAGTGCAGTAAGTTCATCGAAGCTCATCATCCAATGAAAACACTTTTAAAACAAGCAGAGGAATGCTACACTGCTACAATTGACAGGGACTGGAGCTTGCCAGACAGTGCAGGATCTATTAGGTTAGAAATTCTTTTTGCCACTCGTCTAAGAGGGAGAGACTAGTGAATGGTGCCCCAGCCAAGATGCGGCAGAAATACTCCATGCAAAGCTTTGCTTTTCCTCTTCTCGCATGATGCTTATTGTTTTATAAACATTCTACTATATTATTATGAGTATTATTATTACCATATGCACGCTTGAACTTTAGTTGAGCACAGTTCTGAAGAAGAGAAGAGTTCCCGAAATATTATATCATACGGAGTTTCCACCAGACCATCTTGATACAGGTATTACATAACATTGTAACATTGTGTAGATAAACAGATATATGTGTGTTTGTGAAAAAAAAAAATATATATATATATATATATATGTGTATGTATACATTGTATTAAGGGTGAAACTATTTAATTTGTTCCACCATTATATGTCTTATTTGCTCCAACTTGTGTCTATCCGTCACACCTCTGCATTGTATTGCCTTCTAAGTATCACATATTATTATGTATTATTGTTTCTATATCAATATTTTTCTAACTCTGTCAACCTCCTAAATATCCTGTTTATACTCCAAGTGTCCCAACAACTGACAGTACAACACAGAACTTGTAATTATTTCTTCTAAAATGAATCAGCAACCAAATATAATTGTTTTTATATTTACACAGTTATGGGATAATTACCCAGTCAACAATTTGGACTAAATCTTGTTGAGACATTGGTTTTCATTGAATCACCAAAATTAAAAGATGTTGAGAACTTAGATCAGTGATCGTTTAGCAATACCAGGTATCGCATTTTGAAAGTGGAAATTGCTATAGAGACACTTTCTATAATTCCCTACAGAAAGGTATGAACCTATCTCGTCTCCCTATTTGTCAAGGCCGAACCTACTAGAGGATGAAAATGAGAGAGATGGATGGATTGTCAGTTGAATTATGAGAGGATTGAAAATGGTGAATGAAATAAACAAAATTTGATTACTTATTAGGAAGGTTTATGAAAAGTATTCGTTGGCATATATTGAGTTTGAAGATGACGATGTTGTAATCTGCAGGAGAGCATTCCTGTGGTAATGTGTTCTACATATGGGAAGTTAATGGAAAGAAACTGTTATCATGGAAATTTCACCTGGCGTTAGGTACACGGAGGAAGAAATGGAATTTCTTTGCAGTTGTGGTAAATAGACGAGTTCTTGCTGTAAATGTCTTACAAAGAGGAACCAGAGATTATAGCTCAGCCGAGCACCGTCCATAGAAATAACAATAGAGTAGAGAAAGACTAGCAAGTCGATTTTGTACTCTGTCAAGGAAAGAAAGGGTGCTCTGAGTTGCACCTCCCCAGATGTGGCAGCAGTACTCCGTCTTACGACGCATCTGAATCTTAGATAGCTAGAGGCTTGAATTAGAAGTCAGATACTTTCTCGAGCAATAAAATGATCCAATCATTTTCCAGCAACCTTAGCAACAGATTGGATATAAATCTTCCATTTTAGATTTCGAATGAAAGTCAGTCCTAGTTATGGGTGAAATAGTTGGGTTAACTATACTGTAACCTTGGCAGGGCAACTAGTCAAGGAGAAAGAAAACTCTGAAATGTCACCAGTACTCCTATCCTTATTTCAGTATTTCTTCTTGTCATTTTTGCTTTCTCTGTGTAAGAAGAAGTGCACATGGTAATTACGTAACCCTTGCTTCTTTATAAACTCCTTCTCATGAAGGAACACTTCTGGAAGATGCTCATTCTCAAGAGACAGACGATAGTTAATAACACTTTCAATTAATAGTGTTACAACTCAAGAAACGAATTCTATTAATTGTTTATTTTACAGGGCACACATTTCTTGACATTTCACAGATTACACAGAAATTTTTTGTTAAATTATTGAACTTTACTAATTTCTGAAGAAATAATTTTAAGAAATCAATTTCTTTTTTTTCTCCGCTTATTTTGAATCGCGAAAATCAGAAAAAAATGTCGATTCCATTTTTAGAGAATTTTCTTTTTAGTCTCAAACTGATTCATATTCTTGTTTTTTAATTGATTTCAATGATTTCGACATCATCTTTCGGTAATTCAACTCGTATTGATTTGTCATTGGAAATAAATTCCATCGATCAATCATTTATTTCCGAAATAAGTAGTATCATATATGTAAAATGATAGAACTATCTATGGATCAGCACTACTGCAGTGGATCAGAGTTTAGTTGTTTAGTTGACAAGCTGAGATCAATGTTCACTATTCTGTTCCTATTTAGCTATATTGTCACTTTTGGCTGGGTGTGGCAAAATATTTGAACAGCTTTTTCCTGGGAATTCAAAGTCTAAAGCAGTAAAAGCTAGGAATTCTCACAATTTTACAATGTTGTTTTGGCAGAATGAACAAAGTTTGTTCTTTTCCTTAAATAAAACTGATCATGAATAATATTTTCCCTTCGTAGGGATTTAGTCAAATGTTGGATCATGTGGAATTGCCACAAGATAAAAATTGTGCTTTCAGTACCTTTTTCTAAGAGAGAGTGAGATTGAGAGAAAGAGGGGAGAGAGAGGGGAGGGAGATAGATAGATAGATAGATAGATAGATAGATAAATAGATAGATAGATAGATAGACGGATAGATAGATAGATAGATAGATAGATAGATAGATAGAGAGAGAGAGATAAACAATAAAAAGCTGAAATATACACCTTGATTTATATAGTTAGATTAGATGTATATTAAAAAGAAAAGATATGAATAGATAGATAGCTGGGTATGAACAGATTAATGTATTTGAACAGACTTAGATAGATAGATAGATAGAGAGAGATACGAACAGAAAGTTATAAAGATATGAACACAGATATAGGGATGAACAGATTAAGATCAATATATAGATATGAGCAGAGATAAATAGATAAATAGACAGATATTAACACATTAAGATAGATAGATAGATAGATAGATAGATAGATATGAACACATAGTATCGTCAGGTATCTAAAGAAAGTAGGTGTGTATATTGTAGTTGTTGAGATAATCTGGTTGCTTGCTCGACTAGAATATCAACGTATCCCAATATAAAGAGAATGCTATAACTAATTAATAAGAAAAACAGCCAGAAAAATGATGTATGTTAATCATCCTGAGAAAGCTTGGTGTCTTTTTGTTCTACATAAAATGTTACTGAAACATGTTCTTAAGAATAAAGAAGGCAATACGATTCTCATTCTCTTTCCTTTTCTCTTCTAAATTCAGCAAAGTGTCAGCCGCTTTCTTCTCAGATTTCAGAAATCAAAGACTGCTACTTTATAAATAGAAAACCTCATTTTGCTAAGCATCTTACCATCTTTGCCCGCTCCCTCCCAGAAGCAAATAAAAAGAAACAATCCCAGCACCGAAATTCTTTCAGATAAAATCTGAATCAAATCAACAACGACACATCATCATTTCTGGGCCTTTATGCTAGGATAAAGGTATAGTGTCTGTTCTGTCTTTGTCAAAAATGGATAAATCTTTCTTGGCTAGTACAACTTTTATTTCTGTCCTATCTAGACTTCGCACTTTTGAGGTGCTGGATGCCCCCCCCCCCCCACATAAAAAACGACTTTGTATCTATTTTTGGCCTCGTGGGGGGGGGGGGGCAAGTAAATAGGGACACATCATCATCATCATCATCATCATCATCATATTCGGTTTAACATCTGTTTTACATTCTGGCATATGTTGGGCGGCTTTTAGAAATTTACTTCCAGACTAAGCTATCTCTGCCAGGTGTTTATTCATCCGTCTTTTTCTCAAGTCCATCCTTATGACTTCCTTGTGAACTGACCCTACTACCTCAACTGTTCTACATCTACTAACCCAAAACTTTTCATCCAGTCTTTCAATGTGACTTCTTTTCATTATGCCATTGCCTGATGATACGTTTACGCATTGCAGCCACATTGCAGCTACAGTCGAACTCCCTATTAATACAAAAACTGTATGACTTGCTAGCTGCAAAAGGCTGCATCATTATTGGCCAAAATCTCATGTGATGCTCCCTGGTCATAATAGACGGACAATAGTTATTGAATAACGCTTACCGCATCTTGTCATTCAATTGATCGCCAAACTGCAAAGCAGGTGGGTCAACAGTCAATGAGTAAGAAAAAGGTTGCCATTATAATGAGTGATATCTATTCCAACCCTTTGCTATGCATCACTTGCTTCCAGTCCTCCTTTTCAGTATCATGATGGTCAATTGACTAACACATCTCACAGTGCTTGATGACTTTTTCGACCTCTTATTTTGGCAATTGCTTGGTTGACATATCTCATCTTGCTGCCTTGGTGCATATTCTTGCTTTCCTGATCAGTGTGTCAGACACCCAGTGATAGATGCAAAGGGATTCGGTATGCAGGTGTAACCTCTTTGCTTGCCACTATAGTCTTAGGTTAATGCCTTTCATCACAGCATCTAACTTGGGCAGGTTGATGTGATGCGCGTTGTTTGAAGGCTGCAACCAACAGGTGTCCTCCAACACGGCTCCATCTTTCTCTAACAGAACTCCCAACGCTAGTGAACTGGCGTCAACCCATATGTTCATTTCTTCTCCATTGACACACCACTCTCCTCGGCTGGATCCTTGTGTGTTGCTCTCTCAACACTTTCTGACATTGTTTGATCGTCCTACTCTTTGATTACTGCATTCGTTCTGCGTTTTATTATGCCTAATGCCAGTGAATCCAGCCACACACTGGCAGGTGTCCTATGAGTTTTCTGCACAAGGACAAAACGATTCATCCTGTGAGAACTTCAAGGATGCCGGAAATCACATTTTCTCATCTCCATCGCAGGGTGCTTTCCTACCTTCTGACGTCCAGGCTCAGCACGCGTGCTTCTTCTCCAAACCGCCCTGGATCCTTTCCCTTCAGGTCAAACTCTTCCAATTTTGCTTGGATGTGCGTCGCTGACTTGACATCTTCATTGATGTAAATGTCGTTTAGATATGCCGATGTTGCCTTTTTTGACGTTCTTCTTCTGGGATACCACAGCAACAACGATAGTCTTCATGATCTGCAGTGCCACATTCACCCCAAACCCCAGTCTGGTTAGGCAGTCTCCCTTGCTGTGAAATATCACCGCCTGGAATTGCCATAAATTTTTGTCGACCCACACCTGCAGATAGGCCTTCCTCACATCGAGCAATGATACATTCGATCATTTCTGGTGCAACTTCTTCAACTTGTTTGCACATACATCGGCATCAGCTGGATAAGCCTCTATGTATTGATTGAGCTCACAGTAGTCCATGACTGGTAGCACCTTTCCCTTTTGATCTTGTACCATTACCATTAACAGAATAAGACCTTTTAGAGGTGCAAGCCCTTCGTTGTGGTACGGGATCAACCAGTTATCTTTGATCCAGGCATGAAGCTTTAGTTCATATGCTGTCTTAACATTCGTTTCCACGGTGTACTTTGTGACACCATTCCGTAGCTTTGTTAGTGCTTAATTGTCCATCCATTTCCACAATGCAGTTCACATATTTTGTTTTTGATCGAACTCTACATAGAAGTCTGCCCAATTGATGCAAAGTCTGGCACACACCAGTGCTTTTGAAAATTTAACGTTCCAACTGATTTAATGAGAAAATCACTCAGTGACTTGATAGCATCATATCCAATCAGCAAGTCGAAGCCCAGTATGCCTTTTAACCTCACCAAGACATTGATCTCAGCGAATGCATCAGTCTATGCAAATCCTGACTAACGCTACTCCACAGCATGCCTGTGTCTTGCCATTTATGGTCATTATTTGAACGCTTCTCCTACTCCAGCTACAGCATAACCTTCCACTCACCATAGTACAAGAGCAACCTGAATCAAGAAACACTGAGCAAGGCATTTGGTCGACATGCACTCAGTTGCACCTCGTTTACATCTTGTCCAGGGAGCTGAACAGTGCTGACATCTTGTCCCCTGACTCGTTTCCCAGACAGCTTAAGGACACACTTAAAGCAGCATATGCGTCCCCGTCTTCTATATATGCAATCCTTTACAATATGACTACTCCACCCACAACGGAAGCAATTCACTTCAGCATGTGAGTCCTGTGCTGCGGATCTCCACAGCCACTCTGGGCTGACTGTGCGGCCATTACAACATGCTCCCTAAGTTCTGCTTCATCCCTGATGATGGTACGTGCGCGATCAAGTACCTATTACATCAGTGTCGCTTATTGATGTCATCGGGAGTTGTTTCATTCGAACTGGGAGTTCGTCCTCAAATGCGTGTATGAAAGACTGTTCAGGCAACCCTCCAAACAAAATGGCCAGCCTCTTCAATGCTACAATGTCTAACCTACAAATATTTTCTGAGTGGTAAAACGTTTGTATGGTGTACAAGGGTCCACTGCAAAATCTCTGTACAATGCAGCCTTCGTCAGCTCAACATTGGCTTTATGACTGTAGCTTAGCTGCTGGAAAACGTCCAGAGCACCTCCCGTTAGTTGCAGAGGAATAACTAACTCAACCAGTTTGACCCCACACAAGTGACAGGTTAGCTTCACTTTCTAAACCCAGTCCACTACAGACATGGAGCTGTCAAACTCAGGGATGAGTTTCAGGTCAAAGTTTGGATCCGCCATTATAAACAGCATGGAAAATGACGAAATAGCTTGTTGTTTTTTTCTTATCTGAAGACATCTCTCTCTATCTCCTCTTTCTCTTTCATGGACCCGCATGATGGGTGATAACACTGGTACGGCGACGCCCCTCCACACTGGAGTTGTCAATATTTGATCTAGTGCTGACTATTGCTCTTTCTTTGCATATATTTTGTCCGTGTGATCCTATGTTGATGTTGTTCATGGTTTCTATAATCGACATCAAATTTCTCTTTCATTCCAACTAGGTTCATCCCTTTTCAGCCGCATCCAAAGTGAGGCCTTTTCCACTAGTGTTTGTATTTCTGTTGTCATTCTCCTTGCTTCTTTGAATCCAAATTAGTTTTTGACTAGGTACAAAAAACCTTTTTCAATGTACCCTCTTGCTCCAATATTGTTATATTCCGTTGTCCTTGCAATCCTCAATTAGCTTTCTGTAACTTATTTCTTTCCTGTTTTCTGCACTTTTGATCTTTAATCCCATATGAGCAAAAATATGGATAAGAAATGTATCATTCAAGAGTGAAACCATATAAACCCAATCCTGCAAAGTTTTAAACATGTACTTTGCCATATCCAACCGGAACCTTTTAACATTTAATTTCTTATTTGAAAGTCAAGTGAATTTTGTGTTGAATATATTCCAGACTAATTTATATCTAACAATCATTCTAAAACAAAAACAATTACAAAAATACACCCGCAGGAAAAAACGAATCATTTTCTTCCATTATTGGTATTTTGCCAAATCAATTCTGTACAATTCAAAAAAGGAATGTCATCTTAAGGCCAAACAGATAAGGCCGAAGTTCAAGTAGAAATCGCTGACATATAAGCATGGAGAAATAAGCACATAGACACACACTCACACATGTTTGTGCAGACATATAGATATGCAGATGTATGCATGATACGTGCGTACAAACAAACACACACATATAGACACACACATACAAGCACACCATGAGAGATGCACCGTTGTTTTGTTTTGGAGATATGTCAGCCATTTTCCCCAGAAACTGTTACATTCATTGTGTTTTCTTCTTTCGTGGGTAAGGTTCAAAAATGCGTTCTCTGCTTATGTTTGCATTCTTTTGATTTGCAACTAAAGATCAGATCACTGTTTAAGAGGATATAATAGAATAATAAGAAAAAGCTAGTAAACTATTTTCAGAAAGATAAAATATCAACAAAGATACACGTTTGCTTCAAATACCTTAACATCCGTGTTCTAAAAGAGATAATCATGTTTGTAAGTACGGGTAAAGCCGACATCAAACCCACTTGAAAATGATTGACAAATCTTTTGCTTTGATTCAAGTCAGTTCGTGAAGTTAAGTTCATTAGTGGTTTGTTAAAATGATTAAAATTTCAAATTCTGAGAATCTGACTAATACTTTGCCGTTTTCCTATAGTTTGAATTTCATTAGAATAAGCATTAACAAGTTTTGCCAATCATATATGCTGTTATTGAATCTGTCTCAATTTACCTACACAAGATTAATTATTTAGTGTGGGGCTCGGTAATCCCTAAAGACGCGACCGTCGTCTAAAATGACTGACCTCAAACCGGGAACCAAAAGATACCCAACAATTGGTGAGCTCCAACGTCGATCATGCAAACAACCTTCTGATCAAACGCTAAACATGTAAATTAAGAGAAAAAAATAATAGTAATAATTTGGAGAAGAATTGAAGAAAAGGACACGAGCGTTAAATTTGTCTTTAAAGTTCAGTATGCGTGTGTGTTTACTTGGGTTAAGCTGTTAGTGTGGGAAGACAGCGGGGCGTGCTTAAAAGTGGATGCTGGGGTTCGCATTTCAAGTCCGGTGTTTTGAGAGCGAAGGGAGTTATTCCGTTGTTATCGCTAGGACACTAATCTTTTTTCGATAATTCGCTGGTTTTATCAAAGTTTATTTCGCACCTACTTGTTAAAAACATGTGTGAACACTTTTCCTTGAGTTCACACTTTGGACACATCTGTAATTACTTATTTTTATGAGTCTGACCGCAAGGTGATTCCCTCTTCAAGAAGAAAGAAAGAAATGAAAAGAAGAGGAAGAAGAGGAAAGAAGAGGAGAGAGTAAGCCGAACGAACCTAGAAAGAAAAGGAGTAACTAAGCAGGCTAGTACTTTCCTTCAATTCCCGTTCGTCTCATCGATCTATTGATCTGCCATAGGGTAAGCTTTCCCTTTGGATATTTTTTCATTGTTAATAATAATATTATGGGGATCTCACTTTTCTGGGGTATTCACAGGCATAGGGGCAATGGTGTACAGGGGAAGAGTCTGACAGTACAGTGGCCTCGAGCATCTAAATTGAGGGTAGGCTTCGAATCATATTCAAACTATTTAAGTTTCTCATAATGTTTATCAGTACTAAGACTTATACTAGGGTCTTTGGAGCATACAGTCAAGGAGTTGACCGAGAGCATCACCAAACCCCATAGAAGTATACCTACATAATCTTGTTGTTGCTGGTTTCGTAATGTACTGAAATAAAATATGGTTATAGAAAGAGAATACGCTTATTAAAAGGAAAATTGGTTTTATTTCACCAATAGCGATTAGTTGTTTTTATTCGTTCAGAATAAAATAAGCTGCCATCAGTTGGTTGTCGTTTTTGTCTCTGTTTTCTGTTCACATGGACTCAGGACCGGTATGATTTGACTGATTTTATCAAATTGGTCCTGCACCTGAAAGAGCCTCGCGCTAGCAGGGCTCCTTTTTATTATATGAAGTACAAAATACGGAAAACGTAAAATGAAGAATAAGATATTCTTCCTCAAGATATTATTTTTTTTATGTATGATAAATAAAACGATACAATTTTATTATACCAAACACTTAATATTTATTTATTTGATTGTTGGTTTGTATGTGTGTTTTTTTTTATGAAATATAAACAACCTTCAATTTTACTATGTATAGTAGGGGAACCACAATAAGTTTTTTAATTGGGCCCTGCAATTCGTAGCACTGACCCTACTCGGAAGTCACCTTTTTTTTCTTTTTTCTTTTTCGTTCCAATAAGTGGCCTTGTGAGAACTTATTTAGGAGTTTGCCACTCTCAACAGAGTTGGTCTAAGATGTTACATTTGAAATCATGTAGAAATCAAATAAAACACACGGTGTGAATTTCTTTGTTTATTTTTGTCCTCTCATGTGTACTTCATTCTCAATTAAAAAAGAAATGCCGTTTAATATTTCAGAAAAAAAAACCCACAGAATTGCTGCTTCTTAAAGATCGATTATACATATTGGCAAAAGATCAAAGTTTTTGCAAGTATCTGGCAAACCGTTTCCACTTTTGTCACATTTTTACATCTGAATCCAACAAACTCATTGTCAACTTTTTTTTGTTTCGTTTTCCCTTTTCAACCAAAATAATTTCCCAATTTTGAACGCAAAGAATTTCTTTCCTTTTTGCTCCTATTTTATAAAACTTGATCTCGAAAATAGATTTTGGCTTGAATTTTTATGACATATGTTTGCCAAGCAGCCAGGCGAGTTATTCATCAGAAATGTCTGGCAAACAATGATTTGGAAACTGTAGACAATTTGGCAGTAATAATCTGACCTCTGACCTTAAAAGGCCAATTTGTTTCTTTCTCACATTTCTTTAGGTGTGTATCTGACTATGGATTTCTTCTGACTGAGACAAGATGGATATTTAAAGATTCCCACAACAACGCTCTCCTCCATCCAAACACAAAAAATATTTTGGTTAGTGATTTCCTTGCAGACAAAGAGCACCAAATGATTTTGACAGAAAGCAAAAATAATTTCTGTAAGAAATGCCAAAATGTTGAGAATAATACATCTGAACAAAAGTTTCAGGGAATACAACTATCAGAATAGCTTTTCAAAACAGGAAGAATATTTTTTTTAAAGAATGAAATTCTTCATTTCTTTGCACGATTATTTAATACTTGGGAAATGTTTTGTTCCTCCTTGTAAGACATTCACAACAAGAACTCGCTTTGCTACCACAACTAAAAAACTTTCCATGCCTAGTGTCAGGAAGAACTTCCTCGAACAGAGCTTTTTCAGAAGGGCTCGTCGTCTTTTGAACACGTTACCGCAGGATTGTTCCCCTGCAGATTACGACATGATCACTTTCAAATCCAATGTCAACAGATTCCTGTTATGAACCATCGCCATTAGTAATTTGAGCTTGGTCTATTCCATCAATCTTCCCCATTTCTCTCTAATATTCGTCATCTCTTAACTGACAATCATTTTATCTGCTAAACCCTAAATCGAGTGGCATTGGACCATGATAAGTGGTGATTCTTTAGTAAAATAAAAAGGGAAATCTTTGGAAATTTAAAGGTGAAGAAATCTTACTTTTAAAATTCTCCAGATTGTTTAGAGAAATCCTTATTTCTTTTGATTAAAATCAATATTCAAAGTAATTTTTTTTTAAGAATATTATTTTCTTTGAACAGATTCGGTTTTTATTTTGTTGAATAAACTGAATTCTTTTGATGATTTGTTTTTAGTAGAATCCAACATCGATTATTAGAAGACACTGTTTAATCTTACATCATTGATAGTAAATAATGTGATATCTTACACCACTAAAATGTAGAGAATATAACATGTTATGTTATAAAATCTAGTTTAGGAGGCTTCAGAGTTGCACTGAAACTCTCTCCTGCTCAGTTTGTGGAAAGGGAGTTGGGAGCAAGAAGATCTTTTGTGGTAATTGTAAGCATTGGGTACACAAGAAGTGCCTTGAAATTTCAGGAAGGTTAAGAGATTATAATCAGTTTGTGTGCAAGAAGTGTAAGACAATGGAGACGGATGAGAACTCATATGGAGAAAATGTATTTGAATGACAACGCTATAGAGGTTGTTCAGAAGTTTTGTCACCTTGGTGATACCATTGGAACACAGGAGAAAGCTAGTGCTGGTGTGATAGCAATAGTCAGATATGGATGGAGCAAGTTCCGGAAACTTCTGCCATCCCAATCTAGCAGAGCATTACCACTGTCGACCTAGGGAAGAGTCTATCATGCATGAGTGCACAGTGTGGTGATCTATGGAAGAGAAACCTTGCCAGTGCAAGCTGAGTATATGTGTTACATTGACAGAAAGGATATGACAATGATAATGATACGATGGCTGTGTCATGTGATGTTTAAAGACAGGCTTACATCTGATGACCTCAGCAGAGGATGAAATCTTGACAGTGTAGGTAGATGTGTGCAGAACAGGAGACTTTGTTGCTTTTGTTACATTGAAATTATAGAGAGTTATTTGGCAGAGTAATGTCAAGGAAAACATGGGAGGAAGTGATAGGAATGGTTTGAGAGAAAGAGGGATAAATAAAGACCTGGCCAAAGATAGGTTGGTTTCGAAGTCAATTTCTAAAAGCGGTCAAACACATACCAGCATGTAAAACAGACGTTTAATGGATGATGATGATGATGATGATGATGATGATGATGATGATGATGATGATGATGATGATGATGATGATGATGTATTTCTTGGTTTTCTTTAAATTGATTTTGGTAAAAATTTCACAACTGGTTTGCTCAACATGGCAACAAAATTCCTAGAGTTTCATTATTCTGTGTAACGTCGTTTATTTTCGATTGAACAGTTTTGGGGTAAACCATGCTAACAGTGTCTCTCCTCTCTATAAACAATGGGACATGGAAAAGCTCTTAAGTCATGACGTTGTGGAAAAGTTAGGTCGCCATGTGTAAACGGTTAGACGATTCCTCAGAGATGTTTCACCATAGAAAAGACAATCCAATTGTGGGATAACCAAGACTCGTAACCATGTGTGAAGTGTAATGTCCTTTGAATACAATGTCACGGTAATTTCAAATTTAAATGGTTTCGAAAGCATGTAGCATTGCATGTCAGTTGTGTTCTGTTAAATGACCAGCCAAGGCGACCCTTAAAGAACATGACGGTTGGGCAAACAATTTGGTTTATTTTGAGGATGAACATCGCCAACTTTTAAAACATCAAATACTGGACTAATTGCTTATTGTCTATTGCAGATTAACACCCTATGCTATCCTCCCCCAATAAAATGAGATTCTACTTTTTTAGCTAATTATGTGTGAAATATTTGGTCATGTCCTTAAAACGCTATCCGGTTAGAAACTTCTGGATCGAAAATTGGTGATTATTTTAAGTTAAATCTATATTCGAAAATCCCCCCCCCCCCCCCGCCTGCTAAATTCTAAAATAATTTTTTCCTTCGTTTGTTTTTAAATTTTACCGCCAAGTTTTTCATTGTGTTTACATCTGATGCCGTAAAATAAGTAGAATCTCATTTTTATTTTTGGGTGTACATGAACAATTTTTTTTTATTTTTGATTAGCTAACAACAGATTAGTTGTATTTTGAAATTTCAACCTAGTACTGTAAAGTCTTATCTGGATTACTACTATTTAGCTGTTAAACCAAAGTAACGAGACACATCTTTGACTGTTTTGGCTAAGTTAAATACTTTTCTGTTTTTCCAGAAGGGATCAATAATCCCTAGATGATAGAATTGTCTATTGAAGAACCCAGCCCGTCAACACATTAAAGTTAGTTCACTCCCCAAATCAATGCTGTTAAAACGAACATACTGTTGAATAACAGAAAAAAGTCATTTCTAATAGAAAAACGTACTCACCTCTAGAACTCTATGATACAGAATATTCTCGACACGGGAATGAACAATCGATATCCCCAGCACAGAGTACTCTCTTGGATGATGCTGCAATGGACAACGGACATCTCGACGTGGGGTACCCTCATTAATAACAGGGTACTCTTTTACATGACACTTTAATACTAGTAGCAGTTCATCTGAAAAACGATCACTATTTGACTGTTACTGAGCCCATCTTTTATAGATTCTGGACACATGTCACCCTCATGCATAAATACTCTAGTTCCAAGGTGTACTCTTCATTCCTCAAATTGCGGTCTTGCACACCAGACAAAAACAAAATCTCTTCTGTCAAAATAAGTTTTTGCCATTCGATCTAAATTCTAATTCACTATGAGTGTCACCTTCTCTCCTGGTCTCATGATTACACAAATAACAGGGATTGTACAGTCTTTCGTTTTGTGGTGCTTCTTCAAAGAGGGATTGTCCGAGCTTCTTCTCTGGGGGAGTTCTCAGAAGAGTCATCGAAATTGTCAAGGTTGGTAGCTGGGTTTTCAGGTGAATTGTCAGTCTCTTGTAGTGTGAGCTCAATCAACATTCAGATCATACATTGTTACTATCAGTCGCTGACACATAATCACAACAGGAGAAATATTGACAAAATCATCCTTCTCTTTGGCAGTTAACAATTACTGCTAACTGCAAGCTACCTTATGTGAACATTATTGTTAAATAGACTAGAAATACCAAATCTTTATTTCATCTATATGTATATTTATATAAAGTTAGGTATGTGTATATATTTATGTATATCTATGTATAGGATTCACTCCTAAACTAATTAACCGATCATTATGAATGTTGGAACAGAGCTGCTAGACCTAACGAGACATAATGTAAACTATATTTAGTTTAATTGAATTTCATACAAAGAGGACAAAGAGGGGAGTGGAAGCCCTTCGTGAAAATTCAGATACCTCCGATTATTGTGAAATTTTAACAATACATATTAAACATCAATTGATAAATATTCCCCAAATTTCAGTTTCTTTGGAGGATTTAAAAGATTTTTAGACGGCAAATATTTCAGATTTACATTGAATGTGATCCATAATGATTAGACACCAATTAAGCAAGATTCCCTGAATTTCAGTTCTTCTTATGCTCCCTTAAGCTTAAGCCTTAAATTTTAGACATTTTCTAGAATCAAAATCATGTAATTGAGTTTGATCAAAATTGGAATAA
Organism: Sepiola atlantica; assembly: GCA_963556195.1. Classification (NCBI taxonomy): domain Eukaryota; kingdom Metazoa; phylum Mollusca; class Cephalopoda; order Sepiida; family Sepiolidae; genus Sepiola; species Sepiola atlantica. The sequence continues at coordinate 75,323,428 of OY744526.1, read as the reverse complement.
AGATTCTAGACATAAGGTTTAGTAGCGTTATATCTTGATTTCAATCTTCATAAGGGAACATAAAAGTGGTGCAAAACTGTTCTGTTTGGAGAATTAATTTTACCCGTCCTAGGACGAGTATTTTTTTAGTATATGTATATAATTAACCATCAATATAAACTTGTTGAGTTTATCAACAGTGTTGTGGCTTTCTTTTAGTTTTCCTTCACAGCTACCAATTCCATCATAGAACTATGAATTCTGGAGAAAAGTGTTATCATGTTCATGCAGGAAAATGAATTTACTGTAAGATATGCAAGGTTTTGAGAGAAAGTCTTATACCAGCCGTCAGGGTCACTACTGTGCTATATACAACCTATACGGGTAAACACGAGTATGGCGCTTGTGTTTAATTAAGTATAAAGGGATAGTGAATATAGACACTGGATGAAATAACCTTATCTGGTACATCTGGTACATGTAGGAACCCAACAGGTATACTTTTAAAAGAATGTCTTTTTTAAGTTGTACTACAAAAAGAAAATGTTTTTTGTTTTACAAAAAGATAAGTAAAAGAATACGTAGATTTAAATCATTTTATAAATTCACTCAGTTATTTTGCTCAGGTGAAATTTTGACAAAATTTATTCTGTTACCATTTTGTAAAAAAACATCTCGCTGTTAAATCTGTAAACTGAATTTAATTTTCCTTTCTTAAAATGCAATAAAAATGAAAGAAACATTTTTCTTTAATTCTTCTACATGCAATTTATAAAATTCTAATCCGAAACATGATTTCCAAGACTCAAAAGAATAATCCAATTCCATAGAGAAAGCATTTGTAAATTTAGACTTTGACTTCATTCAATCAATTTATAGAATTTCGTCCTTCTTTTCTTGAATTTTCTTCATAAAAATGTTTATTTACACTTTATTTTGTGATTTTGTTTGTTTTATGTTCATTTTTTTAATTATTTTCTCATTTTTTATTCTTTAACATTTCTTCTTTTATTCCTCATGTTTTCTCTTTCTTTTCTCTTTCATTTTATCTTCCTTTTTTTCTTTCTTTTATCTTTTTTATTCTTCAGCATTTCTTCTATTTTTACTTCTCTTATTTCTTTTCTTTTTTGTCCTTTTTTTCTTTATTTCTTTCTTTCTCGTCCTCCATTCATAAAAGCTTTTTTCCAAAATACACATTCCTCAAAATAAATCTGCTTTTCTCTTTAGAACAAAAGAGTTTTATTCCATTCATTTACAGCGGAGATTCCTGCTGTACGATTCCGCATGAAAGAGCAGCCAACCATTCACTTTTTCAAACATCTTTTATGAATTTGAAATCTTTTTAACCGAATGTTCATTCGAAAACCATTTATTTCAATTCTTATTTGATTTACTTCGTTAAGCATCCAAAATGAAGTATAAAAACGTCAAAGATAATTGACTCTTGTTTGACTCATGAAGCAAAAAGTAAGATTATTTTGTAAGAAATATTTTGACATACCTAAATATTAGCCTTATCAAAATTATCTTATCTTAAAATCTGTGCATTTTTAACTTAGATAATTACCTCAGCCAAGAAAGTTATGTTTTCAGTTGTGTTTGTCACTATATTTGCTTGTGTACAGCCTAGCATCCACATCGCTTGACCAATCAGCACCAAACTAGATCAAAATATCGGTAATGATTTATATATAGCAATGGTTAGTATTTCTGCTATAGTTGAATGGTATTAACCATTCTGATAGGTTTATCAAATTTGTAGTCGGTTTTTATTCTGGATTTTGCATTTAACCCAATCAAAATTAACTTTGCATAAATCAGGATGATACGACTTTCTTTTTCTTTTTTTACGAATGTGTCACGGCTTATCAAGACCAAAACTCCACTCAATCATAAGGGTTGATGATATTGTCAGTTAGCGATGAATAACAACTTGAGAGGATTGGAAGCAATAGGTGAAATAGTCAGAATTTGATTATTTAGGTGGATGACTCGACAAGAATTTGTTAACATTGGACTTAAAAACGACCATGTTGTAGTCAAGGGAAAGCAGCCCCGTGGTATTTATTCCACAAATGAAAAGTTCTTAGAAAGAAACTTTGTTCATGGAAGTTCTGTTTAGTTTTAGGTATACAAAGGAAGAAAAGAAAATTCTTTACAATGGTGGTAGATGGACGAGTTTTTGCTGTGAATGTTTTACAGGGGAAACGAAAGATTGTAGTTCAGTCGAGCATCTATCATGAAAATAACGATAGTGTAGAGAAAGATTAGCAACGTCTCTTTTGGTAAAAAGGAAAATTGACCGGCTTGATTCTGTTGCTGGCATTGGTTTCTCCGATTCCTTCTAAAATCATGTACTCACAGGAGGCACCACGTGAAGGTTGCCAACATTCATAAGTGAAAGAGATGTCATGGAACCGACTGGATTCGAACTTGGCACACCCAGGTCATCAGGCTGCGTCCTAATTCACTTCACCACCGCCACCTCCCATTTAACTCCATGAAACGATAGAAATGCCTAAATACTGCAAATATCTCATGCTTCTAGTCTGGTAGCAGTGTACTTAAACACGCAGTGTTAACCTGATCACATGATCGATTAGAGATTCGATTTATTAAAGTTGTTTAAGCATCTCTATAAAAGATTATGTCTGTCGTTCAGTCATGCTGAAGTTGGAAATAGTATTTTCTTTGATCTGTAATGCTTTTGTTTCAAATAGCATTTTTGTCGGCCTTTCACACTTATATTTGAAATAGAGTTTTTAGATACATCTCTATATGTTGTAGTATCATCCCTATTAAGATACACAATGGACTATCCCGATAATTAACTAATACCTTGACTGTAATCCACTCAGCGAATCAGTAGCAGAAGCTACAATGGCGATATTGTGTTACTGTAAAATAACCTTATTCTTCTTTTTAACATAAGTGTTTGTCTTATTTATTTATTATCCATCTTCGAGGATATAACCACTTGGTGTCTCGGACTCGAGGAAACGATATATAAATGGCATTTATAGATGCATTTTAACATCTCTGTAAAAGGATTGTCTCGATTAAGTTTTGAACATGCACATTGAACGAATGTTTATTAACAGTATCTGTTCTTGTAAGAAAATGCTTGAAACTCCATTAAACATTTATTTCAGACACTTAACACAATTGACATCGTTTTCTAGGACTGATGATAAGAGCTTTAAATATATCCTAATTGGTAAAGGAGGATTATTGATTTCAAAGGTCAAAGATTGATTTCAAAGTTTCAAGAGACAAGTGACCCCTTAAACCTTATGTATTAGTTGTAAGCAATAAGATATTGTTATATGTTCTCCAACTTCTGGAAGTCTGTAAGTATCTTTCGATTCTTTGAGGCTAAACCAATATAATAATATGCTAAAGCATTTCATGTTCGTACATATGTTATCACCTTTCATACACATATAAAAACAATGAGATCGTTTGTGCTAACTCAACACTCATTATAGAATATTTGAACTTCAGTTCCTGCCATTTATATAGCAGGGGGAAAGTCTGAAGTGTCAACATAGTGATGGGTGATTAATCTGATGTCGCTATGGTAAAAAAATTCATAATATTTCTCAGTACCACGAGTTATAATATTTAGGCATACAATAAAGGAGTTGGTCCAGAGTATCATCAGGGGATCACTAGCCTATGCACACCATTGTCTAAATGACAACGACTTCTAAAAATGTTTTTCAATTGTCATCTCCAACTCGTCTATCTATGCACACACGTACATAAATGTGATCCGTTCAGATTAACTGCGAGACTCAACTTTGTTTCTCAGCCTGACCACCCCTTGTTGATATTTGTTCAGATTTTTCCAATGAGTTTTGATTGTTCATGCTATGTGGATGGTAGGAAGTGAAGTTCAAGTATTCTACAATAAATGTTGAGTTAGCCTAAACAGATCTCTTCGACTCATTCTCTCTGTGCATGAGTTATCTCTATAATAATAGCATAAGACATTTCATGTTATCACACATAAAAAAATGAGATCGTCTGATCAGCAAAGATGTTGATTGGGGATTAATCTGATGTTGCTAAATTAAAAAATTCAGATTTACCAATTTTAAAATGAATTGTTACAAAATCAAATTCTATCGTCCAGTCGACTAAAACTGTACAGTTTTAAATAAATACATTTAAAAAAAATGACATTCGATTTGAAGAAAATTTGTCTGACAATTATTTTTACAGTAAGAAGACAGAGAATATCTGTTGTTTTAAAAATACTTGAATTGCTATAATTTTAAATATGAAGTTGTGTTTGAAGGCTATGACAATGCAGTTTGATAGAAAAACACCGTTGGATACAAGACAAGGTAAACAGAATAAATGACAATATTGAAAGATGAAAACTAATTGGTTCCTTCTCAAAGGAAGTAACTCTAACTGGCTCTCATCTCCTTAGTTACAACGAGTAACTTTCCGTACATCAGGCTTACACAAATTATATAAAACGCACATGGCTATAATTAATAAATAAATAAATAAATAAATAAGAATTACATTTAAGTTGAAACATATAATAATAATATGATTATTATTGGTAAAATAAAATATTATAACAATAATTTAATAATATAAAACACAAAGTACGAGTTCACACTTCAACAATGACTAAATCTTTTTCTGCGTGTCAATTACAACGGACATCCCATAATTTCCGGATTCCTGGCAAAAACATACTCCAACCGAGGGGTTATAATTTTACTTCTTTCTGAAGATGCGGTTTACCTCGAAAATTCAAACAACATAACATCACCAATACTATCTTGGTTCGACACATCACGTTGGTAAATAAATAGTCAATCGAAAATTATTGAAATCTTTCAATATTGTCATTTATTCACAACTTCTTACATAATATGCACAAGGCTTCAAGCAAACTACAACATACTTATCAATTTTAAATATATAAAATAGAGACCTAATCGGCTTTTTTATTTAAAGAATATTTGGCTGAAATGATAATTATTTTTATGGAAGAAGAAAGAGTCAATTTTTCTTAATATTAGTGACCCTGATATGCATTTATTATTTCAAAATGAATTTCATTATTAACAATAAATTATACAGATTAATGTAGAAAGCACTTTGGAATTTCCCCGAGGTCTGCTAGTCTTTAATAATGCTTCGAAATTATCTCAATAGCATTATACAGCTTTGTAACATGTTAAGATTCTTACACGAGCTCAGTGTGAAAAGTAACGGGACTGGGTGTGCTCTTTACAGTGTGAGCTATGGGCGAAAAAGGGATAAGCCGATTATGTTATCATGTAATATGATATATAGGGAGTATATATGTAACTGTAACCTTAACAACCTCCCTGTTCACCTGATCTTACCCCGTGTGACTTTTTCTTTTCATAAAGCTCAAGGGAATCAAGATGGCAGAAGAGCCCTTCCAATTGTACATATAAGTGTTGCCAAGAAGAAATAGACTTGATGGAATTACTTAAAAGAGAAAAATGGCAGTTTTTTTGCAGTGAATTATTATCTTAACTTAATCTTTACTCAAAACAATTATTTTATTTCATCTGTATTTAAAAAAGAAAATCCAGGAATTAGAATAAAAAACAGAAGAGAAAATGTTTTGTATCACAGAAAAGCTGTTTAAATTTGATTGGTAAGTAATTATAAATAATAATAATAATAATAATAATAATAATAATAATAATAATAATAATAATAATAATAATAATAATAATAATAATAATAACAATAATGTGCAGCAAACTAGCTCCAAAAGAATACAAGACCAGAGACGACTGTGTGGGAAAAGCAGTACACTGAAAACTATGCAAACGACTGCATTTTGAACAGGCGAACAAATGGTACAAACATAAACCAGAGACAGTACTGGAAAACGAAAATCACAAAATCCTCTGGGATATGGAGGTGCAAGCAGATAAACACATACAAGCAAAGAGACCAGATGTCATAATAATCGACAAGAAAGAAAAATCCTGCCAAATCGTAGATTTTGCTGTACCAGCAGACCACAGGGTGAAGATCAAGGAGACAGAAAAACGAAGTAAATGCACGGAACTTGCCAGAGAATTGAAAGTGATATGGGGTATGAAGAAAGTTAATATGATACCAATAATCGTAGGAGCACTAGGAACAATTCCGAAAAACATGGAAAAAAGACTGGGAGAAATTGGAATCAAAGACAACGGACAGCAATGATGAAAACAGCTAAATTCTTTTAGGAAAATCCTTGAATGTGGAAACCAACCCACATAAGCTACGAATGCTAACCAGTCACATGGAAGTTGCAATAGGAAGAAAAGAAAAACACAGAAAGAACACCACCACGTGAAACCAAGGAACAGAAAATGCAAAAAATTTCATACACAACCCTCCCCCCCCCCCCAAAAAAAAAGTGATGGAAACAGGGTCGGCTGATACCACAGAAAATAGGGTAATGTGAGCTATATTTCTTTTTTATTTAGTTTCATGTAGAGGGGGGAAAGAGGAGGTAGAAGATCTTCATGAAAATTCAGATATCTCTGAATTTTACCTATTGAAGTATTAGCCATCAATTAATAAATATTCCCCAAATTTTAGTTTCTTTGGAGTATTTTAAAGGCTTTCAGAGGAACATAATATTAGCACAGAATCCAATTTGAAAATTCAGATATTGCAAAATTGCATTAACTTTAAAATTAAAGTTAATGCAATTTTGCAATATCTGAATCGTCATTATACACCAATTAAGCATTGAATTGCAATTTGTTCTTAAGGCGCCTGTCATCATGGAATAGATTTGAATCAAAATTGGAAGGATTCTTTATATAAGGTTTAGGAGCATTATATTTACATTTTAGTCATCGTAAGGGACATAAAAGTGGTGAAAAACTGTTCTGTTTGGGGAATTAATGTTACCTGTCCTGGGACGGGTATTCGTCTAGTTTTTTTTAATAATTACAAGTAGTTGAATCCCAAATAATTTAAAACTGCTAATGTGAAAACTGTGAAAATAGAGCTTACACTGCGCAACTTATGAATTTAGAAAAGTTAAATTGTTAAGGAGTGAAGCTTTAACAAGACTGTTTTTAAAAGATCAAAATTTGCTGAAATAATTTAGTAGAATTCAATTATGTTTTAATCGTCATTCAAATCGAAAACCAAACAAATTGTTCAGCTGGTGTTACATGCTTCTTTAGGAACAGTTTTATAAAAATAAGAAATAAATTATTGCCTGAAGCCATTTAACATTCGCAAGTCGGCCCGTCTCACTTCACTCTTTTCTTAAATCTTTCTCAATTACCTGCCTTGTTAAAACTTTCTTTAGTGGATTTCTTTTTCTATTCTTTGCTATTTAACCATCCACACACACACACACATATATATAATTATCTCAGGAATATATAGATAAGGAAGGCGCTGTAGACTGGCTGAAAAGAGGATCTCTCAATTATGATCAGGAGAGAATGATAATGGCTGCTCAAGATCAAGACTTGATGACCAATGCCTTTAAAAAGTTGAATGGTCTCAGCAACAATAACAAGTGCAGGTTCTGCCACACAGAAGTAGAGAGTGTGAGCTACCTGACATCCAGTTGTAAGGTTCTCCTGGGAGATGGCTATTATACAATGCGACACAACGGAGTGTGTAAATATCTTCACTGGACTATTTGTAAAAAGTTGAATATCTAGTGTAGCAGCAAGTCCTGGGAGCATATACTAGAAAGAACAGTTGAAAATAATTTATACACCATCCACTATGACTATGCAATCCCTACAGCTACATATCTAGAAAACGGATCTGTTAAACCTGACATCGTAATATGGGACAAAAGGGAGAAAGTGGCAACCCTAGTTGAAGTCAGTGTCCCTAATGATGCAGGATTAAACAGAGCTGAAAGGGAAAAGATTACGAAATACCAAGGTCTTATGTACGACATGAAAAGAAACTGGAATCTTAGTAAAATCTCCATTATACCAGTAATTATAGGAGCAACAGGACTAATGAAAAAGAATTTCAAAAGCTATCTGGCGAGTATACCCGGTGAACCGAGTACAAGAGAAATACGAACAATTGCACTTAAAGGGACGGTTAGAATCTTAAAAAGATCTCTGAATTGGAGTGTCTGAAATAGCCGGTGAATGTTTGGCATCCAGTAGGATACCCCATCTCCAGTTTTCGTTCATGCTTGACCTCCATAAAAAAGAAAATACATTTTTACTTTATTTTATTTATAACTTGAAAATTATAGAAATTGAAAAATCAGAATAGAAATGTTAATAAGGGGTTCAGGGCTTGGAGCAAGAGTGCACATTCGGTCATCATTGATTCCCGGGGAAATGCCGGTCGTGACTATAATTTTACCAAATTTAACTTCAATTAATATTTACTAAACCCCTCTCAACCAATCAATGCTGCTTAAATCCTTTGTCATCCCTCCTCATAACAATCTGCATAGGTAGTTGATGATTCCGACTAAATGTCACATCCCTGGGTTTAATAGCCTAAAAGTAGTCCACAGACAGACAGAAAAACAGACAAAAAGACGTCTCTAATCACAGTACAGACACACAGTATTCTATACGCATACTGTATATTATTAGTGACATGTTTGACAGATAGAATAACTTTATGAAATGCCGAGACGCATCAGCGATGACTGGACATTCGTCAGTCAGGCATGAATCCAAATATGTCCGCATTAAAAAGATTTAATGATAAAATAATGAGAGAAAGTGAAAAGTTGGTTTCTAAGCGACTCAGTCGGAAAAACTATGACTCGTGACAGTTGCAGACTCTGTCCGTTCCAACGTGGTTTTCACTTGTAATCGATTCATGGATTGCAACGAATCTTCTCCATTACGAGGAGATCCTCTTCTAAATCTCATTGATTTATGCCTTGTCACATCAGCACTCGTTGACATGAATTATCGGTGGAAAATGTCTTCTAGAGAAAAAAGAAATTACTTGTATAATCAGTAAATGAGAAATGCCTGATGATTAATAAATGCGATGAAAACTTTTTGTTTTGTTATTGGGGCATCACTTATCAAGGCCAAGAGCCACTCATAGATAAAGGTTAATGAAACAGGAATGATTGCCAGCCGAAAGATGAAGAACACTATGGGAGTACTAACATTGATTAATAGTATGAACTGTGTTTGATTACTTATGGGGAACGTTTTGACAAGAATCTTTTTACATTGGATTCGAAAATAACGAAGTTGTAATCAGCAGGGAAGCAGTCCTGCAGTAATGTGTTGCACGAGCAGAAGTATTTGTAAAGAAGCTCTGTCTATGGTAATTCATCCTGATGCTATACACATGGAGAATAGTAGTCCGAATAATCCAAATAACACCGATTTGAAAGTGCTGTCAGTGGCAACAGAGTTTCGATTTAGGGAGACAGTTGTATATGTATATGTTCATGTAATTATCATATATTTAGAATTTTCTGAAGCTGAAAAGGCATGAGTGCAAGTCAACAGGAAATAATACGTTGCACATCTTGTTGGTGAAATAGTGAAAGATAATAAAACGGATTAACTTGTGTGAATACGAAATGCCTTTCATTTCATATGTGTTGCTAGTATGAGTTACAGTGGCCTGAAATAGATTACAGTCATTCATTTATTTCCTTCACCTGTTGTTGTTAGTATTGATTTTCTCCTCTCCAGGAGTTAGGCACAAGGCCAGCTTTTATCTTACTCCCACAAGTAAGATGTGACCCAAGGTCGGGTCGGGAAAGTGGGGTTTAAAGATTGCCTGGGCAGCCCCGTCGGCATTCCCCAAAGAGGGAGGCGAAGCCTGGGAGGGTGGACCTCCAAGAACTGCACAGGACAGACTCATAGACCAGCGTAAATCAAGCCCCGAAGGCCAAGACAATACCAGTCTATGGGGGACAGTATCCATCGGAACAGATACTACACTTTGATCTTAGCCAAAAGGCTAAGCTGTTGTTGTTAGTAGCTGGGTCTGTTTTGTACCTTGTTTTTACATTGCATTCTAGTCCGAAATGTTCAGTTAGCTGTTGTCTTCTCGTCTGCTGCTGCGGCTGTTTGCTTTTAGACTTTCTTATGTAGTGAAGATGCGATTGACTTTTTTAGGTTCATATGTGTTTCGTTGAAAGTTTTTAAGATTTGAATTTCTTGAAAAACGGAAACTTGTCAGCACGAATAATTTTCTATTTGATGTGTAATCATTTTTATCTTTTATGCCAAATACAGATTCACGAAATTCCACTTTAAGTCGTTTTATTTTACCGAGTTAGAATGTTGTACTTTGACAATAAGTTTCATATACGGCTATAACCACGTTGACACACCAGTTCTCATAAGATCAACAAAGTTAAGCGATGCTGAGCCTGGCCAGTACTAAATGGGTGACCATTTCGGAAGACCAGAGGCTGTAATGAACAAAAACCTCTTCAAATGTATCTACATATTATGCCAAACATACTTCTTCCTCCTCCTCTTCCTCGCACTTCACCCCCTCCCACTTCCTTTTCTCCATACCAAGATCCCTACTACATCTACTAATGAAAGTGTGAAACAAAAGGAAAAAAAGAAACAAACAAACGAACATTTTGGAATTAACTTTTTTATTTTACTATTGATTTTACTTTTAATTCTAAAATTACTTCTTTGATCGAAATTATTAAGTTTATCATGAAAAATCTTTTTTGCAACACATTGACTTGAAAATGTGTTATTATCTTCGTGTTAAAATCGTGCTTTCTAGTACACATTTGTATCTTTTCAAAATATTTTTTTAATTTAAATATTTAAAAATTAAACTGATTTTTTTTAACAGTAAAATTAAATATAACTAATTTTTCTGTTCTTAACTCTTTATTATTTTTTTTAATTTGAATAATTTAACTTTTTTAAACTTTAATATTTTACTTGCACATCTTTTTTAAGTCCAACTATTAAAATAAAGCGAATAAAATTTAGTTTTAGATATTTATTTAAAAATAAATCATTTTTTACCTGACGATTGGTAAACAAAAATGACTTAATTTTTTAAAAATTGTGTGAATTCTGGAACAGCAATTCAAAAACTTAAAATCATGAGTCAAAACTCGGAAACTTGATATTTAGTTTGTCCGTGTATCACTCAACAACAGCTTTATCAGCTAAAACACATTTTCCTCCGAAATTCTCAGATGATCTCATTAAGTCTTCAATCTGTCAGCATTTCCCCTTTTATAAAAGACACAAAGAAACATTTATTCCATAAAGAGAAGAAAAAAAAAACAATAAGGCTTGAAACAATTGTCAGAGAAAGAAAGAGAGAGTCAACAGATGACGATTAGAACGGAAGTGACGCTGCCGTTACTGACATAGCGTCGCCACGAACGATAGCCAGGGAGATGCGTTGGAACAACCAGGCTGAATCACGGGGCTTGTGCCTAGTCTTCAATTATATTCATCTTGTATATGAATAAATCCGAATATCTGTGCATACTTTCACATCCATGTTAAATTTGAAACGGCTGGCATCATGATATATCTTTAAGACATTCCCTTGGGCATGCAATATGTTTTATATAGTAATTATAACAGACGTATAACAGTCATGTGATGTCCCATTTGCATAAAGATTTGTTAACGCCTGTTTTAATAAATAACTGTCAGGAATTATTCATTTTTAATCTTATTATTTTGCTTACATACTAGAAGAATGCGGAATGGGTAAAATTAATTTTCTGAACAGAACAGTTTTTCACCACTTTTATGTACCATTATGGAGATTAAAATCGAAATATAATACTACTAAACCTTATTTCTAAATCCTTATTCTAATTTTGATCAAAATCCATTACATGATATTGATTCTAGAAAATGTTTAAAATTTAAGGCTTAAGATAGAATTGAAATGCAGGGAATCTTGTTTAATTGGTGTCTAATGACTATCAATCAAATTCAATGTAAATCTAAAACATCTGAATTTTAAAATTCGAGGGTGTGTCAATATTATGTACCCTAAAACCTTTAGAATACTCCAAAGTAACTGAAATTTGGGGAATATTAATTAATTGATGTCTAATACTTATTGTTTCAAATTTCACAAAAATCGGAGATGTCTGAATTTTTACGAAGGGCTTCCACCCCTATTTTATCTATTTTGCATGAAACTAAATTAAACTAAATATAGCCTACATTACGACCCCATCTGTGTTCCAAAATTCATAGAGATCGCTTAATTAGTTTAAGAGTAAATATATAAACATATAAACAGGCCTAACTTTATATAGATAGAGGTTAATAGACGTATAACATAGTCATGAGATGTCTCATTTTCACAAAGTTTTGTTATTCAGGATTATTCATTTTTAATCTTATTATTTTGCACTAGATAAGCAATAGTTTTACGCATAGATAAATGTAATTAAAGCAGGATTAAATATATAAAATTTCCGGTTGACATTAACTTCAGAGGAATCTTTAACAATATTGCTTGATACTATTTGAAAACTGTTATATTTAGTGAATTGTACACATGAAATACTAAAAAACATTGAAATTCTGATATGGTATCTCGCAGGACGAAAAGGGAAATAACTATGTTCATAATATGACACAAGGTAGATAACTCCGAAGGTAATAAAAATTCAAGTAAATTATTATTTTATGTTTTCCATTTTGTAAAATATGTTAAATGGGGATGATGTATGGAAGTGTGATGATGTCCGGAAGTGAAATCTGGCCAGTGAGGATTGAAGACATGCGTTGCATAGAGAGAAATGATACGAGAATGATACTATGGAGGTGTGAAGTAAGTCTTAAAGACAGCCTAAGATCTGCTAACCTCAGAGGAAGATTAAATCTGAGAGATTTGTGCCGAACAGGAGGCTTCGATTGTATGGCCACGGTGAAAGAATGAATGAGAGTGCTTGGGTTAGATGTACAACACAGGTAACATGTATTTGAAATAAATACATAGAAGATATTCCTAAGTCTGCTGCAAAGAAAGGGGCTCCCTCTACTGAGTCAGAAAACTTCTCACACCTGCCAGTATCCTATATTATACAAAGCCACCATTCGCCTATGCATGCAGTATTGTTGCCGCATCTGGACTGGTGCAGCAACCACTAGTCTCTCCCTCTTGGACAGGGTGCAAAAAAGAGTATCTAACCTAATAGGTCCTACACTGTCTACCAAGCTCCAGCCCCTCTCCCATCGCTGCAATGTTGCATCCATGTGCTTGTTTTACAAGTACTTCAACGGATTGTGCTCTTTTGAACTTGCTGCACTTGTGCATCCTCGATATAAATACCCTCAACAAACCAACCAGACAATGGGTAAAATTCCACCCCTTCATTGTAGCGATCCCCAGATACTGGAAGGCTTTCTACTCTAATAGCTTCTTTCCTCGAACCGCTTGACTTTGGAATCCCCTTCTTGCTTCCTGTTTCCCTGACTGTACCAACATGTAGAAATGTGAATCTAATATGAACACACATCTCACTGCACAACTCTCTACTTAGAATGCCCCTATAAATCTGGCCCCCCTAATTTACAGTAGCCCCTTACGTCTCAGTGGCAGTGTGCCTTGTTTGGGGTGAATTCAAGTAAAAAAAATAAAATAAAAGTTGAAATAGAAGATTCAGTTCACAGCAGAAGGCCAAGCAAAACATGGGAGAAAGTGATAAGAATGGACTTGAAAGAAAGAAGGATAAATAAATACCTGGCCTGAAATAGATTAGTTTGGAAGTCAATTTCTAAAAGCTGTCCAATGCATGGCAGCATGTGAAACGATCGTTAAACTGATGATGATGGTGATGATGATTTTACTTTACTGTAAATATTAATTGCAGTGTTCTTTAAATACGAACATTATAAGTAACATTTAAACGTTAGTATTAGTTCATAAGTACGAAAGAGCATCATCACAGAAACATGGAAGAGAGAAAGAAAATGTTGTTCTGGAGCGGCTGGGGGAGGGTAAGTAATTATGTCTATACACAAACACTGGAAGGAAGGTAATATTTGATATGAATGGAAAAAAATACATGCTCTTCACTAACTCAATCACTAACCTTAAATTTGAGAGGAAATATGAAAAAAAAGAAGATGGGAGTATTAGGGACCGTTAAAAATCAATTATGCTCCAAAGTATCCTGGTAGAGTCAGTCAAAGATGAGAGCGCATCAAGCACAAGGAGAAGTTGTTGCCTTGGAGGTACTAAAAATGCAAGTAAAAACATAATTTTATGAAAGATGTTTTGTATCTATAAGGAGAAATCGAGTATGTGTTTATTTCAGCTGTAGCCGTGCGAGTTTGTGTGTTACAGTGTGTGTAAATACGATAGGCCTGTAGATGTGTGTGTGTTTATTAGCGTGCCTTTTTGTCAGTGAGAGAGTATATGGATGAACTTGTGTGTGAGAGATTTTGATTAATAATGTGAATATGCTGGCACTGCGTTTAGTAGTTCGTGTGTGTCTCTCGTCATATTTGCAACTTGATGAAGGCCTTTTGCCTCAAAAGGCCTAGGCTGGATTGTGACGTGTGCATGTGTATTATCCGTTTAAGAAAAATAGGAAAAGAGGAAGAGAATGCTGTGTTTGGGTTGTTATACCACACACAAGATTTGGAAATGAATATCTCTTGTGCGGTGATTGGTTGTAAGAAAGTGCTGATTTGAGCTTTTGTAAAATCAAGAGTTGATATTTAAAAACAACATTCGCTACTGCTGCTGCTTCTAGCATTTTTTTTAAACTGTAAATATAATGTTTTTTGAAATAATAATTTGTTTTGAAATAGTGCTGAGCGGCATTTTGTTGCATTCTCAATTAATGTTAAGCAAATTTCTTACTGCACTTGTACTTCCCTCAATCTAAATACCCTCGATCCACTCAACAACCAGCAAAATCCCACCCCTTCACTGTAAAAGTCCCTATGTGCCAGAAGGTTTTCTACTCTAATAGCTTCTTTCCTCGGACTGTTTGCATCTGGAATTCCCTTCCTGCTCCCTGTTTCCATGACATTATCAACATGCAGAAATTTTAATGTAATGTGAATATACATCTTGCTGCCCAACTCCCCACCCAGGTCGCCTCCCTATAAATCTGGCCCCTATCACAGTAGTCCTTTATGCTTCAGTGGCAATATTCCTTGTTTGTGGTGAATAAAAGTTGTTTTTTTAAATCTGTTGACTTTTATTATTAAGCATCATTTATATTTTGACTGTGAATGAAATGTTTTTATTTTATTTTTTTTATGGCAATCGCTCCAGACAAGGCATGAAGCCACTTGATGTAAGGAGCTAACAAGAACAAAAGATGATTATTGCAAAGACAGGAGATGTCTATTGGCCTTAGTCTTGAAAAGAACAAGGATATAAGTAGAAGAAAAACAGTCAGCCGGAAGAGAGTTTCACGAGCATGCAGTTCTTAAAAAGAAGTTCCTGGAGTAGGAAACTGTATTACAATGAGGTATCAAAACAGCGAAATGATGGAGACCACTAGACCCACGAGTCAAACGAGCTGGAACAAAAGAAGCAGGGAATAGATCACATAATTCTGAAGAACATCTGCCATAATAGTATTTATAGAAAAGACTGAGACTAGCAACATCACGTCTGTGAGAGAGAGGGTGCAGAGATGAAGAAAGAGTGGGGCCAATCAAATTACAGATACGTTTCTGCACCTTATCAAGAACCTTCAAATGGGACAGAGGTTCACCAGCCCACACCCACCTCCATGTTTGTATCGGACATCTTTTGACTGTTTACTAGGAAGTTGCATGTATTTTAAATACATGCAACTGTTATAAAATGTCTCTGTTATAAACTGACATCAACTAAAAAATTATATAATTTTGGGATATTGCGATTTAAAATCAAAACTTCCTGCATTTTTAGTTTGTCTCATCAATATTTCTGATAGCCGTCCATGATTTGTATCTGCAATTCATTTGCAAGTTTCATATAAGAAAAACCGAATAAAGATGTTTATCTTGTTTCTATTTCTCATGTCTCTTCATTTAGATAAGAGACGTTCGCCTCAAAAACACAATAGTTTTTCTCCATTCAATTCAGGTACATTCAGGAAAAGAATAGCATAATAATGTTATAAAGTTCCCAGACGATACAGAACTGTAATTGTTCCATTCAATGGTTAACTGCTGCATGTGTTATTTGTTGAGGACAATTAATGCATTAATGTGAACCTAATTTGAAATATCTAGAGTTTCATTGGTGAATCAAAATCAGGAAGACTTTATTATATTATTATAAAGATAAAATGTCTTTTCTTCAATATATATATATATATATACATATATATATATATATATATATATATATATATATATATATATATATATATATATATATATATACTAGCAGCCCCATGCACGGGCATTGCCTTGTAAAATCGAAGAACTGAGAAATCTCATGCTTTCACCTCTGAACTCCATATAAAACATCACTCAATAAGTTCTGGGCCTAACTAATAAAACAACTTTTACCCAAAATTTGATTTTCTTCATCAACATAGTTACCTTCCAGTGATTCCAATGCTTCTCAAACAATTCAATGCCTTTTTTGTTCAACGATTTGTCTTTGGCCTCAAAATACACCTCAGTTTCCGATATCACTTCTTCATTCGAGTCAAATCTCTTTCCCTGAAGCATTCTTTTGAGGTCTGCAAAGCCATTAGTAGCTGGGGGCCAGATCTGGAAAATAAGGTTGGTGCGAAAGCAATTCGTAGTACAATTCATGTAGTTTTACCATGTTGCAATTTGGATTATTTTGACTACTATTCTCATCTTGGCTGCTATTTTTTTTCGGACAATTTAAACTCCGCCTTTCTTCAGGCACATCTTTTGGAACACCTCAGTTTCCGATATCACTTCTTCATTTAAACCAATTCTTTTGAGGTCTGAAAACAAGAGGGCAGATCTGGAGAATAGGGTGGGTGCGGAAGCAATTTGAAGTGCAATTCATGTAGTTTTGCCAACATTGCGATCGATTCGTGACATTGTGCATTGTCTTAGTGAAAGAGTACTTTTTCTCTTTCTTCATTTGTGGCTGTTGTTTGGCAATTTCTTCTTTCAAACGCACAAATAATGCTATATAATATTCACTATCGATGGTTCTTCCTTTCTAAAGGTAATTTATGAACAAAATACCTTGCACATCCCAAAATATAGTGGCCAAAACGTTGGGTGCTTATGTTTGCATATTTGGTCACTTTGAACGGCTTTCACCTGCTACTGTTCATTCAGCTGACTGCCGATTTGACTTCAGAGTGAAGTAATGGTTCCATGATTCATCCATTGTAACATATTGATGCAAAAGCTCCGTTTTGTTGCATTGAAACAGTTACAAACAACAATCATCGAAGCATTGTTGTTTTTATCAATTGTGAGAAAGAGATGCAACCACTTTGAACATAGCTTTCTTATTGGCGAATGTTCATGCAAAATAGTGCATACACTGACTTTAGATATCTTCAACTCTTCTGCAATCTCACATAATTTCAATTTACAATCGGTAAAAGAAGTTTGTGGACTTTTTGGATGTTTTTGTGAAAACCCTAGAATTTGAGCGACCTGTGTGTTCAGCATCATTTGTACGACCTATGTTTAAATTCAGCATACCACGTCTTAACTGTCGTTGCTGACAGAGCAGAGTCTGAATAATACTCTCAAGCTATTGCTTTGCTTGAACAGTATTTTTCCCATCAGAAAACAATGCTTTAGCAACACATAAAATTCAGATTTTTCCATTTTTTTTTTAATTTGTAGTGTAGCTTCACTTAAATAACTATAATGTTTTATTAGTGCCACCTGTGATATATTGATTGATGTGTTAAATATTTTTGACGCAATGTTTCACTTAGACGTAAATATTAATTGTAGTGTTCTTTAAATATTAAATTATAAGTAATGCTTCCCATCAGCTTGAAAAACTTTGTCAGTCTGCCCAGTATTTAAAAATACTGGAGATCGATTTTCTGCATCTCAGTACAGACTAATCACGCATCATGAGTAAGTTGTTTGAATCTGTGATAAATCAAGAAGTTGTCAATAACCTCAGCAGAAAGAGCCTACTCAGTGACAAACAATATGGATTTTTCCCTGCAAGATCAACAGCTGATGTGCTGACTGTAATGTCATACACGATCGGTGAATGTATAGGCATGGGCTTCACTTCTAGAGCAATAGTTCTGGACATATCAAAGGCCTTTGATAATTCCCCCACTATCCAACCACAATAATGTCGTTTGCATGGCAACTGAAAGGCTGAACTACTTTCTCGGCGTTTTGCCTTAAACTCCACTTTGACTTTGCAAACAACTCCTTCCCAAAGTTCCCATTGCAGACTGAAGCCACACTTAATGACTTGACAATCTCTCTATCTCATGTTCGAGACATCATAAAAAACCTTGACATCTCTAAAGCCTTTGAGCCAGATTTTATACCAGTAATAGTAATAAAGAAAGGTTCTGCTGAACTGGCTCCTGTCCTCTCCAAACTCTACAACAAATGCCTTACCTGATAGCTGGAGAATTGCTCTGTGATACCAGTCTTCATGAATTCTGGAAATAGAACTGACCCTCAGAATTATCGCCCCATCTGTCTACTCCTGCTCTTCGCTAAAATATCTGAATCCTTAATCAATCTAGTGATAGTCTGTTACCTCGTTAATGCTAAACTTTTTTCTAACCATCAGTATGGATTTAGGCCAGCACGGTCTACTGCGGATATCCTAACGGTCATCTCGTGTACCCCAGGGATCGATCCTTAGATCTTTATTGTTCCTGATTTTAATAAAGACCTCCCCAATGACATTGTGTCTGAGATGAGTATATTTGCTGACAATACCATGTTCTACTCTCATCCTGTAGGTCAAACAGAGATACACATATCCAAGGCAATGGCTGAATCCGTAGAATGTGATATCCAGTCTATAGTAGAATGGGGTCATAAATGGATGGTACATTTAATGCTGCTAAGACAAAGCTCCTTTCTTTCAACAACTACAAGAAACCTTTTCAACCACCGATTGCCATGGCAAATACCACCCTACCTGATAGTTCAATGTTCAAACTGCTCAGCCTAACATTCACAGGTAACATAAATTGGAACAAATACATAGAAGACATTGCCAAGGCAACTGCAAAGAAAGTGGGCTCCATTTACCATGCTAGAAAACTTCTCACACATGACAGTATCCTATATCTCTACAAAGCCACCATCTGCCCATACATGGAGTACTGTTGTCACATCTGGGTTGTCCACCATCTACTAGTCTCTCCCTCTTAGACAAGGTCCAAAAAAGAGTTGCTAATCTAATAGGTCCTACACTGTCTACCAAGCTCCAGCCCCTCTCCCATCGCTGCAATGTTGCATCCCTGTGCTTGTTTTACAAGTACTTCAATGGAATGTGCTTCGATGAACTTGCTGCTCTGGGGCCCCCTCGATCAAAATACACTTGACTAACCCGACAATCAGCTAAATCCCATCCATTCACTGTGAAGGTCTCAAGATTCCGGAGAGCCCGCTACTCCAAAAGCTTCTTTCCTTCCTTTTGAACTCCCGCCTTGCACCCTGTTTCCACGACTGTACCGACATGCAGAAATTTAAAACTAATGTGAACAAGCATCTCGCTGCACAGCACCCAATTTAGGATGAATTCGTAAACTTTCACCCTAATTCTCAGTAGTCCATTACGTCTACAGTGGTAACTTGCCTTGTTTGGGGTGAACTAAGTTTTTAAAAATAGTATTCTTCATAAAGATCTACTTCACAAGCTTGCTAGCTATGGAATATGTGGAAATCTCCTCCAAACTATTAAACCTTTTGTTCTGATAGGTTTATAAAAGTAGTTGTTAATGGGCAGACGTCATAGAATCAACGCATAAGTGCCTCAAGGATCCATTCTGGGCCCAACACTCTTTCTGATCTTCATCAATGATCTCCCAAATCACATTCTAAAATCATTTGTCTACATTTATATAGATGACACAACGATTTATAGCAAAACTTCAAAGGACATTAATGATCAAGATCTTTCTGATTTTCTCACTTTCGACCTGGAGCATGTGATGGAATAGGGAAAAAAGTGGCTGGTTACTTTAATACGTCTGAAACACATCTTCTCTCCTGTCACCACTAACGCTCGGATCCTCACTTTGTTCCAATTGAAATGAATGGCCCTCTCCTTGAGGAAGCCCCATGCTTTGATAAGCTTCTGGGACTGAACTTCAGACTTGAAATGGAAAACTTACATCAAATCTGTTGGTAAGTACACTGGAAAAATTGTTGGATCATTCTACCGCTCCAAAAAGTATCTCACACCTGACACCATCCTCTATCTTTATATGAGTGAAATACGTCGTAAGATGAAGTACTGTTGCCACATCTAGGTAGGTGCCATTCAAAGCACCCTTTTCTTTCTTTGATAGAGTACAAAACCGAGATCGAAATCTAGTGGGGGATGCCCTCTTCTCTTTCCTACAGCCTCTTTCTCACAGAAGAGACGTTGTTAGTCTTTCTTTTCTGCATTGTTATTTTCATGGTAGGTGCTCAACTGAGCTCGAATCTATGCCCCCCCCCCCCGTAAAAAATTCACAAAAAAAACTCGTCTACCTACAACCACTGTCATAATAATAATTTACTTTTAACACTCTGTGTACCTAAAACTAAATGGAGCTTCCATTAACAAAGTTTTTTTTTCCTCGAACTACCCGTCTGTAGAACACAATACTGCAGGGTTACTTCCCAGGTGACCACAACATGGTCGTTTTCAAGTCCAATGTAAACAAATTCTTGTTGAGCCGTCCTCATTACATAATCAGATTCTTTCCAATTTTAAGCATCGTTACAAATTATCACGGCATTGCCTCATCGTCCACCTGACAAACTCATTGACTATTATCCTCGAGTGGCCTTTGGGCCTTGATAAGTGGTAACTCATTAGTAAAATAAAAAGTAACATTTGAACGTCAGTATTAGTTGATAACTACGAAATAGTATCCTTTCAGTGATGTAGAGGCGAGCAAGAAATTGGGGTCGGAGGGTAAATAATTATTTCTATACTAGTGATGTAACAATTAATCGGAACATTTTCGATTATCGGAATCGGATTATGCTCCGATGAATTGGCTACTCTGGTGCCCCTCGACGTAAATTCACTAGATCAACTCGACAATCAACTAAACCCCATCCATTCACTGTGGAGGTCCCCAGATGTCGGAGAGCTTTCTACTCAAATAGCTTCTTTCCTCATGCTGCTGGCCTCTGGAACTCCTTCCCTGCCTCCTGTTTCCCCGACAGTACTGACATGCAGAAATTTAAAATTAATGTAAACAGACATCTCGCTGCGCAGATCCCAGTTTAGGTTGACCCCTCCCATCCTTTTCCCCTTTTCTTTCTTCTTAGTAACCCCTTACGTCTACAGTGGCGGCCTACCTTGTTTGGGGTGAACTTCGTTAAAAAAAAAAAAAATTTGAGCCTAATTTTCGATTCTAAAAATGTTTAATTAAGTTTAATTATTTGTTGTTTCTTTTGTTTAAAATTTAATTTTCCTTTGCTGCTACTAATGATGAAAAAATAACTATTTATTGATTTTAAACTAATAACATCAAAATACGATGTAAATTTATTATCTCTGCCAAGGTGTAGGTTATGTTTTCAGTCAAGTTTGCTTGTCACTGAGTTTGTGTACAGCCTAGCGTCAACATCACTCCACCAATTCTCAGCAAACTTAGTCAAAATATCGGTTATGTTGTAACTTAGAACTGATTTAATTTTCGGATATCAAGGTCAAGGTCACGGAAAAGGTGAAAGTTTTGTTCATTATAAAGACTCGCTTCTTGATCTATATTGTAGCCTATAAAGTCAGGCATCTATTTATGACCTTGATCCATGACCTTGAAAAGTTAGGTCATGGTCGAAATTTTGATGGAATTTAAATTTCAGATTTTTCAAAATTTGATGTATACATCTGATTATCTTTGATAACAGTAAACACTATGCAAAATTTAGACTGAGCAAATAAATAGTTTTTGAGTTATCAACGTTTCTATGGCATAACTTTGTGGATACTTCATACAATATAGAGAAGAAAGACGCATACAAAACTTTAGCCCATCCTTAAGTTGTCAGGCAGAGGTATGCAGTCTAACAACAGACTTATGTTTTTGTTTTAATTATGCAAAAAAAAAGAAACTGAATGAATTAACTAGGTTCAGTAAAAGTAAATGGTGAGGGAATATGATAAGCCTTCTTGCTTGCTTTTCTTGTATCCTTTTTTTTTTGTAAAACAGATTGTCGTTGTATGTATTTCTTTTTTCAGCCCATGATGGGATAATGGTCTTCAAATAACCTATCATTCACTTCATTTGCCAAAACTTAGAGACAGGGTTTGTGTTTCCTTCTTTCATCATCCCAAAA
Source organism: Sepiola atlantica (assembly GCA_963556195.1). Classification (NCBI taxonomy): domain Eukaryota; kingdom Metazoa; phylum Mollusca; class Cephalopoda; order Sepiida; family Sepiolidae; genus Sepiola; species Sepiola atlantica. The sequence goes on along the minus strand of OY744526.1, from coordinate 75,301,037 downwards.
TTTTATTTGAAGAAAATCAGATCGACCAATGTTTGTGAGATTGTTATTTATATCGTTTTAAATATTGTTAATTAAACCATAAATTATCAATTTAATAAAATTGTAATCAATATGATCTAAACATAAAATGAATTCACGAAGTAGTTTTTCTGCCAGATTCTTTTTAGACAATTTTTATTATTTTTCTTTAATTTGTAAAAGAATAACATTTTGTCTTCATTTATAAGCTGATACTAGCTGATACTAGCACCCTAAATTATTTTCAAATGAAACTGGGAATTTATTCAAAACAACTAATTTTAGCTGAAATCTACAATTTTAATGCTGTTAGATGCGTAAATTAAAGTTTTTATTGTGTATTTCTAGAGAGAATAACATTCTGTGGTGGTAATTAGATGATCGAACAAAACACCTAACATTAACCATTTTACCCTAAATATGCCTTGCATTAAAGCCAACGTGTTTCTTGTGGGTTTTCAGATGTTTAAAGACCTCGTTTTAACAAATTAATCCACAAGTGTTCGTTTTTAATGAGAATTCAAGGCGAGAAAAGTAATGAAAATAATTGTTTCCACACGTTTGAACAATTTGTTCGGTATAGATTTTAATGTTAGTGTTTCATATGAAAAAAGTAGTGTTTTTTATTATTGAGATTTTGTTTATTCAAAATATTCCCAAATTTCTAAAGAGTTTTCTTATTTATAGCAGATTAAAGTTGATGGAAAAATATAGAAAAGTTGACTTCTTTTTTTTACATTATTAATAGGGTTTTTATGAATTAAAGGGTCCAATTATAGTAGAGACATTAATGTGTTCCACTTCAAAAAGTTATTTCTGTTTTCTGATGTTCTGTTCTACTCATCTGTTTTTCTTCAACAGGGGTATTATTACCCCACCTAATGGACCAGTATCGTCCGGGCCTTTGGGTCTGGATTTACGCCGGTCTATTGGGGGTTGTTGGTCCTGTGCAGTTCTAGGAGGTGCACCCTCCCAGGCTTCGCCTTCCCTCTTTGGGGAGGAGTAAGTTTATTGCTTACTGTCTGAGGCGCCCTACCGGGAATGCCGACGGGGCTGCCCAGGCAATTTTTAAATGGCCAGAATACTCACCTCGAGCCTTGGCTTATCTAATCCCACTTTCTCGACCTTGTGTCACATCTTGCCTTGTGGGAGGTAGATAAATAAATCATCTGTTTTTCTTCAATTGTTTATTATATGCTTCATTAAAATTTTTTAATTTAATTTACACTTCGAGTTTGTTTCATTTCTATTTCTATGTGCTGTTGTTCTCTGTGCATGGATCCCACTTTTTCTTTTTACGAATCCACCTTCATAGCCATTGTTGCGTTTTTCCATTCTTTGAGAAATCAATAATATTACCCAGAAACAATTCTTAGCTTAGGAAGATAAATTTATATTAAATGAATAAAATACATGGCTAAGATCGAAACGTTTTCAGCCTATTCTTCTGTGAACGAGAGTGTAAGTGACCGATTTGAGACTACAGCATCAACCCCATACAATTGATCTCTCTGATTTATATAAAATACTTTCTGTTACGATCGAGCACCCAATAAGGAGTGAAAACAGCAGTCTTAGGAATATCAGCAGGATTAACCGGTATTTGGTGGTAAGCCTTAACAAGATCAAACTTTGAAAATATCTTACAGCCGTGTAGGTATGAAGCGAAGTCCAGCCCAGCACAAGGGCACGTACTACAGTTTCAGTAGATATATCGCTTAGTGGGATGGCTTCAGGCACCGTGAAAAACGATCAATACAGGTCAGTAAGTAAGAATAGCCTTGGCTGACCGGCCAGGGTCAAACCAAATCAATGTGTATGTGTTTGAATCTAACATCAGGAGCACTAAAAGTGCCAAGGAGGGCTCATACATGTTTGTGTATCTTTGATTTCTGACAGGATAGGCAGAAACGAGTCCAAGCAGTGATTTCACATCTCATGTTAGGCCGAAATGAATTGTGGGCCAATCCGTGCAAAGATGAGAAAACAGTCCTTCGATGATTGTCAGGAACGAATGGGCAAGGAGAATTGGTAGAAGTATCGCATAAAATTTGCTCATCCGCTATCGGAATGGGTATGTATTGACATTTACAATTCACAAACTGTGGAGATAAAAGATTCAGATCCTCTAAATCTGGCTGATCTAGAGCCATTTGACGGAGGTCAATATCTTCTGGCAAAGAGATAGCGCTAATGAGTAGATGAGATAATGCGTCTGCCACAGTGTTCTGTGAACCGAATATATGCCATATGTTGCTGGAGAACTGGGAACTGAAGTCCAAATGTCTTGATTCACAAGGAGAATACTTGTCCGGCTTAGCACATAGCACGAATGTAAGTGGACGATGATCAGTATCAATGGCAAATTATTGACCTTCCAACACGAAAATGTTTAACAGCTAAGTAAATCGCCAAGAGTTCACGTCCGAAATTACTGTAACGACTTTCCGATTCAGTTAATCTTCGAAAAAAATATGACATGGGTTAAATCTGTTGCTGGTGCTGTTACTGCAAGACAGCACCAACAGCTGAACTGGATGCATTCACGACTATAGAAAATTCAACGTTAGGTATGGGATGTATCTGCAAGCTTTTTCTTCGCCTCCTGAAAGGTTTTAAGCTGGCAGTTATCAAGTGAAATGGGTTCATCCTTCTTTTTTCTATTCTTCAACAGATCCGTCAGAGAAGTGAGTATGTCAGCACAATCCGTAATAATTCAATAGTCTAAGGAAATGTCACAATTAACGTAGTGAAGTTGGAGGATGTAAATCAAGCAGAGCTTTGACTTTTTCCGGAAGGCGTGAAATACCTTCTGAGCTTATTACATGTCCGAAGAAAACAAGACTTGTGGCAACAAAAGTACACTTAAAAGGGCTTATCCTCATATGATAACACTGCAAACGCAAAAAAGAATGCAGAGAATGCTTCTCCGGTGAGGTGCTAGCTATGAGAATGTCGTCTATATAATTATAAATGAATGCAGTGCATATGAATAAGCAAGTTACAATATTTTTGAATCACTTGATTATGTCTGGCTTGTATTACTATAATCAGCTACTCACGATAGAGACCACAAAACACACTAGAACATGAACATTCATTTCGTATGAATCAGATGATTCGATTTGTTGGCATTGGTTTCCCTGATATCTTTCTACTTAGAATTCTTTCTAGAAAGACATCGGGTACTTACAGGAGGGATCACGTGAAGCTTGCCAACATTCTAAACGAACGTGTTTCTGTAGAACTGGATTCGAACTTGGTAAACCCAGGTTAGTAGTTCGTGTCGTTAACCACTTAGCCATAGTCACCTCCCAACATGAACATCATATGCCGGTAGCCATTTAACCATCGTCATCTCCCAAGGCACTCATTGAAATACTATTAATAATTAAGAATAATTCTAATCTAAATAGTAACTAATAGCAATAAACAGTTTGCGGTCAAATAGTTTCCGCGCCGTCCAGTTAGTTTTGATATTTCAATATGCATTTGCATGTTCTTCAGCAAATTATACATCTCTACTTTTTTTCTGTTGCATAGAAAAGAATGATTCATTTCACTCCCTGAATACAAGTAAACTGTCTTTTGTTGCATAAAGTTAAAACAATTCTAATCTTTTATACTAATGAGTCACTACTTATCAAGGCCAAAAGCCACTCAAGGATGGGTGGATTGTCAGTTGAATAATGAAGAATATCATGAAAGGATTGAAAATGATGAATGGAATGAACAAAATTTGATCAACCATGGGGACGGTTTATGACAAATATTTGTTGACATTGAAGACGACCATGTTGTTGTCTGCAGGGAAGAAGTCCTGAAAGAAACTCTGTTAATAGAAATTCCGCCTGACACTAGACACACGGAGAAAGAAAGGAAAGCTCTTTTCAGTTGTGGTAATAAGACAAGTTCTTGCTGTAAATGTTTTACAAGGAAGAATCAGAGAGTAAAGCTCAGTCGAGTAATTTCCATGGAGTAGAGAAAGACTAGCAAAGTCTCTTCAGTAGAGAACAGGAGAGATATTTTATCACTAGATTATGAAGTTGCTTTTGTATTCTGTCAAAGCAAGAAAGAGTGCTCTGAGCGGTCGTACATATTATGACGTATCTGACCCTTATATAGGTAGAGGGTTGGATCAGGGGTCAAGTACTTCTGGAGCGATAGAATGATCCAACTAATTACCTTTAAGTAAGCTTTAAAACCAAGTTCACTTGTTTAGTACTTACATTTGAATACTAGTTTTCATGTCCAGGTATTTTCCCTTTGGATATTTGAGATTTCATAACTCTTCACATGCAATATTAACGCAAAACGGGTCGTAATCAAAACACAATCGGAAAAGATGTATCTTTAACTAACTTGCTTGCATAAAAGTAGAATAAAGAAAATATTTTGTTAATGAAACCGTATTGCTTTTGTTTCTCAGCTCCAAATCCAAAGCTGTCTATTAACGTCTCTGCAGGAATCGTTATTTAATGTATAAAAAAAAAACAAAGATCGATTTTATTGTTTTGTTGTACTTGTATTTGTTATTTAATGAATTAAAAGCCATCAAATTGATGCACATTTGCCTGGTTGCAAATTCTTTCCCGGCCGAGCTTTGTTTATTCTGATTGGCTTGAAATGTTAAGCGGCAAACGAGTGTCACAGAATATGCAAAACTAATAGGCTTTCTTTAAAAAAAATAATAATAATTTCACTAAAAAAACAAAACAAGGATATTAAATGTCAAATGTTAAATTCAACGACTCTCACTAATAGCATCTCATTAGGACTGGTTAAGCAGCAGTTTAAAAAACAAGAACGGATTTTTGTAAGATGCCTCCATTCAATTTACACAAATGAATAATAAAAAAATATATTTTAAACATAAACGTGACAGACTGATGAAAATGCTATTTAAAAAATTAAAGGTAACAGACCGACCGAGAGACAGAGCCTCTTTTAGAGATGCATAGATGTATCTATATCTATATAAAAAAGTAAAGTCAATTTTCCCCGATTTCATTGACCATTATAGATTTAGAACCTTCATATTCTAATCTGCTCTACCAGCCACTAAGGCTAATTTCTGATGCATGTTTCCATAAAATATGCGTTCGTTTCATTCACTTTCAAAATTTCTTACACTTTTTCTGTGTAAGCTGCTTCTCTCAAGACAGTCTTTTACAGAGAAAGTCGCAGCCATTTTCACTCTCATTCTAATATCTACCCCTACCGCCCTACTGTTACCGGGGAACTGTTCTTAATGGGTAAGTTTTTTGCTAAATCACCGCTATTATTTCATATTTTTCTTCTTACTATTGTCTATATACTACACTAGATTATAAATCTAAATACAGATCGCTCCCTCAAACTATTTTTCTCCTTTCCGGTGTTTTTTTTAGAATTCTGGAATACAGGAATAGTGGTTTACCATTACAAAAGAATAATGAAAAAAACGCAGAACCATCTTAAATTTTATATATTAAAAGTAGTTATTGAATTTTTTTCGCATTTCTTACATGATATAATTTATATCGCAACAACAATTACATTCCCGCGTCACATTAAACATTTTTTTAACTTTAATTCTCAATTTTCGCCTACTTATAGACATTTATAAATAAAAAATCATCGGAATATACTAAGAATAAAATATACGAACATATAACTAAATAAAACGTATTTATGCAAGATGGCCGGTAATTTTGTTTTAATTCGGTTCTTAATTACTACTTTTTGCTATTTTTTAAATTTTTCTTTAAAAAAACTACTTCATAGCTTTTGTTTATAGAAAGACTTCACCAACAAAGAAAGAATATTTATCATTTCGTCAGCAAATACCAAGTAAATGTATCTGTCTACAACTCGCTGTTTGTAACATTCGTTCATACACATAATTTCTTCCTTCCTTTTTCACTTTTAATATTTTCTTAATATGTTTATAGTATCACTCCCGTCTCTAATTCGAACTTTTTACATTTTACTTCCTTTTTTTTGCTTTTTAGACATGCTCTTTATTTTGTCCTCCCCATACCCCCCCCCCCCCCCAACGAGTTTACATCTAAATCGTGGGGTCTGCTTTCGTTTCAGACAACCAGAGAGGAACAAAACAAATTAAATAATTATCTTATTAGTTTATTTTTTTTTTCTGCTTTTAGTTTGGTGAAATTTACTTTAAACGGTCCCACGTCTTTTTTAAGCAAAAAATAAATGCCCTTCGTTAAGCCACACATTGACAATTTAACTTCCGCCTATAAATCCGTTTGGCAAGCCCCTCTTTCCTCAAAAAGTCAGCAAATACCAATACGTATCTGTTTAGAACTCACTGTTTGTAACATTCATTCATGCACATATATTTTCTTCTTTCCTTTTTAACCTTTAGCGTTTCCGTATCAATATTTTTATAGAATCACTCCCGTTTCTAATTCGGACGTTTTACGTTTTTCTTCTTTTTTTCTTTGTTTTTTTAAATTTTTTTGCTTGCTTTTAAACATGCTATTTATTTTGTCTCCCCCTGACCCCCCAGAAAAGAACGGGTTTACATCTATATTGTGGGGTCTACGTTCGTATAAATTCGAGTAGCAAGCCCATCTTCCCTGCAAAAAAATGGTTTATATTAACTTCATGGAGTCTATGTTGGTGCTTGACAAACATAAGTAGCAAATAATTCAATAGTTCAACGTTGCACCAGGAATTTCTTTAGTTAATATGCTTTCCAGGGCAACGCCATTACATGAGTCCTGTTAGTGTAGAGAGTTGTAGATCCTGTCGTATACAGCATAATCATGTTGACACACCAGTACCCGTTAGATGACTGAAGTTAAGCGACGTTGAGCCTCGTCAGTACTAAATGGGTTACCATTTGGGAATACTAAGTGCTGTATGTGGACGGGCTCTCTGCTTATCCCGGCATTGTTTCCAATCGAATTTATTGCCACTGGACTGCTTTTAAAAACTAAAAGCGGTAAAAACAAAAAATAAATCAATAAGAGAATTATTTAATTTGTGTTGTTCCTCTCTGGTTGTCTGAAACGAAAGCAGACCCCACGATGTATATGTAAACTCGTTTGGGGGGTATGGGGAGGACAAAGGATGTGTGATTGGTGATTACACAACACTTGCTTCACAATAAACTCATCGCGCAGAAACCCTTACAGAGGTTATCCAAGACTGAACAGTTGTCTTTTTTATCGATCTTGTCTGCTTGCTTGTTTGTTCATAAACCTCTTCTAGGGTTTTTGAGATAGACCCCCATGACCACAAATTTTCTGAACATATACTACACAGAGTATTTGGATAAGTATATTTCATTTCGTGTTTGCGCTTGAAATCCATGAAAAGGAAATACAATATTTCATTGATTTTATTTATAACTTTAAAAGTATAGACATTTAAAATGAGAATAGAAATGCTAGTAGGGGGTTTTCATCGATTCGCCGGGTGTTCTTTGAGGGTGTGAAAGACTATAAATTTTCTGAAATTTATTTCAACTAGTGTCACTTTACTTACACCTCCTCACTCCCCAATCGATGTTGAGTACATCCTTGAGCTCCACCCCCAAAATTGAATGTTTTAGAATGTAAAAAAATAAGAATATAAAAGGTAATATGAAAACAGAATGACATAGGGTTCCTAATTCAATCCCGAACAATGCCGGGTTTTCCTGTTCGTCTAAAATTAAATGGGTTTATTTAATCTGCAGATTTAGTGGTAAAAATGGATTTCAAATTAAAGCATGACTGACTGAGCAGCTTTTACAGATGCAGAGACTCATAAATAAATGTTGACAAATGGAATTAACTGACTAGATTCACAATGTTATCGAATATTTATAGACAGTAGAAAGTGCGCCTTAGGTTTACTTTCAGCACCTTCGTAACTCTCACTTTTTCACTATTTTTTCCTTTAGTCCTCACATTCTACGAGCGACGTTTCTGACAAATGTTGAAGAATTGCTGTTTGCTGGATTGGCTGTTCTTTTGAGTGGGTGTTTTTAATCTTCTTATAATATTTTTCAGCATTCAACTGACGATTTATCCATCTCATCAACTCTTATCCTCGAGTGGATTTTTAGCCTTGATACGTAGTGACTCAATAATAAAAAACAAGTTTTAAATTGATCAGATACAACACTTTAAATACGGGAATGAAAACTTTTCTCTTGTTGAATTGTCGAATAGGAAGCACAAAAAATCTTTTGATTCATTTAAACATGATTGATCAATGAAAGATCATTTTTGAGTTTTGTTTTTCTTCTTCTGTTTAACGGCATATCAACTCTATTGGAGTTATTTAATGCCAAAATACAATACCCCCAATGTCGCATAACTTGTGTTGTATATTATTTTATTAATAGGTAGTTGCAAATTGTAGGTTAATACCTTTCCCAAAATATTAGTATGTAAATGGTCACAGAACCTACAGGACTTTAACTTGACAAAAATGATAGCTTTGTAGCCTATGTAAGGCTACAAAGCTATCATTTTTTAATGTAGTATCAATGTAGATAGGGAATGGAAAATACAGATGTCTTGTTTAAGTTTTGCCATCATCATCATTATTCAGATTTGGTATTTAAGGTGGTGAAAGTGTCCCAGACTCTGAGATGAACAACACCAGGCAATATGTCATGCATGCTCTCCATGCGGTTTGATGCAAAGGGTTGATATTAGTCATGTTGAATGCAATCAAATCATTTCTTACGCACTCAAGCCAAGTCTTCCTTGGTCTACCATGTTCCCTTGTTCCTGGGGTATCCAGGTGTGTTATGGAGTTGATGCAAGAGATGGCACACTTTACATAACGGTTTGCTTGAGAAGCCAAGCGTGTAAAGCATCCAAAGTCCTACCCAAACTAAGCTTTTGATGAAGGGATTCTTTCCTCCAGTTTGCTAGTGCACATCAACTTGATAATGTCATGGTCATTACGCCCTTGACATTCCTCTATCTTTGAACAGACATAAGAAAATGTGATCCATTCAGGTTAATTGTGAGACTGAACTTTGTTTCTTAGGCTTGCTGACATTTGTTTAAAATTTTCCCCATGAGGTTTGATCAGTCCATACTGTATGGATGGCAGGAAGTGAAGTTTAAATATTCTACAATGAATGTTGAGTTAGCATAAACAGATCTCTTGAACCCATTCCCTCTGCAAAAGTTATTTCCATAATAATAGGCTATGGCATTTCATGTTCGTACGTATGTTATAACCTTGTACACAGATTTAAAAAATGAGATCGTCTGATCAGCAAATATGTTGATTGCCGATTAATCTGATGTCGCTAAGGTAAGAATTCTGACTGTACCCATTTTAAAATGAATTATTCCAAAATCAAATTATGTCGTCCTGACGGCTAAAACAGTACAATTTTAAATAAATACATTCCAAAAAGTGACATTCGGTTTATTGATTTTAAAAATATGTATCTAACACTTATTTTTATGGTCATATTTATTGTCTTGAAAAGAATGAAATTACTACAATTTTAGATGAATAAATAAATATACAAAAACTATATTCGTTTTATTTATTTAAATAATATTTAGCTGACAATGACATTTGGTTTTAAGGAAGAAGAAAGAGTATTTTTTCTTAATAGTATTGACCTTAAGAGACATTTATTTTTTCAAAATGAATATTATTATTTAGAGTAAATTATACAAATTGGTGTAAAAAGCACCGTGGAATTTCCATGGGGTCCCACTAGTTTAATATAATACGCCTATATCTTTGTTTGTACCTACGTTATCACCTTCCACACACAGTTAAAAAAAATTAGATCATCCGATCGCCAAGTATGAAATGTAAAAAAGTAATTGAGAAATATCTTATGTCACTGGTTACTAAAAATTTACACTTTATCATTTCAGAATGAATTGTTCCAAAATCGAATAAAACGTTATTAATAGAATTCTGTCATAGTTGTTCGCTTAAAAGTGAGATTTGTTTTATTTAGACAATTATTTTATTGCAACAAAGAGGCTCTTCGTTTTAAAAAGATTTAAATTGTTACAATAAATAAATAATTTAAAGGGTTAAGATGGTCGTTTTATGTATTTAAAACATCTGTAGCTGGCAACTATTTTTAGAGTAAGAAAAATAAAAAGACGGTAGATATGCAACCACCGAATTTCAACCAGATATTACTAGTTAATAATAATAATAATAATAATAATAATAATAATAATAATAATAATAATAATAATAATAATAATAATTCTAGCTTTTTCTTTGAGTTGACAGGAATTAAAATTAAAAAAATTAAAAATTAATTGATCACGTGAGAGAAAAAAGTTTCCATCATTTTATAAGGAGTTCATATCCATTTAAAATCTCGACCTTGCCGGTTCAAGACACTTCTTTCGGTATCTATACAAATGTTATATTTATTGTGATTTTGATTTTTAATTAATAACTCTAGCTTCTGAGATTTCTTTTCAGGGGGCAGGATATTGTTCAAGCTTTTTCTTTGAGTTGAAAGTAATTGAAATAAAAAAAATTAATTAGTCACGTCAGAGAAAAAAGTTTCTGTTACTTTATAAGGAGTCGATGAGCATTTAAAATCTCGACCGAGCCGGAGCAAGAAGCGTTTGATTATTAGGAATACATTCATCATACAAACATGGGAGGGGAATCTATCGCCTTTTTTTAATTATTTAAGAGTATTCTACGAAAGTTATACTAAGTAATTAGGGGACTTTTATATATATATATATATATATATATATATATATATAATTTTCTTTCGTAAATGTCCCTTCGTGTATGTTTGATAGTGCACCTTTACCTTCATGAAAATGAGAGAAACACTATCCCTGTGACAGGATCACAGGTAAACTAAGCCTGAGCCTGGTGTTACCACAAACACCAAACTATGATAAATGTCTACAAATACAAATAAACGCTGTGGGACTTAAAAGAAATATCTGAGTGTCATGATGGGCAGGTGCTCTCTCTATGGCCAGCATGGGGGACCCGGTCCGCATCCTGCGAATATTGGCTCTTTTAATTTAAGGAACAAAATCACGGACAAAAAAACAGGTAAGTAACCTCTCTAATTCCGAGTATGCCAAGGACACGGACCAAACACAAGAAAGCAGGAATCAAAAGAACAAACCAAAAAGCCATAGAAAGAAATGGACCACAAAAGAGAACAGACTGGTAATGGAATGCTACTAAAAAACCGCCACACCACAAATAGAGGATACCGGAAACGAATGAGAGATATATGGGACATTTGTATTGACTACCATACAATGGAACAAAGGATAGCAGATCAAGCAAGACAGATACTCAAGAGAGGGTGGTTCTCAGAGATAGAATTAACGGAAATCAAACAAAAGATAAATATCAAGAAACACCACTTGATGAAAACACCCAGGAAACAGATGGGCAAAACATAAACAGTGAAACTGAAAAGGGCGAAGACCACGAAACCACAGAACTCACCGAGGAAGAAGCAAGAGAAATGGAAAACATCAAACGGTTCATGTCCTAGAACAAAACAAAACTCCCATCCCTAAGGAACGAAGATTGGAAGAAGTTCAAAGTAGAAACAGAGAAAGTAAACAGAGTACTCGCATACATCCTAACAGACACTATGTCTGTTATCATAAAATTCAGGCTTTATCAGCAAATTTATCTATTAATAATATATCTATATAATAGCACATTATTGCATTTATTATTAATACATATTAGTTAACTGATATACTATTATGATTTACTATAGAAATAAAAGTGTTAAAAATGAGGAAATCTATGCTAAAATTAAACATTCACAACCAAATCATGTAATGTAACACTTAATTCATAACTCATGTAAAACACTTAATTTCTGATTAAGTTAATGAAAACAAATCTTATGTCCATAATAATAAAATAATGAACATTTACCATCTAAATTACAACAAAATGGATAAAACACTGCTGAAAGTTATTTTCATTACTAGCATAAGCTGATTTCTATTTTTAGGTGAGTATTGAAAAGTTTTTCCATATTACCAGTCGTCTGGGTCGGAATAAGATGTTTTTGAAACAAATGTTAGCAAAGTACGTTATTTTATTGCAAATAACATAGTACAACAATAAAAAATAAAATTGTCTAGTCAGAATCAAGCATTGATTTGTTAGCTTAATCTGGCTGACTGAATTTATATATTAGATAAATATATAAGTAGGTAAATGATATTTAAACACATAATACATAAATAATATATAAATGAATGAATTAAATAATTAAATTCAATTTTTAAAATCGAAAATTTAACAAGCGTAACTAATCCGATTGATTTCAAGGGCAGATAATGTGCGGATATTTCTGATTTTTATAGTGACCTAGTTCTTGAGTAAGGATTTCATAAACAAAAAGAAAAAAATAAGTTTACCTTAATCGGTGAGTCTATAACAAGCAATGACTTAAATCATTGAGTAAAACGTTTCAAAAGTCTATGATGTGGCTCAGATATGCCGTTTGAATGCCAACTTGTTTGGGGAACTAGCTGAGAAAAAATTATTTTAGTAGATTTAACGTTTGTGGGAGGCAATCCATGAATATCTAGTTTTACTTTTTAAAAAAACTTAATAATTAAGTTTTTATTAATTTTGTTTACAGAATTCTTGTCTAAATGTTAATTAAAAATAATTCCAAAGTTTTATAAAACTAATAAAATATTTTAAGATTAAGACAAAATATTAAGATTTTTAAAACCATCTAAAAAACAACAAAATAATGTTTTGAATATATATATATATATATATATATATATATATATATATATATATATATATATATATATATATATAGTAATTGGGTAGATTTTAAGATTCCAAACAAATAATTATAATTTCAAATGGTATAATCAAGTCTCCGCCCGCCCCCCCCCCAAAAAAAAATAATTAAACAATATCTATCCATATGTACGCACGTTTCTGAAAATCACTTTTGTACTCAAAATTATATTTAAGTAATGTTTCAAAATATATATGATTTTCATCTTCAGCATATTAAATTTTATCAATTACAATTCTAGGTAATAATACATAGATATATCTGAAATCGCTAAAGAACAGACTATCGACCATAGTCTTGTAAAGACCAAGGCTATAGGTAGGAGGAAAACAATCAGCAGAAAGAGAGTTCATAAGCCTACAGTTCTTGGAAATAAGCTACTGGAATAGGAAGCTATATTATAAGCGGTATCAGAACAGCAAACTGATGAAGACCATTGGACCCACGATTCAAACAAGATGGAACAAAGGAATCAGGGAATAAATCAAACAATTTTTAAGGACATATGTTATAATCGTACTTATAGAAGAGACTGAGACTAGCAACATCACGTCTGTTTGAAAGAGAGGGTGCAGAGAAGAAGGGAGGCCCCAACCAAATTACAGATACACTTCTGAACCTTATCAAAAACCCTCAAATGAGACAGAGATTCACCAGCCTAAATATAAAAACAGTACTCCATACAATTTCTGAGAGTAGATTTGTAGAGATAGAGAATAGCCTCAGGTGTGAGAAAGTTTTTGGAGTGATAGAGAGAACCAACTTTACAAGAATCAGAAAGAGCAATGGATTTCATGTATGAACGTATATCCTTTTTTGTCGTAGATGAACATAAAGTCAGATTAAGATACATGTAATGACAAAGAAATTACATTATTACTAAACAAGGAGTACAATCGACCCCATTACAATAAAAAACACACGTGTTGAGAGGTTAGAAAAAGAATCATATGTGCGAATACACTGAATATGTACATTGTACTTACATTGAATGATGACACACAGTAAACAGAAAATGTACGATAAAGTCGTTTGGTTCCTTTACCAGTATTTGAGAGTCGAGAGAAATAATAACCAGACACGCAAAACCTGTGAGCGTTTGTAAAAAGTTTCACCAGAAAGAGTCTCCTTCTGAAGTTTCCATGCATAGGTAGAACGAGATTACAAACTCTCATGCTAGAAAGCACCCTCTGTGTTGGTGCCGAAAATATATATCAAAAGGGAGATAACTTTAATTCAACACTTCTATAGACACAAACTTACCTTCTCTATAGCGTTATTCAGTGTCCTATTCAGTAGATTGTCGCTGTGAATGGTGGTCAGCGTGCAAAATATATTTTCCAAATAAGTTTAAAAGTGCTAAATTATCGGATAATTTTACTAGAAATATTGTGGACTTCATTTTTCTGTCATTTTCCGTGAAGAAAGAAAACAATGAAACAAAAAATAAACAGCATTTTTTTCATTCTTTTTACCTATTTCTGTTTTCTGCTACTTTTCTGCTGGGCATCTGCTGGGTTGTTTGGGAGGGGGGAGACAGGTATAAAAGAAAAATAGGATGAAATTGGTGCTAAATTTGGTCAGGGGAATCTCCCACTTGGCTCAATTTCTGCCCCCACACACACTCTTTTGCCAGAAAGATCATCGTCTTGAAGATGGCAACAAATAATGAGATCTGTCAAATGAAATCGATTTCAATATCATCACATCATCTACAAAATTCTTTTCCTTAACAACACCTGTGGAAAGTCCACGCGTGCTTGCCTATCGTCTCCTCTTTTGTATTACCATGAAAGTAATTGTCGCCTTAATATCATTTAAATAAATAAAACATTGTCATTTTTAAGTCGACGGCAATGAGAACATTTTATTTATGACTTCAAAAAAATTTTTTTTTTTAACGTAGTTCACCCCAAACAAGGCAAGCCGCCACTGTAGACGTAAGGGGCTACTGAGAAAAGAAAAGGGGAGAAGGAAGAGGAGGGTCAACCTAACTTGGGATCTGCGCAGCGAGATGTCTGTTTACATTAGTTTTAAACTTCTGCATGTCTGTTCTGTCGGGGAAACAGGGGGCAGGGAGAGAGTTCCAGAGGCAAGCAGTACGAGGAAAGAAGCTATTTGAGTAGAAGGCTCTCCGACATCTGGGGACCTCCACAGTAAATGAATGAGATTTAGTTGATTGTCGAGTTAGTCTATGGAATTTACGTTGAGGGGGCATCAGAGTAGCCAATTCATCGGAGCATAATCCATTGAAGTATTTGTAAAACAAGCACAAGGATGCCACATTGCGGCGACTGGACAGAGGCTGAAGCTTGGTTGACAGTGAGGGTCCAATTAGGTTGGCGATTCTTTTTTGGACCTTGTCAAGGAGGGAGAGACTAGTAGATGATGCACCAGCCCAGATGTGACAACAATACTCCATGCATGGGCGAATGGTGGCTTTGTAGAGATACAGGATAATGTCAGGTGTGAGGAGTTTACTAGCACGATAGAGGGAGCCAACCTTCTTTGCAGCAGCCTTGGCAATGTCTTCAATGTATGTGTTCCAATTCATGTTACCTGTGAATGTTAGGCCGAGTAGTTTGAATGATGAACTCTCAGGTAGGGTGTTATTTGCCATGGCAATCGGTGGTTGAATAGGTTCCTTGTAGTTATTGAAGGAAAGGAGCTTTGTCTTTGCGGCATTAAAAGTTACCAACCATTTATGACCCCAATCCACTACAGCCTGGAGGTCATTTTCTAAAGATTCAGCCATTGCCTTGGATATGATCGCGTCTGTTTTACCAACATGGCGAGAGTAAAGTGTGGTGTCGTCAGAAAATAAACCAATCTCAGACTCTACGTCATCAGGGAGATCGTTTATGAAGATCAGGAACAGTAAAGGTCCAAGGATAGATCCCTGGGGTACACCAGCATTTATGTCATGTTGCTTAGATGAACGGCCATCGAGGACAACCTGGATTTTTCTTTTGTCTAGGAAGGATCTAATTATATCTAGTAATTGCCCAGTAATACCGTATGAGCGTATTTTCAGGAGAAGCCCTTTATGCCATACCTTGTCAAAGGCCTTGGATATATCAAGCGCTACTGCCCTAGCTTCACCTGCCTTGTCGAGTGTATGATACATACGTTCCGAGATGACCGTTAGGATGTTTGCAGTAGATCGTGCTTGTCTAAATCCATACTGGCGGTCAGAAAGAAGTTTAGCATTAACTAGGTGCCGTACTATCGTCAGATTGATTAAGGATTCAAAGATTTTAACAAAGATCGGCAGCAGACTGATTGGGCGATAGTTCTGAGGATGGGTTCTATTCCCAGAACTCTTGTAGACTGGTACCACAGAGGCAATTTTCCAGCTATCGGGGAAGCAAGATTCAGCTAGACATTTATTGTAGAGTTTGGAGAGGACAGGGGCCAGTTCAGCAGAGCATTTCTTTATCACTATTACAGGTATAAGATCAGGCCGACAAGCTTTGGAGGTGTCATAGTTTTTTATGATGTCTCTGACCTGGGATGGGGTGATGACCAGGTTATCAAGTGTGGATTCGGTCAGCAAAGGGAATTTGGGGAGGGGGTTGTTATCTGAGTCCAAAGTAGAGTTAGAAGCGAAGCGTTGGGCAAGTAGTTCAGCCTTATCAGTGGCCGTGCAAACGACATCATTGTGGTTTGATAGTGGGGGAATCGTTGATTTACCATTATTCACTACACTATTGTAGATTTTCCAGAAATCGCGAGTACCTAGTTTCTGTGACTGGATGCGTTTTTTTTATTAACTCATTATACCTTCCTTTTGCTTCACCTATCACGGCCTTGAAATTATTTCTTGACTCTATGAATTTATGTCTATTAGTAGCTGACTTATGGCGGCCGAATTTACGGAATGCTTGTTGTCTCTCAGAAATGGCAGCTGCACATTCCGAGGTGAACCATTGAGGAGAGTGAGGCTTGCTAAAGAATTTTCGCATGGGGACATAGGCTTCAATGCCTGCTTTGACCCATTCAGTTAGTTCGTTTGCACACTGGTTGGCAGGGAGTGAGAAGGTTTCCCTCCATGGGGCGTCGTGATTATTCTATTCTATTTTGGAACAATTCATTTTTAAATGGGTAAAATCATTTTTGGCACCCAGCCAGACTTGATAGTCCACAATTATTTAGAGATATTTGACAACCTCATATTTAAATGGGTGTCGAGCTGATAACGTACATACAAACGAAGGTATACATACAGATCATTAATATTTCAGCTACGTCATTCCAATCGATTCATAGAAATGCAACCAAAAATTTGTTTACATATTTAAAAATTTCTTTAATTTCTCGTTTGTTTTGTTCTCTTCAGCCGTGTTTCACTGATTTTTTGGTTTCTGTCTTGAAAAATATCGCACCCAGTTTAAAAGTTAACGGAACCATCGCTTTATGAAAAATATGTATCTGAAGTTGTCAAGAGCAGAAGAACCCGAAAAATAAACTAATTATTCAATACACCTATCTGAAAACGCCTACCCATATTCTCTTCTTGATAGAGGGATTATCAAAATCCATAATCCATGGTCAGACATCATGTCTATTACCCTATATTCAAATCTTAATGATCATTTCTTGTTTTTTATATATATATATATATATATATATATATATATATATATATATATACAGGGTGAGCCAAAAGTAGGTGGACAGTAAAAAACATTTATTTAGAGATCACTTATACGTACAATTACATGTAATAAAACAATTATATTAATGAAAATTAAATGTTATTTATCAACGCAAGTGTTCAAACTGTGTTCCTTCTTGATTTACACAGCTTTGAAGTCTGCCTCTTACGCTTCGACAAAAAATGTTTTTTACTGTCCACCTACTTTTGGCTCACCCTATATATATATATATATATATATATATATATATATATATATATATATATATATATATATATATGAGTATATGAAAGGATAAAAATAATCCGACGGTATGAAATAAAAAATGGAAAAGCGGAAGACCATTTCGCTCAAATAAAATTAAACAAAGAATGGGCTTCTACAATATCTCCCCCAACCTATCAAAAGCAATCATTAGTGAAAACAAGATAATTCTAGACACCGGATGATTCCCTGAGCTTTAAATTAAATATCCTTTGGACCCCTTTCTGCTCTTTATTTTCTCCTCTTCTTTTCCAATGCTACTTCTATGTATATTTGATATATATGTATGTATATCTGTTATATATATATGTTTCGATTACATTTATGTGCATATATATATATTTATTTCTATTTTTTTTTTTTTTTTTAATTTTTTGCATACCCTTCATCTCAACATGAACCCAACCGCTATATATATTCCCCATAATTTACAGACTTTCTCGTCTTTTGTCATTTTTGTATTCTTCGTCCGCTCTTGACAAAGCCCACGTGAAATTTGGGCGAAACGTTGAGCGAAAAGGTCTTCCGCTTTTCCATTTTTAATTTCATATATATATATATATATTGTGTGTATTTAGGCAGCATATTTTCATTTAGGCAAACATTATTAAATAACACGGAGTGGTTTTGTTTGATGCGACTTTTTTTTTTTTTTTCAATTTTCCGAATTGTCTATCTAATGTTTCGGTCAAATTGATGTAAATATGATCCATGGGTTTCTTGTTCCATTCTTTTTTCTTTTTTGCAAGTACTTTCGATTTGAATCGTCAAATCATCTTCAGGCGGTATTAGTTTTAGTGTCTTTACATATTATGACTTTACTGTTGTGCTCATTTTTTAATTATAACGGCAAGTAGTTTATAACTTGAAAAAGTGGATCATATTTACATCAATTTGACCGAAACATTAGATGAACAATTCGGAAAATTGAAAAAATAAAAAAAAGTCGCATCAAACAAAACCCCTCCCTGTTATTTAATAATGTTTGCCTAAATATATATATATATATACTAGAAGGATGAATAAAATTAATTCCTCGAACAGAAAAGTTTAGCACCATTTTTATATCCCCTTAAAATCAAGATATAATGTTACTAAACCTTATATTTAGAATCCTAATTCTAATTGTGATCAAAATCAATTGCATGATTTTTATTATAGAAAATGTATAAAATTTAAGGGGTTTTAAAATTTAAGGGGTTTTAAAATTTAAGGGGTTTTAAAATTTAAGGGGTTTTAAAATTTAAGGGGTTTTAAGAAAAAATTGAAGTTCAGGTAATCTTGCTTAATTGGTGCATCATGAATATATATCAAATCCAATGCAAATCTGAATAATTTGAATTTTCAAATGGGTGACTGTTATACCTGCTAAATACACTTTAGAATACTCCAAAGAAACTGAAATTTGGGGAATAAAAAAATCGGAGGCATCTGAATTTTAACAAAGAGCTTCATCCTTTTTAACCCCTTTATATAGAACTAAATTAAACTAAAAATAGTCTACATTCAGACCTGTTACCTTTTGCAGCTTTATTCCAAAATGCATAATATAGAAAATGTTACTTCTTGTTCAGTGAAAATAATTTTAGGTTCTTCCTATTTTTATCTGGCAGCTTCAGGTATTGGTTTTTGAAGTGTTATAAATGCCCATTCTTTCGATTTCCTTTTACAAAACGTTTCAATAGACGGATTTTAGAAATTTGCTTCCGAACTAACCTATCTCTGACCAGGTCTTTATTTATTCCTCTTTCTCTCCGGCTCATTCTTATCACTTCCTCCTATGTTTTCCTTGGCCTTCCTCTGTGTACTTACCTTGCTATCTCAATTGTTCTACATCTACTAACTCAAGAACTCTCATCCATTCTTTTAACGTGGCTTCTGTTCTGAGTACATTTCTCTATACTGTCCAGATTTATTCTTCTTCTGAAGTCATCAGATCTAAGCCTGACCTTCACACTCACATTACACATACATCGTAGCATTCTCGTATCATTTCTCTCGATGCAATGCATGTCACCTCAGCTCTCACTGGCCAGGTTTCATTTCCATACATCATCACACTGCGTACACATACCTGGTAGACTCTTCCTTTGTTTACATGGGGTGGAATGAGGGAGTTGAGAAGTGTGTCAAAGAAAAGCGGAAACGATGGAGTGAGTGGAGAAAAGATTTAGTGAATAAGGATGCGTATCTGGAGAAAAAAAGGGAAGCATGAAGTGCAATACACAAAGCCAAGAAGAAGGCTGAGAAATTCAGGTTCCCATATATACTAAGAAAGGATGACCAATAGAATGAAGTATTCAGGATAGCATAACAGATGGCAAAAATAAATATGAAAACAAAGTGGTGGAAACAAAAAACAAAAACAAAGAAGAGAGTGTGTAATTTAAAAGAAAGAGTTTGGAAAAAAACTTTTTAAATCTTGTTGTTTAATTTTCAACTTTTTTTAATTTCAATTCTAATTATTAGTTTTAATACTTATTTATGAATATTATATAATTGCTTGTTAAGGTTATTGCTAGAAATTTAAATTTCTAAACTTTTCATTTTATAAAGTGAATTTGATTTCTTCTGTCTTGAAAGACAATGGATACCCCTTACAGGGTGTCTGTGCAAGTAGTTTATAGTGAAGCAAGCCTTGTGCAATCCCAACCGCAATTGCTTAAGTCCAGTGACAAGGAGAAGTCCATTACAGCTTGAAAGAATGCCAGGTAAAACAGAAAAAAGACTGGAGTTATTTCAGAGTTGTCTTTCTCCTAGACGAGTTGCACGACAAAGGCTTCAGAGTAGTCTACCCTACTATTTAGCCCATTGTTGTCATGAGGATAGGTGGATTCATACTTTTTTCAAGGGTATTAATGTAAGTGATGCAGACAGAACTCGAACCCAGCATGCCGAACAAACAGTCTGAAACCACTACATCATGCCATTTCCACTGAATTTGATTACACTAGAATAAATTAAGTGTTAAATTTGAAATTCTGCATCAGCATCTCTAACAATGTAAAATCCATTAATTCTTGAAAATGGCCTAGTGACCCATTAGTAATATATATATATATATATATATATATATATATATAGAGAGAGAGAGAGAGAGAGAGAGAGAGAGAGAGAGGGAGAGAGAAAGAGAGAGAGAGAGAGAGGGGGAGAGAGAGAGAGAGAGAGAGAGAGAAAAAAACTTCTTGCTAAATATATAATCTCAGCAACAGTGTTTGTCCATTATTAACATAACATTATCATCTCAGTTTAATCAAACTTAACTTAAATTCTTCAAGTCAATAGTTTCTGATATGCGTTTATATATATATATATATATATATATATATATATATATATGTGTGTGTGTGTGTGGGTGTGTGTGTGTTGGGGGGGTGATAATACGCTAAGGCAATTTCATGTTCGTACATACACATTATTACTTTTTTAAAAGATGGGATCGCCCGATCGCCGAAGATGCAATGCAAAAATGTGATATTTTAAATTTTTTCTGATGTTTCGAATGTAAAACTCAAATTAAAATACACTTTCTTGGCTTTCAAGTTAAGATAAATGTGTAGTATCTGTTCTGTCTAAAGATGGTACAATAATTTTGTGGGGTTTGTTTGCACCGGGCGTTCATAGAATGTAAATATCTCATAAACTCCAACAACGATTTTTAATATAGACCCTCATAACTATATATATTATAAAACTACATCAATCAGAGTACTTACATGAGTATGTTTCCACGGATCTCACTAGTGTTACATACTACTTAGCAGTAATACTGTGCTCTTAGACTTCGAAATGGTCTGCTATGTGCATACAATTACTTAGTTATGATTGCGACGGTTTCACACCAGCCGAAATGATGGCAAAATTATATCCACAATAAGGTGCTTTAATAGCCGCTCCAGTTTGTGAGACTTATCATTATAACAAGTGGTTCTCAATGTGGTCTAGGTGGACAACTGGTGGTCCATATAGAATTTCCAGTGGTCCACAGAGCATTTGTATCGATTTCACAAAAATGTAACTAAGCAAACTTTTATTTTAATAAACAATGGTCAACATCAAAAAGCAAATTAACTAGATCTATTTAAACAAATAAATTCTAAAAATAATTAATTTAACCATAACTATTACAGATAGGAGATTAAAAGCACATACACACTACTACTTCAAAATAACAATTTAGAATTCAGGTCAATGGAGATTTAAAAAAAAAAAGAAACTGATCCATAGGCTGAAAAAGGTTAAGAACCATTCATCAAGACGCAGTAGTGTACAGATCTCTGGTGATGCCCTCGTAATGCTCGGGGGCCAACTCCTTGATTGTATGCCCAAAGACTCAAGTATAAGTCCTAGTACTGAGAAATATTATAAGAAAGGGAGATAGTTTGAATATGATTAGTTGCCTCCTCAATTTGAATGACCGGGGTCACTGCCCTGTCACCCTCATCCTCTCTGCCCACCACTGTCTAGATAGCCCATGACTTTTCTAGTAGACGTTTGTCACAACATGCAAGGCCCAACGTTTTGATTCTATAGATACAAAGCCAAACATGACAACATATTTATTGTAATTCTTCATTTTTGCCTTTTAGCAGTTGGTTCCGACATTCTTACAGTCCGTCAAGATAACGTTTTTAAAAATGGTATAATAAATATAGCACTGTAAGATAATAAATTCTTTTTCTTATTTTTACGAATTTCTTTTTATTTATTTATTTTTACTTTGCAAATATTTTTACTTTGCAAATATTTTTTTAATGATTTTTAAATTTCAATAGTCACCTTCAGGAATTCGTCTGGTAGCATCGGATAAAGACATTTATTTAAGCAAAATTCTATATTTGATACGCCATTATTATGATCCGTAATTAGTAATATTTATTTATTTAATTTTTTATAAACACTGTTGGATTTTATTATTTGTTTCTTACTGAACAAAACATACCCTCCTTAACCCTACCACTAATCCTAAGTCTAGACGGATACAAATTAATATTTGTGAAAAGAATTAATATTTATTTAAAATATGTTCCACAAAAATCAAAAAACAAAATATTGCAAAAATAAAAAATAGAAAAACAAAAGAAATCCGCAAAAATCAGGAAACAAATTAGTATTTGCAAAATAATTCGCCAAATAAGAAAACGAAGTAATACAGTATTTGCAAAATATAAAAAAAGAAGGAAATCCGCAAAAAAACAGACAACAAATTAATAGGTGGATTAATTTGCTCCCTCACTGCTGCTAAAAAAAGACAAAATTGTCAATAAAATATGACAGCCATTTTGTGAGCTAACCGCTTCAATATACTCAAAGTCTTATTTGACTTCTGAAGAAAAAAGAGAAAATGTCTCAAAGGCAAAACGAGAAAGTAAAGATGCTTCAAAGTGCAACACTTTAGCGTCGTTAATTTTGTAAAATACGAGATTTTAAAAATATTTTGAGGAACGCGAAATGAAAATCTGATCGTCTCAGAAAAGAAAATGTTATTAGAAAAATCGTTCACAAAAAATCTCGGTAAACCTTCTTTTTGTTCATCCCCATCCTTTCTTCCTTATCATCTTCATCTCTTGTGAAATATGCAGGTTCAGACTTTTTCAATTGATCTCGTAGATCATTCTGTTGAATTTTTATCATTATCTCCTGGGATTCACGTCCTTCTTGTACGAAGACATTGTTTTCCAATGATTGCTTTTTAACGACAATGATGGATTTATTTGGGTTAAAAGAAACAACAATATTTTTGGAGGGAGGGGTTCTTATTTTTATTTGTTTGTGAGTTTTGTTAGTTTTAGTCATATTGGCTTTTCACCCTCCCAAGAATTACTAAGGAAAATAAACTTATTTATTTACTGAGTTACAGAAGATCAGATCAAATCAATATGATACCATAAAAATATACTATAAAAATATGGAATCTAAATCCAGCATTAAGACGCAAATAAATGTTTGTTTAGGTTGGAATAGATTATTTAGTATAATAATTTTTAGTTTGGGGGGGGATTTAAAGTTTGTGGGTCTTTGTTTTTTTGTTATTTAATTGTTTAAGAATTTTAAATGAATTTTTATTTATCATTTAAAGATTTTAATAAATATTTAGTATATAATAGCACGATCCGAAATAGAACAGCATGATTTTAAGTCTGTGTTGCAGAAAAACAACCTCTGCAGGAATACAATGTTATTCACAGATTTCATAAAGTTGCAATTTAACTGTAAGTAATTTACATTTTAATAAATAGGATTTATCCATATATAATGGATTACAAAATGTGTTAACGCAAATATGTCACAAATTCGACGAATAGCACAAGTGTATTTGTTTTAAAATAATTTATGTCGTTAATAGTAATTATATTTTTTAATTTGTGGATAAAATTGTATACATGCAGAGGTGTTTTTTGGCAACACCGACTTAGGCTTAAGTTGTTTTTTTTTACACATGGACTTACTGCAGGAGGTAAATAAACATACTAAAAGGTACATAAATTCTTTTAAAGAAAATGCACTTGTGATATTCGGAAAAAAACTTCTTTTTTTTCTCTCTTTACTTATCCATTTGTGATCTATTTGCATTAAGTCGTTCTTTCAATTTAAGTAGTTTACATACATTTTTTTAAAACAAATGTATGTAAATATTCCGCCAAAAAAGGTTTTTCTCATTACCTATCCACTTATGACATATTTGCATTAAGTTACTGTTTCAATGTAAATAGTTTACGTGATTAAAATGTCTTTATTAATAAATCATCTGACATTACTGGATAAAAGAATCCACTTTTATTTAATTTTTTATTTTGTTTTATGAAATTTGTGGATAAAATTGTTTTCATGGACTTGAGCGACGCCGGTTCGTTTTCATTTGACTTATTCTGAGTGTTTACATATTTCTGTACCAGCAAAAGTCAGTTTGTCTGGTTCCAAAACTGTACAAGTGCAAAATATTGTAATTAATGTTTTCGATTAAATATTTGTATAACTAAGTGTGGTGTTTGGTAATAAACAACAGTCAATTGTGGTGGTTGTAAACATATCTTTATTTAACAAGGGTTATAACAACATGTGTGTATCAACGGTCGTAATCTCTCTATCTATGTCCCTAGCTATGTCGGTGCTGCTGCTGCTTCCTGCTCTCGTACCGATCACGTTGGTACGTGATCTTCGACACTACATCTTCCCTCTTTTTTTTTATAAATTTATGTCACTATAAAGTCTTCTTGCCACACTGGGGTGGATCTTACTCTAGGTGTTCTGATTGAACCACTAGGGGCAGTTAGGGCCGGTGTTAGGGGTTCTTGAGCAGTTTCCTTAGGGTCTGGACTGGAGATGGGAAGTGCATCGATTGGGTTGAGGTGTGTGTGTTTGATATCTGTTGTAGAAGTAGGGGGCCAGTGGGTTGTATCAGGGGGAGAGTAAACTGCTTTAGGGACGTCGGTGTAGTCAGGACTATACTGCATGTCGCCGGGTACCTTTTTTACATGGGCAGCGTTTCTCATTCTCACTTGGCCTTGGGGTTGTTGTATTAGAACAGCATTTCCCTTCTTTTCCACAACTTGATAGGGCTGAGACTCGAACCGAGCGTCCAGCTTGTTTGTTCTGTGTAAATTTTTACACAATACTGTGTCCCCTCTCTGGATCTGTTGGTCTCTGGCTCCTCTTCTCTGGTCAGCAGCTATGTTGCGTTTTAGTTTGTGTAGAGCATCCTTATCATGTACGTCACTAAAATCAGTGGACGCTCCTACAATACTTGGCAGCTTACCTCGGAGTTCGCAGTTCATTAGTAACTTCGCTGGGGATACTCCGGTTACTGTGTGAGGGGTGGTTCGGTATTGGAACAGAAAATTCCTTAGTTCAGTCCTCCAGTCTTTCCCTTCGACTTTGGCGATCTTAATTGCCTTTAGGATTGTTCTGTTGAACCGTTCCACTTCGCCGTTGGACTGTGGCCAATACGGGATCCCTCTCACCTGGGTGATGCCGTGAGTATTCATATACTCATTGAATTCTCTTGATGAGAATGGCTGTCCGTTGTCACTCCTCAGATAGTTGGGATATCCATGATGATTGAACATCATTTCTAGTGCACCCGTTACATTTTTGGCATTTGCTATTTTCATATGCGCAACTTCTGGCCATCTTGAGTAGTAGTCAACAACAGCCAGCAGGTAGTTCCCTTCGGAGACACTCAGTAGGTCAACAGCTACATAGGTCCAGGGTTGGTCAGGCAGCGGTGTACTCTCTAGTTCTTCTGGAGGGGCATTTTTGCCAACCACTTGACATGGGTAACACGCTTTTACTCGCTTTTCTGCCATTCTATCCATCTCTGGCCACCAAACTTTGGACCGTAGGCGATTTTTGGTTCGCACAATCCCTTGGTGTCCTTCATGAGCCAGTACAACTACCCGCCCCTGAAGTGCCTCAGGGATTATGATCCTGCGTCCTCGGATGACCATCTGTCCTGCTATCCAGAGTTCATCTTTGATTGCATGAAATGCAGTACCTTTGAAATGGGTCCAGTCATTTTCGGATATAGCTTGCCGAAGTTTGGAGATCGTAGCATCATCCTTTGAAGCTTTTTCCACTTCACAGGGAGTCAGTGCCTGAGGTACAGTATCTTTAATGATACTGTAGATGTAGTCCATTGTTTCCTTTTCCTCAGTTTTGTCTGGGTTTTCAACGGGCTGTCGACTCAGCAGGTCCGCCTTATTGGTTCGGCCAGGAATGTGGATGACTTTGTAGGTGAACTGTTGTAGAAACAACAGCCATCTCTCCACTCTTGCTGAAGGGGGCTTCGAGGAAGGTGATAGTACCTTTACCAGTGCTTTGTGATCAGTCAGGATCTGAAAGTCACATCCAATGAGGTACAGACTGAACTTTTTGCATGCCCAGAATACTCCCAGTGCTTCTCTTTCAAATTGAGAATATCGGGACTCTGTTGGTGTGAGCTTCCTACTGGCATAGTATACTGGTTTCCAGTATCCGTTTAGCTGCTGTTGTTCAATGATTGCACCCACGCCAACGGGAGAAGCATCAGTTGTGATTCTAGTTGGCAACTCAACACTATAGTATGCCATGACTGGCGCTTCAATTAACCCTTTCTTTAGTTTGTTAAAGGAATATTGTTCCTCTTCTTCCCATCTCCAATCAGAATCTAGTCTTGTAAGATCCCAAAGTGGTGCAGTTACACTAGCAAAATGGGGCACAAACTTAGCACAGAATTGGGCCAGTCCCAAGAAACTCCTCATCTGTGATGCATCTTTTGGTGGAGGAGCATCAACTACAGCCTTCACCTTTTCGTCCGAGACCTTCAAGCCGTCTTGTGTCAGAATGTGGCCCATGTATCTTATAGATGTCATTTTAATCTGGCACTTCTTTCCATTGACGGTCAGTCCTTGTTCGGCTAGGTGTTGGAAAACTTTGGCGAGTCTAGTGTCGTGCTCACTTTCTGTTTTCCCGACTACTATGATGTCATCTGACATGTTGTATGCTCCTGGGCAGCCAGCTATAACCTGACTTATGATTTGCTGAAATTTTTCTGAGGCCATGTTTACCCCAAACATAAGTCTTTTATACCGGTATAGCCCATCAGGTGCAGCAAATGTTGTGATTTCTCTGGAGTCTGGATGCAACTCTATTTGATGGTAGGCCATATTCAAATCTACTTTTGAGAAATATTTGCCTCCAGCCATTTCTTGTATAGTTTCCTCAATCGTGAGCACTGGATGACGTTCTCGCCGCCGCTTGAATGGTATCCGACGTACTGGCTGAGTGACAGGTATAATTTCTGGATTTATTTTGAATTTTAATTGGTAGTTTTTCAGTTTTCCCAATCCACTGAAAACCTTTGGAAATTCTTTTAGTATTCTTGTCCATATATCCAGTTCCGAGCAGTTCAAGATGTTGGCGTTAACGCCCACACTTAAAAGTCCTAGTCTTTTACTAGTTCTACCACTTAAAAGTGACGCTTGGGCCTGTGGTATGACAAAAAATGGAACTGTTTTGTAGCGATTTGTGCTAGGAACTTCAACCTTCAATATGCACTTTCCTAGAAGGGGAAGTGGTTTTTCACTAGCATAGGGGTATAGTTTAGTAGAATCTGGCTGGAGCTTAATTTTGGGTCCTTCTTTTTCTATTTTCTTGAAGTCCTCTACAGATAATGTATTATGCTGTGCTCCTGAGTCTATCACTAAAGGGATGGTGGTGTTTCTGACTTTGAGGTTTATTACATTTTCACTCATTGATATTTTGAATAAATTAAACCCATTAGCGCCACCAGTTTTGTTATCTTCCCTTTCCCCTACACTCTGTTGAATTCCTTTGTTATGATAATGCTTTCGTCCACCACGACTGTATTTTGGGGCTCTGTCATGTTCGTTTCTATTCTGCGTTTTTGTTTGTTTGTTTTTGTAGAAACAACAGACTTCAAAATGTCCCTTTTTCCCACAGATTCCACACTTGTGATGCTTGCTTCTAACACAATCTCTTGCAAAATGTCCATTCCCCCCACACTTATAACATGCAGATGACACATTGTGGCTTGGTTTAGGTTTTTGTCTGTCGCTTAATCTATTTATATCAGACGTACAAGTAGATCCTAAAATTAGGGCCTCTTTGTGGTGGTACGTCCCAATAATTTGGATGAGACGATCCAACGTCAAGTTGCTTTCACCATATAATTTGGCTTTTAGTTCCGCGTCCTTTATGTGAAGAAGGATCTTGTCTCTGACGAATTCGTTCGGTTCTGGAGTGAAACCGCACACCTTCGCCAAACTCTTTAAGCGAGTGATATAATTATTCACGGTTTCTCCCGTGTTTGGTTCAGACTCCCAAAATCTTGAACGCGCTTTAGGGATATTTTCCTTTAGAGCGAAAGTTTTGTCAAACAGTTCTATAGCTGTTCGGAATACATCGACTCTTTCTTTATTAGCCTCGTGTCCGGCTTTTTGTTCGTCCGTGAAATTCGTCCAAATTTCACGCAGACCCTCGCCTCCTGTTAACAAAAGGATAGCTCTTTTTTGCTCAGAATTTATGACACCTGAAGCTAGTATGAAAATTTCCAGATCGGTTTTCCAATTTACCCATCTTTTATGTAAAGACTCTGGATCTCCGATCGTATCTAACGCACGTGGAGGGCTTAGCCCCCCCAATGTGACGAATTTTGCCATATTGTTGTTTAAAAGGACAATAAGATGTGAATAACAAAAGGATTGTTATTTAAAGACAATAAATGTGATAACAAACGAATTACTTATCTCTCATTTTTTTTCTGTACTTTTCCTTTAGAAGAAAAAAAGTATATTTTTCTTTCTCTCTTGTAGCACGTGTGACCTCTTTTTTCGTGTTTTTTTTTTCCGTAGAAAAGTTCGTTGTTTGCACTTTTTTTTTTGTAGATGTCTTTCTTTGCTTTTTTTTTTGTGTAGAATTTCATCTCATCGTCGTCGCCAGTTTGTGGTGTTTGGTAATAAACAACAGTCAATTGTGGTGGTTGTAAACATATCTTTATTTAACAAGGGTTATAACAACATGTGTGTATCAACGGTCGTAATCTCTCTATCTATGTCCCTAGCTATGTCGCTGCTGCTGCTGCTTCCTGCTCTCGTACCGATCACGTTGGTACGTGATCTTCGACACTACACTAAGACAAAGACTTTTAATTTCAAATTGAATATATTAAGAAAATGTTATTTTCTAGTTTAGGGATAAAGTAAACAATCTGTTCTGTTCTCATGCAGGGGCGAGAAAATTCTTCACATTTGAGGCAATCAGCAAAGAAGAAATTTGTAAGAAAAGTTATAAAATAATTTAGCTCACTACTACTGACGGTTCGGAATATCTGACATTCAATCTGATATTCTTTTATATCGCAGTAATGTATAAAATGTATCTGCATTGTGCGATCATAAGATGAAAATAATTTAGATCACAACTCATGACAGTTCGGAATGTATGACCTTCAATCTGATATCCCTGTATTCCACGCTAAGGCATAGAGTGCACCAGCATTGTGCGTTTGAAAGATTAAATTGTCATGTTATTTTTAAAAATAAGTAAATATCAGAGTATCAATTCAGAGAAAAAAAGAAGTAAATTCAAGTAGGAAGTAAGGGGAAAAGTTTATCGACGCAGAAATTGAACAGTTGTTGTTTTTAAGAGATGATATTCATTGTGTTTTTCAAGCGTTTGTTAAGTATTCTAGATTAACCGGTGTTTGTTTAATTTTAAACGATTGAAAAGTAGTGCACAGTGATTCTGGTGGCTGTGAGAGTAGATAAATAGTAGCGGGTGAAAGTTGATGCTACCTTCTCTTTAAAAGGTTTGTCTGGAAGAGTCCAGGAGGACGGATAGAATATGTTAAATATATAATGAGAATGAATTGAATGCAGATTATCTAGAAACACTCATGAGTGCTCAAGGTATTTGGAGTGCAGAACAGATTAGCATAAGAAATGGTCAGTTATTTTCCTATAATGTCTGAAGGTGTAGGGGAAAAACGACTTTATTTTATTATATAAATAATAAATTTATATAAATGTTTTTTAATTGCCTGAGATTGTTCTGAAAGAATCTTAGAAAAATTCTCATATTTATGGTAGTTTTTTTTTTGAGGGGGTAAAATAATTTCTAGGGATGATTTTAGAGGTTTTAGGGTCTGTTTCTGGGAATTTGAGTGTCCTACTAGAGTCTTTAAATTTTAATATTTTCGGTAATTGTTTAGTTTTTAGAGATTAAAATTTTTATAAGGTCTTTAGGTTGCTGAGATTCTACAGAAATTGAAACAGTATTGCTGATAGATAAAAGTTAAAATATTTTTTAGAGTTAAACAATTTGACTAAATACTAGGTTTAGATATTTAATTGGTTTAAATAAAGCTGTTGAGACTTCAATATGTCTCAAATCCCATTTAATTTCATAGTAAGAAATTCTAAATTCAAAGGGCGATAATTAATTGATATTCTGAATGGCCTCCATTTGACTGCCAACTTTCGGTTAGAGTCGGTTTGCGATTTACTTAGGTTTTGGTTTGAATTCCACCCGATAGCAACCCTTCACAACCCAGCACCGAAAGAATGTAGCCCTATCTATTTAATATTTAGTTCTTATTTATTCAATTTTTCTTATGTACTAACGAATCACTGCTTATTAAGGCCCATAGGCCACTCGAAGATAAAGTTTTATGAGTTTGTCAGAAAGCCAGTGAAACAACAACGTAAGGATTTGCAACAATGGTTAAGACTAATCAGAATTATATTAGTTAAGAGAACAGCTCAACAAAAATTTGTTAACGTTGAGCTTGAAGACCGCCACACTATAGTAAGCTGAGAAGCAGCCCCATGGTATTGTGTTCTACCGACAGATAGTTATTGGAAAGAAACTTTGCTCATGAAAGTTCCGTTTAGTTTTATGTATACAGAGGGAGAAAGGAAAATTATTTACAGTGGTTGTAGCTAGACGAGTTTTTGATGTGAATGTATTTCGGGGGGGGGGGACCATAGATTGAAGCTCAGTCGAGCACTTGCTATGAAAATAACAATAGAGTATAGAAAGACTAGCAACTTCTCTTCTGTGTGAAAGAGGCTGTAGGGGAGAGAAGAGGACATCCCCAACTAGATTTCGAAGTGTGTTTTGCATTCTGACAAGGCAAGAAAACGTGCTCTGAACAGCACTTCCCCAGATGTGGCAACAGAACATATTTCACTATTATACAGGTGGAGGATTGCGTCAAGAATGAGATACTTTTTGATTTGGTAGTTTGGTTTGGTAGTTTTGTTTTACGGCATATCAACCCTTTTTGGGTTATTTAATGCCGAATCTGGTCATTATAGTAAAAGTTTTTATGCTTCAAGTTCTTTATATCTTCAAATGTTTAATCATCGTTTTTGGTTTGGTAGTTTTGTTTTACGGCATATCAACCCTTTTTGGGTTATTTAATGCCGAATCTGGTCATTATAGTAAAAGATTTATGCTTCAAGTTCTAAAAATAAAATAAAAAAGGGGAGGGAGAAAAGGGGAGGGGCTGTTGTTTTTGTTTTTTGTTTTGTAGAACATAATTAAGTTTTACAAAAACAAAAAAAAAAACAAAAAAAAAACGTCAATGTAGGTGAATTTCGTCTCAGGGAGCCACAGGGCAGCCTGATCTGGTATCACCAGATACTTTTTGAAGCAGTAGAATAATCTAACCTTTTTTTCTGGCGACCTTAGCAACGGACTTGATGTAAGTCTTCAATTTGAGGTCTGGAGAGAAGGTCAGTCCGATAAGCTTATCAAAGCAGGAAGCTTCCTCAAGGAGAGAGCTATTCATTTCAGTTGTGGCAAAGTGAGGATTGGAGCGTTGCTGGTTAAAGGGGAGAAGCTTGGTGTTAGACGTGTTAAAAGTAACCAGCCACCTTTTTCCCCATTGCACGAAGAAATCTTGATCATTAATGCTCTTCGTTTCATTTGATTTTGATTTTTTTTTCATTCTTTCCAAATTAAAAACCAATAATATAATTATAAAATTAAAAAGAAAGAAAGAAAAAGAAAAAGAAAAATTTCACACTCTTTGACACCAGTGGTGCAGGGTTTGGGTTTGAGGTTATTTGTTTGTTTTTTGGTCTGTCCCCTCTTCCACCCCCAGAAAGAATATCTATCTATTTGTTTATTTTTAATTCTTTCTAAATAAAACCCGCCAATTTAATTACATAAAAATGGGACAGGTAAAATGAATAAATAAAGATTTTTTAAATAACATTATACAATTCCCCCAGATGGTCACGTGACTTTAAAACATGGTTGATGAGAGCTGACGGTTTGTTTACATTACATTATTTCGTTTTCTGAGACCGCAACAGCTCGAAACCGATAGTATCATGTTAATTTAATCTGATTTTCTGTAATACAACTAATATCATTATGCTCTTATTATTAAATAATTGAGCACTGTTGGATTTATTTCTACCAAACTATACTAAATATTATATATATATATATATATATATATATATATATATATATATATATATATCAGGACCGGCGGCACAGTTATAAAAGTGGGGGGGGCTTTTCTAAAAAGTGGGGGGGGCCGTTTAAACACATGCATATATAACTTCATTATTGATGACCGTAAAGTGGGGGGGGGCAAGTCAAAAAGTGGGGGGAGCTTGCGTCTCCTCTGCCCCCCCGATGCCGCCGTCCATGTATATATATATATATATATATATATATATATATATGAGAAAAAAGAAACAATGTTTCAGACAATATGTAAAAATAAAAATGGAATAAAGGATAAGCAATTCAACAACTAACAAAAATAAACTCAAAAACTCATGTTGTATAGTTCTGCCGAAATATTTCGGTCGTTAAAATACGGCCATTTTCAATCGGTTGGTAAACTTTATTTCAAAACGGAAAAGTTTTCAAATTTATACAAAGAATGCGATTGGAAGAAAATGTCACGTAAAGAGAACAACAAGAAGGGAGTAGGGACGCGAGGAATGTTATAAAAAAAGAAAGAAAAAGAAGATGAAGAAGAGGAAGAAGAAGAAAGAGAGACCAATCAACCAGTGTCTTTAGAACGTCAGTTGAAGAAGAAAAAGAAGAACAAGAACAAGAAGAACAAGAAGAAGCGAGAGCAAAAGAAAGAAAGAGTAAAATCGACATTTGATGGTCAAGCGCTACTGAAGAAGAAAAAGAGAGAGAGAGAAAAAATCATCAGTGATTGAATGTCGCCTGCTGATTGAAAGCCGACGGCAGATTGAAATCGTCAAAAGTATAACAGGATTAGTAGTAATTTGAAGCTATTGACGGAGGAATTCAAAACAAGGGAGGAGGAGGAGGAGGAGGAGAACAAGGGTTAAAAGTTAACCGTCGTCATATTCATTTAAATTCACTTCAAATAGAATCGATCTAGCAGAAGGAATGGAAATGTTATAGAAACCTTGTCTCTGGGCAATGGTGTTCTTATGACATAGGATCAGACAGGATTCTGTGAGACGTCGAAGTTTAGTATCATGAATATGTTTAATAGAAATTGCCTTATGTGTATTGAAGGGGTGGCCGGAAGAGATCATGTGAGTGCATAACGCATTTGAGGTATCACCGTTTTTTATGGCACGTTAATCCATTCGTCATAGTTGTATTAACTATGTAACGCATTTCATGTATGTATGTATGTATGTATCTGTCTGTCTAAATTATAATTTATAAGTAAGATTATTAGTGTGCAAAATAGCGTAAATACATGTGCAAATCTGAAGAAAACAATCATGAGTGTATATTTGTGAATATTAATTTATTAGAAGTTCAAAAGCAATTGATTATGTAAATTGAGAAATGCGGTTTTTCTAGTAGTATATAATGAAGCTGGCGGACTTAGTAAATAACCATGCTACTCTGATGGAGTTTCGACTTCAGACAGACAGATACATAAACTCCATTATTAATATATATATATATATATATATATATATATATATATATATATATATATGTATATATATATATATATATACTTTTTTCAAACCTTATTAAACCTTCCTTACACTAAATTTAAACAAACATACATATCACTCTAAGCGAATAGCGCGTCCAAACTAGAGTGACACGTGACTTCACATTTCAGAAACAGATGACAATAGAAGCTGAAGAGAGCCGGATGGCTAAGTCCTTCTGTGCTTGAAACCGACGGTACGAATGTTGTACTAATTTTTCTGTAATAAAATATATATATATATATATATATATATATATATATATATATATATATATATATATAATAGAAGAATACATGTCCCATGACGAACAGAACAGTTTGCACAACATTTATATCTCCTTACAAAGATTAAAATCAAGATATAATGATAATAAACCTTATGTCTAGAATCTTTATTCTAATTTTTATTCTAAATAATATCTAAAATTTAGTACTTAAGCTTAAGGGGTCTTAATGACATTCAGGGAATTTTGTTTAATTGGTGTCTAATAACTATTGATCAAAATCAATGCAAATCTGAAATATTAAATTTTCAATTAGTTCGTTAATTATTCTTTATAAAGATAGAGATAAAACTAGTAGGAAGATCCGGCAACTCCCTGAATTGAATAAAGAAACTTATGTCTTCCTGCTCCCAGCGCATAACATCATAATGCATATTTATTCTTACTTTTTAAAATTTTATAACATTCAATTTTGGGAGTAGGGCTCAAGAATGTAGTCAACATTGATTGAGTGACAGGGACATTTATTTAAATAATTTACAGCAAATTTATAGTTTAACCCCTTCAAGGCATACATGACCTTTCTTAGGAATGAATGAGGACCCCATATAACCATTTATATTCTTATTTTTCGCTTCTATATTTTTAAAAGTTATAAATCAAATAAAACAAAGTAAAACACTGTATTTTATTTCCATGAATGGCCATCATACATGCAGACCACACGATATTATTGTTGTATACTTTATGATCGAAATAAAATATACTTAGACAAATATTCTGATGTAGTTATAGAGATGAACTCTTACTGAATTAGAAGTGTCTGCAATGCCTTGCTTGTCAAGCAGCTATTTGCAAGAAGTAAAAAGTGCCTGCTCAGAGTTGTGTTTTTTTAGGTGTTAGTAATTTGCATGCATGGGCACTGACTCATTTTAAAAGACGAGATATAACGATGGGGAGGGAGGGCAGACGAAAAATCTAGATGGACATGAACAGACAAGAAAGATATTAGTGCAGTTGGTAGATTGTGTGATTGTGTTGGTGGATTGTGTCATCCTATTTCACCTAATGTGGTCTACCAACAAGTGACCAAGGGGAAATCTGGCACAGCCCAAATTACGTAAACACGACTCATAGTTTTTGCCAGTGGCAGATTCACGATACATGAAAAGTTTGAAGCTGTAGTAGGAGAACCAGTTATTGTTGTGGAGCAGCCCGTCCGGATTACTCACCTGTCTACAAGTGTGGGCTGAGCCGTGTATCAGTGCCATAGATACAATGGCCCCAATCATTTCACTTAAAACTATGTGTAGAGGGTGCAGAATACTCATCTGTACTGTTCTATTTGCAAAAAATTCGGTCACCTTGTCAGTGATGTTTTTAAAGCAAAGTTGGGGATGAGATATCGGTACCAGTCTGTTGTGAAGGCACTACCTATCATTATCATCTACATTGCTGATGCATCAAGCTTGGCTCTCCTCAACACTAGGTGCTTACGTTCAGTTTTGAGCACAAAGCTATGTCGGTATTGGTCAAAGCAAGACATGGTGGTAACCACATTAATGGGAACTATACAGGTCTGCTGTGGAAACTGCACTGTTACAGAAACCGGTAACATTGCTGCAATCGATGTACTGGTAATGCGAGAGAAAATCCTTGATTTCAATCTATCGCATCATGTAGTCTGGAAGTGTAAAGTTTGAGATGTGACTGTTTTGTGCAGCAGTTTGCATCAATGAAGCCAATTTGGATGCAAAATTCAATGAGCAGCACAGAGTGTTGATTTCAGCCTGGGTGTGATAAGCGGGTCGTGCACAAGAAGAGCTTAGAAATCTGATTTCAGAATATATGGCATCTAGGGAGTTGACGACCTGGATAGACGATGGTTGATTGCTGTCATATTCTAAGAAGTTTGGTCCACCCACGGAACTGATGGCTGTACTAAAGACCAATAATCATAAAGTGCATCCTGTAGTAGACTATTATGAAGTAAACACCTATGTTGATACGTTCGCAGGTACTGTGTATGTCTGTGCAAAGATTTATAAGTGGGAACCTAGGTGGGGAGTTGGGCAGCAAGATATCTGTTCACATTGCATTTGAATTTCTGCATATTGTTACGAACAGGGAAACAGTGAGCAGGAAGGTAATTATAAAGGCTAGCAGTTCGAGGAAAGAAGCTATAAGAGTAGAAAATCTTCCTGCATCTAGGGACATACAGTGAAGGGGTGGGATTTTGCTACTTGTCGGGTTGGTAGGGGGTATTTTCGTTGAGAGGATACAAGTGCAGTAAGTTCATCGGAGCACATTCCGTAGATGTACTTGTAAAACAAGCGCAGGGATGCAACACTGTGGCAATGAGACAGGGGGTGGAACTTGTCAAACAGTGGTGCTATGGAACTGACTGAATTCGAACCTCGCACATACATGTTGTCATCAGTCAGCTTCGTTATTCACTTCACAAATGTCACCTCCCTGGAAGAGATTGATTCAAAATAAATTCAAACTTAAAGAACCTCTGTGGATTAATATTCATAAATGGAACCATTTCGTAGACATTTTATTTATTTATTGCAGGCTTTATTAAATAATGTTCATCATAAAATTGTGGCACTGTTTTAAAAATAGGAAATGGATTGAGAAATCTGCCAGTCGAGATGATGAAGAACACTCATAAATGGATGAAGAAATGAAGAAAAGGTTTGAAGAGATAAATTCTCTCACTCACAATTTTGGTCAAAATAAACAATCTCCACTGGAAATTGATATTTGGTGTAATAAAAGAGATACATTTGGAAAAAGCGTATATGTTTTTATTGATTATTAGTTCTATGTTATCTATTATATATACAAGGCTAGATTTATATGTAATTGCATATATATATATTTAGATGCACACACATAAATTTATCTTTATATATACAATAGATAACATAGAACCAATAATCAATAAAGACATACACACTTTTTCCAATTGTAGATAACTATATATATATATATATATATATATATATATATATATATATATATATATATATATATATATATTTCACATATATATATATATATATATATATATATATAAGTGTTTAAAGTTAATTTTTTTTTTTAAAGCATCTATTGTTAAATTTAAGAAGGAATAGGTAAAATAAATACCTTTTTAAGCATTAAGATGCGATATCAATTTTTTTTTCCATAAAAAAGAAAAACATTAAATCGAAACCGATTTTTTTTCTTTTTCTTTTTTTTATTAAAACTAGCATTTTTTTGTTAGTTTAAAGTGATACAGATATTTCGCCAAAACCTGGCATCCTCGGTGCGCTAATACATCCCGATGTCATCGGATTTGTATTTTCTATCTCTTCAACGGCTCGCTGCTATACAGCCGAATGGGCAAGATGCAGCTTCCCATCATCAAACATGAAGAACGCGAATGCAACA
This sequence comes from Sepiola atlantica, assembly GCA_963556195.1. Taxonomy (NCBI): domain Eukaryota; kingdom Metazoa; phylum Mollusca; class Cephalopoda; order Sepiida; family Sepiolidae; genus Sepiola; species Sepiola atlantica. The sequence goes on along the minus strand of OY744526.1, from coordinate 75,263,189 downwards.
CGTGACTTGTACAAGTGTTTAAATTCATATTTCTTTTTTAAAAAGCATCTATTTTTTTAATTTTTTTTTTTAAAGCATCTATTGTTGGATTTGGGAGGGAATAGGTAAAATAAATACCTTTTTAAGCATTAAGATGCGATATCAATTTTTTTTTCCATAAAAAAGAAAAACATTAAATCGAAACCGATTTTTTTTCTTTTTCTTTTTTTTATTAAAACTAGCATTTTTTTTTGTTAGTTTAAAGTGATACAGATATTTCGCCAAAACCTGGCATCCTCGGTGCGCTAATACATCCCGATGTCATCGGATTTGTATTTTCTATCTCTTCAACGGCTCGCTGCTATACAGCCGAATGGGCAAGATGCAGCTTCCCATCATCAAACATGAAGAACGCGAATGCAACACGTGACTTGTACAAGTGTTTAAATTCATATTTCTTTTTTAAAAAAGCATCTATTTTTTTTTTCTTTTTAAAGCATCTATTGTTGGATTTGGGAGGGAATAGGTAAAATAAATACCTTTTTAAGCATTAAGATGCGATATCAATTTTTTTTTCCATAAAAAAGAAAAACATTAATGCTTAAAAAGGTATTTATTTTACCTATTCCTTCTTAAATTTGGCAATGGATGCTTTTTAAAAAAGAAATATGAACTTTAAACACTTGTACAAGTCACGTGTTGCATTCGCGTTCTTCATGTTTGATGATCGGAAGCTGCATCTTGCCCATTCGGCTGTATAGCAGCGAGCCGTTGAAGAGATAGAAAATACAAATCCGATGACATCGGGATGTATTAGCGCACCGAGGATGCCAGGTTTTGGCGAAATATCTGTATCACTTTAAACTAACAAAAAAAAAAAATGCTAGTTTTAATAAAAAAAGAAAAAGAAAAAAAATCGGTTTCGATTTAATGTTTTTCTTTTTAAGGAAAAAAAAAATTGATATCGCATCTTAATGCTTAAAAAGGTATTTATTTTACCTATTCCTTCTTAAATTTAACAATAGATGCTTTAAAAAAAATATGAACTTTAAACACTTATACAAATCACGTGTTGCATTCGCGTTCTTCATATTTGATGATGGGAAACTACATCTTGCCCATTCGGCTGTATAACAACAAGCCGTTAAAGAGATAAAAAATACAAATCCGATGACATCAGGATATATTAACACACCGAGGATGCCAGGTTTTGGCGAAATATCTGTATCACTTTAAACTAACAAAAAAAAATGCTAGTTTTAATAAAAAAAAGAAAAAGAAAAAAAATCGGTTTCGATTTAATGTTTTTATTTTTTATGGAAAAAAAAAATTGATATCGCATCTTAATGCTTAAAAAGGTATTTATTTTATCTATTCCTTCTTAAATTTAACAATAGATGCTTTTTTAAAAAAGAAATATGAACTTTAAACACTTATACAAATCACGTGTTGCATTCACGTTCTTCATATTTGATGATGGGAAACTACATCTTGCCCATTCGGCTGTATAACAACAAGCCGTTAAAGAGATAAAAAATACAAATCCGATGACATCAGGATATATTAACACACCGAGGATGCCAGGTTTTGGCAAAATATCTGTATCACTTTAAACTAACAAAAAAAATGCTAGTTTTAATAAAAAAAGAAAAAGAAAAAAAATCGGTTTCGATTTAATTTTTTTCTTTTTTATGGAAAAAAAAATTGATATCGCATCTTAATGCTTAAAAAGGTATTTATTTTACCTATTCCTTCTTATATATATATATATATATATATATATATATATATATATATATATATATATATATATATATATATTAATGCTAGTCTTGTTAAAGACCACGGAACTTCGTACTTTTGATGATTTTTTTCCTGTCGCTGTACAAATTTTCGTATGTTTCAGTCCAGCTGATGAAGAAAAAATGCTATTTTTGTGTATTTGTTTGCAAAGCGCTTATAGTCGTATTTTATCATATTCGTGGAAGACATTATATTATGATGGTTACTATATTTAAAGTGTGACGTTTTTCTTTCTTTTTTTTATATTTATTTAATTTGGGACGGTTTTTAGGAATAGTTTATTAAGGTATAGACGAGAGGTACAATATTATAAGATTATTTTCAATAACTAACCCTAGTAACCTAAAACACTCCCAAATTACATCAATATGAAAAGGAAAGAAAAGAGTCAGACTTTAAATATAGCAACCATCGTAATATAATGTCTACTATGAATATGATCAAAGACGATCTAAAATGCTTAGCAGAAAAAAACCCACAAAAACTAGGGTCTTTTCTTCATAAGCTAGACACAAACATACGGAAATTGGTAAGGCAACAAGAAAAATCAAAAAAAGACAAAGTTCCTTGGTCTTTAACAATACTTGCATTAATAACGAGTTGCTACCGAAATATAAACAATATATATATATATATATATATATATATATATATATATATATATATATATGATTATTCATAATGTTTCGCTGTATCACAGCTTTTCAATGCGGCTAAAGACAGGCACCAATCCCAAGCCAGGAATCGAACCTACAACCGTATAGTTTATAGGCGAACTACGGGATCGGCTCTCGTAAATGATATAAACAATGTCTTTATATAAACATTGACCATCACTATTGTAAAGTGCACTATTTGTATATTTACAAAACAGAGCTTTGCGATATCATTTAACGACAGTGCTCTACCCGAGAAGGTGGTTTATATAGTCATCCACAGATAGACTGTTTCGCTGTATCATAGCTCTTCAGTGCAGCTAGACTAGCACCCATCCCAAGCCAGGAATCGGACTTACAACCATCTCGTTGATAGTCGGCAGTTCTACTCACTGAGCTATGAGATCAATGCTCATAATTTATATGTACAATTTCTTTATATAAACATTCACCAGCACCTTTTTTAAAGTGCTCCATTTGTTTTTTAGCAAAGAGGTTTGCATTACGCTAAGTAAGCAGCAGGCGATATCATTTAACGACATTGCTCTACCCTATAAGAGGGGCTAATATAGTCATCCACAGACAGACTATTTTGCTATATAACAGCTCTTCAGTACGGCTAAACATAGCGAGCGCATCAATCCCGGGAATTTTCGAATAGGAAACAAAAACCTTTAAAAACACGCCCAAGAAACTAAAATTTGGCAAACTTTTCAACAACGTTGAAATTAAAATTTGACAAAAATCGGAGGTATCTGAATGTTCACAAAGGACTTATACGCCTCTTTGCTCCCTTTGCATAAAACTAAATTAAAATAAATATAGCCCACATAACTAAACATTACGCCAAGCATCTGTGTTCCAATATTAGTTTAGGAGTGAATCCTGAAATACAAATATATAAACATATAAACATACTTCACTTTACATATATATATGTATATATATATATTTATATATATATATATGTATATTGTCACACACAGCCTTCGTCGGGACCACGGCAACGAGCGCGTGACAATGATAAATATCAAAAAGGTAAAAGTGTCCGAAAGTGGCTTGTAGGTCCTTAGGTCCCAATATTCTCAACAAAATACAGGGGAAAGGGGTTATCGAATTCAAGACATCACATAAAAAAACAAGGAAGAATAAAGAGCAGGTAAAATTCAACTCAAAAACCAAGTTAAAATTCAAACAATATTTATTTATGAAATAGTAAGAGAAGGGATAACAATATATAGAACAAACAACAAGCAAAACAAAGTAATATTTTAGGGGAGAGGGATAATGCTTAACGTTAACTAATGGCAAGCAAAATCTGTGAACAGAATAGTACCCAAACAAATCACGGAAGAAAAAGGATTACTCACTCACAGAATGTGTAAGGTTGTTACAAGACGCTTCACGGGAGATGACAAGTTCAATTAACAAGGAATGACACAAGTCACACTCTCATCTAAGATCTACACTGATCTTTGGATAGAAAAGTCATCAGCAGATATCAAGATGTAAGTGTTCAGGAATAATATATATGGGTTTAATCATAAAAGTTTCAAATCGGCGCTATGCAATCTTTACATAGGATATGTGTTTGTCATCTCGGTGGTAGTGTGATATATTTACAATCAACAGAAGACTGGGTGATGTAATTTTGAAAAGCCTTGATTTTCGTCAAATGAACTTTCGGCGTAAAAAAAATCTCGGGGCAATCTGCCTGGCTATGGAGTAAGATTCTGTTTCATTCTTTCATTCCTCTCTTCGTCTTTTTCCTCTTCTTTCCTTTTCATAGCTCATAGCATACGCTAGTGGTGATGGTTTTCTCTGACTGGCAACAGCTTACTCTTCGACTGACAGAAACTCGCTGGTCGATTCGCTTACTCTCTCTACTGAAATGCGTGGGCACGGAGGTGGTGTGTGAAGGGTTTCTGTGAGTTATAAGGCGACGGTACTTTGCACTGATTTGGGGTCAAGGCATTCGTGAATGTTCAAAGATGACACGGAATGTTCAGCCGACGTATCACTTCCCTTTAGCTAAAGGTTTAGGATGTGGGAGAGGGTGTTGCTAACCGGAAATAAGAGTTAAAAGGCGACGATACTTTGATCTTTAATGTGAAGTCAGGGCGTTCGTAAATGTTTTAAGAGACGACAGTCGATCGGCTGTGTCGTCTGATTTCTTCTCAGTTAGGTTCAGGACGGGGACGTGGTGTTGCTAATAAGACGCAAGATTAGTTTCCCTTACGTGCAAGGATAGGGTGGATTAGACGGTGTCGGTCCAACAGGATACGAAATGTCTTCCTTTATGACTTGCTTGGGTTCAAAGGACAAATAGAAACAACACAGGTTAAAATAGACTTTTCTCGCCTTCATTTAACATTTATGAAATACATTTTATTTCTCTGGTAATTTTAGTTCAGCCAACCTTATATATATATATATATATATATATATATATATATATATATATATATATAAAGTCAGGTTCATTTTAATTTCCAATAACCATGTTTTTATTTTATTATTTGCATTTTTATATTTTCACATTTCAAAAAAACATGACATATCTGTGAGATATATTTTTTACGGTCCGTTTCATTTATCGTGAGCCAAACAACATTTTATGTCAATATCGTCTCTAAAACACTACAAAAACATAAGAAAAAATCGCAAAGAGTAAAAAGTTATTGGATTAAAGTATCTTGAAAAACATACTTTATGCAATGGTTCATTTTTTGGTGAAACCAAATAAAAACAATAAAAAGAGCAAACTCACATGTGGGGAACCCACTAGTACGCCATTTTGATTTTTTAGTTCAGAGCTAGTACATCCTAAAAGTTATGTGGACATTTATACATTTTAATTCAGTAATATTTCTTAAAATAGTTAATAAGTTCTATAATTTATTTATAAAAATTTGAATTCACTTAAGGGTAAATTTTACTTTCCTAAAGTTACATCAATTAGCCTTCAAATACCTATTTAGGTCATTTGGATGCGGAGCTAACTTCGGGGCTGGTCTCTTTTTAGTTTGTCAGCTGAGAGCTAGCTATATACATTTAGCCATCTATTCAAGCAACTATTAAGATTGTTATACTTCGGTGTTTTTGTGGAAGATGTTTAGTATTTATTTAAAAATCGTTGAAATTGACACTAAGATAAGATTAATTGCCCAGATTTCTTCACTTAAGTAGTAACTTTCTATTTAATGCGAAACTAAGTCCCTTACAACGAAAATACTGTATAGTTACCTAGACATGAATCGAAACTACGAAATATTTATTTTTTATTAAACAATGTTAATTACCTCATTATAAAGTATTATGAGGATTCAAAAGTATTTTAAGGACATTTATACCTAAAGTTAATTGTGATTACGTTTTATACTTAACTCGTGTTGTGAGGGAAATATCGAATGTCCATATTACCTCCCTTTTTTAATTGTATGTCTATATTTATTATAGATTGGGTGTATTCTTTTATTTATTAATACACACACACACACACACATATATATATATATATATATATATATATATATATATATAATAACAAGGAATGAGGTAAAAATAAAATACCTTCAAAGCATGTTTAAGATGCGATATTAATTTTAAAAGAAAAAAATCGTAACAGATTTTTGTTTTATAAACTTTCATTTTTAGTTTATAGTAATTACAAATATTTCGCCAAGTAAAATTGGCTTTTTAAATGTATCTGCAAATCCCGATGTTATGGGACCGTCCCGCTCCTGTTGGTGTAAACCGGGCGTGTGAGTTAGATTTTTTTTCTCACTTTCAAATATGAAATCGCGCATGCCCGCGAGATAGTTATAAAATTAAAGTTTATATTTTTTTTTGTAAGCATCTAAATGAAATTTAATAATAAGGAATGAGGTAAAATAAAATACCTTCAAAGCATGTTTAAGATGCGATATTAATTTTAAAAGAAAGAAATCGTAATATATATATGTATATATATGCATATACACATATATATATAGAGATATGTATATACATATATGTATTTATATATATATGTATATATATGTATATATATGTATGTATGTATATATGAATATATATGTATATGTATATATATGTATATATATATGTATGTATATATATATATGTATATATATATCTATATATATATATATGTATATATATGTATATATATATATATATATGTATATATATGCATATACACATATAGAGAGAGATATGTATATATATGCATTTATATATATATATATATATGTATACATGTATATATATGTATTTATATATATATGTATATATATATATGTATGTATATATGTATATATGTATATATATATATATATATATATATAGAGAGAGAGAGAGAGAGAGAGAGAGAGAGAGAGAGAAAGAAAGAGAGAGAAAAAAGAGATATGAAGCAATGCTCTCATATTCATTTATCTTAAGGCTTCGAATATGAAACCCACCAAGAGGAAACCATGTTAATTACTTCTAGGCCTAAATGATTTTCAGCAAATAACGTTTGCATACAGTAACTTCAAAAATCAAGGCCTAAATAAACTTTTAAAATAAAAATAACATATTCAAATGATATTAATATCGACTAAATGAACGCATGAACAATTTCACGGATCAATTTAAATATATTTTCCGAAACGGTGTTACTTAAATAAAGATTTATATTAAAAGCACGTGTCCATAACCGACCCCCTCGTTACTTTACAAATATGAACCTTCCACTCGCAATTCTACCATTTACCATTCACATCTCGTACCTTTTCAATGATACCTTAAAATATATTTAACTTGATGTGCAATTTTGTAAAATGTTAAATTGTATTTCATAATGTTTTACACCATAAAACTGTGCAACACCTCATTGATCATAGTTACAGAATGTTACGCAAATAGATAACTATTCATATATAGATTAATATATACTGATGTATACAATGTATTTTTGTATATGTTTGATGTTATGCTGATAAGTTAATATCTACTAATAACAATCTAATCGATATCGATTTGTTCCTCTAAATGTATGAAAAAAAAAATTAATTTATAAACTATATCTTACATATTACAGAGACGTGCCATAGTTTCATTGACATGCATTTTCTTTTTACCATTTAGAAAAGGCCGCTAGAGTCCATTCAAATCATTAATTCACGAAATGAAAGCAAATCGTAGAATAAAGTTCAACGATCACCAGTAACATATTCCAGTCAAGCGTCCCTTTTAGAGAAAGGACCGATTTAATAGGTGCGGACTGTATGTTTGTATGTGTCTTAATTGTAAGTATCATTTAGAATAATTTAATTATTGATAACGGATGCTGTATGTTTCCCTGCTTCAATGGTGTATTCATGTTTAGGGGTGGTGTGTGATGTAGTTCATTGGTTGTCCAATGGGTTAGATTCTGGGTGGGGGTGTATTTCTCTCATTAAAGTGTTTAAGTATTAAAGTTATATTATTATTATTTGGGGGAGGGGGCCTTATATTCGAGTGTAAAATTTTGTTATAGTTGTAGCTTATTAGCTATGTGGGGGCTTGGTGTTAATGAAGGGGGTATCTTTATCAGTGAAAAAGTTTCCTAAGGGGAATAAGATTAAGTAGATATTTAAATATAGGTTTGCTATCATTGTAATATATGTGATACCTGTATGTGTTCGTGTGTGGGTCATTGTATTTAATTAATTCTGTTAGCTTCTATGTAATAACGTTGATGAGCTTATCGGAGGGCCTGTGTGAATTAGTTAGGTTTAAATCTTGATCAGATATATTTTTCTTTTTATAGAAAAGTATTCGGTAAATATATTTCTAGGTACTTAATTAGTAAGATTTATAATATTTAAAACGGTTAAATTAATTTAAATTGAGTATCTAATAATTTATTTTATTTGTGATAGATTGGAATTATAGGGGTGCGAGTGTAGGTTACATTTTGCGTTGGTAGGAGAGATGTAGAGGTGATATATATAACATATCTGGGAGAGGGAAGGGGTGTTATATTGTATATAAATAATTAAATTTGATATTAAATGGAAAGGTCCTGGAGCGGGAGGATAGGCCTTATATTTTTCATATGATGTGGAGTTTTTTAGACTTATATACGGATGGGACTATTACTGAGTTATGTATTTCCGTTGTTAGTCCATTTGGTTAGCAGAGATTTTCTTCTATGGGGGCATAGTTTGAAGACCTCAGTTTTCATGTTCATACAGATTATGGAAGGGTTAGTGATTGGCTGTGGTGTCCTGAATGTTTCAGTGGTGCATAGTGGGCACTTTCTGGAGGTAGGGCTATAAGGCTTTTGTTTATTGATGATCCTTGATTTAATTTCATAGGTGATACTGGAATCCTTGAGCGCCCATATAGTGGTTGCTAGGTGGTGTTTTTCTTTTTCCCAGATATTTGAAAGTGTTATTGTGGATGTAAAGTCTTTGTTTGAAAGTTCCTTGAATCATTACGATGGAAATTTCTTGATATGACTGGTTTCGTACACTCTGGATCTGATCCTGCAACCCCCTTTTATGAAACAAACTTCCCCTCTTCTGAAGTGCAGCGCAGTGGGGGATTGATTTGAGTTGTGGGTTTTGAGGCGAGAAGAAATACTACGGAGGGATAGCAATAATAACTCGTTTATGAAGCTTATTATATGGTGGAAAGTGTTTATTAATTGGAGGAATTGTTTACCTATGTTATATTTAACACTGAGGGAATAGAGGGAGTGAACACGATAATGTTTCTTTTCATGTTGTGTCTGTGTTGTCTGATAGGTTGGGTGGGTATGTAAGATATTTTTTCTCTATAACCGCTTTCGCGGAGGGCTTTGCTGTAATATGGGGCGGTTTGTTGGCAAATCTCAGAGCTGAATGAAAGGTAGGAGATTATCTTGCTTATGTTGGGTATAAGGTTCTTAAAGAAAAGGGGGTGGCTGGATTGGGTGTTGACATACGCGAGCTTTTTGGTTGGTTTATTTAATGGTCTAGTGGAGTTGATACGTCCGGGGTTGCATCTAAGAAGTCTACGTTTATGAGATTGGTATTAATTGTGATATTGAATCTTTGTTCTTTGGGGAATGCTGTCAGTTTCTTTCTAAGTCTGTCGAGTTCTTTACCGTTGTTGTTGCGGGTAAATATATAGTTTATCGTCTCGGTAGAGGTCGAACTCTTGGTTATGGAACTTGGTTTGTAGGGAATATAAGATGAAAAGCCTGATAAGATCGCACACATCCACGCTGTCGTAGGCTCCCATCGGTACATCAAAGGGGTCTTCAGTGTTTGATATCTTAACCCATGTCCTATTGTCAAAGAAGATGGGGCGTTTCTTGCATGGAGGGTGGTTTCTACTTCTAGATCGCTGATTTCTATGAAGATTTATGCGAAAATTAAAGCTTTGTTGAGAATTTCACTGTTGATGAAGGGATAGAAGTCTTTGATGTCGAACAGTGTGAATTTATTAGAAATGGCTTTTAACCTGTCCATAATCGCTTCGGAATTAATCTAAACTCGTAGATCTGTGTAATTTTTTATGTATTTATTTATTTTTCTAATTATATGCTTACTAGCTAAACCCATTTCATTTTTGCCTGGATTTATTAATCTAGATGTGGGTCTACTTCTAAAATGGAGTTTGTGATCTTTCAAAGTAAGCAATGTCTCTTTTGGGGCCAATTGGTTGGCTCTGTGGTCAATTTTAAGTCTGACTGCTAGGTTCATTGGTTCTTCATTAATAGCGTTGTACGTATGATCTAATGTTAATTGATATTTGTTGGTGATGTTGTTTATTGCTAGCTGTCTTTTTTTAACTTTATAAATGTTTCTGGTCTTATGTGCGAACATCAGTGTGTGATCATTAGATTTTAAAATAATTTAAAGTCAGAAGGTAGGTTTCTTTGAAAGTTGTTATTGTGTCGTGTGAAACGGGTCTGGGGGATAATATCTAGCAGGTCTCTCTCAAAGGCGTCCATTTCGTCGACTTTATCAGGGTAATTATTAAACGGTAAAAGGTAAATCTATGTCAATGAAACCATGGTATGTCTCTGAAATATGTGACATTTGTAGTTTAGCTCTCACATTTTTGCGATCGAGCACTTTATTAATTTCTTTTCATATACCCTGACGCACGATATATATATATATATATATATATATATATATATATATATATATATATATATATATATAATGTAGTTTGCTTGAAGCATTGCTGGTAAATAAGGATATAGGCATTTATTAAGGATAAAAGCAATGCGGAAAACCGATGAACAAAAACAAGACAATATTTGTGGTATCACAGTTATCTTTTTATTTTTCAATACATATTAATAAATTAAATATTTGTAAATATAAAACTTACTGTTAATGTTAATAAAATCCGGGATGGTGAAAAATCTTTTGACATTTCGGGCGAAAATCTCCCTTCTCAAAAAAGAAATACAAAAATTAAATTCGTCTAAAAGGAAAGTAACGTCAAAGATGACTGCCTCTCGTAAGAATTAGAATCGCAGGAAATATTTATTTAGCATAATATATGAAAATATTTATTTAGCATAATATATGAAAATATTTATTTAGCATAATATATGAAAATATTTATTTAGCATAATATATGAAAATATTTATTTAGCATAATATATGAAAATATTTATTTAGCATAATATATGAAAATATTTATTTAGCATAATATATGAAAATATTTATTTAGCATAATATATGAAAATATTTATTTAGCATAATATATGAAAATATTTATTTAGCATAATATATGAAAATATTTATTTAGCATAATATATGAAAATATTTATTTAGCATAATATATGAAAATATTTATTTAGCATAATATATGAAAATATTTATTTAGCATAATATATGAAAATATTTATTTAGCATAATATATGAAAATATTTATTTAGCATAATATATGAAAATATTTTATTTCTTATAAATTATTAGTTGTGCTATTTCTAAATCTCTTATATGATTATACTTTGTAAGAATTTATTATTTATAGGAAATGGTCATTAATTTATTTAATTTAATTATTTATTTATTTTATGTAAACGTTTCATATTCAAAACAAGTAGAATATTTTATGTTTATGTTTGTTAATTTTATTTTAAATTAGTAAATAAAGTCTAGGTATTATTCTTATAATAATAATATATTTACTTGTAATCATCTGTTATTACTTAATCAATTATTTAGTAGTTATATATATATATATATATATATATATATATATATATATATTTACAAATACGTGACGGGGTCGGGACACTAATGCCCTTGAAAGTAAACCCCTTGTGCTTGCACACACTTAGGCCCCCGATCCATCCACTGCCGGAAACACCTCTGGAAGTCTTCTTTTGGAATGGTGTTCATCTCCGCCGTCGCGTTCTGCATTATCTCTTCTCTAGTCTCAAAACAGAAACCTTTCAGCGACGTCTTCAATTTTTGAAACAACCAGAAGTCTCAAAGAGCCATGTCTGGAGAGTAGGGAGTTTGGCGAACGACTGGAATTCCATGTTTGGCCAAGAAATGTTTGATCAATTGGGATGAATGTGCGGGGGCGTTATCGTGATGCAGTTGCCAGTTTCTCACCGTCCACATGTCTGGTAGTTTGCGCCTATTTGCATCACGGAGATGCCGGAGAACATCTTGATAGTACTCCTTTGTCACTATTTGTCCTTCCGGTGCGTATTCGTGATGCACAGTTCCACGGATATCAAAGAAGACAGTCAGCATCACCTTCATTTTGCTTCGCACCTGTCCAGCTTTTTGGGGCTTTGGAGACTCGGGATGCTTCCATTGCGACGACTGTTTTTTTGTTCCTGGGTCGTACCCGTACACCCATGACTCATCTTCAGTTATTACGGTGTTCAGAAACTCAGGATGAGTGTTGGCGGTTTCCAGAAAGTCCTGTGGAATTTGAAAACGGAGGTCTATTTGTTCCTGCGAGAACAACTTGGGCACAAATTTTGCAGCCACTCTGTGCATGTTCAAATCATCACGCAAAATTGCATGTGCCAAATTTTTACTGACTCCGACCTATTGGGCGATCTCCCGCACAGTTGAACGACAATCTTCCATCACCAAATTTCGCACCCTATTAACAACAGCTGCACTCCGAGCAGTTTGGGGCCTGCCAGAACGCTGGTCACTCTCCGCTGATGTGCGGCTATTTTTTAATCGGTTGAACCACTCCTTAATTAGTGTTACACCCATCGCATCTTCTCCAAACACCTGCTGAATCTTATGAATTGTTTTGCTTTGAGAATCAACAAGCTTTTGCCAAAATTTAATACAGTACCTTTGCCTAACACGTTCAGTCATCTTGAGAGAATCGGTAATCCGACGAACACGTTGTGTAGCACCTCAGCGACCGACAGGCAGCGACTAACGCGCAGGAATTCACACATGCGCATAGAAGATGTCTTCCTTCACTGTGTAGAGTGGCGCCGCCATATTATCTCTGTTTCGCACAGATAAATAAAGGTCGGATACTGTTTAGACAGACCTCGTATATTGAATTTAAATGTCGTAACCAGCGGAAATAGTAATCAGTTTAAAAGAGAAAATAACTCAAATCTTTTAGACCTGTATACCTTTAATAACTTAATATTATAGACGCTCCTTTTAAGTTGTAAATTACTGGCCGTTATAGTAATAAAAAAACTCAACAGTAAAGACATATTTTTAAAGAAACCAAAACTAACACCGCCTGAAGATGATTTAACGAATCAAATCGAAAGTTCTTGCAAAAAAGGAAAGAAAATGGAACAAGACACCCATGGAACTTACATACAGCAATTTGACCGAAATACTAAATGGACTATTCGGAAAATTGAAAAAATAAAAAAGTCTAAGCAAACAAAAACACTCCGGGTTATTTAATAATATTTGCCTAAACATATATATATATATATATATATATATATATATATATATATATATATATATATAGTGATTCAAGTTCAGTTTGTATCCACAGGTTTAAAAGTTTTTAAAAATCAGGAAAAATTGCTACTGTTTTATATAATAGTGCTCAATAATAAATAGAGCTATTTATAATAATAGTTTTATTTATAAAAACATATCACGGCTACACATTCATTGGAATTCTTTTTCCGTAGTAGCTTCAATAAGCCGTATTTTTTGGTGTTCATATTTAAGAAAGGAAAAAAAGGAAGAAGCATGATTAAAATCTTCATGGTCACGTGATCATATTAAAAATTAATATTTTTAAACCGTTAAATAATAATAATAAATCTCATATTGAAGCTCAGATGTCAATTAGTTTCAAAGATAAATTGCTAAAAAGAATATTCACCTAATTTAAAATGTGTCGGTGTGGCGAGATTGCAAGGTCTGGTAAATGAGTGGGGCAGAATGTCATGATATAGAGGAAAGGTAGGGGAGCAAGATGCCATGTAATTGACAAGGGAGTGGGAGAGGGGCAATATATCTTTATCGAATAAAAAGACGGAGAAGGATTAGAACACTTTCGATGTATTACGGCGTGGGACAGAGGATTCAGTTTTGAGGAGGGTGTCAGCTTGTATACAAAATGTTGACCTTTACAAACTGCACCCTCCTCAAGACTGACCTCTCCCTCCAATGACGAAAGTGCATCAAAAGTCCTATAAACCCTTCCATCATCATCATCTAACGTAAACCTTAAGCTTAACTCTCACTTCTTAACCAAAGACCTGACAAGAATCGCACCTAAACAATGCAATATACATCGCTAAAAAAAACGATTCCGGTTAAGTACTTATAATATTTACTGCATTTTTTTCTTTTTCTCTCTCTTATCTTTTCCCAATCAATATTTTCTCGCACGCGCCGCATAATTTTTTAAATAGTTACCCACGTGTCAAAAAACTTCCTATTTCTCGTTTGATTTTTATTCTTTCCTTTGTTTAATTGTTCTCCCTTTTTGTGTTTTCATATATATATATGTATATATATATGTATATATATATATGTATATACATATATATATATATATATATATATATATATATATATATATATGTATATATATATACATATATATATATATATGTATATATATATATATATATATATATATAATTACAATTTTTAAGTTTTGAGTTCTAATCTAAACAAATCCTGAAGATAGTAATTTTCCCAACTACTTGAACCGTTAATAAATTTTCCAATTTTCTTTTTTTATAACTTCTCATCTATTAGAAATAGTTTTTGATAGAGCTTCTTACTAAAGCTAAAATGACGAATTACTCTACCACTATTAATAGGCCATTTTAACTATAATAGCTTATATGATTATATATGTGCGTGATTCTCCAGTGTGAGAGCATTTCACTTATAATGGCTTTTATGCTTTTTACAAAAAGATAAATGTTGTTCCTCTTCCTTGTAATGTGTTTCTACTTGCATATTATATTACATCCATTTATTCCACTTGGAGCTTCACTGTACATCCTCAAATATTGTCTTCCGCCCGGCCTGTACTGGTTTGATTTATCTATACCACTAACCCCCTCATTGTTTCTAATTTGTTGTATAATTGGGAGGTTGATCTCTAAAGCCTTGATGCTGTCTGTATGCTTTTAGATTGGTGTCTATACCCTGTGCTGATCAAGTGATTCGATATTAATAAAAATGATCGTACACATACTGTTGTAATGTTGAATTCTTGGATCTTGGAGCGCAAATAAATGATTTACATAAGATCTATGTTATATATATATATATATATATATATATATATATATATATATATATATATATATATATATATATCAGGACTATTTAATGGCAAAGGGTCTTTAATGATTAATGAATGACATCACTGGAAGCACGAAAGGCTGGAATTGAGAAGCTGGAATCTGGGCAGCAACTGGATTTATTTATCTTCCTCCCACAAGGTCGGAAAGTGGGATTTGAAAAGCCAGCGCCCGAGAAGGTGAGCACTCTAGCCATTAATAATTGCCTGGGCAGCCCCGTCGGCCTTCCCCGGTAGGGGCTCTCAGGCAGTAAGCAATAAACTTACTCCTCCCCAAAGAGGGGAGGCAAAGCCTGAGAGGGTGGACCTCCTAAAACTGCACAGGACAGACAACCAATAGACCGGCGTAAATCAAGCCCCGAAGGCCCAGACAATACCAGTCTATGAGGTGTAGTATCCATCGAAACAGATACCAACCTCGGGTTGAACTGGAGTTATTTATCTTCATCCCACAAGGTAAGATGTGACACAAGGTCGGGAAAGTGGGATTTGAAAAACCAGCACTCGAGAATGTGAGCACTCTGGCCATTAAAAATTGCCTGGGCAGCCCCGTCGGCATTCCTAGAACTGCTCAGGACGTGAAGGCATTAGTGAATCCGTGGGATTTTTCCATTATCAGCCGGAGCGAGGTAACTTTCCATGGTGTTTCGGAGAGCGCTTAACGCTTACGCTTTGAAGGAGGTGTATGAGTTCGTAATGTTTGTAAACATTGGGAGCGGTGGACAGCTGCTGCGACAATACCTACATTTTGACAATAATTCATTAATGTTGTAAGTGTATGATGAGCACATGTCGCAACTCTATCTTCATACTAAGTATCACATACTTCTTACTTTGTTTTTGCCCTATATCACTCTATATCTTGAAGGACACCACCATCCATTCCCACATCCCATCCAGGCTAATTTTATTTTTGACACCCCCCCCCCCCTTAGTTTCCACTCCTAATTTGAGACCGACCTGCTTGTTTTCGGATCACCCGGAAAACAGTGGGCAGTCTATCATTTAGCAGAGGGTTGGGAGGGCACTACTAACCTTGTACAGAACTTTTTAAATATTGTCCCACTCCCCCACGATGAATTTTACAAATAAAATGTTTTTGAACAAATTAGGGATTTTCTAAGTAGGTCCAACCCACAGAGCGAATGAGGTATTTTGGTGAGAGTGTTTAGCGTAGGGTAAAGTCAAATATATGACAAATTGTATGTCCAACGACCCGCCACCAATAACGATTCGGGCTTCATGTCTAAGGCAAATGTTGAATTTTTATAATCATTGTTTTTTCAACAAAAAAATACTTGTTTGTAAATTTTTTATATATTTGCTTAAATAAAATCACATACTTCTTCAGCCTTATGCTAATCATTTGTAAAAAAAATGTAAAATAAATAATAAACAAAATAAAATAAATCGTTCATGAATTACGTCCCTTGCTTATTTGTTTTTATTAACATTCAAATTAAATTCAAATAACATTAAAATGACAAATATAAATTCACATAACATTAGAATAAAAATGTGTATAGAAAACACGAAATATTATGTACGTTGGTAATATATTTTTATATAGGATACGAAAAGTTAAAATCTCGCGGTTTTCTGGAGATATTTTTGGCCCGATCTAGCGGATTTTGAAAATCTCAGTTAGCAACACTGAGTGTAATGCAAGCAGCTAAGTTTATTTCAAGATTTTATAAAATAATATTGAGTCGCTAAAGTGAAACTTTACTTATTTTCTCTTTGTTTTTGTTTTTTATGGAAATCGCTCCAGATAAAGCATGAAGCCATTTTATGTAATGAGCTAATCATAATAATAAAAAGTGGGAAGAAGGCAAAATAACTTCAAGACAAAACAAGCCTGAATGTAACCCTGCCATCAGCGTTCAATCCCCTAGATTTCAAAAAGGCTAGCAAAAAGTGAGCCCTTAAAGAGCCCAATGAAGACGGAAAGGGTTTCAAGGTTGGTTGACAAAAAAGTCTACCTTCAAAAGTATAACAGTATGTTATTGTATAATCTGCGTTTTTCTGTTTAACTATACGTGTAAGTGAAAAGGTGAAATGAGTTTCAAGAAACTGGGTAATTCGTTCTCAATAAAGTATTTTAAACATTAAAAATAAAAATAAATTTAATTATTTAAATATTTTGGCTGTTTATACATTAGTTACAGAAATATTCTAAAATCACTGTGTTTTTTTTGTTTTATGTATTAAAAAGTGAATTTCGTTACTCAAGTTTAAAAAAATTTCAGTTATTTTATGAACCTTAAATACAATAAGCGATAATTGAAATCGACAATTGGACCCGTGTGACACAGGATGAAATCGGAGGCAAATTTGATTAGTGTCATAAATTTTATTTGAAACTAATTTGAATTCTATAACTGTCTCTTTCTATAACAGCTCAAAAAGTAAACAAACAAACATGATTCGTTTCTAAATTATCTAGCAATATCAATCAAAGTACTTCTAACCTCATACACTAATCCTAGCACCCTTTCTCTCCTTGAAACCTTTCAAGACTACCTTGTTTTAATTTTATATTTGTCCCCAAAACTATAATAGTGTTTATTACGGTAACATTCATGTTGTTCAGTCGCTGTGCATTATGGGAATTTTTAATAGTAGTTCAAAGTTGACAGAAGCCTTTCGTTTTCGATAGCATTTGGTCGTCACTCTGAGGACACCATGCTAGCCGCGTGCTCCAAGTTCAGGTCTTTTCTGGGGGTCATGGTAGAGGTTCATGCGACTTCTTCGAGTGAGTTTGATTCGATAAAAAAATCCTCTATGAAATGCACTTTTAATTTTGAGTATACATAAACAATTGGCCAAGATATTATATTTTTTCTTACATTTCTAAAAAATGTAAAATTATTATTAAACACCTGTATATATAAATTATAGTATTATACAGACAGCTGTTTCGTCGTTTACGAATCATCAGTGTGGTTAAATGCAACCAACTGATATTTTTAACCATAACTGCGCTCATCATAGTGAGGCATCGTAGTAGGAGAACTTATAATGCTTCATGAATGTTCTTCGCTTTATATTCTACGTTATAGCTAAGAGAACTCAATTCGTTTTATAGAAGAGTATTGGGTTATACTAAGTGGAAACCATTATTTTGCCGACCAGAATACTCTATCAATATTTAGAGAGTTTATATATATATATATATATATATATATATATATATATATATATATATATATATATATATATATGCAAACATTGTTAAAAATAACAGAACTCGTCTGTTTAATTATACCTTTTTTTATTTTTTTTTATTTTTCTGGTGGTCTTTTTTGTATTCAAATTTAAAAAATTATAAATGTTCCATAAGTTTCACGAACGTTTTCAATTCTTCGTCGAATTATCTTCAGGTGTCAAAACCAAATGAACAAAAAAGCTGGAGTAAGAAAATAACGGCGGAGAAACGCGCATAGAACGTTTTTTCGCATTGTTCCAGGAAGTCGTTGACAATTTAAATTCATCAACGCTGGATGGCATCACAAAACAAAATCGCATTACGTTAAGCATTTTAAAATTTTACCACTGGTTTCATATGTGATATTGTTAATCGAAAACGTTCGTGAAACCTATGAAACATTTATATTTGGGGGGATTTTAATACAAAAAAGACCATCAGAAGAAATGAAAAAATAAAAAAGGTATAATCAAACAGACGAATACTGTTATTTTTAACAATATTTGCATAAATGAGAAAATGCTGCCTAAATACACAAAATTCAAATATATATATATATATATATATATATATATATATATATATATATATATATATAGTAATCCAAGTTCAGTTTGTATCCACAGAGTAAAAAGGTAAAAATCCGGAAAATCTCTACTGTTTTAATATAATAGTGCCCAATAATATATTAAGCTATTAATTTATAATAATAGTTTTATTTATAAAAACATATCACGGCTACACAGGGAAATTTTTGATCGCAGCTTAAATAAGCTGCCATCTCATCAGTCTGGTAAAACATGTCTGTATTTTAGGCGTTCATATTTAAAAAAGAAAAAATGGAGCAGGATTAAAATCTGTAAGGGTCACGTGACGATATTTCCAACTTTCTCTCTCTCACTCTCTCTCTCTCTCTCTCTCGCTCTCTCTCTCTCTCTCTCTCTCTATATATATATATATATATATATATAAGTTAGGCTTGT
Organism: Sepiola atlantica; assembly: GCA_963556195.1. Lineage (NCBI taxonomy): Eukaryota > Metazoa > Mollusca > Cephalopoda > Sepiida > Sepiolidae > Sepiola > Sepiola atlantica. The sequence goes on along the minus strand of OY744526.1, from coordinate 75,243,789 downwards.
GTATGTGTTTATACAATTGTATTTACATGATTCACTCCTAAACTAATAAAACGATCATTATGAATTTTTGAACAGACCTGTTAGGCAAAACACTTCGTGAAAATTCAGATACCACAGATTTTTGTGAAATGTAAACACTAAATTAATGAATTAATAAAAGTTACTCAAATTAAGTTTTTTTTAAAAAGTATTTTAAAGGGTTTCAAGGGGCATAATAAGGATACAACCTCTCATTAGAATCAAAATAATGTAATGAATTTTTATCAAAATTGGAATAAATATTCTAAACATAATATTTAGTATCATTATATCTTGATTTTAATCTTTGTAATGGGAGATAGAAGTGGTGCAAAACTTTTCTATTCGGAGAATTTATTTTACCCGTTCTTGGACGGGTATCTTCACGTATATATATATATATATATATATATATATATATATATATATATATATATATATATATATATATATATATATCCAAGCAAGCGTTGTTGAACGTCACGGAACTTTCTCTTTTGTAAATATTTTTCGTGAGGTTCTCAAACCGTCGAGCTATCCTTCTGGTTTCAGATGGCAGTCCATAAAGTATTTCCCCGATTGTTCTTAATTCGGCTATTTTTTTTCGAGCGCTTTCGACTTTCTTAGTCGTTTTCAGGATTAGGTTTTTAAAACTAAGTAGACTTAAGTTAACTTTTTATATGTATCGTTAAGGGCGAGTGAAAGAAAAGAGAGGGTGTGTGGTGGAGTTCATTCTATTCTATCGTTTGTGTATTTGGTTTTATTGTTTATTAATTTATTTTATTAATTCTTATTTTTACTATTATTTATTTATTTATTCCTATTATTACCATTATTACCATTATTTATTTTTTTTATAAATGATGATATTTTTACCGCCATAGAATCCCAAGAAAATATTTAAAAAAACTCAAGCAAACACTCAAAACCCACTCGGTACTTACATTCACAACCGAATTCAACATCAACAATAAAATCCCCTTTCTCGACGTATTAATCGACTCCAGCAATCCTACGGAATACACGACATCAACATATAAAAACCCACAAATAATAATCCGAGCCTCCTCAAACTATCATAGTGAATGCCCACAAAAGTATAAAATAGCACTTATTAAAAATCTTGTTCATCGCGCACACACTATATCCTCATCCAAACAAATATTTTACAAAGAATTTACCGATATTAAACAAACATTAATTAACAACAACTTCCCCAATAAAATAGTCGACCAACAAATAAAATCATATATAAACTCTATACACGATAAAAAAAAAATAAAACCAATAACAAAAAAGACACGATCAACCTCTATTACAAAAACCAGACGCACCCTAACTACAAACTCGACGAAAAAGCAATACTTCACATAATAAAACGATATACTATACCTAACGACCAACAAAAAAAAGATCAAACTAATAATTTGCTATACAAAATTTAAAACAAATAACCTAATTATTAAAAATAACACCGTCAATACAACTCTCAGCCAAACTAACGTTATATATATGTTCTCATGCCCTTTTAAGGAATGTCTACCTACAATCCAAACAGAACAATACATATCACCTATATTGGCCATACTACAACAACTCTCTCTCTCTCTCGACGTCTAACTTACCATTTATCCGATACCAGCGCCATCCAATGTCACATTACTACGCATAACAAAAGACTACAGTCGGCTGATATGCGGAAAATATTAACATCTAACACCAAAATAATACACAAAAATAACTGCATAAGCAGACTTAAAATACTAGAAGCAATATTCATTTAAACTAAACAGCCTGATATTAACAAAATAGCTTTCAACACAGATACTAACATATTAAAAGTATTCCATAATTAAATGAAAATAAAGTCATAAAAAATAAATAAATAATGATAATAATGGTAATAATAGGATAAGTAAATAAATAATATTAAAAATAAGAATTAATAATATAAATAAATAGACAATAAAACCAAATACACAAACGATAGTATAAAATGAACTCAACCACACACCCTCTCTTTTCTTTCATTCGCCCTTAACGATACCTATAAAACATTAACTCAAGTCTCCTGAAGACGACTAAGAAAGTCGAAAGCGCTCAACCTAATCCTGAAAACGACTAAGAAAGTCGAAAGCGCTCGAAAAAAAAAATGACCGAATTAAGAACAATCGGGGTAATACTCTACGGACTGCCACCTGAAACCAGAAGGATAGCTCGACGGTTTGAGAACCTCACGAAAAAAAATTACAAACGGGAAAGTTCCATGACGTTCAACAACGCTTGCATGGATAATGACTTGCTGCCTAAGTAGAAGATTCCCCCTCCCCCCGGGGATGAAACGCGGAAGCCTCTCTGTAGCTTAATTGTCATAAATATATTTTCATAGCTTACTATATATATATATATATATATATATATATATATATATATATATATAAATCTTGGTCTAGCTATAATGATGTGTTGCTGTCCATATTTTTACTAGCATGCTAATTTGCTTGTCCACATTTCTATAACCAATTTTACATTTTATATTAGTCATCCACAGACATTGTTTAGGACTCTTCAATGTGGCTAGATGCAGTTATTGTCATCTACAAACAGCTGTTTCGTCGTATCACGGTAGTGTCCTAAGCTAAGATTTAAAACCCGACCGCTAGTGCAGTAGTTAACATTATGAGTCATCTCTGTGAAATATATATATATATATATATATATATATATGTATATGTGTTGAAGTATTTCTAAAGAAAATAACATTTTGACTTGTATTTGATAGTTCTTTTACCCTTTTGTGTAATTAAAATGTCATTGTGGATTTATTGCCTTTTTTCTTCCCCTCTCCTTGTCCAATAATCAGTCAAGCCTCATCTTCACCCTCACAGACAGAAGATGGGTCTAAGTTTAGGGAAAGGGGGGGGGGAATAAAAAGAAGAAGGGAAATTCATCTTTTGTCCAATAATCTTTAATCTTCCAATGTCCATGGAATTTAGTGGCACCAACAAACTTTGATTATGTCTGCTGTAAAATCGAAACTGAATTTGTTGGGTGATTATTTTTGGGTTCTGGGGGAGGGTCGGACTTTTTATTTAGTTTATCTCGAAGAGTGTGGCCTGTGGGTTTCTGGATGAGAACAGTCATAATTTTCATTGCTTCTTTATTATGTGTTCTCTTGAACAATCCCAAAATAAATCTATTTAACTTGTAAGCATGCTATCTACGTGTGACTAGGCGCAAATATACACACAGACACATAAATACATAAATAGATAGATGTACTAGCATAGCTATCCGGCGTTGTCCGGGAGCATGGAGAAGAAAAGAGAAGAGTTAAAAACTGTGTGTAACATCTTTTCTTTCTAATTTCTCTTTCTCTTTATCTACTTCTCTCTATCTCCCTCTCTCCCATCTCCTCTCTCTATCTCTTTTTCTATCTATCACAAGTACCATTTCCATCCCCCTTTTTCTATCACCTATTCTCTTTATATATTATTAGTACCATTTCACACCAAAGGTCGATGGAAAAAATCGCTTTAAATACTCTCCCCTGATTAATTTTGATAAAATTGACTCCAAAATAATGAATATACTACAACTGTGTCCATATATTGTTCGATGTAATGCTGAAAAAGAATATGTCAGCTTTGTGGGTATGTCTTGTGTAGTTTAGACTTTTAGGTGAACACACACATTAAAAGACAATTGTGATTGATATAATAGATGATATAAATTTATTTGAAATTGGTTTTATAAAATCCATACAACGTTTCATTAAAATGTTTATCTTTTTCAGATATGTAAAAATCAAGAAAAATAAAGACTATTATTCTCTTTTTCTGTTTGTCTGTCTGTCTGTCTCTCTCTATCTATCTATCTCTCTCTCTCGTTCTATCTATCTATCTATCTATCATTTTACTAAAGTTGAATTAATCAACATTTTTCCCTAAAGTATTTCCTATTTATTTTAATCACACAAAAAACATGATAAAATATTCATCAGTTTTGGGATTGGGTTATGTTTAAAAAATCTTCCATTTTAATTTTCTAATTAGCCAAAATTTGCAAATAACTAATTAAGTGACTCATAAAATTGAATAAAACCTATTTAACATATGAAGTCGGGTTTGATATCATACAGTCAGATATTCCACCCCTTCTCCCTCTCTTACAAAAAGGTAAATGCTTGTAATCAGATTAAAATCGAAATTAATATATTATATTATTCTAAATATTTTACATGTATATATTATATTATATATATATATATATATATATATATATATATATATATATATATATATATATATATATATATAAATTTGGGAAAGTTCATTTTATAAGCATCTTTAAAATTTTAAAATTAAACAAGGAGGCAAAATGCCTTCAAAGAAACATGTGTTAGATGCAGATATAGTTTTAAATTTTAAAGATGCTTAAAAAATGAACTTTCCCCAATTCATACCTACCAGCGACAATGCGCGATTTAAGTTCAATTTAAAAGAGACATTTTCACCGTTAAGTTCACACAATATCGGACGTCACTTCTAAAAGACCAGGAAGGATTGTTACGAAAAAAATAAGGTTAATACCTTTCATTTGTCTAAAGCTCTGACGAGGCTTGTTGTATCAAGCGAAATTATTAGATAAAAAAGTCAAGATGAAAAAAAAAATTGTTTTTATTTTTTATTTTGATTTTAATAAAAATATCTGTATCTAACATCAGGTTTTCTGAAGACATTTTGCCTCTCTCTTTAAGTTTATATATATATATATATATATATATATATATATATATATATATATATTAGACCTTTTCAAAATTGACCTTTTTCTTCAAACATATGGAAACTGCTATTATTCCCATTCTCCAAGGTCTAAATTAGCTAAATATACCAGTTATTGTGATCTTGGACCTTGGCTATGCCTGCCTCAAGAGCCATGTAAATTTATTGTTGACGGTTTTAAAAAACGCTGCAAAATATGGGATATTATGTCCTTATTTTCATTGTAGCTTTCCAGAGGTTGATGCTATAGCATTGAAAGTGGTACCAAATGAAAGCTAATAAAATTTTCTTGCATATGGTAGTAAGCACAATAAAACACATGAACACCTGTGTAAATTTTAACTAATTTTAATGCACAAACAGCTGGGACACTACAAAAAATCAGTTTGGTAGTATGATAGCACTGCACTGACACATATATTGCATAAGAAACTGTCAGATAGGATGTTACTAATACATGTATTATCACTTGTTCAATGTGGCTTTTTTGAAACTGTCAAATTTTTTCCTGTGGTACTCCACAACTTGTAGTAAGCAGCTTCTTTGCTCTGGGTCACTTGTGATCTGAGTTGCAAAGTCACTCATTAGTTTCACACCTCTCTCAGCCACATCATTGGTCATTTTCACTGACCTCACAAACTTCTGTGCATTCCTGTAGCTGTCATTGTCTTCCCAGGTGTCAGCAGGAGTAGTGAGCCAGTCACATTTCACTCGAAGAGCATCAAACAGAAAGTGAGACTCTGGCCCTACCAGGTCTGTGAGAACTGTAGCTGCATTGATGAAAGGAAACACTGGCTTGCCTTTCCTGTAACTCTCAGGTTTCTCTGTTTCTGACAGCTTGACTGCGAGCTTCTCTTTTGCAGACTAGGTCATGCTGGCATGTGAACTGAACAAGGTGAATGGCACTAGTTCCTGGGTCAGATACCAGCGGTGGTTGTTCATTTTCTTGAGAACAGAGGTTGCCAGTTCATAGTCATACTGCTTGTATTGCAGCATGTTCTTCATAAGCTGGAGGTCATGGATAGGTGCATCAGCTGCAGATGTGGTGGTCACCCAGTGGCTGGTGTAGAATAAGGTCAGGAACTTGTTCATCCTCTCCAGCTTGAAGATAGTGTCCGTGTTATATTTTAGTTCCTTGGAAAACATGAGCATCTTCATACAGTAAATGTTCCTGGCCATCCAGCAGGCTTGGTGAATGGCACCTGGCTTGGCCCAGTGGATACCTCGAGGAGGTTCCTCACCAAGCAGGATCAGGCACAGCTCTGCCACCTCTCTGTAATCTGCCCTCGGACTTGCTTCCTCAAGGAAATTGCTTAAGACTGCAATTGTGCTTGTCTTCTTCTGTTTCAAGTCTTGTTCAACTAGGCCCAGAACTCTTGGGCAGTCCTTAACCAACTTGTCCCACTTCTCTTTCACATTGCTGAACATTGGGTTGTCAGGACTCTTGACCTTGCTGAACACAGCCTCCCATACACTTCCAATTATTACCTCTGATATGTGATGGGGACAAGCGAAGTAGAATACCTTTTTGCCTAGTTTTTCTTCAATAAGCTTCGCTGCACCCTTGTTGATGCCACTGTTGCTTGCTGTGGTATCAAATACCAAGTCTACAATGTTGTCTGTGAGACCCCATGCTTCTATCAGTTCCAATGTAGCATTACACTGTTGGATTCCTGTGGAACTTTCTATGAAGGGCACACCAAGCAGCTTCCCTTCTTCATACTGTGGAGTACCAGAGACGAGCACTGCAAGACTTTCCACTGGGTATCTTTCACCAAGAACATCCCGTAGAAGTTTTCCATCCCAGTGTAGTGTGCAGTAATCTGGCGGACTTTCCTTGAAGTTATTCATGTAACTTTGGCACAAGTTATGACGAGTGTTTATCCTATTTCGTCTTGTAGTAGAGGCTGATATAACAAAGTCATCAAGATCTGCACCTCCTGCCTTCAACACTGAAGACACCATGGCTGTAGTCTGGTTGTCAGAGAGTGACAACCGATCTGCAGTGCTACAAATCTCTTCACTGGTCATAACTGAGTGTGGAAAGCGTAAGGTTATTGTACTTGGTTTTGATGAACAGCTTGGTGTTGTCTCAGTGTATTCTGAACCCTCACTAGTACCAGAGCCTTGACTGTTCTCTGGGTCTTCATCACTTGAAATTTTCCCAACTTCTGCTGCTGCAGCAGTCACTGATGATACCATTCTCTCTTCTCTTTCTTCTCGGAAGCTTTTCTCTCTAGACTTCTTCTCAAACACCTCATCATGACCTGACATGTGTGCCAGGCGAGTTGTCTGTTGGTCCAAGTAGAAATTGACGTCCTCTTCCTTGGTCTCCTTTGTGAGCAGCCTGTTGCTTCTTATCTCCTCCACAACATCCTTTGCTCCAATATCAAATAACTTGTCTAAGTCCTTCAGAAAGTTAGCTCGTTTCTCTTCCTCTGGTTTGTTATTTCTTCCCTTGTTTTTAACAATTTTCCTGTACTTTTCATGGAGGATCATGAAACGGTTGACTGCATTTGGTCTAGTTAGTGTTTTAATCCTTGCCATATTCCAGAATGGCAAAACGACATCCACTGTATCATGGGCTAAAGACCTATTGTCACTGTTGGGATTATCATTCCTCAAATGCAGGAAATACTGGAACACCTGGCGATTAGTAGGAAGTTGAGAGCCCCTGATGCTGGAGCTGGGTTGCCCAATGAGATACACATCACTGAATGACCTTGTGGCAGGAGTTGCCACCTTTCTTCTCTTTTCAGTTGGTTCATCCCGTTCACTTGTATCGCTGACCACTTTCCCACAGCATAGTTGTCTTCCAGATGCCATGTTGTCAGCAGTTCACAAATCTTAACAAATCAGCTTTAACTTACAATCTGAAATGAAGAGATAAAACATACTTAGTGATAATAAATTATATACATGCATTAAGAGTAACATTTTTGAGATAAAGTTATGTATTATATGATGGCATCCTTTCCAAGCATAAAAATATATATGTTTGTGCATTAAAATTAATTAAAATTAACACAGGTGTTCATGTGTTTACTACCATATGCAAGAACATTTAATTAGCTTTCATTTGGTACCACTTTCAATGCTATAGCATCAACCTCTGGAAAGCTACAATGAAAATAAGGACATAATATCCCATATTTTGCAGCGTTTTTTAAAAACGTCAACAATAAAATTACATGGCTCTTGAGGCAGGCATAGACAAGATCCAAGATCACAATAACTGGTATATTTAGCTAATTTAGACCTTGGAGAATGGGAATAATAGCAGTTTCCATATGTTTGAAGAAAAAGGTCAATTTTGAAGAGGTCTAATATATATATATATATATATATATATATATATATATATATATATATATATATATATATATATATAAATATATATATATATATATATATATATATATATATATATATATATATATATCAGTGCGTAAAAACATATGTTCGTTATTGCATATATTCTTATATAAAAAACTATTCAAGGTAAAAGCTCGATGATTGTTAACATTTAACAACGGAGAATATGTAAATAAAGATATTACGCTAAATTTCAGTGACTAAGTTTTTATTCATTGTATTCATTTTCCCAATCCCCCCAAAAGAAACTTTGATGCATTTTGTCGGACCGCTTTGTGCACTAATGAACAACCACAACTTATATGTACAATTCAGGATCTTTCATCCATGCTGCCTTTCAGAAAACCAAAGTTCACTTCCTGAAAAAAATATATTATAAGGCATCCACGAGAAAAATTCACAAAACAAGCAACTTACATTGAAACTAGTTTCCACGAAGAAAACATGCATATTTACACCCTATTTATTCGTAATACAGAGCCATGGTAAATGTGCATACTAATACCCAGGTGAAATGCCAGAACAGCCATTAATTAATGATTTTTTTAGATATATAAAAAAGATAGATAACATTTAAAGTTGTTAAGTTAAAAAGAAATTATTTCAAAATATAAAGATACGAAAATGCAAGAACTTATAAATCGCTAAATATAATTATTAAGAATCTAAAATTAAGAAAGTTTAATAATAGCCATCTTAACGTATTAAGCAACTTTACCGTAATATAAGAGGAACATATCTTAACATAATTAGTAGGTTAATGCTATTCAGATGATTTCTAAAAGTATTTAAAAGTAAGTGTTACATAATAAATAAGTAAATATTTAGATAAAAGAACGATCAGTTATAGATCAACACAATAAATTAAAATTTGAAAACGAGTTCAATGCAATAAGCATATAAATAACTACGTTATAATATTGTATAACTTCAATGAAAGGGAGAATGGAGGAAATAACTATTTTAAAGTTATATAAAAGGACTTCAAAGCTTATCGGAGATGTATTAATACCCTGGTTAAAACATAACTAAGATATATCATCAAATCTAAGTGCAACAACTGCATTACTAAAACCAGTAGAGTTATCTCCCCTACTTATTTATACTAATGTACTTGAAAACCCATAAAATAATCCGAACAAAGCTGGAGAAATTTAAAATCATTTCCAAAAAGTATATAGATAAATATCTTTAAGCAGGAATAAACAAAAGGCATATGTATGTTAGGACTTTTATGAAATGTACACTAAATTATATTAATAAAATAACTTACATTTAAAACAGAATCACCTACAATATTCATAAAGATTTGTAGACAAACATCATAAATCAAAAATAAGTAAAATACGTATTAGATATAACTAAGAGGGCATATGTTAAGAACTTATATGAAGAGTTCAATAAAGATATTTAAATTGGCAATGATATTTAACTAAAAGACTTACTAGAAAGGACTAAATAAGTTTATTAGCAGTACATAACAGGGTATTAGAGCAAGAACTTTAATTTTATTAATTCTATTAAACCTAGCTATGTTCATTGTATTTGGATTATGATTATTATAACCTTTTATAATTAGTTCTTAACTACTGATAGACCAGATTAGTTAGACGATATATTATGTACACACGATTACCTTAAGTTATACATCATATATTGCGATAGGTTAAACAATTTACAAAACAACCTTATCACGCTATTAACTAATGGAGCTAAAGGGCCCCGAAAGAGCCCCACGAAAGTCACATTATCCCATTTCCCCAACAATAAACTATGCGAAATCTTAATTATTAGCACCGATTTTAAACCAAAAGATATTTCATAATAACCATATATTTTTCAATTAATAAGTATTCCTCCTATTATTTATATTTTGACTATCAGTTATCTCGGGATAACCATAACCCTAACCCTAACCTACTAATCAATATCTATTTACACAAACCTCCCAAATTAACAGTCACAATTAGTATTCTAATGCAATTCTTCCATTAATCCTCATATAGGTGCAGCACATAGTTAAATCCAGGACATATGCATGATAAACTTACTAACCCAAGACACCTACCACCTCAATTACGTGTTAAACCGTGGATCTATACATGTACTAATTTTAGCAATCTACTAATAAGAGCAATCACATGCATACTCATTGCTCAATGTACGTTTACATTTAAAAATTATTAATCGGGCCTGAAATGTGAGAGCATATATCTAGATCGGTGTAAACAGTTTTGCAAAACTTCTTGTTACTTATTAATTCCTCAGATGCTATTTTATGATAACATTCTAGGATACATAAATTGTATTTCCTGAATTTACTGGGCTCGTATTTATTTGCCTTGTCTAATAGACCCCAGCAATTCAAATTTTACATTATTCTTACATAATTTCTTGACGAACCTAGCAAGTGATATTTGGATATCTTCAGGATCAGAAGTATGTTTTATTTTGTAAGAGGAAGTATGGTTACTATATCTGGATACTTACAACATCATGCTATAAATCCAATATAATTCCTAAGTCTATTTCTATTCGCAATGTTGAATTCATGCACTATATTTGAACCTAAACATTTACTTTCTAGAGGGTATTCATTTACCTTTCTACAATTACATTAGGGTTCCATTATGGAGTTTGGAGGGGTATCTATTCTACTATTTCTTATTATCTGATTTATTTTGGGTATTATTAGAAGCTATAATAGTTTAGACTAAGTTTATTGATGTTGAAAATGATAATATTACTGTATTTTTATTAATAATCTCACCTAGTTTGCTATCCCGGGGGAAACTATTTCTACAATGCGGTAAAATTCCTTACGTATGTTGCTAATAATGTGCTTATTATTTTTTTTTAACATAGATCACCCGAAACAAGGCAGGCCGCCATTGTAGACGTAAGGGGCTACTGAGAAAAAAGGGTGAAAATTTGTTTTTTTTGGGGGAGGGGATCTAAATTAGGAGCTGCGCAGCGAGATGTCTGTTTACATTAGTTTTAAATTTCTGCACGTCAGTAACGCCAGGAAAGCAGGGAGCAGGGAGGGAGTTCCAGAGTCCAGCAGCACGAGGAAAGAAGCTTTTGGAGTAGAAAACTCTTCGGCATCTGGACCTCCACAGTGAATGAATGGGATTTGGCAGATTGTCGGGTTGGTCTAGTGAATTTACGTTGTTGGGGTACCAGAGTAGCAATCTCATCAGAGCACAATCCATTGAAGTACTTGGAAAACAGGCACAAGGAAGCAACATTACGGCGATGGGACAGGAGCTGGAGCTTGGTGGATAATGAAGAACCTATTAAGTTGCCGACTCTTTTTTGGACCTTGTCTAAGAGGGAGAGACTAGTGGATGATGCCGCAGCCCAGATGTGGCAACAATACTTCATGCATGGGCAGATGGTGGCTTTGTAGAGATATAGAATAATGTCAGGCGTGAGAAGTAGAGGGAGCCCACCTTCTTTGCAGAAGCCCTGGCAATGTTTTCAATGTATTTATTCCAATTCATGTTATCTGTGAAAGTTAGGCCGAGGAGTTTGAATGATGAACTCTCAGGCCGGGCGCTATTTGCCATGACAAACGGTGGTTGAAGAGGTTTCTTGTAGATATTGAAGGAAAGTAGCTTTGTCTTTGCTACATTAAAAGTTACCATCCATTTTTTTACCCCATTCCACTACAGACTGGAGGTCATTTTTTACGACGAGCGTAGAGCGTGGTGTCGTCAGCAAATATTCTTATCTCAGTCGCAATGACATCAGGAAGATCATTTATGAAAATCAGGAACAGTAGAGGTCCAATGATGGATCTCTGGGGTACACCAGCATTTATGTCATGTTGCTTAGAAGAACGGCCATCAAGGACAACCTGGATCTTTCTTTTGTTAGGAAGGATTTAATTATATTAAATATTCGTCCAGTAATACCATATGAGTGCAGTTTTAGGAGAAGCCCTTCATGCCAGATCTTGTCAAAGGCCTTAGATATATCGAGCGCTACCGCCCTAGCTTCACCTGCCTTGTCCAGTGTATGGTATATGCGTTCAGAGATAACCGTTAGGATATCTGCAGTAGATCGTGCTTGTCTAAATCTGTATTGATGATCAGAAAGAAGTTTAGCATTAGCTAGGTGCCGGACTATAGCAAGATTGATTAATGATTCAAAGGTTTTAGCAAAGATCGGGAGTATACTTATTGGACGGTAGTTTAGAGGATCAGTTCTATCTCCAAAATTCTGGAATACTGGTACCACAGAGGCAATTTTCCAACTATCAGGGAAACAAGATTCAGCAAGGCATTTGTTGTATAGTTTGGAGAGGACAGGGGCCAGCTCAGCAGAGCATTTATTTATTACTATTACTGGTATAAGATCAGGCCCACAGGCTTTGGAGGTGTCATGATTTTTTATGATGACTTTGACCTGATATGGGGTGATGACCAGGTTCTCAAGTGTGGCTTCAGTCCGAAATAGGAATTTGGGAAGCGGGTGGTTTGCCGAGTCCAAAGTAGAGTTTAAGGCAAAACGCTTGGCCAGTAGTTCATCCTTATCAGTTGCCGTGCAAACAACATCGTTGTGATTTGATAGTGGGGGAATTGTCGATTGTCGATTGTCGATTGTCGATTGTCGATTGTCGATTGTCGATTGTTCATCACACTATTGTAGATTTTCCAGAAATCACGAGTACCTAGTTTCTGTGACTGAATGCGTTTTTTGGTTATGTCTGTATACCTTCTCTTTGCTTCATCTATCACTGCTTTGCAATCATTTCTTGCCTCTACAAATTTTTGTCTGTTCGCAGTTGACTTATGGTGGCTGAATTTTCGGAATGCCTTCTGCCTCTCAGTAATAGCAGCGGCACATTCTGCGGTGAACCACTGAGGAGAGTGGGGTTTGCTGAAGAATTTTCGTGTGGGGACATAAGCATCAATGCCTGCTTTGAACTATTCGGTTAGCTCATTTGCACACTGATCAGTAGGGAGTGAGAAGGTTACACCCATTGGGGCGTCATTGATGTGATTCCTGAGGGATTCAAAATCAGCCTGCTCATAGTTCCTCATCGTTTTAAACAACGGCTCTTCAGCTTTTGAACGAGTTTTTAAGATAATAAGTATATGGAGCTTTAAACCATATAGAATTGTGCTGCATATTCATCTTCTTAACAGTAGTGTCACTAGTTCGCTGAAGTAGAGCTTGTTTACGGTTCATATTGCTTATATGCCTGTTTTTATTTACCCTATATCTATTGTTACACTCTAACCATGTTATATGATGCAATGTGGTATGGTCTTCTATTTCTAAACCTACTCTCCACAATTCCATCCGATTCGCCCTTAACAAAATTTATTTCTTCAGTATGTCCGGATTGAACCAATGCTTTATATAATATTGCTTATTAATAAAATAAACAATCATCCTTGAATAAAACTCCCAGCATGCCCCAAATTACTCATATACTTCCTTCAAAATGTAGTGACAAACCAGATCAGTTTCTTGTGCCGAGTTTGGCGCATCAATAGTAATATCAAAGTTAAGTTCTCTATTTTTCTTTGTCTTCTAGAATGTCTATTTCTAATTTTAGTATGTTTGTTTCTTTTTGGGCCAAATATAGAGCTCTATCTAGCAGGGAAGGAGAAATTAACGGGTGACAAGAGTCGATGTAAAACATAATAAATCTTCAGTTCCTACCTTGCGGTAATTCCCAAAATCAGTTGAGTACTGTTTCTGAGAGTGATCATAAATTGTTGAGTACTTTAGATTTCATGCTAGGTAGAATTCGATCCCAAATCAATTTTCTAATTATACATATTCTGATACACAAGGGGAAATTGATCTAGTAGTTGGGTTGTTATTAAAATCTACCTTATGATTCTTAAGCATAAATCTAAGGCATTTAGGTGTGTATACTTCAATTTTCCTATTAATATTTATTCTATAAAATATATTTTAAAACTCAGTTCACACCTCATAGTTCATTGCACTGGCCGCAATCGTTCCACAAGTGCTGATTCAAAGCTGTTGTTCGACTCAGTCAGTTATGCAACAAATAATTCTCATTCCAAGTAAGGACACTAGTCCAGTTTATAAACAAGTAACACATTTATTTGTTTGGAGGTGACAAATGAACTCGTGTTTCCCAGGTTAGACAACAGACTTGTAGAATGATTTTTGCCAACCAAATGATATAAGTCCAATCAATACAATCCTTTAGCTAAAAGCCCCAATGGGACCATATTGCCTGGACAGGTACCCAACTCCAACTGCCTGCCAGCCCTCCGAAAAGCCAACTCCTGTATCATGCTCAGAGGGACAAGTCTAACCGAACCCCTTTAACATAAACTAATACATCTGTACTTTGGACTGGAAATCCAAGATGTCAGGTCCCCCTCTCCATTCGACCCCACAAAATAATGGCTACTGGGGATATCCACAAGAGATAACTGCGAGACAGTCAACCCAAGGGGGTTTATCATAGAGCCCATTTACGAACCTTACTTTTTGGTCTCAGCATAATTCCCTGTTTTTACGAGGCACTTATTTTATTTCAAAGAGAAATAAGATTCTGGGTGGCCAAATATAAACTTGAAGACATTTTAAATTTCCTTTGTGGTCCCCCTTTTCCCTTTGGCCGAGCATCTATTACCTGCAACGTCTGCTATTCGCATGCACCACTAAAACATGCAGCCTAGTGCATGTTTACATCCTTACACATCCCCATGTGGGAAATTCTGTCACATGTAGCATTTCACTGATCCTGTTGAAAAAGAACAAACAAAACCACCTCAGAACAACCCCGAAGAGAAGAGAAAAAAGTTCAATTACAAATTCCAACAGTTCATCAATAAAAGGTCCAGGATGTAATGTTCGTTTAAGCATGCATCATCTTTCTTAAAGGTATTTAATTTTCTTTTTGTCTACAGTGGTTCATTTGTTTTTCTACATTATTTTATTTCTTTTTAACAATAGGTTTCATTCTTTTTTTTTTTTTTGAGTTTTTAATTTTTACTAGTCACGCTTTATGGCTGTGAAATCATGCACATGCAAAACAGTTATTTTTTATTATTTATTTTTTCCTGTTTTATTTTAACAATAAGGTAACCTACGGCTGTAAAACGATGCACATGCAAAATATAGTTGTCTTATCTTTGTTTTTGTTATTATTTTCTTTCTTTTAAGAATAGGGTTAATTCTATTTTATCTGCATCCACTTTTTTTACTTCAAATCGTTACTAGTTCTCACTTATAGCTATGAAATCATGCACATGCAGAACATAGTTGTTGTTTTTTTTGTTTTTGTTAATTCCCTTCAGTTGTAAACTTGGAAGGTCCAGCTCATCTTCAACTACTATCCACCATCTCAAGATCATGCAACGTTGGCATGTCAATTGGTTCTAGGCCTCTTCCTCTCATTTTATTTAATTCTGAATCTACCAGTTGCTGGGGGATAGGTTCTCTAACACATCATCATCATCACCCATGCCCTCCTCCTCTTTTTCCTACTCTCCTCCTCCTCATCATCATCATCATCATGATCATAACCATCACCACCTACTGCATGTTTACAATAAAAAGTTAGACTAAAATCACCTTTAAAATATCATAATCAAAAAGAAAAAATTAAATAGAAATTAGGATTTACCTTGCTTCTAAAACCGCCCAAACTAATCAGATAACGTAATAGTAAGTTACACAGTTATTCATTCATTTTTTGATCGATTAAGCTTCTATAAAGTTGAGCCATTTTCTAGAGATAATAAATTGATGATTCATAAATTAGCCACGTTGCATGGTTCTCTCCCTTGGGAGATAAAACTCTCTTTAGAATCACATTACTTGTGTTTACATTAAAAAGAATACAAGGCGTATTTCTCTCACATTAAAAGCGTGATCGTAGCGTTGGCCGAATGTGGGCGGGACCAGGGTTCAAATAACATGGATCCAGTGTTTGAATTGTTCGACTAGTGATACGGTTGCGTAATTCCATACTGACGAGTGTAAAATAAAAACGCGAAACATATATATGTCTATGGATATAAAAATATTTATTTTAATGATTATATATATATATATATATATATATATATATATATATATATATATATATATATATATATATCGTCGTTCAGTCTCGAGAGACAATGGATACTCCCTGCACGTGTAATTAGGAAGCACAGGGTTGCGCAATAATCAACCACATCTCTCCTGAGTAAGCAGTACCTGATTTCAGTTACAAGAAGAAGTCCAGGATGACTTCAAACAATGCCGAGATAAGCAGAGAGCACATACAGCACCTGGTATTCACAAATGGTACCCCATTTGAGTACTGACCAGGCTCAACATAGCTTAACTTCGGTGATCTAATGGAAACCGGTGTGTCAACGTGATTATGCCTATATCTGAATGAATAAATGTGAAAATGTTTTCCATCTATCCTTACTATATTAACATTAAAACTGACTAGGCTTATTTAATTGTAATGATACAATGATATTTTCAAATACAGTATATATCGCAATCTCTAAACTCTCTCAAACCAATCTTGATATTGCTCATTTGCATATTTATTTTACGTTTCTCATTAATTAATATTCTGTAATATGCATTTCTAATTTGTATTGCCAAATTTTCTTCTATATACGCAATCGTTTTATGAATAGTACTATTATTTTAATTATTAATCAAATTATTTTAAAAGATTTTATAAAAAGGATAGAGTTTTAAAAAAATTTCCAATTTCATTTTCAATTCCATTGAAACTTCCGGCATTAGTAAAACGTCAAATGTCACTGAGATATTGAGAACAGATACTACACTTTGATCTTACCCGGAATGCCAAGGAAGCATAAAAATAATGTTTTGTAACTAGGCATTTTTATATGAATGAAAAAAAAACTCAATTTAATCAGGATATTTTTTTAATGCGGTGGGTAGTTTAGTATCGGTTCTGTTGTCATGAGACCGTTCTCCCTGGAGTTATCTCCTCACTATTCCTAGATAATTATGCACATACATAGTCTGAAATAAAAACGTTTTTCACTTAAAATGCAAACCAATAAAATTCAATTTTCTATTTAAAGTGTAAGTTTTTTATTTAAAGTTTTCTTTCACTTCTTAATAAATCCTGTTATAAACATCCCGCATAAATAAATAATAATAAAACAAATATGCTGACATTTCTTTTCTTATTTGAGGTTCATTCCTATTTCAGTCAACTAAATAATTTTACGTGAAATAGGTTTCAGGATTACTCATAAAAACTTATATATCTTTTAAAAAACTTAAACAATGTTTTAGTAAAAAAAACAACAACTTAGGGGTTTAATGTTTGTTTTGGTTATGCCAAGTTTCACTGTAAACGTCAAACGGTGAAATAAAACTAGGTCGAAAAAATATAGTTGCCATCTAAATAAGTTGAAAAAGAGGCTAGCTAAGGAAGAACGATGATTCAGGTTTATAAACATGTCTTTTTTTAACTCGAAACTTATAAAAGAATGTTATCGTTCATTTACATAGCATATTTCTATTTGTTTATAAAGATGGCGATTATATTTTTCTGCCTAATTTTAATTTCGGCGAAACTTGGCATTGTCTTTTATGTAATCTAAATGAATAATATGCGAAAGTTTTTTCTACCTATCCTAATTTTATTAACACTAAAACAATTTATGTTTATTTAAGTCTGTGTAGTATGTTTTCACTCGTCATGACACATTCCTCCCAGGCATCACCTCCTCTTTGGGGGAGGAGCAGTATAGTATACGTTAGTTCCTCACGATACCATCCTCCCAGCATTACCTTTTTTTGTGCGTGGGGGCAGAGTACTGTACTATCTATTCTGTTGTCATGATATCATGCTCCGAGGCATTAACTACTACTTTTTTTTTGGGGGGGGGGGGATCGCTCGTTATGATATCCTCCTCTCAGTCATTACCTCATCCTGTGGGGTCATACCCTCATTCTAGCAAAAAAAAATTTTTTTGCTAATATATATATATATATATATATATATATATATATATATATATATATATATATATATATATATATATATATATATATAGAGAGAGAGAGAGAGAGAGAGAGAGAGATAAAACGATGTATTAGTTTTTTAAATTTTATTATTCAATATTTCGACGGCCTGTGTTCTTCATCGAGGATGATGACATGGCTTTTCTGGAATCGTATGGTGGTAAAAAGCGGAAATTAAGCCGCCCAGGTGCAGTGTATTTATATGCTAAAATTGGTCCGTGATATCTCTTTGTTAGGGAGAGAGAAAGTCGGATGAGTATTGTTTAAATGTGTTTAGAGAGTTCTTTTGAAGGTGGCCTGATATTTATTTTTTTATTATTATCTGATCATTTGTTTTGGTAAGTGTAATTGTTGGATTAAATGTGTTTCCAATCGCCAAAAGTGTATTGGAATTTGTAAATGTCTGTTTGCATTCAAAGTGAGCAGAAAATTTACGGTATTTTTTTAAATACATGTGGCATGACGTCACCTTACACTATTACATTTCGCATGAATGACGAGACAATGTTTTATAAATATGTGAAACTTTTTAATTACAATTCTCATTTATTTTAAATTAAATATAAAGAATGAACAATATTTATCGTGATATTAAAAATGAAGAGAAAAAGAAAACAAAAATTTGAATAAAAAAAGACAAATTTAACAAGAATAACAATAATAATTTGGATTATTTGGATTATTTGGTTTACATTTGGAATATTATTGCCAAAATGTTAGACAAAGACCCGGTTTGACTAGACGCACCTGAAGAAGGTCGAAGGTTACATCGGCCGACACGTTGTGAGAATAACGTCCAAGATGAGAACAGTAGTGCGAATAATAATACAAATTTTCAATCCTCATCTCAATAATTCCGACAAATAATAATAATAATAATAATAATAGTAATAATAAAACCTTATAATATTAATAATAATAATAATAATAATAATAATAAAACCTTATAATATTAATAATAAGAAAAGGAAGAAAAAGAAGAAGAAGAAAAAGAAGAAAAAGAATAAGAAAGAGAAGAAAAAGAAGAAGCAGAAAAAGAAAAAAAAAGAAGAAGAAATAGTAATAACTCTGATAGGAATAGTAAAAGAAAGTCAATAATGGAGAAAAAACTGTAACTGAAAAAAAGAGTACATTGCCCTTTACAAAATCACTGATTGGCAAAAAAATATAATCTACATAACCAATATATATATATATATATATATATATATATATATATATATATATATATATATATATATATATATATATATATATGAAACCAAAATAACCAAAATATTATATAGGAGAAACTGCGCTTGAATTAAAAAAAAATATTATAAGAACAAAAGCACATTGAATAACAAAAAAACACAGATATAGTTGTTAGGGCAACCTAAAAAAACAGAATAGAGTTGTTTATCTTGGGCTAAAGAAAGCAGAGTTATCGCCTTTAAAAAGGACAGCGTCCGCTATGACAATTACAAAGTAAACACAACGGCATCACGATCAGACTTTACGCATAACGCATCCAGCGGCTTCTACATTTCCATTTAATTGGTGTTTTGTTAAATAAATTTGTTAACGGTGCTACTTCGTCCTTTGATCATTTTTGGTTTGCTATTAAACCAAGAACAACGTATAAACATCAGCTGTAACAATAGTACATTATTATCGAAGTGGACGGTCGCCTATTGTTGAATAGGAAATAATAAAATGAGCCAGGGCATGCAGATATGTAGACAATCCGTGTAGATTATGCTTGAGTGCGATGCTAGAAAATTACGAAATCGTAGAAGCGAAATAGTAACTAAAAGAATAAACTTTAGGATAACAAATAAAACCAAATGTAAAAAGATAACGCGCTTAAATAAAATAAAACATAAAAATATAAAAAATAAACCCGTTTCGCATATTACACATAAAGAAATTTTTTTAAAATAACGCGCTTAAATTAAAAAAAATACATAATAATATAAATAAAAATAAAATCTAAACCAAAGATGTATGCAACAAATTAATAAAATTTAAAATAAATGTGCTTAAATAAAAAAAATACATAATAATAAAATTAAAATTTTAAAAATAAACCTGAGACGTATATAACAAATAAATAAAAAATAACGTGTTTAAATGAATAATAGATAAAAATAAAATTTAAAAACATAAACTAAATACTATTTAACAAATAAATAAAATGTAAAATATAACGTGCTTACAGAAAAACTATAATAATAAATTTAAAAAACAGAGACTATACAGCAAATGAATAAAATGTAAAAATTTACACGCTTCAAAAATACATAATAATGAAAATAAAACCAGTGACATATATAATAAATAAATAAATAAGAAGTACAAAATAACGCACTTAAAAACAAAAATACAAAATAATGAAAATAAATTAACAAAAGAAAAACAGTGACGTATATTACAAATAAATAAAATGTAAAAAATAAAGCGCTTAAGTAAAAAATAACCAATAAATAAATAAAAAATGACAAAATAAACCAGTGACATATATAACAAAAAATTAAATGTTGAAAAGGACGCGCTTAAAAAGACAAAGTACATAAAATTAAAAATTAAAATAAAAATAAACCAGAAACTATATAAATAATAAATAAAATGTAAAAAATGACGCGCTTAAAGAGAAATACATGATAATAATAAACATAAAAATAAACCAGTATGGTATATAACCAATAAATAAAATGTAAAAAGATAACGCGCTTAAATAAAAAAAATACATAATAATAAAAATAAAAATAAGCCAAACGTATGAATAAAATGTTACAAATAACGCGCTTAAATAAAAAAAATACATCATAATAAAAATATTTTTTTTTTAAAATAAACCATAGGCGTATATACCAATTAAATAGAATGTTAAAAAAAACGCGTTTGAATAAAAAAAATACATCATGATAAAAAAATAAGTAAATAAACTATAGACATATACAACAAATAAATAACATGTAAAAATTCACCTGCTTAAATAAAAAATGCATAATAATAACAAAAAAATAAACTATAGACGTATATAACAAATAATTAAAATGTAAATAATAACCCGCTTAAAAATAAAAAATACATAATAAAAATAAAAATAAAAACTAAAGCAGTGAGGTATATAACAATTAAATGAAATGTAAAAAAAACTAATGCACTTAAATTTTAAAAAATACATGATAATAAAAAATAAATAAATAAACCAGAGACGTATATAACAAATGAATAACATTTAAACAATAACGCGCTTAAATAAATAATACATAATAATAACAATAAATGAAAATATAAACCAGTGAAGTATATAACAATAAATAAAATGAAAAAAAAAACGCGCTGTAATCAAAAATAAATATATGATGATAATAAAAATATTTTTTTTAATAAACCCGAAACGTATATAACAAATAAATAAAATGAAAAAAAAAACGCGCTGTAATAAAAAAATAAATATATGATGATAATAAAAAATTTTTTTTTAAATATACCCGAAACGTATATAACAAATAAATAAAATTAAAAAAACGCGCTGTAATAAAAATAAATATATGATGATAATAAAAAAATGTTTTTATAAACCCGAAACGTATACAACAAATAAATAAAATAAAAAATACGCAATTAAATAAAAAATACATAAGAATAAAAATAAACATATAAATAAACCAGAGACGTATACAACAAATTAATAAAATGTAAAAAAATAACCCGCTTCGATAATAAAAAATACATAATGAAAATTAAAATAAAAACTAAACCAGTGACGTATATAACAAATAAATAAAATGTAAAAAGAATAACGCGCTTAAATAAAAAAATACGTAATAATAAAAAAAGTAATAAATAAATCAGAGACTTATATAACAAATAAATAAAATTTAAAGAATAACGCGCTTAATTAAAAAATACCATATAATCCAAAAAAACTTTTTAATAAATGAATAAACCAGTGACGTATATAACAAATAAATAAAATATAAAAAATAACGCGCTTAAATAAAAAAAATACATGATAATAATAATGAAAATAAAAAATATATCAATGATGTATATAACAAATTAATAAATTGTAAAGAATAACGCGCTTAAATAAAAAAAAATACATGATAATAAAAATTAAAATAAATAAAAATAAAGACTTATATAGTGCTAAAATTATAATTCTAAAATAAATCTAAACTGGTGATAGTTAATAAAAAATGCGACAAGATTTAATTTCAGTTCTTACTTGCATCAGAGTAATGTTACATAATGAGGGCCACGTGTAAATGGAATAGTTTGAGTGACACTTTTAAAGGCCAAGTGTCATTAGAGCTGAAGACAAGGAAATCACGTGACTGTCGGCCACGAATTTTCTCTTTCTTAGCTGACGAGATTTTAAAGAGAGAGGGCGTATCTGGCTGCTGCCCCAATTAGGGCTAGCAGGCACAGTTTGGCTATCCGTCTATCTATCTGTATGTCGTTCTCTCTCTCTCTCCCTTTCTGCCTCTCTCTCTCTCTCTCTCTCTCTCACATAAATAAGTTGTTTCTTTAATGTTTTATATAATTGCCTCTCGTTTTAAATAAGCCATTTTTGTAAACATAAACGTAGGTTTATCAGCAGATGAAAAGAACATGGGTTTATAACGACGAAGAATGGTTTATACACCCATGGGTAAGCTAAAATACAACATCTACGATTTTGCGCAAAAGTGACCTCCTATTTCATCAAAAAATAGACTGCAAGAAAAGAACAAGAGAAAAATGCAGGAAGGGAGAGAGACTGAAACAGAGAAGACTCCTGTCGACAAAATAAGAAAAGAAGAGAATGGGAGATAAATTCAAACGTTTTCCTACAATTCTTTTATTTTATAGATTTACATGCAAAAAGATAACACATTGAAACCAAATAACATACATTTGGGACAAGAAATGAGACAGAAAAAGGAATTAAATAAATAAAAAATGGACAGAAAAAAAGAAAAGAAAAAAGATTTAAAAAAACGTAAACAGAAACGCATGCACACACATGCACACATACGAGTGATGTAGGAGAGAATACTTGTTGCATTTTTTTGCTCATGACAGCAACGTGATGTGTTTGGCTATTTTGTTTTGCTTGATTTTGTTTGGGTTTTTTTCACTACAGACAATGGGATTTGATTCTGTTTTGTCGCTTCCAACTTTTTTCTGTTGCACTTTTTATCAAAAAATAATTGTTTATTTTTAAGCTTTCTATTATATGTAAAAGGAAAGCACAAGGAAGGGCAAAAGCGAACGCATGTATTTTTGTTGTTTTGTGAAAAAAAGCGAGGGGTGGGAGAAAGACGTAATGGAATTTTTCTCTCGAAGATTTATGTTTAGAAGAAAAGAAAAGAAAAAAGGAAGGACAGAAAATTACTGAGTTTTTTTTAGAGAAAAGCAATGGTTTCCTATAATTTTTGTCCAAAGCTACTTCCTGCGTGAAAGAGAAACAAAAGAATAAAAGGATGAAAGAAAAGAAGGAGATATATTTGTGGTTTCCTAGAAATAAAAACGAGCAAAGAAGAAAATATTGTATTTTGTGATTTTTGATATTGGTGAGCGATCAGTGTCTGGCGCGTTTTCTTATGTTTTGATCCCTTGTGTGTGAGAGAGAGACAGATGGATAGAACGAAAAATAATTAAGCAGGTGTATTAGAATAATTTTGTTAAAAAACAATAAAAAACTTTTAAATGAAACAAGATTTTTAAAATAAAATATAACATGCATTCCATTAGACTAACACGTGTCAGCCAATTAATTAAAAGAAACGAGCCATTAATGAATGTGATATGTTTTGTTTTGTGCGGTGGCGTTTTTTGTCGTCAGAATCCGAAAAAGTGTTTTGGGAAAATGAATGGATTCAATGTACTGTTATGCAGTGATCTCATATCCTCTAGTAAAGAATTGACTCAGTTGGTCCAAGGGATTCTCACGGTTTCCAGTAACTATGAAGCTGAATCGGCTAGTCGCAGATAGTGATTTGGGAAGTAAACGGATTCTGAGGAAATGATGAGTTACAAGACGTGCCATAGCCATTGCGTGTAATATGTGTACCCCCGGAAATAAAACGCATGGATATATTTTTAAATATATGAGATAAGTAAGAAATGAATAGTGTACCTATAGTTGCAGTTTGATTCAAATCAGTATGGGTCTTTGGAACAACCTCCCACTTTACCGCCATAGCTAGGGTCATGTGGGACGGGTTAGTGTTTAAAAAATAATTAGAGTTCCTTATCATGACCGGCTCCAAAAATATTATGATCGCACAAAAGGTGTCTAGAGGCACATATTATTGGGAGGGGGCAAGATTTTTCGAATCGTTAAGTCTGAAGAAGTAAGGTAGTAAAAAAAATGGACCTGTTTTCGTAGCATGATGCGGACTGAAGTGGGCATTGAAGACGGCCTCCCATTTCTGCTATTATAAGGCCATGCGGGAAGGGTCAGTATTTAGATAATTCGAGCTCTTTGGAAGAAGAATAGTAAAAAGGCAAATGACGCCAGCTCCAAGTTACAGGGAGCTTCTTGGAAGAAAGATGGATAAGAAAAAAGCATGTGAGGCTGGTTCCGGATATAAATTGGGTTGGTAGTTAGAAGGGTCGTTTCTGGGTCTATATTAAAAGCGGAAGAGTGTCAAAATGTCGGGTGCGTATGTAGTAAAGATATCTTACAGAAAATTACATGGCTGACCAAAAAGAAAATATAGTGAATGTTACGTGAGGGTTTCTGTTTTTATAGATATAGAATAAAACAACTGATGAACAAATGCAGAAAGAAGTGAACTGAAGAATGACAATGTTGAAATAAGAGACGGGCATAGCAAATACGTCAATGAAGATATTTTGAAAAAATGGAAAGGAAATGTTACGTAATGAGGACTGTGTTCGAATGGAACAGTTTGAGTGACACTTTTAAAGCTCAATGGTCCTCAGAGTGGAAGTCAAAAAAACCACGTGACTCTCAGCCGAGGAATTACTCTCTCTTAGTTGGTGAGATTTCAAAGAGGAAAGACGAGTCTGGCTGCTATCCCCAATGAGGGCCAGCAGGTAAAGTGTGGCTATCTGTCTATCTATCTGTCTGCCTTTCTCTCTCTCTCTCTCTCTCTCTCTCTCTCTCTCTCTCTCTCTCTCTCGTTTTAAATAAGGCTTTTTTTGTAAACATCAGCATCCAGGTGAGTTCATCAGCGGATGAAAAGAACCTGGGTTCACGACGACAACACAGGTGTATAATGGTTTATATGTTAAAATACTACAATAAGGTCACCTTTTGTTTATTTGACCCACTTAAAGTGAGGAGCGTCAAAATCCCTTTCAAACAAAAAGCCGAAGGAAATAAATAGATAGGATATAAAACCAAATACTCCTATTTGTTAGATTATGCACGTGGAATCTATAAAAACAATCCTAAAATATAATTCCATGCAATTAGCCTGATGCTTTGGTTGAATGAAACAAAAAACGTTTCTGTGCAGCTTACTTGCTATAATTATATTTTCATACTACTGTGGGTGTGCTTAAGTAGATGTTGTATCATTTATTTTTTTGCATTAAAAGTTGAAATGGGATTACTGATTGAAATAAGAGATTCCAATTAGACATCCTCCACTCTATAATAAAGAGCAATGTGTATTTATTTGTATATATATATATATATATATATATATATATATATATATATATATATATATTAAAGGAGATTGTAGTTTGCTTGAAGCATTGCTGGTAAATATAAGTGTAGATTTGCAATCGGAGCTGTAACAATGCGATGTAGTTGCCGGAAGGTGGAGAGGGTGAACAGAAACAAACGAGAAGAGAAAACGAATCTTGACCCACTTAACGACTCCACCCCTTCCAATCCCCCTAACTTTTCCTCCAACCCCTTTTCCGTTTATCAACCTGACCGCCCCCTACACCCGCCTCCCGAAAACCACCCTTTAGACCTAAAGCTAGTGAGTCTCAAACATAAGATCTTCTCCATACTACAACGAGAAAAACACTGTATCACACCTAATATCTCCCACTCCCAGCGCCTCACCCTCAAAGGCCTTAGGGATAAAAACCTGGTCTACCTACCCTCTGACAAAGGCACGGAATTCTGCATTATCTCCCAGGAATCCTACAACACTCTCGCCCTGGAACACTTCAGCAATACATCCCTTTACACACCCGATAATAACATCTCAGCTACCCACATACAAACCTCGGCCTATTGGCTAAGATCAAAGTGTAGTATCTGTTCAGATGGATACTGCACCCCATAGACTGGTATTGTCTTGGCCTTCGGGGCTTGATTTACGCTGGTCTATGAGTCTTTCCTGTGCAGTTCTAGGAGGTCCACCCTCCCAGGCTTTGCCTCCCCTCTTTGGGGAGGAGTAAGTTTATTGCTTACTGCCTGAGGAGCCCCTACCGGGGAATGCCGACGGGGCTGCCCAGACAATTTTTAAACCCCACTTTCCCGACCCGACCTTGGGTCACATCTTACTTGTGGGAGTAAGATAAAAGCTGGCCTTGTGCCTAACTCCTGGAGAGGAGTAAATCAATACCCACATACAAACCTCTATCAACAATGCCTGGTCCCAAATCTGCTTCAGACGTAATCTCCCCAAGGCTTATAGACTCAATCTCACCACTAGGAACAGCAGACTCCCCACCTTTTACCATCTCATTAAAACCCACAAAATCAGCAACCACTTACAGATCAGACCTATAGTCTCCAGTACTGAGGGACCCCTTTACAAGATCTCCTGGCTCCTCTCCCACTTACTTAAACCGCTACTCTCCACCTTCCCGGCACATGTCAGCAGCTCTGACCAGGTACTAAATAGACTCCAGTTACTCCAACCCCAACAGCTCCGCCTCAACAACTACATCTTCAGCCTTGACGTTGTCTCCCTTTATACTTCCATTCACGCACACCCCGCCATTGACCTCATAACTGACCACATCTCCTCTAACAACCTTGATTGTTTTGGGCTTACCCCGACAGACATACATCAACTCCTACGTATAATTGTGGATAATACTTACTTCAGGTTCCAACAAGACACATATAAACAAGTCTCTGGCCTACCCATGGGTTCCAGTCTCTCCGGCCTCCTCGCCATTTCCTACATGAACAGACTGGAACAACAAGCACTTAGCACCTGCCATTCCCATATATTCTTCTCGAGATACGTTGACGACATTTTGATCCTCACTTCATCCCGAGAAGAAGCTACCTCTATCTTTAAGACATTTAATAATACTGACCCCCACATTGAATTCACCATCGAACATCCCAACACCTCAGGCTCTCTCTCACTTCTAGATTTTAAACTTAGCATTAATGACGACGGATCTCTCCACACCACTTTCTATAGAAAACTTGCTTGCAGGAACCTCTTCATCCACTACAAATCCGCACTACCCCTCAAATCCAAAATTAGTTACGCACAAACCGAAATCACCCGCATACAGGACAAATGCTCATCTACTTCCGATAAAACAACACACACCGAAGCATTCCACCAGACCCTAATAACCAACGGTTTCCCCCTCACTACCATATCCAGCCTCAACAACGCCAAAAGACGTAGACACCACACACTCTCCAACACTTGCTTCCTTAAACTCCCCTTCTTTAGCGACCGTATCACTTCTGCTATCTGCAATGCCATACGTAGTGAGAACCTTAACATACAGCTCTCCCACACAGGCACTTCTCTCTGACAACATTTATCCAAAAAAAGCCAATACACCCCGGACCCCTGCTCTCTAGCTAATTACCCCATCCCCAACTCTGGCCTCTGTCTCCGCACCTATACAGTGTACAACCTACAATGCGCTAAGTGTCAAAAGTTCTACATCCGTAGTACCGTTAGGCCTCTACACCAACGCATTAAAGAGCATCTGAACACCCACATTTCTTCCTTCCACAAACACTTAATATCATGTGGCAACACACATCGCTCTATTAGTGTCTGCATTCTCAACTCTGTCCGCAATATCGGTCAGCTTCGAATTTCGGAAGCTATTCTAATCTCTAAATTTCGTTCAACTTTGAATAAGATTTGAGTTGTCTTCCCCTTTCATCCTCTGATTCTTACATCCTCACACTCCCACACCTAACCTCCTTGCCTTTGTCTCATCCTTCTTCCTTTTATTTGCCAGCGCCATCCACCCCACACCTCAATGCCTCTTACCCTTTTACATGTTACATATATATAAATAAAACATTTTAATTATGGACATAGATGTAAATGTAAATGTAAACAAGAATGGAATAATATACACTTTATGTATATATATGTAGACCTTGTGTATGTGTATACATATATGCATCTATGTATATATGGGTGTATTCTCATGTGTGTGTGTATGTATATGTGGATACATTTATAATCCCTAAATTAAAGTTTGAAATTCAATAAAATAAAATAATAAAATTTAAAATAGGAATAACAAAAATTAAAAAAAGATAAATAAATAAATAAAATAAATAAAAAAAGAAAAAAAGAGAAATTATAATAATAAAAGACTAAATAAATATATAAATAAATAATAATAACAAAAGAAAATTATAATTTTAAAAAATAAATAAATAAATAAATAGAATAAATTTATATAAATTTAGTTCTAGGAGTATTATACCCTTGAAATACCCTTAAATAAAATAAATATGTATTTAGATATTTACACTTTATATATATATATATGTGTGTATATATTTTTATCTCTTAATCCCCCCTTCTCTTTCCTACGGTTCCTTTTATTCCCCCCCCCCCCCCCCGTTCCAACGGTTTCTTCCTACCCTCATGACATTAATTCCTTCCACAATTGATTTAAATTTCTTCTCAAATTTCAAATCTCATTTATAAACATATTCCGTTTGTTCTAAGTTATCCCCCTTTGGCTGTCCACATAATAACAACGGCCCACACGTAAATTTAAGTTTAGAATTGAATAAATAAAGAAAAGTTAATAAATCATATAAAATAAAAAATAATAAAATTATAATAATTAGTATATAAATAAACAAATGTTAATAAAATGTTAACTTTAGCTAAATAATTATTTTATTTAATTTTGACATTTTCTGCGTTCCTACTCCCAATGGTCTGCTGCAGTGTTTCAACAATTTGATTCCGGTTTTTGCCTGTTTTTTTTTACCCTTTCGGTCTTTAATTGTTGTCTTTTGATAATGAAAGTTTTTCTTTCGAAAATTTAAGATTACCTTTTGCCGAACTTTTTATTTACCTGACAGTATTTACTATTCTGGTACTTAATCAGTTTTTACGTGAAATATTAATAAATCGTTTTGAGATTCGTTTTCTCTTCTCTTTTTTTCTGATCACCCTCTCCACCTTCCGGAAACTACATCGCATTGCTACAGCCTCGGATTGCAAACCTACACTTATATATATATATATATATATATATATATATATATATATATATATATATATATATATATATATATATATATATATATATATATGAAGCAATCCAACAAAAGATATAAGCGTCAACTAATATCTTATAATTAGTGAAACATCCGGATAAAAAAACTGAAGCTCAATATACTGGATAGAGCATTAATATTATAATATAAAATGAAGTAATAAAATAAGGTGTCAATCAAATTTTATTAGAATTCAAAGTTCATGCAAAGCATCCTTAAGTCCTTAGCTCATGAGTTTTCAAAGATAATTCTTCTCTTCAGAGGACCATTACCGCAGTTATACTACTACAGGCAATAAAATTACGCTTTGAAAATATATAAAATTATATACACAAATATATAAAAATACATAACATCAAACATATCAATCCAAAAACATACTTTTGTTGAATCCATACAGTCCATCCAGGTCATACAAGTTGAGAAGCATAATCAGGAAGGACATTACTCCAAGATACAAACAGCAGTCCAAATATGTGAAATTGAAGGGGCCGGTAAGGTTATCCAGTCGCGAAATGTGTCCATATTCAATGTTAATGATAAATAAATCAATCAAAATAATACAAAAAGTCCAATCAAAGTTCCGAGATCCCAACATGTGCAACTCTAATCAAATCCAAATTCGTTGTTTAATTAGAAAACCAGCTAAATCCGAATTGAGCAAAACAAGACGGACTCCCATCACATCTAGCCAGAAGAGCGAAAAATATATAAGTGATCTTCTCACCAGACATGACAAATCCCTAACGAACAGAAGGCGATATTAAATTGTCTACATCTCAGAATGACTTCAACGGGTTCAAGATTATGTCTGTCCTACTTCCTGTTTGACAGGTTCAAGAAAAGACAGCAACATACAACCCCGCCATCCATCCCACCCAAATTAGGTTTTCACTGTCTGGGTCAGTAAGCTTATTCCATGTCAAAGGGGAAGGAGCTAAGAAGTTAAAAGAAAACTAAAAGGGAGTTAGGAAAATTAGGTCAAGTCATCACGTACCCATCCAAAAGTATTACTTAAAATCTGGCTTACAGTAAAAAACCGACTTCACAAATCTAGCCCCATCAAGTAATTTAGAATATTTATGAAGTTAAAAATTACGAAGTTATTAAATTCCAATAATTTTATAGTTTAATTCAAGATTTAATTTTTAAGATTTAATTTTAACAGGCTAGAAATTATTAGTAGTTTAATTTAAGATTCAATCCCATCAGCCCAGGAATTCCAACTCAAGGCCTGACATTCCCCAATTAAAAAGTTTAACCTGCCCTAAGGTTTAATTTTTCCCAATTAAGATTTAATTTTCCCAATTACGAAGTTATCTAAATAATTAGAACTTAATAATTTAATAGTTTAATTTAAGATTTAATTTTATCAGATTAGGAAGTTTAATTTAAGGTTAGGTTTGTTCAATCAAGAAGTCCAATCCAAATTAGGGCTTAATTTTTCCTAATCTAGAAGTTGTAAATATATTCAAGGTTTAAGGTTTAATATTTCCCAATTAAGAGGTTGTAAAGATATTGTAAAGATATTGTAAATATATTTAGAAACTGAAAATTTAGGTGTATACATTTAGAAACTGAAAATTTAGGTGTATAAACCCTTACAACCTCGGAGTCTAAATCCCTTAGGCAAAAAAGATTAAAAATCAAAAAGGACCCATCTCGAAGTCTGGACACCCCCGGTTTCATTGCTCGCCCAAACAGCTACGGCAAAACTAGTGGTGGTTTCCATATAGCATATTTGAATTTCCTTCTGTGTCGACATTTGGAGACTAATTCACTCCTAGAATTTATCAGATTTAAATGTTTAGGTGCAGTAGCTATCATTACAGCCTCAGAGTTGCATAGACCACAAGATCTGGATCCTGACTGGATAACCTTACCGGCCCCTTCAATTTCACATATTTGGACTGCTGTTTGTATCTTGGAGTAATGTCCTTCCTGATTATGCTTCTCAACTTGTATGACCTGGATGGACTGTATGGATTCAACAAAAGTATGTTTTTGGATTGATATGTTTGATGTTATGTATTTTTATATATTTGTGTATATAATTTTATATATTTTCAAAGCGTAATTTTATTGCCTGTAGTAGTATAACTGCGGTAATGGTCCTCTGAAGAGAAGAATTATCTTTGAAAACTCATGAGCTAAGGACTTAAGGATGCTTTGCATGAACTTTGAATTCTAATAAAATTTGATTGACACCTTATTTTATTACTTCATTTTATATTATAATATATATATATATATATATATATATATAATCAGACGTTTTCTTTAATTTTTTTCTTTCTTTCTGTTTTCCATACCGAATTATACATTTGTTCCTTTTTTTTTTCTTTTTTACATCTCTTAGTTTAGGACGTTTCTTTCTTTCTTTCTTATTTTTTTAGGTGAGAGACGATTGTTCTCTTTTAATTTCATTTTAAACCGCTAACATCGTTAATCATTTTAACATTCAGCGTCTAATAATGAAAGGAAGATAATGAAAGGAAGAAAATATTTAAAAAAGCAATGTCAAGGTTGGTGGGGGTGGATTTTTTTAGGGCATCAGAAATGACTCACGTTTTTCTTTTCAACTCGCTATAGTTTGGTCTTATTCTATTGAAATAATAAAAAAAGCATTAAAAAGACCTACAGTGAAAGGAAAGTGGCAATTCCGACAACCCCTGCCGTCTAAATTGAATTCAGAAAGAAATCACCCACTCTAAACAAAAAGTCAACGGTAGGTGTGTTTTTTTCTTTAGGTCATCAGAAATGATAATCATAAATTACCGATATAATTCTATGATTTTATATGATTATTAGTGTGAACACTTTCGAAGAATAATTTTTTGTGTCATTTTGATGGAGGGTGTACACTAGTTATTAATAAATTACAAACTATAAACTTTGGTTTCCCTTCAAGTACATAAAGAAAAACAAACAAAATATTTACAGGATTGGAAATCGTACATGTCTACCCCCTTCTGCACCCCGCTGACACAACAATTTGAATTGTTCAATAATTGCAGCAATTAGTTAGGAAATCAATCAGAGATCAATAAAGTAATGAGCAATTATTTTAATTTTATTAGAATTGGCTCAATTCGCTGTTTTCGATTGTGTGGGTTGGAGAGAGAGAGAGAGAGAGAGAGAGAGAGAGAGAGAGAGGAAGACAGAATGAAATAGGAAGAGAGAGACAAACAAAGAGAGACAGATATATAGAGACAGAGAGAAAGCAAGAGAGGGGAAGAGAGGGGCAAACAAAGAGAGACATTTTAATAAATAGATAGTGAGATAGAAAGAGAGAGTTAGATAGATAGATATATAGATAGATATAAAGAGAAATAGAAAGATAGACATGGAGAAACAGAGAGAAAGCGAGAGAGAGGGGAAGAGAGAGGCAAAAAAGAGAGGCAGACAGATAGATAGATAGATAGATAGATAGATAGATAGATAGATAGATAGATAGATAGATAGATAGATAGATAGATAGATAGAGAGACACAGAGTGAGACATTTAGATAGATAGAGAGATATATAGAGAGAGGTATAGAGAAAAAGAAATAGATATAGAGAGAGAGACGGAGAGAGATGCAGAGAGAGATGAAGAGAGAGAGAAATCTACAAAGTTTAGTAGAATTGTAAAAGATTGTTTCGAAAAAAAATGCAGGAAATTAAAGACAGGTAATAGCTCCATTACTTTTAATCAATTTCGACATTATTTGCAAAAGGAACCATTTAAGAAATGGAATGTATACTTATAACATTGACTTTTTAAACAAGGTAATTAAACTGATTAATATATAATTATTCTTCTTCAAACGTCCCCTCCTCCCATCTCTAAGATACTTTACTGTTCCATCCCTAGTTGCTCGCTATCCTGAATAGCTTTCTTCTTGAGGCATCTTTCTTTCTTCATCTCTACTGGAATCAGTTTCCCAACATCACCCAAGAAGACGTTACCGTATGAAGGAGGCTCTAATCGATAAATTGGCACACTGCCGCTCAGTTGATGATCCAACTATTTTGGGACAGATTCTAAAGGTTCAGGGCAAAATACCAAATGTCTAGCATTGAAACAATTCTATCAGAGATGTAGAGTTTGATAATTCTAGAAGATTCATGCTATGAATCAACACCATTATTCTATCTTTGGATTCTGTCCGTTGTCAAATGAGCTTTATGTCAGACATTTAGCATCTTTCTTTTAAACCTCACAGATGAATTCTTTCGAGTATAGTCTCTCTTTTTATTATTGATCAAAACAATTGTGAGAGAGAAAGTTGCAAAAATCCTCAGAGAATGATTGCCTTAGTCATTCCATATCACAACAAGAAATGAAAATAATTTTTTTTTTTAATTTAATAAAAATGTCCCAAAGAATCAGATAGCAAAGTTAAATAAAAGAATCTAAAGTTAAAGGAATTTACTCAGCTAAAAGAAAAAACTTTTGTTTTACTTAATAAAATAGTTGAGTTTTCTCTCAAATTCAATCTTTCTAATATCGCCTATTAGCAAGAATAGGAAGCAAAGGAAAAGAACTTCCACACAGTCCAATTATTTTAACATAACAGAGAACCTTTTTCTTTAACTTAATATATATATATATATATATATATATATATATATATATATATATATATATATATATATATATATATATATATATATATATATTTATATATATATATAACTTCTTTGTAATATAGTAGGAAAAACCCCAGCAGAGTGCTCGATTAATTAAGAATTAAAGTTAAAAATTTAGAGCATAATATTTATTTATTTTGGTACAGAAAAATTAGTAAAACATTCGTACCGTCGGTTTCAAGCACGGAAAGTCTTAGCCATCCGGCTCTCTTCAGCTTCTGTTGTCATCTGATGACAACAGAAGCTGAAGAGAGCCGGATGGCTAAGACTTTCCGTGCTTGAAACCGACGGTACGAATGTTTTACTAATTTTTCTGTACCAAAATATATATATATATATATATATATATATAAAATCCATTTCTTGGCTAAAAATAATGAATTTTTTCCCATTTGACAAGTAGAAAATAGCCTTATGGTAAACATAAAAGCGTGTAAAATAATAGTTGTTATTATAATTTTAATTTTTATATTTCGAGCGGTTTTTTGCTCTTTATCAAGAATTAATAATGTTTTTGTTGTTAATTTAATTTTTCTGATTTTTTATTTATATTTTTTTATAAAGAACTGATGACCGCTCGAAATATGAAAATTAAAATTATAATATCACCTATAATTTTACACGCTTTTATGTTTACCATAAGGCTTTTATGTTTTTCATAAGGCACTTAAATGGATGTTAACATTTAATGCTATTAAGACAAAGTACCTTTGGTTAAACAATTATAAGACACGTTTTCAACCACCGATTTTCATGGCTAATAGCACCCTATCTGAGCGTCCAATATTCAAACTCCTCGGCCTAACATGAATTGGAACATTTACAGAGAAGATACTGCCAAGACTGCTGCAATCAAAGTAGGCTTCC
This sequence comes from Sepiola atlantica, assembly GCA_963556195.1. Classification (NCBI taxonomy): domain Eukaryota; kingdom Metazoa; phylum Mollusca; class Cephalopoda; order Sepiida; family Sepiolidae; genus Sepiola; species Sepiola atlantica. The sequence goes on along the minus strand of OY744526.1, from coordinate 75,208,656 downwards.
TCTACCATGCTAAAAAACTTCTCACACCTGCCAGTATCCTATACCTCTACAAAGCCACCATTCGCCCATTCATGGAGTATTGTTGCCATATCTGTGCACTAACCACTAGTTTCTCCCTCTTAGACAGGGTTAAAAAAGAGTTTCTAGTCTAATAGGTTCCATACTATCTACAATGCTCCAGCCCCTGTTCCAGCGCTGCAATTTTATATCCCCGTGCTTTTTTTACAAGTACTTCAATGGAAGGTGCTCTGACAAACTTGCTACTCGGGTGACCCCTTTACGTAAATACCCCCGAGAAACCTGTCAATCAACTAAATCGTACCCCTTCACTGTAAAGGTCTCCAGATGCCAGAAGGCTTTCTACTATAATAGCTTATTTCCTCGAACTGCTAGATTTGGAATTCCCTCCCTGCTTCTTGCTTCCCTGACTGTACTAGCATACAGAAATTTAAATGTAATGTGAAAAGAAATCTCGCTGCAACTCCCTACTTAGCATGCCCATATAGATATTGCTCCTAATCACAGTAGCCCCTTACATCTCAGTGGCAATATGTCTTGTTTGGGGTGAAGTCAAAAAAGGCTATTTTGTATTTGTGAATTAAAAAAAGGCTATTTTGTCTTTGTCAAATGTCAAGAAATTCATTATTTGTAGCCAAGAAACGAATTTTAAATTACAAAAAAAGAATATGTGGATTTATCATATCATATATATCTGTACATACATATATACTGATTTCGCATAGCCAAGGAAAACTGAGGTACACTGGACATTTTTCAACTGATGACCGAGTGACGTTATTAAACCATTGTTACAAAGAGTGGAAGAAACAAATTTGTCAAGAAATAGCCGAAAGAAAAAATTTAACATCAATTGTATATTTCCTTTAGTCCATTAGTTAGACCTTGACCTGGACATGGTGTGGCATTCATCCTAGGCGGGTTGAGCCGGTTTCCTCAAAAGGAAGGAGTTTCTAGGGAATATTAGTTTTACAAGCGGTCCCCAGTCGCATATATATCCCGGTCAGAGAAGATGACGCTGTTAGTTCTTGCATTATTTTTTTCCAGGGAGGTTTCACCGTCCTCACACATACAGCACCTGGTATTCCAAAATGGTCACCGGTGATCTAATGAGAATCAGTGTGTCAACATGATCATGCCGTACTCGTGGGAGCGCATAAAAAACAAAAACAAAGGAGTTTGCACACAAAGAAATCTGTCTAAAGGAAAGTTTTCTGATAAAAATATACCATGATAAGAATAGCATTAAGCTTAGTTATTGTTGCATGGATAACATGCGACTATCAATAAAAAATATAATTAACAATAGTAACAATAATAGTAGTTTTACAAAAAGAAATATCATATGATGATATAATAGCAATCAAAAAGTGTAAACTATATAGTTATCTCTGTGAGAAGAAAAAGATTTCAATAGGAGCATGTTTTCACGCAGCGAAGATGTGAGGCGCTCAGCAGTTAAATGGCACATAAGATGCGTAACCGTTAAACGTTTTATTTGTTTCAATTTTATTGTACAGTTGATTGAGTCAATGATTGAAATGCAGTTAAGATAATGTGGTCTCACATCAGTGAGGGTGGGGCTGATACGCGAAAAAAGCTGTTGAAGGGAAGGCCTCAAAACTGTGTGTATTCTCTCCTAATGATGCAACATTATCTAGAGGTTAAAAGGAAATATTCCACTAGTGAAAACAGCCAGTGAAATATGATCAAGTCCACAGGGTAAGTTGTTTATCCAAAACAACAATATCTTCTGTTGTCCGTTCGCTTTATAGCGATTGTCTGCTACTGTTCCAGTAGTAAGTTTCATTTATTTGTTGATCCATTTTATTAATTGTTTTTATCTTAATAAAATTACATAAAATAAAAAAATGTTAATACATTTTGTTGATTGTCGTACAGCTTTAGTTAACATCTTTTAAAAAAACACGTTTTCCATCATAAATAGAAAACATGTTAAAACATTTGTTATTCATGTCTGTTATTGTGTGTACGTTTTCAGCATCCCAAGTTATCTATCCAGCTTCTTGACGCTGAGAACATACACAACCCGGTTTTAATAATTTTTTTGCTCGACGTTCAACTTCAGTAAATATGTTTTCTTTTTTTTTTACATATATAAAAATAGAAACTTTCCCGAACTTATAGAGTGCATTTTATGAATATCATTATTTTTAAATCCACCCCTATTTCCTTAGTGCAATGAAACGTCAATGCCGACAAAAACTGAACAGATGAAATAAAAGTAAATAAATATTGTAGACTTTTATTTTTCTCTGTTTTCATCAAAGTTGCAAGATTGTACAGAAGATGGAAAAATAAATGATCTGTTTTTGTCAAGTGTTGACATTGTACATGATGGAAAAGTTTGCTAATCTACAAAAGAAATGATTCGTTTCATAAGTACAAAAAATCGTTTAGTATTGAATGTTTTTATACTTACAAGCCGTTCTAAGTAAGAATAAAACATGTTGATGTTAAGCCGTTCTAACAGTGTAAAAAGGCGCTGTGTATTACTAAAAATACAGCAATGAGGATGAATAATAAACCCCTTGTAGCATTGTAGCAGAACCAATAGTGTAAATGGAAGTTAGAAGTAAAAAATATTTTACTTAGTATGCAAATGAGTCAAGCATGTTGTTGCATTGAATACGATTCTCTAGAGAAAATTATACAATGTAATAGAGTTCCTGTGGCGAACATGTTGTTTCCGAGATCAGTATTGAAAACGGTGTTCTTGGAGAAAAGTCTACTATATGAGAAAGATCTAGTGGTAAACATGTTTTTGCATTGAATACAGTGTCACCAGAGAAAAGTATACCATGTAACAAAGTTCCGGCCGGGAGTACATTGTTTCCACCAACAGAGACCATCTTTCTCTCTTTTTTTTATTCCTTCAGAAATTAATTCATATCTATTTCGTTTTCTCTTACACTATAATAACATTATGGAATATGTAATAACTGTATGAAAATGAAGGTATGAGCAAGATATTAACTTGTGTTTAATGAACCGTTCACAATTAATTGTTTTCTAAATCTTATTGTATTTGAGCATTAAATAACGTTTGTTTCCCAAGGCTTTTTTTCCTATATATTTTAATCACACAAAATACATGCTAAAATATTCCTCAGTTTTGACATTGATTTATGTTTGAACTAGAAGGGCTATTCGACATTGCCTCGGGCTATAAACAACAAAACAGAAAAGGTTAAAAAGTATGTTTAACATCTTTTTTTTTTAAACTTCTCTCACTCTACCTTTCTCTATACCTCTACTTTTCTCTCTTTATCCCCCTTCACCTCTTTTCCCCTTTTTTCCACCACAACATTTTTCCCCTCTACACTGCCCTATCCATCTCTCTTGTTTTAATATATCAAAAATAATAATCAAAATGTAAAAAATTCACCTGAGCGTATAGTAATGAAATCTATATTTGTTTTAATGTATTTCCAAGCAACGATGAGTTTCTTATCTTCCCTTCCTCCTTAATAATATAGTGAAACCTATATTTGTTTTAATGTATTCCTGGGCAACGCCGAATTTCTTGTCTCCTTCCCTCCCTTAATAATATAATGAAATCTATATTATTCTAAATGTATTCCATGGCAATGCCGAGTTTCCTATCTCCCCTTTCCTCTTAATGATATAATGAAACCTATATTTGTTTTAATGTATTCCCGGACAATGCCGAGTTACTTATCTTCCATCCCCCTTAATAATATAATGGAATCTATATTTACTTTAATGTTTTCCGAAACAAGGCTGAGTTTCTTATCTTCCCGTCTCCCCTTTAATTATATAATGAAACCTATATTTGTTTTAAGGTATCCCGGGCAATGCCGAGTTTATAATATTCCCCCTTCCTCTTAATATAATGAAACCTGTATTTTATTTCATAGATTCTCGAACAACGCTGATTTTTTATCTTCTCCCCTTCCCCATAATAATATAATGAAACCTATATTTGTTTCAATGTATTCTCGGGTAAAGCTGAGGTTCTTATTTTTCTCCCTCTCTCCTTAATAATACAATTAAACCTATATTTGTTTTCATGTATTCAGGTCAGCGCCGAGTTTCTTGTATTCCCATCATCCACCATGCTTATACCACTTACCAAATGTGATACTGTATTATTACGATTATTGCTCCTGGTTTAACGCCGAGTTTCTTGTCTAGTATACAACACGATAATGAAACACATTGAAGTTATTGCTCCCGGGCAACATCGAGTTTCTTGTCTACTCCACTCTCACAATAAACTGAAGAGAAATAATGTTGATGAGGACAATAGTATCAGGAGAAACGCTAATTCCACTGATGTTATTTAATTCTGTTTCGATTGACCCCCAAAGAATGAATTTTTATTTAATTACATATTATTTGTCCGAGGCAATGCCAAATAAGAATATTGTGGGTTTGTCTTCTGTAGTTTTTTACGTTTATCTGGACACACAAACAGACAGACAACTTACATTTATATAATAGAAAATCTTCCCATTATTCTAATTATCCGTAATTTGCAAATAACTCATCAAGTGATCCATCTCTTACTAACGTTCTATCTATCACTTTCACACTCTCTCACTGTATGTCGTTTGACCTCCCCCGCTCTTATTCTATACGTCTCTATCACTCGCTTCTACCTCTCTTTCTCTCTTTTTATCTCTATTTATAAACAGTTGAAGGTAATATAAAAAAAAAATAGAGAAATATTGGAATAGTCTATTATAAGTAAAAAGGAATATCATAATGAGTAGTAATACTATTTAACACATAGTTGTAGAATAATGGAGAAAGGTAGAGCAAGACGGAGAGAGAATATCTATAGCAAACAAAAAGAGGCTAAATTTTATTATGTATTTTTATTTTTATTCTTCTAATCTGAAGTTATCAAATGCAATCAAGCAAGTTTTATTATGTATTTTTATTTTTATTCTTCTAATCTGAAGTAATTAAATGCAACCAAGCAATTTTTTATTATATATTTTTATGTTTATTCTTCTAATCTGAAATAATGAAATGCAATCAAGCGAGTTTTATTATGTATTTTTATTTTTATTCTTCTAATCTGAAGTAATCAAATGCAACCAAGCAAGTTTTATTATGTATTTTTATTTTTATTATTCTAATCTGAAGTAATCAAATGTAACCAAACAATTATTTATTATGTATTTTTATGTTTATTCTTCTAATCTGAAGTAATCAAATGCAACCAAGCAATTTTTATTATGTATTTTTATTTTTATTCTTTTAATCTGAAGTAATCAAATGCAACCAAGCAAGTTTTATTATGTATTTTTATTTTTATTATTCTAATCTGAAGTAATCAAATGTAACCAAACAATTATTTATTATGTATTTTTATGTTTATTCTTCTAATCTGAAGTAATCAAATGCAACCAAGCAATTTTTATTATGTATTTTTATTTTTATTCTTTTAATCTGAAGTAATCAAATGCAACCAAGCAAGTTTTATTATGTATTTTTATTTTTATTATTCTAATCTGAAGTAATCAAATGTAACCAAACAATTATTTATTATGTATTTTTATTTTTATTCTTCTAATCTGAAGTAATCAAATGCAACCAAGCAATTTTTATTATGTATTTTTATTTTTATTCTTTTAATCTGAAGTAATCAAATGCAACCAAGCAAGTTTTATTATGTATTTTTATTTTTATTCTTCTAATCTGAAGTAATCAAATGCAACCAAGCAAGTTTTATTATGTATTTTTATTTTTATTCTTCTAATCTGAAATAATCAAATGCAACCAAGCAATTTTTATTATGTATTTTTATTTTTATTCTTCTAATCTGAAGTAATCAAATGCAACCAAGCAAGTTTTATTATGTATTTTTATTTTTATTCTTCTAATCTGAAGTAATCAAATGCAACCAAGCAATTTTTATTATGTATTTTTATTTTTATTCTTCTAATCTGAAGTAATCAAATGCAACCAAGCAAGTTTTATTATGTATTTTTATTTTTATTCTTCTAATCTGAAGTAATCAAATGCAACCAAGCAATTTTTTATTATGTATTTTTATGTTTATTCTTTTAATCTGAAGTAATCAAATGCAACCAAGCAATTTTTTATTATGTATTTTTATTTTTATACTTCTAATCTGAAGTAATCAAATGCAACCAAGCAATTTTTTATTATGTATTTTTATTTTTATTCTTCTAATCTGAAGTAATCAAATGCAACCAAGCAATTTTTTATTATGTATTTTTATGTTTATTCTTCTAATCTGAAGTAATCAAATGCAACCAAGCAATTTTTTATTATGTATTTTTATTTTTATTCTTCTAATCTGAAGTAATCAAATGCAGCCAAGCAATATTTTATTATGTATTTTTATTTTTATTCTTCTAATCTGAAGTAATCAAATGCAACCAAGCAATTTTTTATTATGTATTTTTATTTTTATTCTTCTAATCTGAAGTAATCAAATGCAACCAAGCAATTTTTATTATGTATTTTTATGTTTATTCTTCTAATCTGAAGTAATCAAATGCAACCAAGCAATTTTTTATTATGTATTTTTATTTTTATTCTTCTAATCTGAAGTAATCAAATGCAATCAAGCAAGTTTTATTATGTATTTTTATTTTTATTCTAATCTGAAGTAATCAAATGCAACCAAGCAATTTTTTATTATGTATTTTTATTTTTTTATATTTAGCTGGCTTTGCAAACTCAATTTTTCTTGATTCAAACAATCTAAACCGATCTCAATCTATGACCTAACGGGTCACATTTCTTTCTAGTACACCACTAAAGCACTAGTAATGATATTATCTTGCTTCCTAGTAAGCGCGAGGAAAGGTGAATAAGATAAATAAAGGGTAAATGATGAGAAAAGTGGCGAGAGGAATGGAATGATGTAAATAATTAAAAGGAAAAAGGAGAGAGCAGGGATGGAAGAGATAAAGGGGGAAGAGAGAGCGAGTATGTCTATTATAAAATCATAATGTGTTCTGACTTTGTGACATTATTTGACATTGTAAATCTTGTAAAAACATGTCAAAGTTACAAAATATTTAATAATTTATATAACAAATAGTGACCCAGAAAATTAATAAAATCACAATATTTGACCATGAAAATAGATTTATTTTAACATTCCCACGATCACCATCACAGGTCAAGTGATAACTGAATCGCCTATGCCTGCCCTAGTAGTGTCAAACACTCAGCAATTGGTCAGTGAAGGTCAAAAGGGTGCAAGTGTCATTCTTCATTTTATTTCTTGCTTCCGAACGCAGACATTGTTGTCATGATTTATAATCAACAAGATGTCTCTTTCCTTCTCACTGGTTTTTGCTGAGAAACTTGAAATTCACCGAAAGAGATCTGCGAGCCAGAAATGATGCTGGCCATCTTCACTGCCCATTCTCACACCCCATCCACCCGCTGGTATATTGGTGGGTGACTTATCAATATTCCTATTTGTCAATGGTGAGAAGAAACAGAAAAGTTTTGCTGACAAATATAAATGCATTTTTAGAAGGAGAAGACCTCAACGTAAGACGAGAAATCTACTAAAATCTGTCTGTTTGCTAAAAATTCTTGTGTCAACACAAAATCTATTCTCTTAAAAACAATTGAACGGCCGGAGGCTTCAAATAACTCTTCCCCAACATCAACTGTTATGAACACCATTTGTTCCTCCCCAAACGTTTCTACTCAAAATATTAAAAATTTCCACCAAAATGTCACTATTATTGCTAATTGTCTAAATTTTCATGAATATATTAAATTATTTAACTTAAGAAATTATTGTTCAATCCCTATTTACTTAACCCCCCCCCCCCACGAAGACAGAATTAGAGACAAGGTAGCTTTTAACGTGGGGAAATTCCAGTTTCAAAAAAAGAGCTCTCTGGATCGGAACAAAAATTTAAATTGCCTCAGTCGAGAAGGATTTCTCCTTCACTAACCGAGAACAGAAAAAATGAAGTGTTAACGTTAGTATCAAAATAGATGCTACACTTTACTAAATATTAGTGAACAGAACAGATACTACACTTTCCTCCAAGCCAAAGGCCAAATTTCAATTTAAATTATGGTTTAGTCTGGATGTTAGACTGTTGCATATTCGACCTTCGGGTAGGATCAAAGTGTAGTATCTGTTCGATCTCAGCAGATCATCTTTCCAGGCATTACCTCTTCTTTTCAGAGTGTCCGTCAACTGAGGTATCCTCATTAGTGTTTCCTATCGAGACTATACCTTTTTGAAAAGCTGTATTTTCCTGCATTAAAAACCGACCTTGTGTCTAACAATAGGGACTGTTTTATATTTTAATGAGATGTATGGCTTGGCGTATGAATACAGTTTGTTGAATTAGTTCTTTGAAGCGCGACCATATAAGTGTTTTTTCCTGCCTGGAGGCACTTGGAGTGATATCACACAAAGAAGTGAGCATGTTAAAGCTGGTTTTGTCCAACTTACCAGCCCAGAATGAAGTCTGCTAAAAAGCATGGCGCCCTCTATTTTGTAAAGATTACTATTGTCTGTGCTTAATCTCTTTTCAGTTCGGTCGAAATAAAAGGTATTTTCTGTTAAACAACAATGCCATTGTCTACTCTTTCTTCTTTGAACGAGAGGAACTTTCTATCTAACTTTAGTTAACAACTAAAACTTTATTTATGATAGTTATGGATATTCAATCACCTTCAACCTTATCCATTGCAACCAACCATTGTAGTTTTTTTTCAATCTGCTTGATTCTGCTGTTGAAATTGGTTTCCCTGATTTATTTTTAGAATAAGGAACTCACAGTAAGGATCATGTGAAGGTTGCCATCATCCATAGTTTGATACTATACACGATTGATATTAGCTAAGAAGAGGTAAAAGAGAGAGAGAGAGAGAGAGAGAGAGAGAGAGAGAGAGGGAGAGATTATGTACCATAACCCTAACCCTAACTCTAACCCTAACCCATTATGAGGTTATATAGGCACTATGCATATTAGTCAGAGTCTTAATCTTCTGATGGTGAGTCTCAGAGGTTTTAGATTGGTTATTTGGTTTCAATAGTTTATGTTTTATGACTGGCTGGTGTGCATACTGTCGTTTTAGCTATGTATATGCGTGTATGTGATTTTTCTGCTATGACAAAACCAGCTTTAACATGCTCACTTCCTTGTGCGATATCACTCCAACTGCCCCCAGGCAGGAAAAACACTTATATGGTCTTCAGGTGTATCTTATTAAACTACAGAATCTTTCTGTCAAACTCGGGAATCTGTACGGAATTTCAAATGGAACCCTTTATTTTATCCATGGGGATAGCGCTAGCTCTTGCCCCATCAGCCATGAATAATCTGAATAATACAAAAATTCCATCTAAAAAATTCCAAAACATTATTATTTTTTGTCTAAGTTGTAATATATTAATATGAATATAGTAAATGTTTTTATTCTATGTGCCCTCCTTCTTTCTTAATAACTACTTTTACACGCTTCCTAAAACCTGTACAAGTGTTCCTCAAATATACAGGAGACAACTTCTCCCATTCTTCTTTAATAGTATCTTTAAGAGAGTTGATATTGCTGTGTGATGTTCTATTGGTAGCATGTTCTAAAACGCTCCAAATAACATAATCTATATGGTTTAGATCTGGTCTAGAAGGCGGCCATAAACATGATTCCCCCAAATTACTGAAGTTGTATTTTTCTAGCTGTGTGGACTGGAGCACCATCCCATATCCATACATAATTATCATTTTGGTAGTTTTCTTTAAGCCATGTAGTATCTCAAAGTCTTGTGGTAAGTATAAACATTTATATTTTCATCAGCTTTGTATAATTTTATCGGAAGCCACAACACCTAAAGCCATAACTTGAGAAAGATGTTTTGAATACCTCCTTATCCTAAGCTGTCAATTTTGCGATAAATCTGTAATTTCTGCGGTTCAGAACAGCATTGACAGTAAAGACTTTTTCATCTGAAAATATATTTACATTTCTGAACTATGTAATAATTTTATTGCACCTTTCTAAGCTCTTTATCTTCATAGCTGTTGTCAACAAGTGTTTTAGTGTTCTTCTGTAAGATGTTCACTTCAAATCATATTTTACTGCATTTCTAATGGTCTTGTTGTCTACCTCAAGTTTAATTGCCCTTTTTCTCATGTATTTGGTTGGATCCTTGAGTATTGTTGATTTGAGAAAGCTTTGGTAAGTTTTTTGTTGATTTTTCCATTTCCAGACTTCATCGTAATAGTTTTTCTCATAGTCATTCTATTCTTTACATTATAAGCAGCCGTTATGAAAACTTCAACAATTCTTGAAATCTCCTTTGGTGTGACGAGTGCATTCAGCAAATCACACACCCTTTGACGTTTGCTTTCCTGATTACTCAAATTAGTAAAAGTTTCTCAAAAGATAAGGATAATAATGTTAAGTATGATTATCACATAAATATGTTAGATTTCGAAACAATTATCATATATATATATATATATATATATATATATATATATATATATATATATATATATATATATATATATTACAGGATGGGGAAGCAAAATTTAGAATGAACGTTATGTTTTTTTTTCTCAGCAAGCACTGTCAATTGTTTTGAAACCTAGCATATATTTGCGTTATAATATATATATAATATATATATATATATATATATATATATATATATATATATATATATATATATGTATGTGTGTGTGTGTGTGTGTGTGTGTGTGTGTGTGTGTGTGTGTTTGTATACATATTGGTGCACATTTGTGAAGCCTAAAAAGTATTTTCGAAATATTATCTTAACAACATCACATAATTCATTTTTAAATATATTTTTTAATTCTTTGTTTGTCTTGCTTCGGTCTAGTGCCTACGTGTATTTACGTGAGTGTTGTGTGTTTTTATTTCTATATATATGTGTTTGTATATGTGTGTGTTTGTAGGATGTATTTGTGTTTTTTTCTTTGCATGTCGATTTCAGACAACGAGATGCTGGAGTTAAAGCGATGTCTCTCTGTTTGTGTTAATCTTCACTTGATCATCTTTAGGTCAAAGTACAAGCTTATTTCAAAAATAAATTAATTAATTAATGAATAAATAGAAAAAACTTGACGGTTAGTAATAATAATAATAATAATATTTTAAGGTGATTTGAATTGATCACGCGTTCATTTTAGAGAGTTTATTTGTCTCATTACATTAAATGAAGGTGTAAAAAAAGACGTTGGGCTTGAAAAATTCTGGCCTCCTATAGTTGTGACCGAACATGTTTTGCAAATGTGTAGCCAAATAATCTTTGTATGAATAAAAATATTCATAACCATTAAACAGCTCTTTTTATTATTGAGCACTCTTATATAAAAAAGTAAGGATTCTCTGGATGTTCATTCTATGGATGTAAACTGTGCTTGAATAACTGTATATATATATATGTATATATATATAAAAGCTCCCTTTACTAAAGGCCGGGCACTCTGAGTGAGTTTAATAACAAGCAGTACTAATAGCTTCATGCAAGATCCAACACAGTTTGTTGTTATAAGATCACTTTCACTGTTAGTGTAAAATACCCGCCGACTCGGTATTTACAAAGTTAAATTCCTCCTTAATTATTAGCTAATTCAAGGTGGTCAACGGGGGAACGCTCTTGACTGTGAATCAGTGGCGATTTGTGATCGGAGTTCGACCCCGCGGACCGTCGGGAATTAACTTCCTGCACTGAAGATTAGTTAGCATGAAACATCGATGTCTGTAGGTAATAAATAATTAATATTTATTTATAAATATATATATATATATATATATATATATATATATATATATATATATATATATATATATAAAGCCTGAATTGAAATAACTCAAAACACTGTTAGTCTGATGTGATAATTTATTTCACATGTAATCAGGCCTTTTACACATGAAGACTGACTGATTACACAAATTAGAATAAGAGGAGATGCTCACACAGTTTTTACATTTTGGGGTAGAATAGGGATTTCAGTTTGTGAGATCTGATGGAATTTTATGGCTCTTTGTTCATAAAGAAATCTGACTAACACATACAAGTCTTCTCACTCTACTCTCCCTACCTGCTGTCAGGCATGCAACATTGGCTACCCTCAATTAAGTTTACCAACAGGAATATTGTATCCATATGATATAGTGGTTCTAATATTTATTTAATTTTTTTTTATTTAAATGGTCAGCTCGAATATATACTATAGGATAGAATAGGTAGGGGACATCTTTCTGTTAAATACTATTTATGGGGAAATTTACTTTATATGACTAATGCATTTAAGCCCTAAATTAGATGTTCAGAGAAATAAACTCAGATAATGTGTCACTAACAAATCCTATATATAGATATAAACATATATGGATGTATATACCGTTATATGTTATGCCTATTTATTTATTTTATGATCTCAGAGTCAACACAAACTTCATTGTTTTTCATTATACATCAAAACAGATTAATAAACCCAACCAGGTCTGAAATTGGAAAAAATAGTAAGACCATTCTTGAAAATACAAATAAGATCATCAAGAGCCAATGGGTGAACACCACAAGTACAATTGATTGGTTCAATAAAATAGAAGAAAAGAACCATTATACTTTCATCCAGTTTGACATTATGGATTAATACCCTTCAATAACGAAGGATTTATTCCACAAGGCATTAAACTTCGCAAAAATGCACACGGATATTATAAGCAAAGAAACATACATTATATAAGACTGTTATGTTCTCTGATAAAAGTAGTTCACTAAATCAACGAGATGAGATAGGTACTTCAAACGGTTAACTCTGGATAATTTTGTGAACAATCTAGAAAATGTAACATAAATAATTTGACAATATAGCACACAAATTAATGCATCTCTGGATAAGTATAATTTGTTGTAAAATAGTAGAATTTCAGTAAACTAATAAAATTGGGAGATTTAGTCTTAATACAAAAATTAAAAATAAATAATACAACCCGCATATTTGTAAGTTATCCAATATTTTAATCCTGCTTAAATTTTACGAAAAATAGGTTATAATATTACAAGTTTAAATCAAGACCTAGTGTTGTCGTTTTTTATGTTGTTGCAATAACAGTAATAATAGTAATAATAATTATAGTGACAGTAGTGATAATAGTAGTTGTAGTAATAATAATAAAAATAATTATAATAGTAATAATAAGGATAGTAATAAGAATAGTATTTATAATGATAATAGTAGTGATAGTCATTACAAAAAAAAAAAAAATAATAGTAGGTATAGTAATAGTAATAATAATAGTAATAATAATAATAATAATAATAATAATAATAATAATAGTAATACTGTAATAATAATAACAATAGTTATAATAATAATGATAGTAATAGTGATAATAATAGTAATAATCATAATAAAAGCAGAAATAGTAATAGTAATAATCATAATAATAATAGTTATAGAAATGATAGTAATAATAATAATAGTAATTATAGTTGTGACAATAATAATAATAATAATAATAATACTAATAATAATATGGATAATAATAATACCAATAGTAGTAGTAATAATAACAATAATAATAATAATGATAATAGTAATAGTTATAATAATACGAATAGTTATAGAAATAATAATAATAGTAATAATAGTAATAATAATAACAGTAATAATAATAGTAATAGTAATAGCAGTAGTGGTAATAATAATAATAATAATAACAATAATAATAATAATAATATCAATAATAATAATAATAATAATAACAGTAATAATAATAGTAATAGTAATAGCAGTAGTGGTAATAATAATAATAATAATAACAATAATAATAATAATAATAATAATCATAATAAAAATAATAATAATAATAATAATAATAATAATAATAATAATAATAATAATAATAATAATAATAATAATAATAATAAATGCTACAGTAGTTTATTTGTTGGACCTACACTTATTCAAAATATTATAGTGCTAACTCATATAGTTATTGGTTGGTTACGTGGTAATACCTCACTCAGATTGATAGTAATAGATTAACTAAACTTCTTATGATTTCAAGATATTAATTGATATTATTTAATATACGGTTAATTCTTATGATCAAAATTATCTGAAGATGACCTTAAACATTATAAGCTTTAGTTTTATTTAAATATTTAGATTAAATGTACTGTTCAGTTCTAAATATGAATTAGTCTTGAGTCTTTTTAGCTTTTATTATTGTACTGTTCTGTCTCGCATATGTCAAAAATAAAAGTCATTCGAGAGGGGAAGAGGGCGATCGTTGGGATATGGGACAGAGTGAGAAGTTCATTAGTGCACATTTGAAGGGTCAATGGACTGTGACCTATATTTGGCTGAAATGACCTTAGATTAGATTTTAATCTTTCCTTTACTTTTTTCTACTTATCTAAACATCTGTTTTTTTACTGGTGATGTTTTCAATGCCTGTTTTTTCACTTTTTATGTTTATTTAGCCTGTGAAGAGATGTGAGAACATCGAAACGCTGGTTGATTGGCATAGGCTATAATATAGTTTAAATAATTATATAAATGCTTTACTTATTATTGAGCACTTTTAGAAAATATTGGTTTTATTTTCATTTTCTTAATATATTTGAACTTCATTAAGTAATATATATGTATATATATATATCTATATATATATGTCTGTGTGTGTGTGTATTTATATATATATATATATAAATATCATGTTGCACTAGGTGTTGTGGCCTTAAAGGGACGAAAAGTAATAAGACAACAAGGGGGTAGTCAGCAAGAGTATGTATTTACAGAAAGTACAGAAGTAATGGGTTGCCAGAGACTGCTTCTGGATTGGTCATAGCGATTATGTCTGTTAATAAAATTATCAGTATTCATAATGTCGGGAAGAGTCCATGTAGTTATGCAATAGGATAGATCATCTTAACAATAGGAGAAATTCATTGACCTCCAAAAGATATTCACTTGATGATAATTTAGTCAGGAAGTTTTTCACTATATTTTCGCTCTCTTGGTGGCCTTAAAATCAATTCTATCTGAAAAATTCTTTCAATCTTTATCTTTTTTATTTAGAATTTTTACATTTTTGTTTTTATTTCTTATAAATAAATAAATAAAAGAAAGAACTTTTCAGTCCACTGCAAATTTCTTGTCAGTTTGTCACAAGTTGATTAATGGTGTTTCGTTGGCGGGAAATTTTCGTTTTTCTTTTAGTTCTCTGATTCCGTTTTCATCATTTCTTTTATTCTCTCTAAATTTTTAATTCTCTTATTTCATTCTCTTATTCATTCTTAATCGATGATTCTTTTATTATTTTAGGTCTATCTCCTTTCAGCCGCAATAATATCAAACATATTACCTCAAACCAGCTCCATGCAGTTACATTCATTCTGTTTCATGAGGCTCAACCCAGACACACTCCTACCATGAAAGAACACGATTGAATTGCCCCAACTCACAAAGTCTCCACTACCGCTCGACTAAAAATAAATCTTTATGCAGCATTTGATCGTTTCTCAACAGCAAGTGGAATGAACCTTTGTTTTTGAAAAGAGAAGTGTTAATCCTGAAATGTCAAAATATATATTTTCGATCCTTCCGGTCTCTATATCACAGTAAGTGAAAGATATATGGGAAAATGAAAAATAAATAAGTTTATTGAAGGAAAATATCACTTTTATTGTCTCCACTTATTTTTGTTCATCTCCTTTTTCAAACACCTACTATTATTACTATTATTGTAATAACTATCACTACTATTATCATTATAGATACTATTCTTATTATATATATAACATACCTACATACTTATTTACTAGCAATGCTTAAAGCAAACTATACCCTTTTAAATATTTATTTTTCTTTTTATTTACTATTGAGTTACCAGTTATCAAGGTCAAAAGCCACTAGAGAATCAGGATTACCGGGATGGATGAATTATCAGTGACTGATAATGAATATTATGAGATGATTGAAAATGGTAACACCACGCATGGTTTCTCCATTGCACATTCCCTTTCACGGTCACTTTCCCACCTCTAAGATAATGAGGATCAGCAAGCCTCACTTCTTAATCTATTCTTGATGACAATGCCTGAAGCTTATGTGACAAATGATCATAGCCCACTTGGGAATACTGATCACATTGTCATAATGATTGATATCACTCTAAACTTTCAACTCCAAGCTGAAGAGGCGTTTCTCAAAACGACTAGATACTACAATCAAGCTGATTGGGGATCCATCAGAGATCACCAGAAACGACCCATGGAATAAAATATTTTCTTTCCCTGCTGAACAGTGTGATTCTGAGGCACCTGAATGGGTAAAAGTAGGCATCGAAGCACTAGTCCCCGCACGGAAATTCTACAACAAGCCGCACTCTCCACAATGGTTCACTTTAACCTGTGCAGCTGCTATTGCACATAGACAGAAAGCATTCTGCCAATTCAACCGCTATAAGTCTGATGCAAATATACAAAAAATTATAGCATCAAGAAATCATTGCAAGAGTGAAATAGTCACAGTTAAGAGTAGGCATACCGAAAATACCAGAAAATGCATCGAGTCACAGAAATGAGAAACTTGCAATTTCTGGAAAATATATAATAGTGTGGTGAATAATGGGCAATCAACAATTCCCCAATTATCCAACCTCCATGATGTCGCCTGCATGGCATCTGATAAGGCTGAACTGGTTTCCTAGCGGTTCGCATTGAACTCTACCTTGGACTCCACTAATCATACCCTTCCAAACTTTCCACTGTGGACTGAAGCCACATTCGATGATCTGGTCATCACTCATTCCAAAGTCCGGGGTATCATAAAAAACTTTAACACCTTCAAAGCATGTGGGCCTAATCTTATCCTTGCTATAGTCATAAAAACTGCTCTACTGAGCTAGCCCCTGTCCTCTTTAAACTCTAAAACAAATGCCTTGCTGAATATTTATTTCCTGATAGTTGGAAAATTGCCTCTGTGGTACCAGTGTTCAAGAATTCTGGTAAAAGAACTGACCTGCAAAATTATCGGCCTATCAGTTTCCTCCCGCTCTTAGTCTTTGAATCTTTAATCAATCTAACGATAGTCAACCACCTCGTCAATGATAAACTTCTTTCTGACCAACAGTATAGATTTAGGCAAGTCTGTTCTACTGTGGATATCCTAACAGTCATCTTGGAATGCCTTTATCATACACAGGATAAAGCTGGTGAAACTAGAGTGGTTGCGTTTAATATATCCAAGGCTTTTGACAAGGTCTGGCATGATGGTCTTATGAAAATTAATTCGTATAGTATTACTGGATGAATATTTAATATAATCATATCCTTTTTAACCAACAGAAAAGACCAGGTTGTCCTAATGGAGCCTAATGTTCCTTTGCACTCGGCCTATAGCAACATATTACTTTTCTTATTCATATTTTTTACATTTTATAATATTTAATTTGCAGGATATACTCAGCATTGTTTGAGTGGAAGGGGGTATAAATAAGTTACATTAACTGAAATATATATTCGGTAAATTAATAGTCTTTAACTTCCTCGAGGCCATTCCAGTGTTTCAATGAGGAACTCCTTCTTCAAGCTCTGAACTCTTTATTAACATTTTTATTATTTTTTTAATTTCTACAATTTTCAAGTGACGAATAAAATAACGGTTGTTTCTATTTTTTTTAGCATTAAGCACGAATGCAGACCCCACGATAATGTTATGCCATCTTTGATCAAAATAAAATATACTTATTCAAGTACTTTATGTAATGTAGTTTCAGAATATATTGATTAGTGTGTGTTTCAATTTTCAAATTAAAAGTACAATAAATGAAAGATTTCTTGAATGAATGGTGACACCACAATATCATTGTGACCTCTATGATCAAAATGAAATGTACTTATCCAAGTATCCTGGCTAAGATAGATCCATATGACTAAATGGTTCTATCTCTAAAACCCTAGGAGGATTTTGTGAACAGACAGGAACTACAATTTTATATATAGATATGTTCTAGGGATGTCATTCTTTATTTTTTATGATTAAATCTTTTATTTTTTCTTTAAATTTCTTTTTTTATCTTTCTTGATTATTCATTATTTTAATTATGTCTTGATGTTTTATTATTTATTCATTTTTTATGTTTAAATTTTAAAAAATTCTGTTTTAAGGTTTAATTCTTCCCATTTTGTTGGTGTTTCATTCTTTTTTCTTTTTTTAATGTTTCATTCGTTTATACATCCATGATCATACATCATTTCATTCTCGCTTGATCTTTCCTTGTTTTATTTTTTCTAGATGTATCATTAATTAATTATTTCTGGATGTTTCATTCTTTTATTCTTTTTTGAGGTTTGATTTTTCATGCTTTTATTGATATTTCCTTCTTTTATTCTTTGTTGGTATTTTCTTTCTCTCCTTTCTTTTTGTATTAAATTCTTGTATTCCTTTTTGTGCTGTCATTCTTACTTGTTGTTCCATTATTTTTGGTGTTTCATTTTTGTATTTATTTCTTGGGGTGTTATTCTTTTTTATATTTCCTTCATTTTTCTATTTTGATGTTTTATTATTTTATTATTTTTGGATCTTTCAGTTTTTTTATTCCTTCTAGATGTTTCATTCCCTTATTCTTTTTCGATGTTAGATTCTTTTATTTATTCTTAATATTTTATTCTTTCCCTTTTTTTATATATATATCATTTATTTGTCCTTTCTTGGTATCTAATTTATGTATTCTTAATATTTAATTCTTTTATTCTTTTTTAATATTTCATTCTTTTATTCTTTTTTAATGTTTCATTCTTTTATTCTTTTTTAATATTTCATTCTTTTATTCTTTTTAATGTTTCATTATGTTATTCTTTCTTCAAGTATACAGAACATATAATAATCCAATGTGATCAGACATTTTTGTAGGCTATTTGAATAAAAAATAAATCCGACAATAAAAATCAGTACTTTTGAGAAAAATAAAAAACTTTTTCACAAATTAATAAAGACATCACCACTGCATAATTATTACTAGTAAATACACCTACATATTCTATAATATATGGCTAAATCCCGTCAGATCACCGAAATTAAGCAACGTTTAGCATGGTCAGTACTTAGATGAGTGACCATATGTGTATACCAGGCCTTGTAACCAAAACACCTAGATGTATAAATGGGTACTAGCCTTGCTGGGAACATATAACCGCTGACAGACTAATGTCCTGTCACTGGATGGTTTGGTCATCCATTCCATTGAAGACTATAAGACCAGATATAAGCGCTGGACATAAGCGACTTTCAGGCTGAAAAAGATACTAAAGCCCAAAGTAGAGGGGTTTAAAACGAGCAAACTATCCTCTACTTTTAATTGTCATTTTTAATTGCTTAACTACATGTGATACAAGTAAGACTGAATGTAAATGAACGAGGAAGGTTGGCTCATGCAGTTTAAACAGTGAATATATTAATACTGTTATATATTGGGCTTCTATAGTGATGCAAAGTTGTCTGTATGTGTGTACGTGTGTCACGGCACAACAGCTAAATGGTTGATCTAAGAGCCAGACGAACCACAAGTTTGGAATCAGTAGCTTTAATCCGATGTCCTTATTGATCTCAAAAGTTATTGAACTTTTTAAAACTCGTTATTCAAAATTAAAAGTACGTCAAAATAATGTTAGAAATACATGTTCCGCCATTTTTAGCGTTTCTTTTTTTCAAGCTGACCGAACAACATACTTTTGAACTTTTTCCCTGTCAGTGAGAAAAATAAATAAAAATTAAAAGATAAATCAAGATTACTTTTTTATTAGTCAAATCATATTTGTCATCCCTTTTTTTATTAAAAAGGGAACTTTACTTAATGTTTCTTAATTTTTTATTAGTCAAATCATATTTGTAATCCTTTTTTTTATTATTATAAAGCGAATTTTATTTTGTGTTTCTTCATTTTTTTAGGCAATCGAACTATGCAGAGTTTGTAATAATACACTGAACTCATAAACTGTTTAAGTAGGTGACAAACACAAAATATTTTCGTTTGATTGGTGGCCGTGTGGATAGGCGTTCGCCTTGAATTCCAATATTTAAAGCCATCTTTCAGGTTTCGAATATCACACTAGACAATTGTCTTTTTTTGTTTATTTTTTTGCTATAGTGTTCCATTTATTTATAGCATTTATTTATATTTATATCGATCATCATCATAAACCTGAATAATTTTTATTATTATTATTTTAATGTTCGTCTTCTTGTCATATGCTTGAGGGGGTAAGATGTTTCGTCAATGACTTTCAACTTTTCCTGTCTGTTACCATTTCGCTTGTGCTGGCAACAGACAGGAAAAGTTGGAAGTCATTCACGAAACGTCTAACCTTAAGAATGAGACAAGAAGACGAAAAATGAAAATAATAAATAATTAAAAAAATATTGCACTTGTTTATTTGTTTTTAATCATTTTGTTGCGATTTAAAGTAAAAGAAAAAAGAATTTTCTTTTGAACTGACGTGCAGAAGAGAAAGGTTTGAGAAACCCGGCCGATGACAGGCAGTTCAGCTAGTATGCGATAATTATAACATCGCTTAATGGCGCCGCTTAATAAATATAACTGTATGCACTTGTTAAGGAACTTCTTGAACGTGAACGTTTTGCCATGGATTCCGAGCTAAATCTATAAAAGCACCACTCCCCAATTCCGAAGGAAACAATTTAATTTCACTACTGAACAACTCTGTTAGTTATTGTATCTGATATTAACGTCATGGTCACATGCACCGTACAAGTTCATTCAATGATACTCAATGTATGAATATGTAACTGCAAGAGAGTATTTACACCATAAAGTACTCTGGGATAGGTTGCTGCAAAGTTACTTATTAAGGCCACACCAAAGGTTCTGAAGATATGGAAAATATGGACAGAAATGCGTCTTTATCAACATTGCACACTGAAAACTATAAAATAGTGTAAATGAATTTCTGTGGTTTCCGATTGTTCAAGATCACAGGAAGAAATGACGCGAGTCGTTCAGGTGTATAGACTTGTAGAGATATTTCACCATCGATGTTAATTAAATACATAAGAAATAAAGGAATATGAAAAGCAGATATAAATAATAAAAAGGTTTTATGTATATTCAAATATAAAAAATTCACATATAATCTTGGAAGAAAGTAGGACAATGCTCCGTAATAAAATCTTTACGATGATAAAACTTTGTTATTAATTATGGGTGTAGTTAATGTGACATGTAAGCGTGACTGTCTATAGCGTGACATAAGTGTGCCTGAGTATGTTAGAACGTATGTCTGACAGTGGCATGTAAGTGTGAACAGCTTAATAGTAGTCGCTCTGAGAAGCGTTTGAGATAAGGTGTGATCAAAATTGAAGTTGAAGAAAGAATACTAAAGTCTTCTTTGAAGAGAGACACCTGGGTTTGTGAAGTTAAGTGTGAATACCACGCTGAGTAGGGTGTTTGAAATAAGGTGCACTGAATATAGGAACAGACCCTTACGTCTAGATCTTACTGATTTAATTTGGGGATTTTTGTTGCATTTTATAATCTTAGCGAAATCTCAAAGGCTCACAATACACAACTTTGTATTCATGCAGAGACACTTTTGATTGGGTTGAAATAGAACATTTTTGGTATTCATTGAATTATCGATAATGCTGCATGGAGCCGCATGCATATATACCATTTTAAAATAGTTTTTAATTGTGACGTCACAGAATGAATATCTGAGTAAGAAGATTAAACCTCAGATGGTTCAAGGCAGTTTTAAAAATGTGTGACTTATTTTTTTTTATATTTTTTATTTTTACTGATGCGTCACCACTTATCAAGATCCGGGGTGGGGGAGACACTCGAAGATAAGGGTCAAAGAGATCCTCAGTTGGACGATGATTATCACCACGAGAAAACAGGAAACAATGGGTGGGATGGGCAGAAGACTACTTAAGAGGAATTGATTATCCAAGAAGACAGCTCAACAAGTATTTGTTTACATTAGACTTGAAGACGACCATGCTGTAGTCGGTTGGGAAGCAAACTCGTTATATCGTGTTCCACAGATGGGATATTCTAGGATATAAACCTTTTTCACGAAAGCTCCGTTTCTTTTTAGTAAAGAAAGAGAGAGAAAAGAAAGTTCTTTCTTGTGATTGTAGACGAGTTCTTGCTGTGAATGTTTTACAGGGAGGAGCAGGAATTAGAGCTCAGTCGAGGACCTAACATGGTAATAACGATATAATAGAGACATCTCTTCTCTGTGAAAGAGGTTTTATTTACTCCTCCCCAGGAGTTAGGCACAAGGCCAGTTTTATCTTACTCCCACAAGTAAGATGTGACCCAAGATCGGGTCGAGAAAGTGGGGGTTGAAAAGCCAGCGCTCGAGAGGTGAGCACTCTGGCCATTTAAAAATTGCCTGGGCAGCCCCGTCGGCATTCCCCGGTAGGGGCGCCTCAGACAGTAAGCAATAAACTTACTCCTCCCCAAAGAGGAGAGGCAAAGCCTGGGAGGGTGGACCTCCTAGAACTGCAAAAGGCCAAGAGGTTGTATGGCGAGAAGAGGTCATCCCCTAATCGATTTTGAAGTCGAGACATGACAGCAGTCCATTTGGTCAGCCTGTTGTCTTTTCCATCTTTCAATAAATCTACGTTCGTTTTCTTTCATCCCAAAAGTGTTAAGAGGAGGAACATTCAGTTGTAACTATCGAATTTCGACGATTGATTATAAAACAAACATGAGAATTATTCCTTTTCTTTTTTCTTACAAAATAAATGATGTAAAGTAAAACTGAATTTTCTGCCTGAAGCAAGAAACAATTAAATCGACTTTCTTATTGAGAATCCGTTAATAAATGTGCGGCTCAATAGAAATGCATCAGCAAATGAATTAAACAACCAGAAAATTACAGACTTCTTTGCAAATTAGTATCGTTCTCGTAATTCTAACATTCTATTTTGTATTTTGATTTTGATCACCCGCACCGCCGCCCTTGACACTCTTTATTGAAAAGTAGAGTTGGCGTATCTTTATAATTTTTATAATCTTTATAATCTCATCAGCCGAAATTATTTTTTTTACTTTTTCAAACTGCAATCCTTTATTACTTTGTCGTGTTTTGCCCCATTCTTTAATGGTCTCAAGATCGGAAATATGTTGTAGCAAAAATGAAGAACTGAAACAAGAAAGGTTTTTCATTGCTTTACACTTTATTTTAGTTGAATGTCGATATTCTTTCAGCATCAGTAGCCTCGCATTCACAGTCAGCTGCCCAGCCCCTACTAGAGGAAGCAACAGGCAGAACGTTTCATTACTTCAATCGCAAGTCTCGCTCTCATGTTTTTTTTCTTCTCTCGATTAGTAACATAAATCTGATAATTGTTTTTAACACATTCCACAAATCCGCATGCCTCAAAATACAAACAACAAAATGCTTATATTTTCATTTTAGTCTTAACCTTGAAATTATCCAAACAATCAGAAGTGCATTCTAAACGTGACATCTTTAATAAACCTCAAAATGTTGAATCTGTATCTGTTCTCATGCTACACATACTTTTTCTGTTCTTGGTTCGTGAAGTAGAAATCCTTCTAGAACGAGGCAATTTTAATTTTTGTTCGAATCCAAAGTGCCCCTTTTGGGGGAGCTTGATTTTTTCCACATTAAAAACCGACCTTTATCTAACTCTGCCCTCGCTGAGAGGCAATTAAATAGGAACAAACGTTCCATATTTTGCTTTTCACTTACTTTTTACTGATTTTAAGTTTTAATGTGACACACAAATCTTTTATCTTTTTTTTTTAGATAAACAAATTATAAAATTTAACAAATATATTTTTTGCCTTCGCTAAAAAGACGGCTCTTTGCTAGAATAGTGATGTTGGCGATTACTGTGTTTGTTTTTTGTTTAAAGCACCATGAAACTTGATTATGATTTATAAACTTAAATTCCGGTTTAAAGACTTCAAAATTACTTTAAAATTTAATCAGGAAAATATAGCCGTAAAAGAACGTACACCATAGTTTTTGAAAGTGTTGACATTATGCTGATAGAGAGTTATTTATAGCTAAAATAAAGGGTTATAGGCCAAAACGTTAAGCATTATGGCCATCGTGTCATATACCCCTAAACAAAAGATAAATAATATTTTCTGACCATGCTACTAATGAATCATTTTTTTTTAATGTAAGACTGATTCGATTTTTTTTTGCCCATAAGAAAGCCTGACTTAAAATACAAGTTTATATTATATAGAGACAAGCTCCTGAATAAGTATGAATAACTTTCAAAACTACTTAAAAGGAAGATTGGACTCATGACCTCTTTAGCCCCACCTTCATAATAAGCGAAATATTTTCAAAATGACTTTCATACTTGCTGAAGGGTAAACATATTTTCTATTTTTCTATCGTTTTTTTTTTAATATACAATTTCAAGCATATGTTTATTTTTTTGCAATCAGCTTTAAAGCAAGCGGAACCTATTTTCAATTTTCTTAGACGAGACACGAAAAACTTATTCTAAGCATATACTTAATGTGAGTGTTTTATTTATCCTACTCGGCTAGATGGACCTGTATACCTTGTTAGATCATCCATCTAGGAGAAGGAAACTGATATAAAACCTATCCTACAGCATGATCTCAGTCACCTTGCCCCAACTTATCACTGAAACTAGACTCTGTAGAAAGAGGGGGTGTTATGTGCTTGTATGACACGCACAACATGGCCATGTATATGTACATACACTGATGAAGAGTAGAAAGTGTACAGTGTATGTATTTTCGAAAGCCCTGCACTCTTGCTCACCCTACTTTGTCCTTTAGTTCTCAAATTCCATGAGCGATGTTTCTGACAAAAGGAACAAAACTACTGTTTCTCAAGTCGGCCTTTGTTCTATTGTGAGCAGAACGTGCCGATGCTTTGAGTATATTTATTTCTTCTTTTTCTTTGTTACCTTGTCACTGATAAGGATGCTGGATATAAACGTTTCATCTAGGCTGGCGTTATCCGCTTGAGAGTACAAGGACATGAACCTTGAAATAACCCCTAACTATGCTGTACTATCACGGGTGCATAATATCTGGACCGCTGCATTGCTATTTAGTTGAGAGAATCTGGACCAAGACTCGATGCCATATTAGTGAAATTGCAGTTTTCCATGTGATAGAGGCGTCTTCAGCAAATACTCTAAGTTGCTCTTGTTCATAGCACCTCTTTCATCTTTGCATTTTATTGTTGACACAACAATGGAGTTACTGTCATTGAGTATATCTTTGAAAATTGACCAAATTCTGTTTGATTATCCTTCCTCCAACATTCATGTCAATGGTGAATTTAAAGTGCACAATTTTGAATGGTTAATATACTCTAACAGGACTGATGATGAAAGAAGGTTTTGTCATTATTTTTCTATGCCAGTGAACGGACATTTTGCAAGCTTTCTTGATCTTTTCCTTACAACTTACCCTGAACAGTGCACATCTACTGGGATCTTCTGATCACTCTGTTGTCTCCATTATGATCAAATCTAAGCTTAGGGAAACCTCTAATATCCCTCTCCATCGCAGAGTGTATCAATACTCAAGGGATGATTGGGCTAGCTCTAGATCTTTCATCCTGAAAATTCCTTTGAATTTCATTTTCAAAAGGAAATATCGCCTCCATTATATCCGATTAATTGCTGGGTATTATGAGATTATACTCTCTAAAATATCAAGCAGCAAGCCATGGTTCACTCCTGACTGTGCTGCTGGAATTATCCACAGAAACCGTTATTTTAATCTTTATTAACTGGAATAGATACCTTAAAACCAAAGTCGCCTTTAAAACTGCACCAATCTGCTGCAAATAGGTTATATAAAATGCGAAGGTGCTAAAGCCAGAATGGCCGAGCAGAGGTTCGGTTCTTGCAAGTTTTTTTGAAAAATACAAACAAGGTACTGAACAGATTCAAGACTTCTATTCGAGAAATTATTCATGATCTCTTCAGGATCTGATAAACAAAACTTTTTGCAAAGAATTCTGCTAAAAACTCCACCCTTTGCAACCATAGCCAACAACTTCCGGAATATCCCCCTATGACTGAACACGCTCTTACTGATATATATATATATATATATATATATATATATATATATATATATATATATATATATATTTGAAAAACATTTAGAAACCAAACACAATGCAGATTTTTTAAAATATATGTATTATTTATTTAAATCCGAATTTTTGGATTAAAAAGCGTTCTTCAGGGTTGATACAGACACTTTTTTCTTTTTTTTAATGACATTATCGAGATCCTCTACTGTAATCGAAGATCGACGATGTAGTTGGAGAATTTATGTCCTATAGCCGTAGTGAGTTGCATTGTGTGATTTACAAATAACAATATGCTTTTACTACATTTAAGAAGCATCGGTATTAAAGAAATTTGTAAAAACACACACATATATATATATATATATATATATATATATATATATATATATATATATATATATATATATATATATATATATATATATATCAGTCCGTGACGTTGCCAAACTTAATTGGAACCTTGATATCAGAAAGGCAATTTCTCCTGACAACATTCCAGTGATCATACTTAAAAATCTGCTATCAGAACACGCTCCCATTTTAAAAAAATTATACAATCCTTACTTAAAGGAAAACTGCTTTCGATCGTCTTGGGTCTGGCATAAAGGTTTGCCTCACAGACTTGATATGGTATATCTGGCAATGTCCTCACAACTGTTGAACCCTTTCAAAGTAATTGGAAAAAGTTTGAAACACATAATATAGATGCCAGCATGCTTCAAGAATGTATCTTGGGCCCAAACTTATTCCTAATCTTAATTAATGATCTCTCAAGTCATATTATGAGAGCATTTGTTGACATCTATATGAAAGACGCAACTGTCTATGGGAGCACCTCTAATAGCACTAGTGATCAAGTTCTCACTGATTCTTTCCCTTCAGATTTGAAACACGTAATGGGGGAAAACATTGCTTGTTACTTTTAACACCTCAAAACAACAAGTGTTTCTCCTTTCATCACCAACACTTGAATCCTTGCTTCGCCCCAATCAAAATTAAAGGCTCTTCACTTGAGGAAACCCTTTAAATTGATAAGCTCATAGGACTGGCTTTTACTACTGATTTAAAATTGAAGACTTACATAAAATCTATTATTCAAGATACTGGGAAAATGGTTGGATTATTTTACTTCTACGGAAAGTAATGAAATCCTCTTCCTATATAAGAGTCAAATACATCCTGAGATGGAATACTGTTGCCACATTTGGAGAGGCACCGTTTAAAGGACTCATCGTTTCCTAGACATAGACAGGGTTCAAAATCGACTCTGTAATCTAGTGGGGATGATCTCTTTTCCTTACATCTCCTTTCTCACAGAAGGCACGTTACTAGTCTCTTTCTCTCTATTGCCTCCCTCCCTTTCTCTCTCTGTTACTCTCTCTGTGTTACTCTCTCTTACTCTCTCTCTCTCTCTCTCTCTCTCTCTCTCTCTCTCTCTCTGCTCTATCGTTATTTCTATGGAAGATGCTTAACTGAGCTCCAATGTCTGGTTCCTCTTTGTAAGACATTCACAACAAGAACTTGCTTTGCTATCATAGTGAAACATTTTCTTTTTGTCTTATGTGTGCCCAGCGTTAGTGGAACTTCCACAAACAAAGCTTCTTTTGCAAAAGCTTCCCGTCTATAGAGCATGTTACCATGGGGCTGCTTCCTTGCAGATTACAACAAGATTGTCTTCAAATCCAATGTCAACAGATTCCTGCTATAAACCGTGAAAAGGTTGAAAACCTGATGAAAGGAAATCAACCCGTACTCCATAAAAATGAATAACACATCGTATCACAAATTATAATCATATATTTTATAAACAACCAAGACACATTAACAATACATAACAAGTATTTTTTTTCTCAAAAGATCAACTAATATTCTTCCGCACAAACGGAGATATCTATAAGAGGCTGGTTTTTGTTATTCCGAGAAAGTTGATCAGTCAGGATAAGAATTAAAAGTTCAAATATAGCAATTAAGAAGGCTTATGGCCTTTATGAAAATAAAAATAGGAAAGTCTTTTTTTTCTTACGTAATTCGAGGAAAACAAATGAGAAGTCCTTCTCCTGCTACGGGAGATCGAGATATGAAGGTAAATGTGTTAAAATCGCGGGGAACGATTGAAGGAGATCATTTAACACGACAGTATATAACAATATAAAAGTTTCATTTAGGACGAATTAATATAGTATTTCTTTTTTTCTTTTGTTTTTTTGTCCTCATGTCGTAAACACATACCTTTTTGGTTTGACAGCAGAGGGAAAGATATTTTAACAGAATTTAAGATTCTGTGGTCCGTTCTTAACGAGCTGTTTTTAGGGTTCCGAGATATATGTAATCTCGACTTTTAAGAGGTCATATGATTGACTGGTCTGTCGTAATCAATTTTATTGGACCAGGGTTTTTCTTTTGGTGTCCGGTAGACAGCCGTATGAAATGTCGCTGTATTTCTGAAGCGTTAATTTTCGAATTCCACTTTTCCTATTTTTGATTTTGTGTGCGAGGATAAATTGTCTGATATGACAGTGAGGTGAGCTGTCAATCTCCTTCCCGTCCACTCTTAACGCTGCTTGAGGAACTTCCCCTCGTGTTTTCTTCTCGCTTCGATTTTCCCCGCTCTCATGTGCATAATTACAGTATTCTCTCATTTGATTGGTTGAATCCTCCGCCCCCGCAAATGCGTGGGCTGACTTATGAAAACCTGTCTGTCGAGCTTCCTGTTGACCTACTTTTGACAAACGTCGCCCGCCTGCCCCCTTTCTGTATGCGTGGGGGAACATGCGCCAACAAGTCCCCTGCTCCCTTTTTTATGCTTTATGGGAAAAAATATGTAGATATAACAATCACAAGCAGACGAGAAGGGCAAATAACTCATCCATACTTAGGGTTATCGCCCCTGCCTGTTAACTATGTCAATAACGTAATATTGGTGATTTGTAAATACATTGGATTTTTAAGATCAGCGTTTAATTAGAAGACTAAGCAAACATTTTGTGTAAAACCTGTTTCTGGATTTGAATAATAAGTAAAAATTCAATTAAATTTAAATTAAAATGGAAAATAAAAAGAAATTAAATAAATTTATAAATAAAAATGAACACGTGTATGCTAAGCTAATTTCTCATGCGGCACAACGATTATGCTAGACCAACTTTCTAGGGTAATTGACTGGTAAAAACTGACATTCACTCACGTGCAAAGCAAGTAACTGCTGCTACAATGAATAAACATCTTTCTTTTTTTTCCTCCATTATGAACATGTGTAAAAGTTGCTAATTTGTTCAGAAAGATTGTATATATTTTTCTACTGTTATCTGTTGTAATTTAGTTGATTACAGTGTATTCTTCTACAAGTTTGTTTCACCATATGCAAATAACAAACACAACAGTAAGTAGACCCAAAATGGAGACATTCATTTGCTACGAACGAAAATGAAAACTAGTATGTTTATTAAGTATAAGTTTAAAACAAAGAACTGTCAGGGACGTTTTGCTATGTATATTATAAGAACCTTATGGGAAAGAAAAATGTTGATATTTTGTATAATTTGGATCATTCTGACTGACTATTGTTCTCATATTGCCGATGTAACCTCTGACCTTCTTCAGGTGTGTCTCGTCTAACTCTGGAATCTCTGTCAAACAGTCATCACTGAGGAAATGTCTGCTAAGACCTGTGGTGTAACGGATATAAGTGCTAAGTAATAATCAGTTCTATGACAGTTTTCTTACGGTTCAAGGTTCAATCCCAGTACGGGCGATACTAAGGATACAATTACAAATTACTTAAAACTTCCACCCGGTCATGACTGACGGAATAGGAACACGCTACTCCCGTGGATTAAATAAAGGCTTTTCTTCAAAATTCTTTACAGGTTCCCGAGTTTGACATACAGATTCCCAAGTTCGAGCAAACACACACAAAAAAGGTCGGGGTTACATCGGCCGAAACATTGTGTGAATAACATCTAAGATGAGAACAGTATTGTGAATAATTTAAATAATACAAATTACCAATCCTCATCTAACAAAATTCCAAAGCATAAGATTGTAGATGTTTGTGTATTATTTTTAATCCGAAAACAGAGCTTTGGAAAGTTTTTTTTTATTAGCCGTGTAATTGCTGCTAGGCTCAGTGATTAATATGAAGTGAGCAGACAGACAGTGTAATACGAAAATTTAACCCTAATTAGATTTCTACCATAGTTCCTTTATGGTGTCATGGGTCGAAGTATAAGAATTTATTAGCGTGGGGGTGGGGTCAGTAACTCCTACTTTCAGACTGAAATAAGTAATTTAAGAGTTAATAGCTGAATAGATAAAATACAAAAATTGTTGATTACGAACGAAAAGTGTATTTTTTAAACATATATCAGCAATTAGACTTAATCGGATACAAAATAGAATTTTTAATGTAGCTTTTGTTTATGGAGCTAAACCGGTGAATTAAATAGGGGAAAATCTCACTTTACTTGATACATAAGACAACTAATCTATATATATATATATATATATATATATGTGTGTGTGTGTGTGTGTGTGTGTGTGTGTGCGTGTGCATTTAGGAAGCATGTTTTCATTCAATTAAATGTTATTAAATAACATGGAGCGTTTTTCTTTGATGCAACGTTTTTTTTTACTTTTTTCAATTTTTCGAATAGTTCATTTAGTATTTCGTTCAAATTGGTTGCATATAAGTTCCATGGTTTTTTAGTTTGTATTATTTATTGAAATAACAATAACCTATGTTTATGGTAATATAGGAGTGATAAATGAAAAAAACTTTTGCATTTATCCATTTAGATAATTAACCCTTTTCCTTTATGTATCTTCAACTTGGTACGTTATTTTCAAATTACAACTAATTCGGACTATTCAAATGGATTTTTTTCAAACATAACTCAACCTCAATAGCAAGGAATATTTTAACATTTATTTTTTTGTGATTAATGAGAACTCAGATAGTGACAAATTATATCTGAATGGCAAAGCTATTAAGGCTGGCAAGATGTTTTGTTACCTTGGTGATACAATTGGAGCACAGGGTGGAGCAGGTGCTAGTGTATTGCAAGAGTTAGGAGTGGATGGAGTAAGTTCAGAGAACTTTTGACATTACTTACCAGCAGAGCATTACCACTATCGACCAAGAGCTTAGTTCTGATGACCTTACAAAATGATTAAATCTAAACAGTAGAGAAAGATTTTTGCAGAAGAGGAGACTTTCATAGTATGGCCATGTTGAAAGAATGGATGAGATTTCTTGGGTTAGTAGATGTGGAACAGTTAAGGTTGTGGATCCAGTTCACAGAGGAAAGCCAAGGAAAACATGGGGGAAGTGATAAGGATAGACTTGAGGGAAAGAGGGATAAATAAAAACCTGGCAAAGATAGGTTAGTTTGGAAGTCAATTTCTTAAAGCTGTCTAACACATGCCAGTATGTAAAACGGACGTTTAACCGAATTTGATGATGATGATGATGATGATGATGATGATGATGATGATGATGATGATGATGATGATGATGATGATGATGATGATGATATTGGAAAAAATGCCTTACAGAAAAAAACGATGATTAACTCGGCTTTTGTAAACATCCGTTGCTGAAAAATGTCTGCATTTAAACCTATTTTTGGCTGTGCATTTTGTTTATACGCAAAATTTATGGATAAACTAAAAATACTAAATTTTATTAATTTACATTTATTTATCTTGCAAATAAAAATATGTAAGAAAAATCTCTGATTTGATTTATTTTTCTGCTTGATCCAGTCTTAAGTCTATATATTTTGTATTTCTGTGCACAACTGTTTACTATCTATCCATGCAAAGTACTTTGTTTTGCAGATTCTCACATCACCCACGCGGTGGTATGCAGAGGTGGGGAACGGGGATGTGGCCCCAGGCATTCAAATCAAGGGAGGGGGACCTCAAATCATATTCAAACAATCTCTCATTCTCGTAACATTTCTCAAAACTTGGACTTATATTTGAGTGTTTGGGGCATACAATTAAAGAGTTGGCCCCGGGCATCACCAGGGCATCACTGCACGCCACTGGTTTTATGTCTCCATAAGACGTTGTGTATGTCCGCCAGTCTGTCACGCTTTATTTTGAAATAGCATTTCCATCTCAAAATGCACACATCGAATGGATTCACTTTATTTAAGGGGCATGAAAACCTCTCTAAAAGTCAGTCTTTCATGCTTCATTTTGAAATAACATTTTTTTCAGTCAGTCATACTTGAGTTTGAAATAGCATTTTTGTCAGTCAGCAATGTTTGAGTTTGAAATAGCATTTTTGTCAGTCAGCAATGTTTGAGTTTGAAATAGCATTTTTTGTCAGTCAGTCATACTTGAGTTTGAAATAGCATTTTTGTCAGTCAGCAATGTTTGAGTTTGAAATAGCATTTTTGTCAGTCAGCAATGTTTGAGTTTGAAATAGCATTTTTTGTCAGTCAGTCATACTTGAGTTTGAAATAGCATTTTTGTCAGTCAGCAATGTTTGAGTTTGAAATAGCATTTTTGTCAGTGTTATGGTTGCAGTTCGTTTGGAATGATAAGCCGCCCATACAACAGGAAAAAGAAGAAAAAAAGGTTTTGGGGCCTCGGATTCAAATATGCGTGCACACAGAACGAGAGGGGAGTAGAAACTTCTTCTCGCGACACATGTAAAGATGAAGAGACAAGCGGCAAACATTTCGTGAAAAAACGGAAGGCCAACACAAGTTAAAAGATTAAAATAACAGAATTTGTTTTTAATTAAATATATAAATAGGGACAGAATATAAAAACAAAACAAAAAATAGTGTAGGATGGGGTTTTGACAAATACTTAACTAGACCGAGCAAAGATAGATATAATGCAAAAAAAAAACTTCAGCTTGAGAAAGAGAAAAGGACTAACTTACAAATTACTTGTGCACCTTTAAAGTTCATGGGAATAAAATGTCCGAATCTTCGACATGTATAAATAGAATCCGGCAATTCACCGAATTCCAAAGTGCAGAAACTTTGCACAAGATGCTTCTTCAAAGTCTCCTTTTTAGTTGTTGTTTTCTCTGTTGTGAATCTGGACGAACTTCGCATCCGCTACACCTCACATCTTGGAGTAGATTCTTTTTTAGCAGTCCCTTCTTTTTGTTTTCCTTTTTCTTTCCCATCTGCTCAGCAGTTGGCGTTGAGCCGGATGTTAGGTTGGAGTAGGTGATCCTGGTCGTGGTGTATACATAGATGTCGAGATGACTAACCCCTTTTCTCCAACGGTCACATTCCTTAGACTCAGGCCTACTGAAATAAACAATCTCTCCCTCTATTCTATATTTATCTTTTTTTATCTCCCAAGCTGGCCTAACGGATAAAGTTTTAAAAAGGGAATATATATATATATATACTCGCGCTCGGCAATACTTTTTCTCAAGCTATTAGATAAAAATAATATTTTAAAAGAAAAGCAATACATCTTCGCTCGATATTCTAAATTGTCTACTGTCTATATTTTAAAATTAAAAATCTAATTTGGGGATTACGTCACATCAGTCAGCGATGCTTGAGTTTG
The DNA here is from genome assembly GCA_963556195.1 of Sepiola atlantica. NCBI lineage: Eukaryota > Metazoa > Mollusca > Cephalopoda > Sepiida > Sepiolidae > Sepiola > Sepiola atlantica. Next base: position 75,174,986 of record OY744526.1, on the reverse strand, counting down.
AAATAGCATTTTTTTCAGTCTACCATTCTTTTATTTTTTACTGATAGGTCACTATATTTCAAGGCCAGAGAAACAATTGACAAAAAGGGGTGAAGAAATCCTCAGTTTGACAATGATCACATCCTCGATAGGACTGGAAACAATGGGTGGGATAAGCAGAAGGGTACTAAGAGGAATTGATTATCCAAGAGGACGGTCTAACAATTATTTGTAAACATTAGACTTGAAGACGACGAGTCTATAGTCGATTGGAAAGCAGAATCTTGGTATCTTGTTCCACAGATAAGATGTTCTATGAAAGAAACTCCGTTCATGGAAGTTCAACTTGTTTTTTCGTATAGAGAGAGAGAAAGGAAAGTTCTTTGCTGTGGTTGTAGCTAGACGAGTTCTACAAAGGGGGGGGGGTCAGGGATTGAAGCTCAGTCGAGCCCATACCATAAACATAACGATACAGTAGAAAGAGGCTAGCAACATCTTTTCCGTTTCATCCTCCACTAGATTGCAAAGTCGATTTTATACTCTGTCAAGACAAAAAAGAGTGCTACAAGCGTCACCTCCTCCCCCAGATATGGTAGCAGTACTCTAAGTTAGGACGTATCTGACTCTTATACAGGTAGAGGATTGCGTCAGGAATAAGGCACTTTCTGGAGCGGTAGAATGATTCAACCATTTTTCTAGCAACCTTAGCAACAGATTTGATGTCAGTCTTCCATTTCAGGTCTTGGAGATGACAATGATTCAGTGGTAAACAACATGGACCGACTACCTGGATGTGCCAAGTTCGAATCCAGTTCGTCCCATAGAAATACTTAGAAGGTTGGAAATTTTCATGTGTAAGTAACTGATTCTTTCTCAAAAGAATTCAGAAAGATATTGGAGAAAATATATGCAAACAATAAAATCATCTGATTCATAAGATACGAATAAATGAATTTCCGGTCTGGAGTGAAAGTCGTTCCTAGAAGCTGAAGTTTAAAATAGCATTTTTATCCTTCTGTCATGCTTGTATTTGAAATAACATATTCGTTGGTCAGTCATGCATAAATTTGAAATAGCCCTTTCGTTGGTCAGTCATGCATAAATTTGAAACAGCCATTTCGTTGGTCAGTCATGCCTAAGTTTGAAATAGCCTTTTCGTTGGTCAGTCATGCATAAATTTGAAATAGCCTTTTCGTTGGTCAGTCATGCATAAATTTGAAATAGCCTTTTCGTTGGTCAGTCATGCATAAATTTGAAATAGCCTTTTCGTTGGTCAGTCATGCCTAAGTTTGAAATAGCCTTTTCGTTGGTCAGTCATGCATAAATTTGAAATAGCCTTTTCGTTGGTCAGTCATGCCTAAGTTTGAAATAGCCTTTTCGTTGGTCAGTCATGCATAAATTTGAAATAGCCTTTTCGTTGGTCAGTCATGCCTAAGTTTGAAATAGCCTTTTCGTTGGTCAGTCATGCATAAATTTGAAATAGCCTTTTCGTTGGTCAGTCATGCCTAAGTTTGAAATAGCCTTTTCGTTGGTCAGTCATGCATAAATTTGAAATAGCCTTTTCGTTGGTCAGTCATGCCTAAGTTTGAAATAGCCTTTTCGTTGGTCAGTTATGCATAAGTTTGAAATAGCCATTTCGTTGGTCAGTCATGCCTAAGTTTGAAATAGCCTTTTCGTAGGTCAGTTATGCATAAGTTTGAAATAGCCATTTCGTTGGTCAGTCATGCCTAAATTTGAAATAGTATTTTCGTTGGTCAGTAATGGCCAAGTTTAAAATACTATTTTCCTTGGTCAGTCACACCTAAGTTTGAAATAACATTTTTGTTGGTCAATCGCCCCTAAATTTTATATAGCATTTTCGTTGGTCAGTCACTGCTAAGTTAGAAATAGCCTTTTCGTTTGTCAGTAAGCCCTTGATTAGAAATAACATTTTCGTTGTCAGTCACACCTAAGGTTGAAATAGTCTTTTTCGTTTTCAGTCACACCTAAGTGTAAAGTAGTCTTTTCGTTAGTCAGTCACACCTTAATTTGAAATAACATTTTTGTTTATCAGTAACGCCTAAGTTTGAAATAGCGTTTTCTTTGGTCAATCATGCTTGAGTTCGAAACAGAATTTCCTTCTGTAAATGCGCTTATTAAATAGATACATTTTATTTCAAATAGATCTTAACATCGCTATAAGAGGTTCATCCGGCTTAAGTTTTCAACAGAATTGTCTTCATTGTGTCAGGTTTAGGTTTGAAATAGAATTTTCTTTGGTCAGTTTTTAACTTTTTTCATTTTTTATCTCCCTCCCACAGCGGTAAGATGTGACACAAGGTCGGAAAGTGGGATTGAAAAGCCAGCACCCTAGAAGAGCACTCTAGCCTACAAAAAATGTCGGCATTCACTGGTAAGGGCGCCTCAGGCAATTAGTAATAAACTAACCCCTTCTCAAAGGGTGAGAAGGCAAAGCCTGGGTGGGTGGACCTCCTAGAACTGTACAGGACAATCCTTAAGACCGGCAAAATCAAAGCCCGAAGGCCAAGACGGTACCGGTCAAAGGGGTGTAGCATCCATAGGAACATATACTACACTTTGATCTCTGCCAAAAAGCTGAGAAAAAATTTTGGTCAGTTATGCTTGAGTTTGAAAGAGAATTTTAATTTTAGGAGAGTAGAAAGTGGACGTTGGGTTTACTTTCGGCAGCTTTGTAACTCTCGCTTCCCTTATTTTGAGCTTTAGTCCTCACATTCCATGAGCAATGTTTCTGACAAAAGGGGGTAGTTGATGTTTTCTGGGTCAGAATCTATCCATCTAACACTAATATTTGGCTACTTTTTGACCTTGAAGTAGTATTTTTTTTAGCTCCTTACATCAAGTGGTTTCATGCCTTGTCTAGATCGATTTCCATGAAAAGAAATCTCTAAACGCGCAGATGCACCACATTTTAGATGTGTTCACGCATCTCAATAAGAAACTCCGTCGGTGATTCGGTCCGTCATGCTTACATTGAAATAAATTATCGATGACTAAACATCCAGAGTGAACTGATGCATCTTAAGAATGGACCCATTCTTGTTTATTTAAAAGAACACTTTAGATTGATGATTGTTTAATATAAAGTTTTTAAACTTTACCAATTATCGATTTTTTCTAACTTTATATAAAGATGTTTTCTTGATCCAAAAAAGAAGATGATTGTGTCTCACACCACCCACAATTGAACACCAGCCATCTTTGTTATCCTCCACTCTATAATAAAGACAAATGTGTATTTATTTCTATATTTTTTATAAATAAATATATATCTATCCGGTCACAGAAACGTTAGTGAGTAAAAAACATGCCTTTTTTAAGCGTCCGGACGAAACCATTTCAAGTTGTAAAGGGAAGGGAGAAAACAAATAGTAAGTTAGACAACTTCCATCACCTATAATGAATTCAGAAAGAAATCTTTCATTGTAAATATAAAAAAAACAACTGTAGGTTTTTTATTTCTTTAAGTCATCAGAAATGATAATAATAATTTATACATGGAAAATCCAATTACTGACGTAATTCTATGATTTTATATGTGAGAACACTGGCGAAGCATAATTTGTTTGTTTTTTTTCATCATTTTTGACGGTGGGTGTACGCTAGTCTGAACATATTTTTCCACGTGATTCATTTGTTTATACAAGATTTTGCTCAAAAATAAAATAACTACAAAAAACAAAATATAAATGCACGAAACTTGAAATGTTCTGAATTAAAATATTTATGTCAGTAATAATGTATTTCAACCAGATGAAATTAACCCTCTTTATTTCTTGTTTAGATTCTTCAGAATTGACCAACGCCAATAATGGAAAACTATCAAAGTTTAATTTTCTTGATAAAGCAGTCGGTTATCTACTATCAGTCTGTCAACACTTTGAGTATTATTTTACTTTCTTTGAATAATTCTGAAAGCTATAGGACTTTTTGTTAAATAGCCAGAGAACGCTTGCTAATACATATTGGATGATTTAAGTTCACAGGGAAACGTCGGAGCGTAAGCGGGAAATTGGGTTCAGTTGGTGTCAACTGATGCACTTGTAGTTCGGCTCGTCTTACTGTATGATAGAAACGGATATGATGTCACATGACTCAAGGAGAGAGTGAGTGAGAGAAGTAGCCAGTTTAGGTTAGTCGTTTGAAGCCACGAGACACAATGAAGAAATGACTTAAGAAACGATTATAACGAAAGAGCTCAGGCCCCAAAATTTGTGACCTTGGTATGTCCCCCCCAACACACACACCACTGCTAGCAGAAAAGAAAACAACGCCAACAGCCTAATAATTGTTTTTGTTTTTTTTTCAAATTGGCGATATTCTTCTTTTTCTTGTATTGTTGTGCCAAGTCTAGAGTGGAGACGATGATTGTAGTTGAACATGGGAGACACACGATATATGATTTAATTGCGCTGTTATAATTTGTTCATTTGCATTTGATAATAAACACATGTTTTATTTGATCGTGTCATATAAGACATTAGACCTCCCCTTGGAGAGGAGGTAATGTCATAATTTTCTACTTCCTTAAAACGATTATTCTTATGAGTTTCTGCTTTCTTCGATGTTAAAGAAAGAAACGTTCCCCTGCTCAGTTTATAGAAAAGGGAGCCGGGCGTAATTCAATCTTTTGCAGTACTTGTAAGCATTGGGTACACACGAAGTGCAGTGGAATTACTGGTAGGTTAAGAGAGGATAACCAGTTTATGTGAAAGAAGTGTAAGACAATGAAGATGGATGAGAACTGAGATGTGGACAAAGTATATCTCGATGGCAAAGTTATTCAAGTTGGTGATAAGTTTTGTTATCTTAGTGATACCATTGTAGCATAGGGTGGAGCAGGTGCTAGTGTGATTGCAAGAGTTAGGAGTGGATGGACTAAGTTCAGGGAACTTTTGCCATTACTAACCAGCAGAGCGTTATAACTGTTGAAAAAACAGAAGAGTCTACCAGGCATGTGTATGCAGTGTGATGATGTATCGAAGTGAGGGTTGAGGACATGCGTTGCATGGGGAGAAATGATATGAGAATTATATGATGGATGTGTAATGTGAGTCAAAAACAGGCTTAGTTCTGATAACCTCAAAGAAAGATTAAATCTGAACAGTATAGGGAGATGTGTGCAGAACAGGAGACTTCGTTGGTATGGCTATGTCAAAAGAATGTATGTGAGTTCTTGGGTTATTACATGTACAACTGTTAAGGTAGCAGGTCCAGTTAACAGGGTAAGACCAAGGAAAACATGGGAAGTAAAAGTCTGGACTAGATGTTATATCAACGAGGGTGGCGCCCAGTTAATATTATTTTAAATTATGCATGCATTTTGGAGGCTTGGTCATGACCGGGGGGAACCCACTAATACGCCATTTTGAATTTTTCGTTCAAAGCTAGTACATCCTAAAAAGTTGTTCGAACAATTATAAATTTAAATTCAGTAATATTTCTTAAAATAGTTAATAAGTTCTATAATTTATTTATAAAAATTCTAATTCACTTGAGGGTAATTTTTTACTTACTAAAGTTACATCAATGTGTATTTATGTCATTTGGATACGAAACTCTTTTAAGTTCAACATTTTAGAGCTAGTTTCATAATCTCAGCCGTCCATTTAAGCAACTATTAAAATTGTTATACTTCGGTGTTTTTGTGGAAGATATTTAGTATTTATTAATAAATCGTTTCCATTCTAAGATAAGCTTACTTACCCAGGATTCTTCACTTAAGTTGTAAGTTTCTATTAGATGCGAAACTAAGGGGGGGGGGGGATTTGTCACTCACAACGAAGATATTTTATAGTTACCTAGACATGATTCCAAATACCGAAGGGAGCTATTAAATATTCATTTATTTATTTTATTTTTTATAAAATGATGTTTAAATACCTCACTTTAAAGTATCATGAGGATTCAAAAATAGTTTTAAGGACATTTATACTTAAAGTTAATCGTGATTGTGTTTTAAATCTAATTCGCATTAAATCTAATTCTCCATAAATACGTGTAAGAGTTTTTTGGTTCCGAAATTAACATTAAATCATAGTATGATATAACTCTAATCTGTAATTATATATATATATAAAACTCTTACACGTATTTATGGAGAAAATTCACAGCTACTTGAACAGAATTCGAGCTATCATATGATTACCCTGTCTTCAGAGATAATAATAGACAGATGAAACTTCAGGTAAAATATCCAGGTAAAAAAACTTTCACATTAGCATTTTCAATAGCGATATAAAGGTAATACAAGCCAAAATTTGATACTAAAAACAATTAAAAAATCAAATGTTCAGAAAATACTCGGATGCACATCAAAAGTTTTTTTAAGAGCTTTTCAGAAACCAAGGAAAACTCAGTCAAATAATTTGAAAATTACTAAAAAGAACTTCAAAATGGAGCCTAGAGAAGCCAACAATCCCTTCCATATTGGCAGACTTATCAAGCTCTATTGCAATGTTTTTAAGTTTAAAGGTTTGAATATTGAGCTTTATTTTGCTTTGGAAATTGATTCTCATAAGAATCTGAACTATATAAAAGGTTCTGATTCCAAATCTGCGTTTAGTTTAACTTTTAGATTAACCGTTTAACTGTGATGCTGCAGCACAGATACACGCATAGAGACAACTTTGCTTCGAGACGAAAAGTAGGTAAACTGAGGAAGTATTTCGAATGATGTCAATCAATTATGAACACTTGATTTAATTGATTACATATATTGAAAGTATATGAATATGCAACAATATAAATATATGAAAGCTAACAACAATTATTTATCAAATATAGAAACTTTGAGTGCAAATCGGTTGAAGTACAAGGAAAGGTTCTAGTTCAAAACGTTTACATTGTATTGTCGATAAAAAAAATCACGGAATAAACTTTGCAGCTACTGGTTGGAAAGATTTCTCCAAGATGGACGAATGGGACATTCCAGAAGGATTACTGCCCAAATCTCCAAAAGTTGCAAAAACCGAAAAGTCATCATCATCATCATCATCATGAACATCATATCGATTTAACGTCTATTTATGTGCTGGAATGCATCATAGTTGAATGGTATGGAAGGGACAATTTTAATTGCTGCAAAATCAAAATCAGTTGACAAAAAGCAAATGCGATTCTGCAAGGACATGACTAAATAAGGGCAAGCATAAAAAATGTTAAACTTGGGAATCGATACGGAATTTCAAACTGACTGAATCCTTCATTTCATCCATTGGAGTAGATTGTTCTCACTCCGTCAACGATGGCCGAGTAGAAGTCTTAAGTAAAAATGTTCATTTGATTCTTAGTAATATCGCCTGTAGTGAGGATTGAACCTTCAACCTGCAGAAGACTGTTACTTAGAACTTATTTTTACTTAACACTTTTATCATTTGCAACACGTGAATAAAATAAAAGGTTCAGTTTGAAATTATATTTCAAACTAAAGTATGACAAATCAAAGAAAAAGCTATTTTAAACTGAAGAAGTAAACACTGGCTGACCAATCAATTGACAGAACCTCTGATACTGGTAGATAGATGAATAAAAACAATACTAAAAGTATGACAGATCAGAGAAAATGCTATTTAAAGGTAAAGTATAGCACACCGACTGATCTATAAACTGACTTATACAGGTTCTGATATAGATGCATATATGCATCTAAAAATTATATTTCAAACTAAAGTATGACAGACCAAAGAAAATGCTATGTCAAACTGAAACATGACAGACCGACAGAACTATGAACTGGCAGAGACAGCCTTTAATACAGATAGATAACGTCACCTAAAAATGATATTTCATGCTTAAATATGACAGACCAAAGAAAATATTATTTCAAACCGAAGCATGACAAACCGACCAAAGTACAAACAGAGCCGCTGATATATATGGATAGATGTATCTAAAAATGCCATTTCAAACTGAACTCTAGCAGACCAAATAAAATGCCATTTCCAACTGAAGTGTTATCGACCGACAGATCCACAAAAAAGACAGACAGAGTCTCTAATGGAGATGGATAGATGCACTTAAAAATGATATTTCAAACATTAAGTCACTTAACTGATATTTTATTGATAAACGAATGTTTTTAATTTTGTGTGAAAAATCCATAAACCAATCCACAACTGATAAACATTTCCATTTATGGAAAAAAAAAACCCTTTTCCTAATTATCAGCCAATCGATGAATTCCTGCTGATAATGCACTTCATGCAAAATGAACAGATCGATAAATCATTAACGGTTATTGTGAATTTCCTCAAATAATTAAATTCTGTCGAAACAAATCAAAGAAAATCCGCTCTATGTTAGGATCAACTAATTTTTAAATGAAGCCAAAAAAACGAGGCACAAAGAAAATTATTTTTCGTAATTTTGTTTTTGTAGCAAATGAATAAGATAGGATGAGTCTAGACAAGTGGATGGATCTATATTGGCCAAAATGATTTAGTGGGGACTGTTTGGCCTGCTGGTCTTAATTAATTTCTCATCCCTCCTTCCCTCTCTCTTTCATTCTCTCTCTCTCTCACACACACACACAACTCACACACACACACCTCACACACACACCTATAATTTGGTAAAGGAAATTTAGGAAAAATCTTGAAATCAATACTACCATGTTATCTCCCCCTACATAATCTATAATATAGCCCCTTCCCTAAATTATATTATAAGACCCTACAAGTAAACTTGCATACGAACCAATATCCTATCTTTTGTTAATCACTAAGAATAAGATAATTATCCAATTGTAATAGATTTTTCAGCAACTTTTCCAGAAATTATCAATTTTATAATCAATACTAGATTTTATACATTTATCTTTAATAATGGAAATTCATTTGGACAAAATTAACACACAGTAACACCAAGTAACACCAAGTAACTTTCTTTTTAAAATATGTTGTTACAGTTTAAAGTTACTTGTATAATATCTAGGAGACATCCAGGCAATGCTGAAACCATTCCTTTTAATCAGAAGGTTTAGAGGTAAGCAACACTGACACGATCTAAACTTGTATTAAGTAAGAGAAATGCTTAACTAATAAATGCTTTAATGTATGTGTTCCATTCTAGATTTGAACTTACAATCTAAACAACACTAGAAGTGGATGAAAATACAATCAATCAGACTATTGAAGTGAAAATATATAAATAACAAAATCTAAGTTTTTTGAGTCAAAGTCATTATATGTGGGCAGCAGGAAACCACATATTGCTTATTATCCATCCCCAAGCAAGTGGCATGGTTGAGAGACTACATCTCAGCTTGAAAGCTTCTTTATGTGCAGAGCTTCCTAATAATACAAAGTGGCTAGAATACCTTCCACTAATATTGTTAAAGCTTCACACCTCAATAAAGAAAAAAATCAACTGTTTATCAGTAGAAGCCTTATAGTATGGGACGTGACATCATTCGCTGTTAGACTTACCACAGAAATGTCCGACATGACATATTCTCCTCAGGAGAAACTAGAAATATAAAGGCACATTTTCCTCAAATTTACAACCATGTACATATGTTTTTATCTATGATACAGCTAGGCTGCATTCTCTGCGGCCACTATATTGTGGTCCCTTTGAAGTCATCAGTAAACACAAGTTTACTATTGCTCTTATCAAGAATAAACAAAACATTTCTGTAGACAGAATAAAACAAGCAGTATCGGAGGACTTTTCAATTATCTGGGTTTGCTTGCTTGGATGTTTAAAGACTGGTTCACAAAATACAGCCTCAATGTATGCAAACAGCAATTTGTGTACAATTAACTATACCTCGGAATTCATCCCTACAGGCTACAACATGGTCGTCTTCAAATCCAATGTCAACAAATACTTGTCATAAACCGTCCCCATAAGTAATCAAACTTTGGTCATTCTACTAATCACTTTCAATCCTCTCATAATATTCTTCATAATTCAATTGGCAATGCATACATCTCATTAACTCTTATTTTCGAATGGTTTGATAAGTGGTGTCTGATTAGTTAACAAAGAAAACTAATTGTTTAGAATAAGCACTAGCAGAGCTACCCGGTGTTGCCCAGGTTTGAGTATGAGATAGCATCGTATACAACATCATGGTGGGGAGAGTTTACTTTAACAGCAACCTTGATGCTGTCAGCTAGATATCTTACTCACCGAGCTATTCAGATATATGTTAATACTCTTAAACTAACGCTAATAAATAGATTAATTTCATTGTGTAACATGTGAATACAATTGAGAGGTCAGTAGTCCACATGCCAATTTTCAAGCAATTCTGTCCAGCGGTTTAGGTGAACATAAGACACAAAGATCAGGCGGACATACACATACACAGACAGAGTTACTATTTTATATATATAGATTAAGTTTTGGTATTAAAACAACCTGTAGAAGAACAAACGTGGGAGTCTAGCCTTTTAAGCTTTATTCCACTTTTTTTCCTCTTGTATACAGTGAAAATAAAAACAATATCTAAAGCAAAAAACGCGATGTTCACAGAAGAAATCAAACCCGCAACCGGAAGTCATGCAGCCTGCCAATTGAGTCCGGGTCTAGCTCTATAAGTCTCACACGGCCATTCAGTACGGAGTGGTGATGTCACTGCTCAAGAATGTGCTCAGTTGTTTGGTCATCTTATTTTATTTTCTATTGTTTACTATTGGGTCACCAATTACCAAGGCCAAGAGCCACTCAAGGATAAGGGTTAATGAGACAGAATGATTATCAGCCGAGATATGAGGAGCACTATGGGAGTACTAACATTTATCAAAGGTATGAAATGTATTTGATTACTTATGGAACAGTTTATGACTTTGTTGAAATTGGATTTGAAGACCAACAAGGAAAGCATTGTCCATTAAGATTCCGCCACATCGAAGAAGAAGCGAATGTCACTTTCTGTTGTAGTAGAAAGACAAGTTATTACTGTAAATATCTTACAAGAAGGAACTAAAGTTTGGAGCTCAGTCGAGCATCTTATCTTAGTATACTCATCCTGCTTACAGTAATTACGTGGTTAAACAGAGAAAATAATGCTTTTAACCAATGGTGATAAACTGATCTACAGACTTTATACTATCAATTGATTTACAGTGTTGGTGAGGCTACCATTTATACTAATACAAAACAGTGTAACAGGAGTTGCATACTACAATGCTGTAAAACAGATAAAACTAACCAAATTACAGCTTTGCCGTTCTATAATAACGTTGACATCACTTATTTAATAGCTTAATGTAAATCATACAAACCTAGAATACCTGTCCCAGGACAGGTAAAATTAATTACCTGAACAAAACATTTTTCCACCACTTTTATGTACCCTTACAAAGATTAAAATCAAGATATAATGATACGAAACCTTATGTGTAGAAACCTAATTGCAATTTTGATCGAAACCCATTACATGATTTGGATTCTAGAAAATATTTAAAAAATTAAGGTTTAAGATTAAGGGGTCTTAAGAAGAAATTGAAATTCAGGGAATATAGCTTAATTGGTGTATAATGACTGTCGATCCAATTCACTGCAAATCTGAAATATTTCAATTTTAAAATGGAAGGTGCTGCCCATGTTATGCTTCCTAAAATCTCTTTAAAATACTTCAAAGAAACTAACATTTAGGAATATTTATTAATCGATGTCTAATAGCTAGTTAAATTTTTTTTTAAATAGGAGGTATCTGAATTTTCCCTGTTTACCTCTTTTGCATGAAACTAAATTAAACTAAATATATCCTACATTACGTCCCTGTGTTTCAAAATTCATGATGATCGGTTAATTAGTTTAGGAGTAAATCCTGTGATACAAATATATAAACATATATACACATACTTAACTTTATATAAATAGAGATATGCAGAAGAAAATTGCACACTAAAACATCTACCGTGACTTTTTAAAAACTGTCTGCATACAAACGCACATGAGACTTGTTTGGCTTGTAAACAATCTATTTATGTAAGTACAGCTTGTATACTTATTTGTATATTTGATTGTATTTTAGAGGCGTCTAAACATTCCTATAAGATGGTCTGTCGGTCTGTCATGATTAAGTTTGAAATACCATTTTTTGTCGGTCTGTTATGCTGGTTTGAAATAGAATTTTCGTTGTTCTGTCACGTTTAAGTTTGAAATAAAATTTACACGGTGTGTTACACTTAAGTTTGAAATAGAATTTTCGTTGTTCTGTCACGTGTAAGTTTGAAATAAAATTTACACGGTGTGTTACACTTAAGTTTGAAATAGAATTTTCGTTGTTCTGTCACATTTAAATTTGAAATAAAATTTACACGGTGTGTTACACTTAAGTTTGAAATAGAATTTTCGTTGTTCTGTCACGTTTAAGTTTGAAATAAAATTTACACGGTGTGTTACACTTAAGTTTGAAATAGAATTTTCGTTGTTCTGTCACGTTTAAGTTTGAAATAAAATTTACACGGTGTGTTAGACTTAAGTTAGAAATAGAATTTTCGTTGTTCTGTCACGTTTGAGTTTGAAATAAAATTTACACGGTATGTTACACTTAAGTTTGAAATAGAATTTTCGTTGTTCTGTCACGTTTAAGTTTGAAATAGAATTTTTGTTGTTCTGTCGCACATGTTTGAATGAACATTACGTCGGTCTAACACACTTAAGTTTCAAATAGCATTTTTCTTGGTCTGTAACACTGACGTTTGAAATTACATTTTATTAGGTCTGTTACGCTTAAGTTTAAAATAACATTTTGGGGTGTTTTAACATTTGTTTGAAATATCATTTTCTTTGGTCTGACATATTTAAATTTGAAATAGAATTTTGTTTTGTCTGTCAAGCTTAAGTTTGAAATAGCATTTTATAATTCATCCACACATCTCTATAAGAGGCTCTGTCAGTCGGTCACATAAATTGAAAATAATTTTTGTTATTAAATGTGCATATTTGTTTTTCTTTTCTTTTTTACTATTAAGGTCGCCACTTATCAAAGACAAGAGCTTCTCGAGGATAAGGGTCGATGAAACGGGAATGATTGCCAGCCAAAATTCATTCCAGGTGGGAAGTCAAAGAAGATCTGTCCATGGAAATTTCGCTTGATGCTAGGCACATGGAGGGTGAAAGGATTTTTTTTTTTCGTTTTAGTAGCAATACGAGTTCTTGTTCTGAATGTCTTACAAGGAGGAACGAAAGACTGGAGCTCAGTCGAGCACCTTCCATTATAACAACAGTAGAGTAGAGAGAGACTAGCAACGTCTCTTTTGTGAGAAAGAGAATGTAGGGAAGAGAAGAGATCACCCCCACTAGATTTCAAAGTCGATGTTGTACTCTGTCAAGACAGGAACTAGTCCTCTGTGCGGCACCTCCCCAAGGGTGGCAGCAGTATTATTTACTCCTCTCCAGGAGTTAGGCACAAGGCCAGTTTTATCCTACTCCCACAAGTAAGATGTGACCCAAGGTCGGGTCGGAAAGTGGGGGTTGAAAAGCCAGCGCCCGAGAAGGGAGCACTTTGAAGCATCTTTAGACGTATCTGGCTCTTATACAGGTAGACGATTGCATCAGGAGCGAGTACTTTATCAATGGACGCATCTTAAAAATGGATCCTTCTTGTTCTTTTCAAATCAAAATTCTTTGTATTGCCACTAATGGCGAAAATGAAAGATGTCCATCCTTTCGACAGACGTCATTAAAAAAATAACAACTGTCCAAGTAAACACTATGTTGTAATGAAATGCAGTTCAATTAGACATTCTTTTGGTCAGTGTTTTTTCCACCATTACTAACAATCGTGATTGCTTTTTACTTCCAATAAAATCCATATTATTCATCAGTCAACATGTTTTTCTCCCAGAACATACAGAAGAACTGAGATACCCCACCCCTCCCTAATTAGTTGGTCATAGATCTACCCCAAGCACTCCAACTCACCGCCACCTATGAAGGTGCGATCCAAAAATCTCTGATACTTAAATAGAAATAGTGATTATCTTCGAAGAGAATTTTCTGAATTAATGACATCATTATCTGTTATCAAACTATGATGCAAGACTTCCATACCTAAAGTCAACTTTACAGAATTCTATAATTAATTCATGATTAATTCATTTTTGTCTCTTTCACACATTACGCTTTCACTCGGACTTCTTCTCTCGCTCTCTCTCTGGCAACTCCTTTGTTCCATCAGATCTATTTAGGTTTTGTTCCTTTCTCTCTCTCTCTCTCTCTCTCTCTCTCTCTCTCTCTCTCTCTCTCTTTATCAATATATATATATATATATATATATATGTATGTATGTGTGTGCGTGTGTGTGTGTGTGTGTGTTATAATGAAATAAATTCCAGGAGGAAATCCGGGTATGAGAGCTAAATGTGATAAACAGAGCAAGAATAAAATAAAATATAGTAACACGAAATTACATAATCATCGATGCAATTAAAATCATTAAATGGATAGAATTAAAATCATTAAATGGATTTTGATCAAAATTGGAATTAAGATTCTAGACATAAGTTTCAGTAGAATTATATCTTCGTCAAGGGACATAAAAGTAGTGCAAAATTGTTATGTGCGGAAAATTAATTTTACCCGTCCTGGGACGAGTATTTTTCTAGTATATATATATATATATATATATATAGTAACACGAAATTACATAATCATCGATGCAATAATTTATTTCAACCTTGTGGTATTGTCAAGCATCCGAGTGAGATCATTACATTTTTGAAAATGAGAAAAGAGAAATTCACACTCGTTGTCACTCTCTCTCTCTACTTATATTTGAATTGTCGAGTGTGAATTTCTCTTTTCTCATTTTCAAAAATGTAATTATCTGACTTGGATGCTCAACAATACCACAAGGTTAAATAAATTATTGCATCAATGATTATGTAATTTCGTGTTACTATATATATATATATATATATATATATATATATATATATATATATATATATATATATACTAGAAAAATACTCGTTCCAGGACGGGTAAAATTAATTTTCTGCACATAACAATTTTGCACTACTTTTATGTCCCTTAACGAAGATATAATTCTACTAAAACTTATGTCTAGAATCTTAATTCCAATTTTGATCAAAATCCATTTAACGATTTTAATTCTAGACGATGTTAAAAATTTAAGGCTGAAGATTAAAGAGTATTAAGAAGAAATTGAAATTCAGTGAATCGTACTTAATTGGTGTGTAATGCCTATAGATCAAATTTAATGCAAATCTGAAATATTTTAATTTTCAAATAGGAGTTGGGTCGATATTATGCTTCCTAAACACCCTTTAAATTACTCTTAAGAAACTGATATTTTAGGAATATTTATTAATGGATGCCTAATACCTATTGTAAACAATTCACAAAAATCAGAGGTATCTGAATTTTCACAAAGGTCTTCCATCCTTATCGTATAAAATTAAATTAAGCTAAATATAACCAACATTACGACCCATTACGCCTAGCAGCTGTGTTCATAATGATATTTTAATTAGTTTAGGAGTGAATCCTGTACATACAAATATATAAACATATACACATACCTAACTTCATATAAATATATATAATATATATATGTATAGGGTGTCCCAGAAGTTGCACACCATTCAAGTTTTAAAAAATTTCATAGAAATTTTATTATTTAAATTTTTCAACCATTATTGATTCAAAAGAACACAGGATGGTGTTCCACTTTTGGGACACCCTGTATATTAATCATGGTATACGGAAAAACTCAGAACTTGCCCAGCTGCCAATCCAGCCTCTTCTGATGTCTCCCTGACCAGACCTTGCTCAGCTGCCGATCCAGCCTCTTCTGATGTCTCCCTGACCAGATCTTGCTCAGCTGCCGATCCAGCCTCTTCTGATGTCTCCCTGACCAGACCTTACTCAGCTGCCGATCCAGCCTCTTCTGATGTCTCCCTGACCAGACCTTGCCCAGCTGCCGATCCAGCCTCTTCTGATGTCTCCCTGACCAGATCTTGCTCAGCTGCCGTTCCAGCCCTCGGTGACGTCCAGATTAGTCCAACTGTCAATTGAACACTGCTGACGTCCTTCTGACGATTCAGTGTTTTGTGATGTGTACATCAACCAAACTTATCTGAAGCATCTCTAAGCTCAGTGCTGATGTCAAACGACACACCATTGTCAATGTCGACAAGGCCTACCAAGCAGAACCTTTCCAGCAATGCCACCAGCAGAAACAAACAGACTTCCAGTTTTTCCTGAGATGTTTGTATTCTATTTGTGCAATAAATACTATGTATTTCTTTTACATCGTCGTTCTGTATTTGTCATTCGTTCTTTGCCATTGTTGTATTTTTCTTGTGTCTCAATAATAATTGTAAGACCAATTACCAGCATCGGCCGTTACTACAAATGGTGACAATGATCTGACAACAGCTGGCAAAGAAGATCGCAGAAAACCCAAACCCTAAACCTGAGATCAGCTCCCCTGGTGCATTTACACCATATAACATGGTTAACACTCAAAGCTGGTTCATACAACTTCAGGCAATTTTTGCAGCTGAAAAGGTTGTCAGTCAGTGCACCAAATTCGCAAAGGTGGTACAGGCTCTACTACTTTCCATCGTCAAGGAGGTTGACAACATATTTCTCAACATCCCAGAGTCTTTACCTGATACCCACCTCAAGCAAACTGACTACTCTTATGAAGACCTTATCAGAGACCTTTTTATCAATGTCACTGGAGATGGGAGGGCCTGTGGACGAGTGGTTATAGTACTTGTCTTTGGGCTGGACGACCCGGGTTCGATCCCACTCACGGCATGCGAATTTTCGGGTCTGAAAACTCCCTCTGTCCACCCAGCAGTAAATGGGTACCTGAATAAAACTCAGGGAAGGTGCAAGGCAGCGGAAAGAGAGGGATGGGCTCCGCCTTCCATATGCTGTGCCCTAGACACGGTGATTCTTAACAAATCACCGCCGCTACGGCCACTCGTGCGCGTCCAGGCTATGCGACCTTTACCTTTTGCTGGAGATGATATGACACCATCTCAGCTCCTAAGATTTATGAAGATTTATGCAGCACGTTATCACAGAATCTATCCCCCATATGGATGGATTGCCTACACACCAAAGTGATGCAGATCCTTGTCCTGATGTTAAACGACACACCATTGGATCGATTGGCATATTCGACTGATGGAATCTACTTGAAGATAGATTAGAAGGCCTGCCAGGTCGTGGATGACTCCAGACACCACACACACACACATATATATGTCAGGTTGTATATGAAAAAAATCAAATAAAGTGCTCGATCATATAAGAGAGCTAAAATAATTTATTTAGATACTGTATATTACATATTTCAGCAATGTACCGCGGTTTCATACAAAAGGGCAGATTTAGACATCTTTAGTAAATCTCTGTGCCCAGTGGAATCATCGGCAAGCTGAAATGATTGTAGTCACGTCCCGATAGGGAATGGCGTCAACAATGACAGAAAACGGTGTGTCTCTGAGGGGGTCCCCGAAAAAATCCGGTGTGGGATAGTGATTAACTAAGACTTAAGAGAGTTCGATGTTAGTTTGTGTTTGAAAAGTCTTCATGTTATTCCCTAGCAAGTTTTATTTATTTATTTATTTATCTGTTCTTTTGTGGATTTGTAATATTATTGTTTTACCTAGTCTGAAAAAATACGAAAAGGGCGGCTATGAAGTTTGCCGTTTGGGTTTGTGAAATTAGGGTGCATTTTGTTGTCGTTTTTGGAAACAAATTTATGTATCGGATTAATTGTTTGATATAGTGCTGAAAAAGATGATGCAACTATATTTTTATGGACTTAACGTGTTTGTTTATTTTTGTTTATTTTATTGAATTGGTATTTTCGTATTTTCTGGATCTTAATGGGAGGAAAGTCGTATATTAAAAAAACGGTGTTTCGTTGATATGTCCCGTTTATAACCAGTAGTGTTGAAAACAAAAATTGGTTATAAACGAAATGATGGATGTTATCTGTTATTTCCATTTGAGGGGTATAAGTTTAGTCTCTGGGTGGGGGTTGTTAACTTCTATTTTATTGATGGTCTATTAATAATATTAATATTTAGTGTATTTCAGAAAATTTATTAAATTCTTTATCTTTAGGTTGGTCTCTTTTCTTGAACTCACAAACAATATTTATTAGATACGAATTAATTTCAATTTTTTCTCATCTCCATAAGCTAAAGACTTTAATTTTAGACATTTTCTAGAATCAAAATCCTGTAATAAATTTTGATCAAAATTGGAATAAGGATTCTAGACATAAAGTTTAATAGCATTATATATCGATTTTTATCTTTGTAATGGGACAAATGTAAGGCAAAACTGTTCTGTTCGAGTAGTTAATTTTACCCACATTACGACGGGTATTTTTCCAGTCTATTAGAAAATATTTGCTTTTACAAAAACGATGATCAAAAATTGACGTGTTCTATTAATCAATCAAATTTGGTCTAACCACATAAGAAATCGAATTAAAATTATGACTTTTCTAATTCTAGACGAAATATAACTTTCATTCTTCATCCATTCCTTTGTTTCACTATTGCGACCCCACTGACCTTCCCACTCTTTCCAATTCGTCTTCTTCTGTTCTCTTTTCCTTAAATACATGCTAAATTTGCTCCATTCCTAATCGAGTACCTGCTCATCCTGCATCCCCACTCCCTGCTCCCATCAATGCCACACAATTTCTGCTGGTTCTTGATTAATGCTATTTGTCCACAAGCTTCCTTCAGGAAATGAAGAAACAAACCGAAATTTTGGCAACACACACCAAAGCATCATCCTAACGGATACCCCTATCCACCCCATCGCCACATTCCATCGCTTCCCGTTAATGCAATCTGGTATATCTATTTCTTCAGTTCTTACTTCTCTGATCCTTGCAGAGAAAAAAAGAGATTCAATGGCTATTCTTGATGTGAAATGTCAACCCCACCATAACTTGGAGTTTGAAGGAGGAGGAGAGGGACGAGAATAGGGTTGAGGAGGAGAATGGGGATGATGATGAGGAGGAGAAGAAGAATGGAAAGGAGGAGTACAGAGATATTGATTGGAGTTTTGAAGCTTTATCTTTTGTTAATACATCAGTTTCAATGTCCTTTCAGGAAAAGTATCTCCAATAATAATAATAAAAAAAAAACTAATTGTTACATAGGTTATACTATTACTAAACATTTTTCGTAGACTTACCACACATCTCTCTGACACTAACTCAATTTGTCAACTCCTAAAAAACATGAATGCCCTTTTCTCAATATAAAAACATTTAGGTTAATAACACAAAAACAATACATCACGATACTAACATAAAAATGTTTTTAAAATTCTTGAAGTTATCAATAGAACAAAATCACAAGAAAGGTATTATATATATATATATATATATATATATATATATATATATATGTATATATATATATATATAATTTATTTAGATACTGTATATTACATATTTCAGCAATGTACCGCAGTTTCATCCAAAAGGGCAAGTTTTAAAATAATTTCTATGTTACACTCAATGTCGTCTGTTATCGTCTATTTATTCATCTATGGTGTACAATGGACTTTCTATCACATCTAACTGTAAGTATAATGGAGATCGGATTCCATTCACCCATCCTTCTGTTAGACACTCTTTTCTCTCTCTATCTTACCCATTTCCCTTTCTTCTTCCTTCTCTAGCTGAAAATTTATGACAGAACGTGGACACAAGGCATGTGTGTGGATCGTTAATATTATGTGATATTTTATTGTTTTCCTCTATAAATTAGTATTAAAAAGAGGGCTGAAAGGAGTGCCCAAAAATTCCCGAGAATCAGACACAGGAAGCAAACTCTCTCCGAGTATAATGGATGTCTTGAATTGTCTTATTTTTATCCTAGCCTTCAACCAGTTGATATGGATAATGTTTTGACCACCACAGAATTCCATTTATGACGTTTATTTCACTTTCACGCAATTCATTTTGAAATGGGTACTATGTTATATGATGTATGGAAATGGGTAATGATGTTTTGAATTGAAACCTGGCCAGTGAGGGTTGAAGACATACATTGCATGAAGAGAAATTATATGAGAATGAGACGATGGGTGTGTACTGTGAGTCTTAGATATAATGACCTCAGAGGAAGATTAAATTTGAACAGTATAGAGAGATGTATAGGTTTGACATCCTAATATTTTATCATCGGCGTAAACAGAAAAAACTCCCAAATTCACTTCAACAACAAAAGCTTAAAACTGAGGTCATAAAAACCAGCCTCCAGAGACAGTCTAACAAAAAGGCGCAAAAAAACCCAAAAATGTTGATCACATGGGTGCTCCCAACTACGTCGGCCAAACCACTGGTGAAAAAATATAAAAGCAGACTGTGCGACAAAATCTGTCTCTTCCTTCTTTCCTCTTTCCTCTTTTTCAGAGAATACAAGTTCAGCTACCCTCGCCTTTGGGCGAGGGGTGCCAGCGTGTCGGTTGACTACTAAACACACATACACAAAGGCTTACACTTTTATCATTCTTTCAACGTATGCAACCACACACTACTGACAAAGAAACACACACATGCCTAAACGAATTATCAACTCTCACGCATACACATTTGTACAACCACGAACAAAAGGTGCCTAATAAAAATCAGAAGAAGCTGAAATTTTGGAAACTCTCTGAATTAATGTCTTGTACATATGGTAAAAAATGTCATTAAAATCCGATGTACATATTTGAAATTTTCAGATGGTTCTGTCCCCCATAGCTCACTTGGGGGCGGGGGCATGTAGAAATACTGCACATTGAGGGGAACATAGATATTCGGGACTACTTCCACTGTCTTCTCCAGGGAATTTTATCTATATATATATTTCACCAAAATAGGATATATTTGAAGTTTTAAAGGAGATTTAGCCCCCATAGCTCCCTTAGGAGGCCACTTAGAGATTGGGGACCATTTCCATTGTCTTTCCCATAAAATCTTATACATATGATTAAAATTTGATCAAAATAGGATATATTTGCAGTTTTAAGAGGTTTCTACCCTCATAGACCCCTTAAGAGTGTAGTTAGAGATTCAGGACTACTTCCATTGTCTTTTCCAGAAAATTTTACAGAAGAATACACTTTTAGTTTTTATGCAGATTCTCTAACCTTTCTTTCTATAGAAACATGCAGATAGGCGTGAAAGGTGATAACATAAATCAAATAGTTATATTTTATTTTTATTGTTTTGCTCCAATAAATTGTTAACTACTTTAAACCCTTAGTGAAGGACTTAGTAGCTCTTAATAGGATTAAACTGTACTGTACTAATCATGTCTTTTAAGCTTGTTTTCATTATTTCCAGAACTTGTCCATCCCTTGATTTAACTTAGTAAAGTGACATTGTTGGTTGCTGCCTTTACTCTGCATGTGTCAACAGACATTACCTCGAAGGGCTTTCTCAGAAGTAGGGATATTCAAATAAAACAGAACATATTAACTTTTAGATACCACCTTTCATCTCTTTGAGATTCTGTTTTGATTGCTCAGTCTGTCACGCTTAAGTTGTTTCCATAAATCTTAAGTCGATTGTGACAATTTGGGGTCGGATTGACTCAAGAGCTTTGTAGTTGGTTTTAAAAAAATGTCTTTCTTTGATCCGTCACATTTGTCGGTATTCCTTGGCCTTTTGGCTAGGATCAAAATGTAGTATCTGTTCTGATACTACACTTCGTCTTTTATGTCGTCGGTCAGTTAAGGAAATTTTTCTAGACTGAGGCAATTTTTATTTTGTTCCAATCCAGAGTGCCCCTATTTGGAGCGCTGGATTTTTCCCATTAAAAACTGACCTTGTGTCTAAGTTTGCCTTGGGGGGGGGGGGGTCAAGTTATAATATTTTTCTCAAGTAGTCTCAACTCTTATGAGTTTGTCTCAATATGTTTTATCTCTCCTTCTAGTTGTGTTTGGCCCGAGTGCTGTTTTATTGCAACTTACTTGTGGTTGGTCAGTCTCGCTAGTTATGTGGCTTGGTTTACACACTCTAGGATTTTTCTTATTTACTCATGAATAGTTCTGACATGAGCCATTACCAGTGATTACTTACAGGCATAAAACAGGTTGCGTTCTCTGGAGCCTGAGTGACAAGTATTCCCAGATTTCCCGTACTCTCCGCTTCTCCTGATCACTATTGCAAATAGCTTTCGATTCTTGCAACATCCGTTTACCATTGAATTTTTGCTGATTACTGCTGTTGGTCTTCTTTGAAATTTGAGTGACAATAAGTCTCCTCAAGGTTACAGTACTCTCTGTACCCTTCCAATGTAGATCTAAATGGTACTCTCCCTCCTTGCTCTTTACATCCTCCCAGATCCTTCACAATCATTTTCTATGGTACCAAACAATATTAATGTCATCGCGTTTTATTTTAATTATTATCTCTATTGATATATATTATATGTGTATATGTCTATATATTTGTAGGTAAAAGATTCACTTCTAAACTAATTAATCGATCATCATAAATTTTGAAACCCAGCTGCTTAACGTAAGGATAGGTAATGTTGGCTATATTTAGTTTAATTTACTTTTATACAAAGTGGGTAAAAAGGGGGTGGAAGACCTTCGTAAAAATTCAGATGCTTTTGATTTTTGTGAAATTTTAACAAAAGATATTAGACATCAATTAATAACTATTCTCCAAATTTCAGTTTCTTTGGAATATTTCAAAGGGATTTTAGGGGTGAATACAACAGGCACAACTTCCCATTTAAAAATTCCAATATTTTAGATTTACATGGAATTTGATCCATGGTCATTAAAAACTAATTAAGCAAGATTCTCTGAATTTCAATTTCTTCTTCAGACCCCTTACACTTTAGAAGATTCTAGACATAAGGTTTAGTAGCATTATATCCTGATTTTAATTTTCATAAGGAAATATATAAATTGTACAAAACTGTTCTGTTCGGGAATTAATTTTACCTGTCCTGAGACGGGTATTCTTCTAGTTGCTATTATTATTAAATGGTTGAATACTTTGTAGAAATTCTCTTTTCATATCGCTCTTTGTATATCTCAATGTATCTTTACTTGGCAACCAATGTGTGACTAACAAATCGTTAATAGAAACGTTTCTCCATTTCTGTAAACCTTTTTTGCATCTCTCTCTCTTTTCTTTTTAACGAAAGCATTTGTCTGATTGGTTAAAAATCGACAGCAACAAAAGACCAACTAATTATGAGAGTCTGATTTTGGTTGGCCGTGTACACCGAATAGGTGAGTGAATTTGGGAAGTCTGGGATCAGTTGCTGCGACAGCAAAAGCAGAGGTAATCAATGTCTGGGGGAAGGTGATTGGATTGCGGGGATGAGGGTAATGGTCAGGAGGGTTGGGAGGAGTGCTGTAAATGATTTCATTATGAAACTGTTTATAGAACTATTGATTGCGATCTAAATTTAGATGCACTTGGAACCAGGGGTCAAAAGAGAAAAAATAAAACAAATAAAAGTCATGGATTCTGTGAATAAAACAAACAAAAAGTTTTGGGACAAAATAAAAGATATTGGTTTGCTCATAGCGAATCTTTTATGAACCAATAAATGTCTCTTTTGTAAAAGTATGTTATGTTTCTGAAACAAGTTGTCAATTATATTAAAGAAAGGTGGATCTGTGTGTGTTTGTGTCTGTGTGTGTGTCTAGCTAAAAGTAAAAACTACACAAGACACAACCATACAGCTGATATATTCTTATTCGGCATTGCCTCAGACAAAATATAGGCACTTTGAAATAGGTATTTTCCTCATTCTATAATGTTTAAGTTTGAACTACTATTTTCTTTAGTCTATAATGATTAAGTTTGAAATAGTGAAATCGTATTTTCTTTGGTCCATAATGCTTAAGTTTGAAATCGTATTTTCTTTGGTCTAAAATGCTTAAGTTTGGACAGGTTTTTTTCTGGGCTATAATGCTTAAGTTTGAAATCGTATTTTCTTTGGTCTAAAATGCTTAAGTTTGGACAGGTTTTTTTCTGGTCTATAATGCTTAAGTTTGAAATCGTATTTTCTTTGGTATAAAATGCTTAAGTTTGGACAGGTTTTTTTCTGGGCTATAATGATTAAGTTTGAAATCGTATTTTCTTTGGTCTAAAATGCTTAAGTTTGGACAGGTTTTTTCTGGGCTATAATGCTTAAGTTTGGACAGGGTTTTTTCTGGTCTATAATGCTTTAGTTTGAAATCGTATTTTCTTTGGTCTAAAATGCTTATGTTTGGACAGGTTTTTTCTGGTCTATAATGCTTAAGTTTGAAATCGTATTTTCTTTGGTCTAAAATGCTTAAGTTTGGACAGGTTTTTTTCTGGGCTATAATGCTTACGTTTGGACAAGTTTTTTTCTGGTCTATAATGCTTAAGTTTGAAATCGTATTTTCTTTGGTCTAAAATGCTTAAGTTTGGACAGTTTTTTGTTGGTCTATAATGCTTAAGTTTGAAATAGTATTTTCTTTGGCTGAAATGCTTAACTTTGAAATCGTATTTTGTTTGGTCTAAAATACTTAAGTGTACTTTGGTCTATAATGCTTAATTTTAAAACCGACTGTCCCAATGTTGTTCTGATCTTTTGTAATAATTATTACGCTCTTATTTTTGCTTTTCCTAAATAATTGAGTAGTCTGCTGGGGTTATGGTTATCTCCCACTTACCTTACATGTGTGTGGGTATATATATATATATATATATATATATATATATATATATATATATATATATATGGCTAAATTGCATGGAGTTATTTTTGCCGGGTGTTTTTATATACACGGCTAGCTAGTTAACCAATCAGATTCTTTGTTGTTCTCTCAGCCAATCGTTGGGCTTCCCACGAACAAAGGTCTGGTTAGTGTTACTTCCTATATCCGGTTCTATTGTTCTGTTTTCTATAGATTGGCCTATATCCTGTTTCTTTGTTGTTTCAATATAATGGGTGAATTTATTTTAACACGTGGCTCCTTGTATTTCTATTTTAGGTTTTAATTTTTAAATTGTTAGGTTTTTGTTTAGTTTATTTTTTTTACTTATTTGTTTATTTATTTATTTATGTATCGTTAGCCTAAGGTAAATGTATTTCTGTGTAGGCAGATTTTTGCTATTTCATTTCTACAGTTTAATAAGATTTCAAATTTTTCATTCAGACATAATCTACACAGGTCGTCTAAATTTCTACATGTATTGGCCTGTCGTATTATTTTCCATTCAATTATTGGTGAGCGTCCATTTCCTTTGAGCTCCCAATAGTGGTTTGCTAGTGCTGTTTTAATTCAACGTTCTCTGTTTTTAAATGTCCTTTTGTGATCATAATATCTGGTTTTAAAATCTAGGGAGGTCATACCCACGTAGTACTTCTTATTATTCGGTCTTTCCTTGGCAAATATTGTGGCTTTGTATACAATACTTTTGCTTAGGCATTTATTTTGTAGTGGAATTTACGGAATGCTTGCTGCCTCTCAGCAATGGCAGTTGCACATTTTGAGGTGAACCATTGTAGAGAGTGGGGCTTGCTGAAGAATTTTTGCATGGGAAATAGGCTTCAATGCATGCTTTAACCCATTCGATTGACTTATTTGCACAATGATCAGCAGGGAGTGAGAAAGTTTCCCTCCATGGTGCGTCACCTCTAATGGACTCAAAATCAGCCTGCTTGTAGTATCTCGTTGTTTTGAGCAACTTTTGGACGAGTTTTTAGAGTGATATAAATCATTAGCACAATGTGATCAGAATTCTCGAACGGACTAAGGGCTTTCGTCACACAAGCCTAGGGCAGTGTGGTCAAGAACAGGTCTAGAAGTGAGGTTTACTGGTCTACTTGATCGGGGATGCGGGTCGGGAAATCAACAGTCTGAGAGAGGGAGTGAGCTAAGGAGAAATTATACATAGAGTTACCGGCTGCGTCAGTAAAGCTGGAGAATCCCAATCAGTAACGGTGGTGTGCATTAAAAGCCCCAAATACATGTATATGGGCATTCAAGTCGAATGAGAGTGCTCTATCTATGCTTTCAGAGACAGAGTTTAGCAGGGTACAGTCCTGGGTCGAGTGGATGGAATAAGTTCAGATAATTTTGTTTTTACTAACAAGTAGAGCGTTACCCCTGTCGGCCAAGGGAAGAGTCTATCAGGCATGTGTACGCAGTGTGATGATGTATGGAAGTGAAACCTGGCCTATGAGGGTTGAAGAAATACGTTGCATGGGAAGAAATGAGATGAGAATGATACGATGGATGTGTAATATGAGTCTTAATGACAGGCTTAGATAACCTTGGGGAAGATTAAGTCTGGACAGTATAGGGAGATGTGTGCAGAACAGGAGACTTCATTGACATGGTCATGTTGAAAAAAAATGGATGTTAGTTTTGGGGTTAGTAGACGTAGAACAGTTGGGGTAGCAGAATACGTTGGAAGGGGAAAGAACAAGGAAAACATGGAAAAAAGTGATAAAGAGTGAGTTGAGATAAATAGAGATAAATAAAGACCTGTCTAGACATAGGATAGTTTGAAAGTTAATTTTTAAAAGCTGTCCACCACATGCCTATATGTAAAAAGGGATGTTAAACCGATGATGATGATGATGATGATGATGATGATGATGATGATGATGATGATGATGATGATGATGATTAAATCTTCTTCCAGATAATTGATACGTTTTAAAAAATAAGTTAAACTCTCTTTATGTCATCTATCACTAAAAGTGAAACATCATTTTGGTTAGTACATTGAGAAAAGCAGATAATGGCATACTCATTATTATTGATGACTTTCTTGAATATCGATCCATTTTCAATGAACCCAATTTGATTTATGCAAACAAAAGACAACATCAATCATACGCCCTCTGATCCTCCTCTTCCCCTACCCCGTTCCATCAACCAACGGTTTTTCTGGAGCCAGGAATATAATTAAAATATTTGATTGCTAGGAAAAAAACAACAAAATCTATGCTTAATGCGTGCATGAGAGTGTGGGTGAGTGTGTGGGTGGTTGGCGATGTGTATCCCTTTGTTTCCAATCATTTAGCCTAACCTGATTTAAAGATTTGTTTGTTTCAATAATGAAAACTCCTAACCCCTTCCACACTTAGTCCACTTCGGATAATGATGCTCAGATTCAGTAAGGGTACACGCGAGGAGATGTGGCTTTAATAGCATCTCGCACACATAAAATGTTATTTTTCAATTGTTAAATCGATGCATTTTGTTTCATCTTCAAAAGGTACAAAATAAAAACAAAAATAGCACATTTTTTTCTGTTCACTTTATCTTTGAAAAACTGAATTTGAAACTAACCTCCTCACCCTACCTTTTTTTAGACTCGATCATGGACGACTTGATATATATATATATATATATATATATATATATATATATATATATATCACCGAAAGTACTCAAGTTTATAAAAAAAAATGTTTTTAAGGTAAATAAATAATTTATTTTAAAAAAAAAATAATTTGCGTTGTGCAAGGTTTTCTAAATATTTTATTAAAAAATATTCTCTTTATTATTGCTATTCGTCAACGCTACAAATGTGTGACTTTTCAAAATATCTTTCCACGCAACCACGTGACACACACGCCATATCAACATTTTCGTCCTAACATCAAGACGAATTTCAACTTGGCTGCGATAAGTATGTCTCAATCAAGAAGAAAAAAAAGAAAAAAAAGAAGAAATATTCTTCTGAAGATAGTATATATTACCGAAAGTACTCAAGTTTATAAAAACAAAAAGTTTTTTAAAGTAAATAAAAAATTTATTTTTAAAAACAAATAATTTGCGTTGTGCAAGGTTTTCTAAATATTTGATTAAAAAATATTCTCTTTATTATATATATATATATATATATATATATATATATAGTATCTCATAGTTCATAACTGAACTTATCAAATGCAAAACTTATCCTTCAATTATTCCCCTTTTTGCCTTTCGTACAGTTGTAGAGGAAGAACCATTTAAAAAAGTTGTTATAGTTTTTAAAAAGACATAAGAGTTCAATTTTATACAGGCTTGTTGGAATATAAGGTTATTTTATTTCGTAGTCCATGCTAAAATACTAATGTAAAAATGTACCCTGTTGCTGTACTATTCTAGATAATCTGTTTCAGCTGCCAAATCTAATAAGCCTTTATCTATATAAGAAACGTTTGATTGGATTTATGCTGACTTGGCAGACTCGAAGCATTTCATCGAATAACTGTATGGAGAAGCACTTTAAGAGCCAAGTCAACTCACAATGGTCCCGTGTGCAGCACAATATTGATAGACCAGGAAAACTGAGGAAGACCCATCTCCCCGATAATATGTTAGAATACGAATCTATCAGGAAGACCGGCATATTTTTAATTGTTCTTTAATCCTGTAAATGCATGGGGAATTCATTTTATTTTCATTAATTTAAGATGCATTCTCACATTTCTATGGAAGGTTTTGTCGGTCTGTCAGTAAAGCTACAATTTGAAATAGCATTTCATCGCAAGACATGAATGAATGTATCTTATTTTAGATGCAACCAAGCATTTCTATATTGAGCTATCTCCCTATTTATTTGCCTCCCCACGAGAGCAGAGTAGCTCTTCTGCCAAAAGTGCCCAGTTACTGTCCAAAAGAAACGTATCTCGAGAGCATCAACAGCCCTAAACTCCAAGAAACGAAGAACATCTATAATTGTCTATCTTTCTACAGACAAGTAAATATCTTAAAATAACTGATATTTTACTATGTCAGCACGTAGTAGAGTCACTGTTTTGAACTCATTCAGATCGTCCATTTAAAACGAGCCAAATTCACCTGATCCTCTTGCTTGGGTATGTTGCCTTTAAAAAACGCCATTAACAAAGGATGGAAATCCTACTAACATAGCCACATACCTCTGGCGACCTCTGGTGGAAAAAACCACAGAGACTCATGTGAGATAACTTATATCGTCATGACACACGGAACTAAAGGGAAATACATTTTATATATATATATATATATATATATATATATATATATATATATATATATATATATAAAATTACATAAACAATGTTATAGCATTACGTAAACTTGGTTTTTTGTTCACTTTATTAACACATTTGAACTTGATCAACTATATATACATATATATATATATATATATATATATATATATATAGTTAGGTATGTGTATATGTTTATATATTTGTATGCACAGGATTAACTTCTAAACTAATTAACTGATCATTATGACCTTTGGAACACAAATAATAGATGTTAGAGGTCGTAATGTGGGCTATATTTAGTTTAATTTAGTTTTATGCAAACGGAGTAAAAAAGGGGTGAAAGACTTTAATAAAAATTCAGATAGTTACGATTTTTGTGAAATATTCACAATAAGTATCATAAATCGATTAATAAATATTCCCTAAATTTCAGTTTCTTTGTCGTATTTTAAAGAGTTTTTAGGGAGCATAATATGGGCATAACCTTCCATTTGAAAATTAAAATATTTCAGATTTGCATTGAAGTTGATCCATAGTCATTAGACACTAATTAAGCAAGATTTCTGAATTTTAGTTACTTCTTAAAACCACTTAAGCTTAAGCCTTAAACTTCAGATATTTTCTCCAATCAAAACCATGCAATTGATTTTGATCAAAACTAAAATAAGGATTCTAGACATAAGGTTTAGTGGCATTACATCTTGATTTTAATCTTTGTAAGAGTAAATAGCATTAGTGCAAAACTTTTCTGTTCGAGGAACTAATTTTACCCGTCTTGGGACGGGTATTCTTCTATTTTTTTTTTAAATCTTCCAATTAAATGTTCCAATTGATTTTGATTATAAACTGAAAAAAAAAGAGATAATTTAGTTTGCTGCATTTGCTAAATTGTTATCGTCCTTGGGATGTCAGATTACTCTTGGGGCTGCTAACATATGTTTCCAAAGAAAACAGAAACTGAAAACATTTCAATCATTTTTTCTTATTGGCAAAATAAAAATTAAAAAGGAGCAGCTTAAAAATGAATTTCAACTTAAAATAAAACAAAATAATTTATGCCCAACTTTTTCTTAAGAAAACAATTGTTGCATTCACACATCACTCGATACGCCGTGGAAACGTTGTGAGAATAACATCCAACAAGAGAACAGTAGTTTGACCAATCCAAATAATACATGAAAAAGTGTTTCGTCAAAACAGAAGAAAGCTATTAATGAAACCTGTTTAAAAATGGAACAAAAAAGAATTAAAGAATAGAAATTTTAAAAGAAAATGAAAAACAATTTGGACCTATATTTTGTTTTCAAATAATATACTCATTAGACACCAATTAATCAAGATCCCCTGAATTTGAATTTTTTTCTTAAGATCCCTTAAGCTTAAGCATTAAATTTGAGACATTTCTAGAATCAAAATCATGTAATAGATTTTTATCAAAATTGAAACAAGAATTTTAGGCATAAGGTTTAGTATCATTATATCTTGATTTTAATCTTCGTAAGGGGACATAAAAGTGGTGCAAATCTATTCTGTTCAGGCAATTAATTTTGCCTATTTTTCGACGAGTACTCTCATAGTTCCCTATATAATACTCCAAAGATATTTAGAGGGGAATTTTTTTAAAAAAGTGGGTCTTACCGAGATTTAAATTGTATTTGAAATGAAGAAGAGAAAAGAAATACAAGATATTCCAAGACTGAGGTCATGCCCACCAATTCTTTTTTGTTTAGAACTAAAAGATCATTTCTCAGAAAAAATGATGACAGCGTCTACCAATTCTATATCTTTTTGTCTATGAATACATTGAAGTTCATGAAGAGTAGAGCTAAAGTTCATCTTCACCGCAGATTCCTTAACAAAATACTGAATCGATAAAAGGGTCTTCATCAATAAGGATATTTGGTATCAGAATAAGTTTCTCTCAGTCCGATTTTTTTTTATTTTTGAGGAAATCCTTTCGTTACAAGAATTCAAATATAAGTCAAGCATTATCTTTGTGTGCGGTAAACTGTAAAACTAATTAACTGATCATTATGATATTTTCACAGTATTTAGTTGCAACGGTGTATAATGTGGGCTATATTTAGTTTAATATTTTTATAGAAAAGGGATAAAAATGGGCTGAAATCCCCATGTGAAAAATAGATTCTTCCAATTTTGATGAAATTTTAATAATAGGTATTAGATATCAATCAATAGATTTTCACCAACTTTCAGTTTCTTCGGAGTATTTTAAAAGCTTGTTAGGGGCATAATATGGGCACAATATGGAATATTTCTGATTTGTATGTAATTTGATTCATAATTATTAGACACTAGTTTAGCAAGATTAAAAGTGATAATAGAATTGAATTTCTGAAACGCATGTACATATGGAGAAATATTATTGAGTGTAAAAATGTTTGGAGCAGCATGATTACAAAATATTAATGATGTCATAAATTTTGTATGCTACTAAATTATATATATATATATATATATATATGTATATAAGTATAAATTTTTATTTATACAAACATTATTGGTTACATATGTGCATACATGTTTCGGTTGCATTTTTCCAAGAAAGTCAACCTCATCAGACCAAGAATTTTTCAGGAAAATTCTTGGTCTGATGAGGTTGACTTTCTTGGAAAAGTGCAACCGAAACATGTATGCACATATGTAACCAATAATGTTTGTATAAATAAAAATTTATACTTATAAACAGATCTACTTGGTATTGAGCACTTTTTATAAACACTTGAGTTTCTACGGATTTACATTTACAGAAACTAATACAATACATGTACGATATATATATATATATATATATATATATATATATATATATATATATATATATATATATGGTTGACTAGAGAATATTTTAATGTGTTAAAGGCTTTATTTCATTCCATATGATCTTTCGGTATATTACCATCGTCAGATATACAAAACCAAGAGAAAAAGATGATATATTCACATTAGAAAACTAATGTGAATACATTTTGTTCTCTTGCATTATAAATTATAAGGAAAGATAATTCGCAGAAGAAAATAATTCATAGGAAAAAGAAGAGATGCGAACCTGAAAAAAACATGTGAAAAGCATGAAATTGATTTCTGATGGCATATTGACATACTAGATGAGGTCATATATATATGTGTATGCATATGTGTGGAAAGCCATGTATATATACTCTTTCTTATAATTATGCTAATTAGGCATAGTAAAGGTGTCATGCCCCTTGTATCTCTTGTATTTTTTCTGATGGTTTCATTTGCAGGATTACTTTCCTCTCCTTGGGGCCTCATTTGATCTGCATACACTTTCTCCATTTTCTCTATTATTGTGGCATTTTTGCATAATAAATTCTGCCCTTTTTGGATTTGATTCTTTGTTCATTTTGTACCACATGTTTTCACTTGTGGAATAGAACATCGTTAAGGGAGGGGGGGTCTAATTTGCCTTCTCAATAAAGCTTAGTGGCTTTCTAGTCTTCCGGTGTGTTATATTATGCAATAACTTAAAAGCAGCCTTGGTATTTTTTTCTTTTTACTGATAACATGCTTTCAGCCCCATTTTTACAGTCTGCACCATTCTTTCCACTAACCCATTCGATTGAGGCTGCTATGGTGGAGTTTGATACGGTTTGCACCCTATTTTTTCCAACCATAAACTAAGATTTTCATCACACAACTCTGGTGCATTGTCGGATACCAGGGTGTTTGGTATGCCGTTTCTGAAAAATATAACCCTTAGAATCTGTTTTCTTGTACAGAACGTACATAACTTCAGGCCAGCCTAAAAAAGAGTCGACTAGTATTAATAAAAAATTTCACTCCAGTAATGTACACATGATCTATATGCACACGACTACATGGCTCCATTTCTCTGGGCCATGAATGTAAAGTAGTTTGTGTAAAAATTTTTAATTTAATCTTGCATTTTTTTATATATTCTTCGACATCTTGTGAATATACCGGCCATGATGCTTCTTATTTTGTGACCGCATCTCCACATCATGTACATTTTTTATCAATATTTTTCTTTGTATTTCTGTGGGGAATTATCAGATTTCCATTAAAAATCATTCTGTAAACGTAGGAGTTTCACATGTTGGCCGGTCATAATTCAGGAAGGGGACATTTTGTATTCAGCACCGTCCTCTTCCAGAAGACATGCGCACGGGGTAACTGTCGTGCCTCTACATCGGACGTGTGTTCCGCCTGTGATAGACGTTGGCTCTGGGGCAAGTAGCTTGGCAAAAATAGAGTTTTACGGTGAAAGGATGTTATAGTTCAGCGTTGGGCATGTGCGTGCAAATAAATACATATTCATCAGTGTCCGAGATCTTTGCTCCAGTTTGCTTGCTGTTACACACTCCATTTTGTATCGTTAATTTATGTCTTATTTCTTTGTAGGGTCTTTCCTCCCTGGAACAATTTCCCCATGTTTTTTTTAAATTCTTGATGTTATTTTACTTAGCACTAAATCATGTCAAGTTTCCGCAGCCATTCTATTTAAAGACAAAATAGCCGTCTCTACTAGTGATGGGACGATTCCAAAATTTTCCCCAATTCCGATACCATTACCGATTCTGTTCTAAATTCCCGATTCCGATTTCTAAATATTTAATCAGAGATGTGTTGGGTTTTTGTAATGTTCAAATTACTGTAAAACCCCTGTGTAATGTCAGTTTTGCGAACGTAAAAATACACTTGGGGGGTGGGAGTCATATATTACATGAGTAGATCTTTTACATATTTTTTCTAAAATATTTTCCTTGTAATTGATTGAAAATTGTGAGACAACTAATTTATTTCGATTTTAAAATAAAGCCAATTTGCATTAGTTTGTCGTTATTTTGCAAAATTCTATTTGAATTTTTTCATAAACAATTGAAAATATTCAATGATTGGTATACAAAATTAGAAAATGGTGTGGAATAGAATAGTTAACAAACCTCCCTCCCCCATGTTAAGAATGAGTTTCTAAATAATAATGTTACTATTTAGAAAACCATTCTTAACATAAGGAGGGCGGAGGAGTGGCTTTGTTAACTATTCTGTGCTTTCCCTCTATCCATGTAAAGATTCCATTTCTCTGTTCAAGTGTTCTTTTTCTTAGCTATGCCCAGCTATTTTCGTTGGTTTACACTATGTTCTGCTACCATAGCTGGGAAGAAACTCTATCACGGGGCTTCTCATTCCGGAATTTATTGATAAGATAAAACTTATCGACAAAATCACGAAATGTCTTAGCGTCCTGATCATTGTTAGTTCCCCTAGCCCGATTACGATCTATATCGGGATCCAACACACCATTCTAGTCTCCCACTAAGATGACAATCCGAGCTCAGTATTGTTATTGGGCGCATAATCTTCAATGAGCCGAATGCCTTATCTTTTATGGTAACATCCAGAACACAGCCTTCCTTCCGGATACATGAAACAAGGGTCACACGATGCACCTAAAATCTTTTTTACTAGCCAGAAAACACCCCTCGAGCGAGAATCGAAGTACGCTGAGCACTCCAATGTGCTGAAGGTCTGTAGCAACTCTAAATTTACGAAAGTCGGCCCTCAACTCACGGACATTTATGCTTGCTATATTTAGCAAGCATAAATGTCCGTGGGTTGAGGGCCGACTCTCGTAAATTGAGATATCTTAGGGTTGGGTTCCAGAAACAAACATCGATGAGGTCAAGATGCCGACGGCTCTCCCAAAAGACTGTTTGCCATTTGAATGTTGATTTGCCCATCATGGGAGATACCACCAACATAGCTTGGCTATTCTATAAAAGGAAGGGGGCAACCGAACATGGACCCTCCCAACACAATCTTTTCTTAAACATTTTAACATCTCATTTTTTTAAATGTCCATAGGAGGTGTTTAATTAAAATGATCGTTGGCCTTCTTTTAGCATTTGCTAGAGCTCCTTGGCTTCTTCTGGTTTTCTTATACCTGTAAGGACTCTTAAGGCGTTAGGGAAGTTAAAGGGGTCTTCAACTGACTTGTTACCCACCTACCTAAACGCGAGTAGTTTTTTTAGATCAGCTATTTTAAAGTTCTTGACCGTTTCTTCCTGTACCTCATTCACTACACAGATTTTATTTCCTGGGAAAAAAAGCAGTTTTTTTTCTTTCTCTTTCTAAAGAAGGGCTTCTCTGCATTTTTTTAGATGGAAGGGGAGGTGGAGGTGGCATGTCTTCTTTCATTGGGGAGTGGGAAGGAGTAGTCTTCCTGTTTTGCAGAAAGGGAGGGGCGTGAGCGAGCTGTTTTGCAGGGGATGCAGGGGGAGTGCTTTTGGGGGTGTTTTGTGGGGAGACGAAAGGAGAGAGGAGACGGTCTTGTCTTTTTTAACTCGGCTAAGAGGGATAAACTTTCCTTCTCTTTCAAGGGAGCGGTGATCGGGTGGGGCATAGCTTTTTTGGGGGGATGTGGTTTTGTCAGACTGGGAATAGAGGTGATTGACTTTGTTTTAGGGGAGGGCTGAGGGTCTTTTGAGAGGGGGATTTGGCGGGTGACTGCGAGCTTATATTTGGGGGGGGGGATTTCGGACTTGCTGATACTTTTTCTTGGTCTAGTTTCTTTTTAAGGTTACATACTTCCACATACTTTTCCTTTCCTGGGTCTTTTGATATCATTTCTTCCTCTCTCATCTGATCCGAGGCATGACGACCAGGTGTTTTTTCCCCCTGGACCAATACGCATTCATTTCACTCTTTGTCATCCAGTTTGCTTAGATCAAGGAGTACTGGGTAGTCTTCTTTGGTAGATTTTACTGGATGAGAATTAATGGGCATCCTTACTCTTTAGGTCATTGGCATCCCTAAATGTTGGCTCACTCTGGTTTTGGTAATAGTGGGCTTTCTAAGTGGGCATTCCAAAGTGAGATGTCCTATTTCCTTACAAGCCCAACAAACAGACCTTCTTCCAGCCACACTTATAGGAAGCTTTTCCTCTCCTATTTCCATATAATACGGAGTATTTTCAAATGCTGCCTTGTCTAATAATATTTCGAATGTCCATATACCTGGGTTTTCATCCCAGGTTACGGACGTGATGTCCCCATACTTAAGAAGAAAGGCTCCTAAGTGTTCCCCGTCCACATGGAACGGAACATTGAAAATAGGCACAGCTGTCCTTCCTTTGCCCATGTACTCCATCGTAAGAATATAGTCCTGAGTGATAATCTCTCTCTGGGATAATTTCAGACAGGTTTATTCATTAGTAAACAAAGTGTTCCAGGTATTATAACCTTTGCAACAAATTATTCGTTGTGGGCGATAGCCTGCCGTTGGTAATAGCTTATAAATTAGGTCAGTTGAAGCTCTAATAACTTTTCTTGTCTTTTTATCTACAACAAACATAATAATGCTTCTTTTCTTAATTTCTTACAACTTTGGTGTGTCAGTAAGTAGTATTGTGTCTGTAACTAAATGAAGTCACTGTTTCGCCTTCTCAATAAATTCAACAGCGTTGATAACAACTTTAGGAGGCTTGCTCCATTCCGAACCTCCAGGTGCAGCCTCAACTGGCCCCTTCTGCTCCTCAGTAACAGTCATAATGTATGAAGGCTTCGAGCTACAAGTAGCCGTCGTCATAATAGTTATCAAAACTGATAACAGAAAAGAAAACATAAAAAAAACGTGGTAAAAAAAATGCAACTCCACGAAAAACAGTTCCAAATGACAATAACAATAACAGCAACAATAACAACAGCAATAACAACAACAAAGATAATTTCCAAAATAGTAACAAGGCCACAAGGTAATAAATACTTAACGCTTTCTCAATATGGGGTTGAACAGTGGATACGGTCCATTGTACATACTACTGTTCATAATATGTATATACTAAAGACTAGTACACTTATCAGCCTTGAGGGGAGTCAGGTATCACATCACAACATTTTTATGGCAATTTTCATAATGAATTTATCCTACCTGGCATTTCAGTGTTGAGCACAAGGTCATCTTCAAGGTCGTTTTCATAAAAATTAAAAATCCTTCTCAAAGATCAATAATAAAAATTTAGCCTGCTTTACATAAGGTGCAATTCTCAAACGTGACAGATTCCATTGCATTTGAAGTTGAAGTTTTTCCTAAAGTTTGTTAAAATATTTTATCTGAAAATAAGTTTAACTGGATTGAAATCTCCATTAATCCCTAAACTTAATACTAATCTCATTGCTTGACAACAAAGAGAAGGAAGTAAATTGACAGCATCTGCATTAAGTAATGGCTGGAATCAATCATTGACTTTTGGGAACTGTTGTCCATCCAAGAACAGCGAAACTATTAAGAGTGATTACCAAGTTGTGTTTGCTTAAATGTTCAAATATCTTATATTGGTTGATTCTAAACCTCTAGTGGTCATCTGTGATTCTCCTTTATTTGAAAGAAATGGGACAGCACTAGGCAGCCATGTTTGATGACCTTATTTCCTTGTGCAACCTATGTTAACATTCTGTATGTAAATTATACAAATTCATTACTTTACTTATATAAAGAGATTAACTTTGTAATCTTTGCCGTACAACTATTCCCCGAAAATATTGTTATTTTCAATCTTATTGTGTCATGTGACAAATTTCTAAAAATGAAAGAATATAAAGACAAATCAATTGAATACAGTTCAAAGTTCTCAATTTTTAAACAAAAATTATTTAAAATATTGACATTTGTAATTCACATTGCTGAATATAAAACACTTCAATTACAGAAAAGCTTTTTTTATTGATTATTGTTACATAAATATATTCAAATCTGCATCTTCACTCATCATGAAGCATCATTCTGTCCGAGCCAGTCTCCAATGTTGACTATGAGTTATTCCCTTTGAAATATTCTGTATTATAAGTTATCTCCCTTGAGTCAGAGATTAGTATATAGGGTTTGCTGTGGGATTAAGTGGACTTCATCAATTTTTAAGACGATAGAGATTGGGTTGTTATAGTGCTGATAGACGAGTTAATTGGAGAACATGGAAAATTGGTAGCAATTGTGGGATATTTAATTGTTTTTTTATGTTGTACACATTGCCACATTTGTTGTATCTCAAGATAACGAACTAAGCTTTAAAATCGCTATAAGCCTTAGAAAACGTAGATTCCTATGTGAAAAGGAAGAATGATCTAACAATGTGGCAGATGTATACGGACCCAAATAAATCCAAGCAGGGTCCGGCAGTGTTTCTCAGTTTGACTGTTAGAGCAAGCAGTTGTGTGAACGACCTGCAACCTCAAAAAATAGGTCAAGAAAATAACAAACTGGACACATTGTTTTTAACAAAGTGAACACCTTTTAAGTAATTTCATGAAATTATTGACTTTTTGAATACCTCCATCACAAACTGGTTAATTTTAAAGTTTAATTCCCGGAAGGTGTTTCTGCTTTTTTTATTAACAGTAGCAATGTGTCTGGTAAATAATATCCACAATAAATAGCCAGATGCGAGCACCAGGTATCAAAGCTGAACTGAGTTTTTGTAATAGAAAACGAGAATACATTTCAAAAAAGAGGTTTGCAGTGTCAACTGAAAATTATAGAGGTGGTGGTCGAAAATATCCCAACAGAACATGTGTGGCACGATGTGAAACTTTAATTAGTTACGTTTTTACTTGATTAATTGAGTTTAATTTTTTTATGGAAATCACTCCAGACAAGGCATGAAGCTACTTGGTGTAAGGAGCTAACAAGAACGAAATATGATTATCACAAAGACATGTGATGCCTAGTGGCCTTAGTCTTGAAAAGACCAAGGCTATAAGTAGGAGCAAAACAGTCAGCAGGAAGAGAGTTCCACAAGCTTGCAGTTCTTGGAATGAAGCTACTGGGATAGGAAGCTGTATTGCAATGAGGTATCAAAACAGCAAATTGATGGAGACCACAAAATCGACTAGTCAAACGAGCTGGAACAAAAGAAGCAGGTACTAGATCACACAATTCTGTAGACCACATGCCATAATAGTACTTAAGGAAAGACTGAGACTAGCAACATGACGTTTGTAAGAGAGAGGGTGTAGAGAAGAAGAAAGGGTGGAGCCAATCAAATTACAGATACGTTTCTGCTCAATATCAAGAACCCAGTTTAGTTTATTAGTTTATGGATTAATTTAGTTCAAAGAAATTTGTTTAGCACACAAAATATTATTTTTGTCACTGATTTAATTTCAAAGGTTATCTTTCGTTTCATTTAATTTCAAAGGTCATCTTTCGAATTGGAGTGAGTCTTATTTTGATTGTGAACAGGTCATGTTCAGATATTGCATTTCCAAGTTTAAAATGACAGCTGAAAGAAAGAACTCAAATTGAATTTGTATTATTTGGATTATTCGAACTACTGTTCTCATCGTGGATGTTGTTCTCACAACGGTTCAGCCAATGTAACATTCTATTTTGTTCAGGTGCATCTTGTCGAACTTTACGTCAAACTCGTGAATCTATAGAATTTCGAACAGAACCCTT
The DNA here is from genome assembly GCA_963556195.1 of Sepiola atlantica. Taxonomy (NCBI): domain Eukaryota; kingdom Metazoa; phylum Mollusca; class Cephalopoda; order Sepiida; family Sepiolidae; genus Sepiola; species Sepiola atlantica. The sequence goes on along the minus strand of OY744526.1, from coordinate 75,135,576 downwards.
TATTTAATCCATGAAGGTCAGCTTGTTCAGCCATTGAATTGTTTATATTTTTTATATTGAAATCAGCAATGGGAGAATATCATGATTGATGTGAACAGACTTGTCAACGATTTGATCTTCATGATAAAGTTTAGTTATAATTTAGAACCGTTAAGTCAGGAGAATCAAGAAATGATTTTATGACAAACAATTTTATGTTGTAAAATTAAAAAGATCGTATGAGTACACTTTCCATATCTGATAGATATAATTACCTGACAACAAATACTAAGGTGGGCTAATTCTTAAATACTATTCACTACATATTTTGTGCTCATAATTAAGACCCACCTTTTGTTGTATAATAAAGGTTGTTCGTTGCTCAACCAATTATAAAAAGCAGAAAATGAGACGTAAATTTCAATTAGGTAGCAAATCACAAACCTCGTCTTAAGTAAAAGTTTCCAATAAATGAACTGACACTTGGAGAATTCACTAGAAAACAGTCGGTCAGCTCAGTGAGACAAACAGAGAGACTGAGAGAAGGACCGAATCGGCGACCGATAAAAAACAGAAATTCAAAAGACGAAGAAGAATTCCTCAAGTTGTCTTTTTTCTCCAACAGGAACAACATAACTTTTCCTCTGTATTATTTTTACACACTTGCGTTCTAATAAATAATTGTTCTTGTTCGCGCTGAGTTTTTCTTGCTTTCGTGTTACCAACAGAACTGACCACTTACCACAACTCCCTGATATAGCTGCGTCAACACCTAAGTTCTGCTGATCTCCAAACACAGCGTGCATGTAGAACTACTGATAGAGAAACTAGTCTGAACGCATGTGATCCTCATGACATCAGTTATATTTAGTGCCAAGTCAACCAGAATACAACACTAAGTGATTCCTCATGCCATCATAGTATCACACATGTATCAAGTTTAGGTTCAAGTCCAATGAGCAAGGGTGGGACAATTATGAAATGCTTTAATTATGATTCTATGAAAATCTTTTCAAAAGATTGTAATAAATAGACAAAGAGATTCACATAAACCTATTTAACACAGAATTTCATGATTCAGGTCGTTTCAAGAGTGTTTTTGGATGGGTACATTAGATATGGCATGTACGAAAACTGTTACAGTAAAAACATGACTGCACGTTTTTATTGATGCTCTGTCTGATCAAGACAAATTGGGTAAAGTGACAAACACCCTCACTTCCATGATGAATCAAGTCCGAAAAGGACTATAACTAGTGCGTATTTTTTTTTATTAAAGAGAACAAAACAGATATATAGTTAATTTCTAACATTGTGTAAACATGTATTTATTTCTATTAATTGTCGGACTCCGATAATACCTTTAAGAATATTACAAATGAAAATGCAAATAAAGTTGTCCAAGTTAAAAAAATGTTATGAAGGGAAGTTTTATGGTGGAATTTGTAAATCAACTAAAAACAGCATAGTTAAAATAAAAAATCGAACAAGATTCAAAATTAACATTACAAAATATCGCTGAAGAATGTCAACGAATAATAAATATGTCATGACACTTCTAAAATTGAGGACAGAGATATTTCATGCATACAGTCAAAAGAAAGGAACAACGTAAGAAGTGATTTCTTTTCAAAAGTTCTCACATTTGAGAAAAGCAAACAGAAAAAAAAGAATCCAAGATTTAAAAATACGGTTAATTCCACAAAAACAGAAAATGAAATGAAAAGAAAATTTGTAAAAATAAGGTACAGGCGATTTTTAAGCCCAAAATGTTAGTACCATTTGCAGCTCGAGAAATAATTGGAAAAGAACTGGACCGTTTAGAAAGAATTTGGGTTTTAAGTAAAACAGACTATAGTGCTTGGTCGAGTCCCACAGTTTGTGAAAAATAAAAGAACAACAAAATTCGTTTTTGTGCCGATTACTCAACTGGATTAAACGTTTGTTTAAAATCTTACCATTACCATTACCTAGTCCTCAAAATATAAATTGAGGAAAAATATTCTCAAAACGCGATATATATATATATATATATATATATATATATATATATATCATGAGAAGAATGTACAAATTCAATAGACAGTCTTATGGTATAAAAGTAGCAACAGAAATATTGCAACAAATAATGGGCGCCATGTTAAGGGACATACATTTTTCAATAGCATACTTTGATGATATTTGATAAAAAGCAAAAATCGAGAACAACACAATTAATATGTGAAATAAGTATTTAGAAATTAAAGAATGAAACTTAAAGCTAAACGTTAAAAAATGTGATGTTTTTTACAACAATTAAATACTTTGGACAAATAATTGATGAAGAGGGTCGCAATAAAAACTATGCTTGCACCAACAAGTGTATCTACATTGCAAGCTTTATAGTGATTTGTAAATTATGAGAGCAATTTTTATTCCTATTATATATGCGTTAAGAGTTCCACTATATAAATTACTTAAGAAAAATGAGAAACGTACCTGGTCTTCTGAATATCAAAAGGCATTAAGAGTTCTACTAAATAAATCAGTTGCCTTCTTTTCACAGACTCTCTCTCTCTCTCTCTCTCTCATACCGAACATAACAGAACACTGCTCTGGCAAAAAAGCTTCCGCTATTATAGACGTTGTGCGTAAAGTCTTACCTTATAACAGGGAGGCGTTTTACTATTATTACTGACCAGAAAGCTGTAAATTACATGTTGAATTCAAAACGACTCGATAAAATAAAGAATGACAAAATCCAACAGTGGCGAACAAAACTGGGGTACTACGATTATTATAACATCGTATACCGACCTGGAAAAAGCAATATTCCTGCTGACGTCATCTCTCTCATTCACAAGATAAGAAATTGGTTAATGTTCGCCTTTGTCATCATGGTACTACAAGGTTCAGCCATTTCGCCAAAATAAAACAGCTGTATTCTATTGAAGAAATACAGAGAGAGTGCTACTCAACATTCGGAACGACTTAGCATAGACTTATGAAGGGACATTTACATCCTCTAGTTATCTGCTGACTATTGTGGACGAATATTCTCGTATCTCTTCCACTTTTGCCTTTTCACACTTAATATCTAGCTCGGTAATAAAATGTCTGAACCAGATCTTCACTTTGTTTTGGGCCCCTTCTTATATCTATTTGGACCCAGAAAATGAAAGAGTACCTAGGCATTGCAACTAGCAACGACTCCCTATTATCCGAGAAGAAATGGACAGTGTGAGCGATGTAACATGATAATATGTAAAGCTATTACCCTGGCATTAGCCTCCAAATATCTTGAAACTCCACAGTGGGAAATTGTTTTACCTGAGATACTGCATTCCATCAGGTCACTGTTGTGCACTCCCACCAACGCCCCCCCCCCCCGATGAAAAGCTATTCCAATACAAACGGTAGTTCTCCAGTGGATACTCATTATCTACCTGGCTAACCACTCCCCTGGTTCAGTATTATTGTGTCACTATGTCCGTAATAGTAAGCATGATCCACTGGTGGATGAAGCGGATTTGATTACGGCTAATCCTCAGTATTCACACGTATGTTTGACTGACAGATGAGAAACAACTGTCTCTTTTGTGACTTAGTTCTTTTCGGGGAAGATCAGATCCAAAACTTTCCAACTAGAGAGAATTTAAATTCTGATTTCAAAGAACCCCTGTTCCCTGTCTATGAGAGCCCTGGTGGTCTGCTGCCTAAATCACTGAATTTGAGACTGAACCGCTGTTGTCACTTCAGTTAAATTAATTTTGGTTTTGTGGTCGTACGCTTTAGTATCGTCTGCCTTTTTACATTTCTTTCACAGCTTTCAAATCCTAAACTGCTTGTTCCATAAATCGCAATCAGAAACACTCGGACAGATATAGGTCCTCTACTTTGAAAGCACCTTTAATTTGTCACTTTTATATACAAAAGAATTCAATCCGAACATTTTATTAATAAGCTTGATTAAAAATGAATTCTAACTACAAAAGATGTTACATCACTTAAACATTAATATTTTAATCTCATATTTAAATATAAAACGAAACAGCTACTTAGTAAACGAAAAAGCCATTTCATTCGGTTTTGGGGAGCATTTACACTGTCGAATACAAAGTCATTTAGGCAAAATTGATAATACTTTTACAGTCTCGCTACGCCCACATCGTTTCCATCTATTTTTTTAATTGCCACCCAGAATTAGAGTTAGCGTTATGGTTAAGGAAGAGTAATGTGTTTCTTTCTTTTATTTAGTTCATTCTACATTTTATTATTCCTGGCACCACTAAAAGCGAGATTAGTTGTTCCTGTCTTTGAAGAGGTCACTGTCAATTTTAGGAAAGTGTCTATGCTTGGTATTTTTTACAGCAGCCTTGATTTCCTGAATCTATTGATATAATAGTGTCATGTCTACGATGTGATCTTTTGACATGAGAGATATTTTTACGTCTGCCTCATAATGTCTATTATTCAAAAACTGAGGTTTGGAAATTTTAAAAATGTATCGATGGATTACATGATGCATCCACATATTGGTACAAAATAGTTAATACTAAGTATTCTAATAGTTAGTTTGTATGACAATCGTTTATTCAAGTGGTATAAAAGGGGATTAAGTATAGGAATTTGGGTCGGTGATCTGCATGATTTTTCCTTCTGTGGTAATTCCTTTTTCAAGAAAAGATGATAGGACAATTAAAGAGAATATCAGCATGCATGAAAATGAATCATTTAAGTATCTGGGACTGAAAATGAATCATTTAAGTATCTGGGACTGAAAATGAATCATTTAAGTATCTGGGACTGGAAATGAATCATTTAAGTATCTGGGACTGAAAATGAATCATTTAAGTATCTGGGACTGGAAATTATGCAAACTACAAAAAGAAATGGAAATAAAATAAAAATCTTAAATGTCCACAATAATACTAATTAGAATAGATAAAAGTTGTACAAAGGAAGACAGATGAATTTACTGCAGAAATGAAATCTGATTTAAAATACTTAAGTTAATAAGTCATGTGGATGTCTTCACAAACAAGACCAAATCTAAGCTATGAAACGTGGTGTGTTCTGAGCAATACAGGAAAACATCAGATTGTGAAAATACTATAAAAGGCAAACAAGATGCTGTTTAAAGTGAAGGTGAGGAAACTTGTCCTAAAATTTGCTAATTTAGGCAATTCGAAAAAATGAGAGCTTTAGTATATTCAAATTCTACATATATAAGCCTGAAAAAAATGGGTGGCATTGTTATTTTCAAACAAAAGTTTGGTAGTCAGTGAGGTGGTAAATGCAGGATTCTTGGACTCTTCTTTGGTGCAAGCAACTTTTGTTACGGTTGCATTGTCACCAGTAGAAGGCCATACAGATAACTGACTAGTGCTTTGGACACTGTAAACATTTTTAGTGACAGGAGATTAAGAGTGGACATGGAAAGACTGGAAGTGATTGTGTCAGAAGGGGAAATTGAGGTGTTTTGGATAGATGACGAAATACAATGAGCAGATTCCTTCACAAAAAGAAATACTTTTACACTAAAATTGTTAGACGTCCTTCATACAGCTAAACTTAAAAATAAAATTCTACATGAAAAGAGCTGTAATGTAGATTATGAGTTATTCCTCTTGAACCATTTGGAGTTATGTGTTATCTCCCTGGACTCAGTGATGTGCATGTAGGGTTTTCGATGGCATTAAGTGGAGTTCTTCAATGGCTAAGAGATAGAGATTGTGTTGTTGTACTGTTGATGGACAAGTGAAGTAAGGAAGTAGAGAAAATGGACATCCAAATCCTGGGCTCTTTCACATATCTCGAGATGTTTTACTTGAGCCAGTCTCCAAATCCAGAGCTCTTTCAAGTTCCCTTGTGAATGTCGAGAGACTTCCTTTGAAACAACATGCCATATTGGAAGTAATTCCTGGTGGATGGGGATGACTTTCAATGGATAGAAAAACACAGACACGTCGAATATTCATGACGTCATTTCATTCATCCTCTCACCTATTTCATTGTCTGATTATTGACCCTTGGAGATTTTCCATTTGGAAACTTCTAGGTTAGCCATGAGGTATTCTGTACACCACTAATTGACACCAACTGCTACTAAAGTTTAAGTATTTCAAACATGGCTTCTCAAAAATCATAACACATGATGTAGCTGAACCAACTAGAACCTCTTGTACTGAATGGACTCCCCCGCCCCCCCCCCAAAAAAGGGCATTCATAGAATCGTTAATAAAATTCACAATCGTCGTCCAATAATAAGTACATATGATGTGCAAAATTGTCAATAATTTTGACACCGTGCTCTTTTGGTATTGATTCTGTGATTGCCCTCTTCATTTCAGAAATAGTCTGTGGATTGCCCTTTGATACGCGTTAACTTTGAGATAACCCCACAGATAAAAATGTGGGGATTAAGGTCTTGGGAGTCTGAAACCCATTTAGGATCACATCTCTTACTGATAAGATGATCACCAGAGTGTCCCTACATATCATTGAATGACAATAAAACAACTATTTATTTACCTCCCCAGGAGGTTAGGCACAAGGCCAGTTTTATCTTACTCCCACAAGGTAAGATGTGACCCACGGTCGGGTCAGGAAAGTGAGACTTGAAAAGCCAGCGCCCAAGAAGGTAAGCACTCTGGCCATTAAAAATTGCCTGGCCAGCCCCGTCGGCATTCCCCGGTAGGGGCGCCTCAGGCAGTAAGCAATAAACTTACTCCTCTCCAAAGAGGGGAGGCAAAGCCTGGGAGGGTGGACCTCCTAGAACTGCACAGGACAAACCCATAGACCGGCGTAAATCAAGCCCCAAAGGCAAAGATGATACCAGTTTATGGAGTGTTGTATCCATCGGAACAGATACTACACTTTGATCCCGGCCAAAAGGCCGAGAGAGAAAACTGAAGTTTATCCGTAGCAAATACTGTTTGATTACAGAAAGGGTTATATATTTTATCAATGATTCCATGGGTGATACATTAGGGAGGTCATCCTCTAGATAATATTATAATTATTCCCTCACTGAATCCTTAAGTCTCCTTTTTATGTAACAAATGACATCTACATCCACAAAATTTGCAATAAAATAATAAATCAAGTATTGTGCTAAAATATGAATCATAAGAGAATCTTGCTTCCTCTAAGAATTATACTGGTGATACCAGATCAGGCTGCCCTGTGGCTCCCTGAGACGAAATTCACCTACATTGACGTTTTTTTTTTTTTTTTTTTTTTTTGTTTGTAAAACTTAATTATGTTCTACAAAACCAAAAACAAAAACTACAGCCCGTCTCCCTTTCTCCCTCCCCTTTTTTATTTTTATTTTTCCTACCCTACTCCCGGTCCTGGATATGACCTTAAACTACATCCGATGGTGAGATCCGGCTTACGGACTTTGGGGAATGTGGAGCCTCCTCTTAATTACCATTGCTCCCAGGTCCACCCTGACCCGGAGTGGTAGTACCTGTTAGGGTCCCAACTATGGGTTAAATAGAAAAAGATATTAAAAGGGGAAAGAAACAAAAAAGAGAAGAAAACAAGACCAGATTCGGCATTAAATAACCCAAAAAGGGTTGATATGCCGTAAAACAAAACTACCAAACCATACCAAACTAAGAATTATAGACAGAGGTTTTATTCCTAAAGATATTCCAGCCATTCTCTTCATGAATACAAAATCTTTAAATTCATTGTTTTATCTTTAGATTTCTCTTGGATTCAACTTAACAATTGATCTTTTAGACTTAAGTTCTGGATCCTATTTTTATAATCTCAATTTCTTAAAGAATTGAAAAACCGAAGGAAGTGAAGACCACAAACAGCTTTGGTGCCTTCTGTTGCTGAATCTTTGGCAAGTTTCCTGGGGAGGTAATCAATTCTTATGAAGGGAAAATCAATATTTGACACTTCCAGTTTTGCAAACGCAAGACCAAAATAATCTGGCGAGAGATCTCCCCATCTTTTACTCAACTCATCCATCTTTTTTGCAAAGTTCATCCTTCATTATTGTCAGACTTGTTGCGGTCATTACGATTGGTAGATAAATGGCAAACTTTGGATTGCATTAAATCCAAAACCCAAAGAAAATAATCCAAAACAGTTTGTGGATTTTTTATTTTATTTTATTTTTAACTTTTATTCACTCCAAAACAAGCCACATTGTGACTGAGATGTAAGGGGCTACTGTGAATTAGAGGCCATACCTACAGGGACATCATAAGTAGGGAGTTGAGCAGCGAGATGTCTGTTCACATTACATTTAAATTTCTGCATGTTAGTACAGTCCAGGAAACAGGGAGCAGGGAGGGAATTCCAAAGGTTAACAGTTCGAAGGAAGAAACTATTAGAGTAGAAAGCCTTCCGGCATATGGGGACCTCTACAGTGAAGGAGTGGGATTTTGTTGTTTGTTGGGTTGGTCGGGTATATTTACGTCGAGGGGACACTAGTGCTGTGAGTTCATTGGAGCACATTCCATTGAAGTACTTGTAAAACAAGCATAAGGATTCAACATTGCGACGATGAGACAGGGTTTGGAGCTTGGTTGACAGTTCGGGACCTATTAGATTAGATACTCTTTTTTGGACCCTGTATAATAGGGAGAGGCTAGTGGTTGATTCTCCAGCTCAGATGTGGCAACAATACTCTATGTATAGGCTAATGGTTGCTTTGTAAAAATATAGGATACTGGCAGGTGTGAGAAGATTTCTAGCCTGGTAAAGAGAGCCAACCTTCTTTGCAGCAGCCTTGGCAATGTCTTCGATGTATTTGTTCTAATTTATGTTGCCTGTGAATGTTAATCTAAAAAGTAATAAAAGCCTGTTTCAGAAATTAATGAGATTATTTTGTAATTTACTCAGAGTAGGAGGAGATTCTTAAACCCCTGCCCCTCCAAAAATGATCAGAGTCAAGGCAGAAATTAGATTTCATCACATAATACTGCACTATAAAATTAATCAAGAAAGATGACTTCTTTTTTATTGCTTTGGTATGAAATTTGTATTAGTTTATTTTATATATAAAGTAAAGTGAATTCTTCTCTTATTTCATCAACCACTATACCTCTGTTAACAAAAGCTACATATGCAAATCTGTTTTGGCAGCTATTTCAGACAATTCTTGCTGCGTGTTTTCAGAAGAAATGCGTTCCTTTTGTTCGCTTTAAATAATTGTTTACACTTTTCCCAAGTAAGTAGTTTTTGTAATCAATTACACAAATTTATGCGATTTGCCAGATTCATAATTAAAGTTTGTTTTTTACTTTTCTGGTTTTACATTAATATCGGTGTGATATGGAGAACAGGTTGTTGCCCATGCCCCCTCTCTACGCAGCAGATGTTACAGCTTCGCACCAATGCAGTTGTAGGTAACGCCGAACTGCCTTAGGGGCTTCACTCACGATTTTTCTTTGAGGTTTACTCCTTAAACCTTTCCCAATGGTGTATATGCCACAAGGCAGCGGAGGTTTGAAATCAAGGTTTTACCTACCCCTAGGAAGAATATCTTCCAAGGCTGACGAGCTCCAGATACCCGATATATATATATATATATATATATATATATATATATATACATTCGCTGTGCACATAGACGACCCGTGAGCTAAAGTGTTATCGGTCGTCTATGTTTCATTTTAAAGGATGATATCATCTTTTGTTACTTCAGCATTTAAGACATCATAAGGAGTCTATTTGGTGTCTTCTACCTGTTTTAGTGGATGACTTCATTTAACTTAATTTATAAATGTTAATTATATTCAATTCTTTAATTCACTCTTTATTTATTTGAATTTTATTTAAATTTATTTGAATTTTTATTTTATACTATTCTGTTTTATTTTTCCAATGTCGAGCAATTTTCCAATGTCGAGCAATTTTATTTCAATTCTGTGAAGTTCTCGATTTTTTACCACTGACTGATGAAGAGAGCACATGTACTCTTTAACCCAACGGGCAAGATTTCCCATATCTCATGAAACCGCAGGTAGCAATGGCTAACTAGAATATTTATTACTGTATATTATCTGTTATGGTGATATACCCTATTTTGTCACTGTATAGATTCTTCCTGACTCTATGAATATAGTCGTTATGACCAATCGGTATAAGTGAAAAGAGAAGCGAAACCTCTGTCAACTCTTTTCTTTCTGTTAATACAGTTTCTTGTTAATTACAATCTGTTGGTGTTATTTCTTTCAGCCCTTTAAGGCCACAACACTGACGATGATAATTCGGACTTCTGTCGGATACAACATCATTTTTACCACAACACTGGCGACGTTGAATTTTCGAAAAGGACTTATGTAAAGTGCTTGCAAAACTTGTTAATTATTACAACATTAACAGCGAGTATGTAAAAGACTTATTGGACTCTTTAACATATAAGAGTTTACAAAAGAAAATAGGATTTTAAACAAAAAGATGCCGTCTTTTATAAGGACTTTCGAAAAAAGCATGTACCTAAAAAAACAAACATGTAAAGTTAAATGACAGAAATTAAGGAAGTTAAAAGCACTATCTTGGATTTTATTTAGTACCAATAAGAACAGCAAATTCGACTAGAATAGAAAATTCTAGGAATTGAAAATTATAAACAAATTGATGTAGAAAATTAGAAGAAAATTGAAGAACTACGTCGGGAATGTCAAAAACAAAAAATTGAGATTATGCAAAATTATTGAAGCAATGTATTTTCGTACCCAATAAGAACAAAACAATTTATACGAATTATCTAATAGGGGTCAAAATGCTGATGATGAAAGTGCATTTTCTCAAAACACTATTTGGAGTTCTATCGATAGTTTCATTTCTGACCCTTCTGTCAGAGTTAAGCGATAATAACTTCAAATGCTTAACCTGTGCACAGAGCTTAGTATCAAATATGGATTCAGAAATCAGATGATGGGTTCTTAATAAACTCATTTATTTAATGTTTCAACATATTGCAGAAGACTGCCAACGTTTTGTTAGTGTTTGCCAAGACTCAAGAGATATTGAGTGGTGTATCACATATAAGGAAAATACGCCACAAAAAGAAAAAAAACTAAATCTTGTCGACCAAAGAAAAATATCTTGCTGCCTAAACTGTGTTTTGGCTGTTGGAAATTGCATTGCTATAAAGATTGCCCATATAAAATTAAAGTGTCTAAATTGCAGACACGTTGGACACAAAAATACACACTGCAAAATAAAATTCATGAATAAAACGAGCTTTGTAATGTAGCAGTTATATGTTGAACTTTTTTCTTTCATGTAAGCTTACCACGTGGAGTGATTATTATCTAATTAAAACACTTTACATGGGATGTTATTCCGTTGAATTATTTACACACTTTTTTCATGCTTTCTAGTAGTGCGATTGAGGACGTCACCCCGAGCGGACGTGTTGTGTGTGCAGTCAAATTGGATTTAAGGCAAGAATAAAACTAATTTTTAAAATGTTAAAGAAGAGTTTTTCTTTTTAATTTATTCGTGATTAGACAAAAACCTCCCTTTCTACAGTAAAAATAAGTAAGAATGACAAAATTGAACATATCAGGAAATATATACAAGTACGAATATTAAATGAAACCATAAAGTTTCAACTGGACCCATTCTCAGATCTGTCAATAATAAATCTTCACACGTGGAGAAAACTAAGCAGACCAACAATGATAAAAACGAACAAAATGGGGAAAATTTGACTGGTTAAAGGAGAAAATTTGTGGACGAATTAATTGTAAACATCACGTTCAAGGCGAAACACTTGAAATTAAAAACATTTAATGACTAACACAAACGATATTTTTGGTAGAGATTCGATGGTATAGTTCAATTATTGAATTTACGATAAATGTTTTCTGCCAAAAAATTGAAAATGTAAATGACGAAGCAGAGAGACTAACAACTTTTCCTGTAGTCTTCTCCAGTGGACTTGGGAGATTTAAGAAGATGTCTGCCAGGTTTTAATTGTAACAAAATACCCAACCAGTTTTTAAAAAGGAAAAAAATTATATGTTCGCATCATTAAATAAGATTGACTAGGAAATAAATAGAATTGAGGAAATAGGCGTATTATCAAAAGTATAGTAGAAGCGAGTGCACTTCACCTATGGTAAACATTAAAAAATAAATTAATAATAAATTGTGTTTGTGCTGATTTTTCCCTAAAATCGAATTATGCATTAAAAACTTATCACTAGCTTTTGACAAGCCCAGAAGAAATTTTGCAAAGCTCAGCAGAGGAAAATTTTTTCAACAATTGATTTGAGTGATACTTATCTCTAAATACCAATGGACGAGGAGTGCTCAATACTGCTATATATAAAGACTCATAAGGATTTGCATGAATTCGAATGACTACCGTTTGGAGTTACGGTCGCATCAGCCATTTTTCAACAAGTCATGGACACCATGCTTAGCAGACTAGAATTTGCAACAACATACTTCTTAATGACATCTTAATGAACAGTAAAAGTACCGATAGTTAAAATATATTGGTTAAATATTAGATTAAAATGGTAGAAGACCCGACCCAGAGAATAGATTTATCTATTGAAGGCATTTTGTTTTGCACATTGATCATAAACCCCTACTTACGATCTATGGGTGAAAAAACTGGATGCAGAGATGGGAAACCATTCTTCTTCATTCTGATCTACAAAATATTGTCATGCAGACGGATTGTCGAGACTTATTTTTAAATATATTGAACCCATTGAAGACACAGTGATTGCCTCCCTGAAAAGTGAGGTAGAAGTAAAACATACGTTATGTAACACTTTTAGGAAGCTTCCTGTAACACTGAGAGAGATAAAAGAAAAGGTATTAAATGATGAATTTATAAAAAACTTAAGACTTTAAAAGTTTCATGAGAAACTATGTGTATTGGACGAATATGGACAGGGACATTTAGAATACAGTAAAGGTATGTAAAGGTTGTGCTTTGACAGCAGACACCTCCAATAAAATTAAATCCCTGGCCAAAAACTGGCAGACGGTGGTCGAAAATTCACATTGATTTCGCTGGCGTACTGGATAGTTTATATTACCTGATTGTCGTAGACAGTTTCTCTACATGGCCGTAAATCTTGAGGTATAAAAGATCAACCACTGAAGTAACCACTATTTTTTCACGTGAGTTATTCATCCCAGTTGGGGTTGTTGACTTCATTGTGTCAGACAATAGAAGTCACTTCACGTTTGGTTAATTCAGAGAATTCTGTCAAACATTTTGTGTGGAGCATAGCACGATTGCTATATATCATACAAGAAACAATGGACAGGTGGAACGTTTTTTCTGGATACTTTTAAGAAAGCTCTATAGAAAAGGCCATATGAGAATGTTTGCAGGTCTATAGAATGTCTCCTAATTACAATGTTTCATCTTTTACAATGCCAGCAGAGGTAATGTTTGCAAGGAAGATAAAGACAGTTTGATTGATTGTTACGAGCCCATTCGAAACGAGCGACCAATTAAAGTGACAAAGGGTTGCTTTAACGTTGTAAAATAATTTTTTGTCGCATGTTTCAAAATAACAGGTCCTACTGTGAAACAGGTAAAGTGATAAACTGATCGGAAACATGATATACATGATCAAGGGACCAAAATACATCCATAAAAACACCTGAATCAAATAAGGAAACGTTATTCAGATGCTGTCGACAACAATCACTCAGAGGAAGACTTAATGGATGTCGTATTTGACATGTTTGAGGTTCCGATACCACAAACGGCTTCAGAACATAAAAGATCCGAAAGAAAACGAAATATCACAGATTTAATAAAAATAAATCCGCAAAAGAAAAAATATTGACTTCATGCGGGGTAAGGCTAAAAAGGAGGTGATGGCGATCTACCCTATTCTGTCACTGTATAGACTCTGTCTGAATCTACAGATAGAGGCATTGTTATGACCAATCAGTAGAAGTGAGAATAAAAGAAAAGTAAGAAAGCAGCCTCTGTCAACCTATTACTTGTGTACTTTCTATTTACAATTTCTTGTTTATTACCTTCTGTCTATGTTATTTCTTCCGATCTTTTAACGTCACAACAGTATCATATGCAACAAATATATTAAATATATATCTTCTATATAAAGTAGACTTGATTTTCCCCTTCCAAATGAGTTAGAGTAGGGAAGAAAACTAATGCATCAAACACATCGAAAATTAATAGTACATATACACCTTTACCTCGATGGTGTTTTCAGCAACTTACACATATTTTAACAACTAACATTAATTCCTATTATTTATTTCATACGACTAACTCTCCTAACTGCATCTCCATAGAAAAGGGTAGCATGCTAATTTCTCTCTATGAATTAATAACCCTTAATCTCTTCAAACACAGTTTGGCAATTCTTTCACAAAGAAATGCGATCAATTTGCATCGTTTCAGAATTAGAAAAACATCCAATCACAGTACAGCTTACATAGACATCAAATCGTTCGCCAAAACACAACGTCACATTTTAAACAAATATAAACCTTCGAGAAACCAGGTAAGTATTCGAATTTTGTTACATTATACTTACATTGAAAAATTAAACATAAACTTATTTATGTTACTCCTCATTAATATATATGATCCAATAATTAAACACCGAATTCTGTTGTGTTTTATTCCTTTTCCGGGGATTTCTAACTACAACGAAAATTACAAAACTTGCTTCTTACGCATTGTTGCGTTAACATTATTATTAAACACATATTTTCTTTTTTTTATTATTTATTACTTAACGTTTTTATACGCTGAAGTGAACTGAATAAATATTCTCCTTTTTATTACTCGGAACAAAAACAGCGAAATAGGACAGATATTCCTACGGTATCTATATTAAAATTGAACTAAACTTATTTTTCGTTTACATAAAATATAATGACAAAACAAGACTGATACATATTCAAGTGATGTAAAAATGGTAATTTCATGAAATCAATCCCGTCTACAATCATATGGTTTTGGGGTGGTATTATGCGTTTTTCGGGTAACACTTTAAGAAATCAAACCCACACCCCAAACTGATATTCTACTTTTTTAGGCGCTTATGTGTAGACAGTATACACCCTGATAAAATTGGCGGAAAGGGAAAATAGTTTCATTTAGTTAATGCCCTAAAAAGTTAGAATCGTCTTTTACGTTAAATTTATATACGAATGTGATGCCACACTCTAATTTCGAAACTTATTGTTTTTTGTTTTTGCTTTTCCACCAAATTTTTGTGGGTGTTTATACGTAATCACCCAAAAAGAAGTAGAATCTTGTTTTTATTGGGGGGATTGGGTTGTTTAGCTGAGGGTGTTACGAATTTACCGTTTTTCGAGTGCCCTAATAACGATTTTGGCATTGCAAAACACTCTATCATACCTACCACCACCTCTAACCCTAAATCCGGCCCCCCCCCCCCACCGAATAAAAAAATCATTTAGCTTAAATCTAACTTTAACTATTATTATGGTTCATTTTGGGCTCTTACACCAAAGAAAAACATTATTTTCGAACGCTCTCCTATTATACCAAAAAGCTGAATATTCCTTTTTTAATAATATTATTTAACAATTTGTACGTGATTTAGATTTTTTTTAATTTCGTATTAGTAATCGAATATTTAATTACATAGAAAATGCAATAACGCGAAAAATAAGACGAAATTAAAAAAATCCTATTGAAAATAATTTAATTGCAAAATTAAATCCACAAAACAAAAAAGTGCTTCTACGGAATTTGAACCGGACCTAACCAAGTCCACCGTGACATAACTGACTTTTGCCGATATACAACTTAGGTTAGACTTACAGTGACTTTTGGCCTTGGTTAGTAGCCGACATTTGACGAATTAAAATTAGGTTAGGGTTCGAGTGAGGTTGTCCTAAAGCAAAGCGCTTCTACATAAGCGGTTAGGGTAATACAAAAACACAATTCGGTTCAAATTAGTAAGAAGTAGAAAACATAACTTACAGCAAGTTGCATCATACAAGCGAAACGCCGAAGTTAAAACTCGACCACACAAATATTGTAGACATCTTTAGGAAACTGAGGCAATTTCTATTTTTGTTCCAATACCAAGTGCTCCTTTTCGTCAGTGCATACATTTTCAACTATTAAAAGCCGAACTTTTATGTAAACATTAAAAATATCCTATGTTACCTATGTGCGTTCGGTCGGCTGTTTAATTCATTCTTTCATATTTTTCTTGGGCAGCGCCGGTTAACGGGTCCTGCTAGTTATATATAAAACAAAACAGCTTTCATCCGTATTTTATAATCAATAGATCTTTTTGTTATAAGATATATAATTAACTCTGTTGCATTAGTAAATATTTGTCTGTGTTCTAAAAGGATAAAAATTGTATTTCCGATCGATTTTAATATTTAATCCTGATTGATATTGTATTTTCGATTCGTCAAAATAGAGGAATGGGGCGCAGATTTTACACTCATGCAAAGAAGTCCTCCCACAGTCAGCCATAGCACCAGAAAAAATTTAATAATAGACAATTTTTTAATATTCACCAGTAGTAAATCATATTTTAAATATTTTAATTAGCTAATTTAAAGTGAATCTCTTAAGGAAACATTTTTCAATAATTAACTCTTAACTGATTAAGATATTGCTAAAAAACAAAATTGTAATAATTATAATCGATAACAATAATATATAAGTAGACTAATTTCTGAGGAAAAATATCTGTAATCTGTCATCGCTGGCTAATGTCTCATGCAGGCTAATATCCGTTGTTGTTCATATAGTTAATAGCGTTGCCATGTTCTAATTGCTATCGTCGCTCAATTAGTTAACAGGCCATACTTAGAGACAGAGGTTGTGAATTCAAACCTCATCCGAGGTATAAGTATGTTTACTCTGCTTTTGTCCCGAAATGAACTTAAGCATTTCAAATTACTGGTTTTACTTTTATTTTTTTCTGTAATCTACATAATTTACGAAAAATAGGACCCCGGGCGACGCCTGAGAGCACTGCCGTATATAATATAATAAAGATGAACATTTGTGTATGTCTGTACATATACACAAAGAAAAACTACTGGACAGACATTTATAAAATTTGGAATACAGATGGTAGACATAAAACGGAAATACACAAATTTCTTTACAATGCACCTCCATCTACCATTAAAGAAACCCAGAAAACTAAAACTAAATGTATTAGTAAATTATGTTAGATTTTTGCCGTTTTCTTTTGCTCGACTATCTTAATATGATGTGGTTTTAGAATTTCATATGAACTCAAAAACAAAGTATTGGGTTTTCTTGCTTAGACTAAAAATTGACAAAGGTAAATTGAGAGAAGTATTTCTCTGAAAGATTCAGTTGTTTGAAGTTCATAGATTTCCTGGTCTAATTACAAAATTAATTAAATCTCGGCACCCAATTACAACCAGCATATAAAGAAAAAGTCATCTGTAGACATTGTGGAGGCTGTCTGTAGTGGCTTTGCATTGACCATCGATTTTGGGATAGACTTGTGTACTAACATCTGATTAATTGCATTTAACAAGACCAGAAAATCATTTGTCATTTAGAACATCAATAAAATATGGTTTTTGAAGTTACAGAAACTTGAAAAGTCAACTTCAGTTGAATTGGAAGCATTTTGGGTGCAGATAATCAAAAACTATATTTTATTTCAAACTAAAAGAAATTTGTATTATTTTATTTTTAGCACTTTATATGTTATTTAATTTCAAATAAAAAGAAATTTGTGCATGAAAAGTTCTTGGGCATACATTTCGGAAAGTATTTTTTTTCACTTACTATTTTTTAAGCGATTAAGCAGAGTTTTAAAGTTATCTTCGCCTTTTTTGTTTTTACTGATAGGTTCCACTTATCAAGGCGGAAAGCCACTTGAGGATAAAGGTTAATGAGATGGAACTAGAGCCAGTTGAAAGGTGAAAAACCTCCTGAACTGATCGAGGATGATTAATAAAATGAACTAAGTTTGGTTACTTGTTGAGACGTCATATGACACGAATCTGTTGGCATTGGATTTAAAGATGACTATGTTATAATCTACAAAGAAGTAGTCTCGCAGCAATGCGTTCCATAGACAGGAAGCCCTTAGAAATTTCACCTGATGCTAGGTACAAAGAGAAAGAAAAAAAAGTTATTTTATTGTGATAGCAAAAAGAGATCTTGCTGAGAAAATCTTTTACAAGGGGGAACCAGTTATTGGAGCTCAGTCGGGCAACTTTCATTAAAGTAACGATAGAGTAGAAAGGGACTAGCAACTTCTCTTCTGTGAGAAAGGGATTGTAATGAATGAAGTCGATTATGAACTCTGTCTAGGCCTCTCCAGATGTGGCAGCAGTACTCCATCCTATATAGGTAGAGGATTGCATCAGGAATCAGGAACTTTCTGGGTCTGCATAATTACTAAATCCTTTTTCCAGCGACTTTAGCAACAGATTGGATGTAGGATTTCCATTTTAGATCTGGAGTGAAAGTCAGCTTATCAAAGCAAGAGGCTTCCTCAAGGAAAGTTCTGTTCATTTAGACTTGTGGAAAACAAGTGTCGAGGCCTCCAGATGTTAATGATGGAAGGAGAAGTTCCATATCTACAATTATTTTAATATATAAAGCAACAAGAAAAGTAGACTTTAATAGATCTGTATTTGTCTGGTCATCTTTGCTGCTTTGGACATTAGGGAATCCGAACAGTTCTCGTTTTTAAAATGTTTATTGGATAAGGCTATAAAATGTACTTTTTTTTTGTAGTATACAAAAAAATAAATATTCAAATATTATTCACTGTTTATATTTTATTGAACTTTAAAAAAATACTTTGTACTTCTTGGAGCTTTAAATGCTTTTGAAAGAAAAAGTGAAAAAACCCTCTGTTCTTGTCACCTGCTTGGGTGGTATGTTCTTTTCTCAAAATGCAAAAGAGGGCAGAGAGATAACTTTAACTGAACCAGCTACATTGTTAACCTATTTTAGGTTGTGTCTCCTTGGTTCATTGAAGTTGTATGGGCCAATGTTTAAAAGGGACTCAGATTGCACAAGCGATAGAGGGTGCAGTATTAGAAAACAAAACTGGAGAATACTAAAAAACGAAATTAGGTCATTTTTATAAAAAAGTAAAAAAAATTCTTGGTTTTAGTCTCAAATGAAACACTGAGACTTTATCCCAAAATTGAATCTCACGAGTTATTGAGGCCGTTTGACCCCTAGAAAAAATACATTTTGTAATTGTGTACTGTTTGCCAAAGACTATTTGAATTCTATTCAGACACCTAAATAATCGAAAATGGGAAGGAGGTTCTTTCTTTCATTTGGGTAAAACATTTAACATACAAAGGTATCTTGACAGATTTTAAAAGTTGCACCTAGATATTATTTAAGTTGACATATCAAACTTTGGTTCTGACTAGACAATTTTCATTTGTTACTGTTGTACCATGTTATTGGCACTATAATAACATAGTATTGCCACATCTGGGAAGAATGTGCACAGAGCACTCTTTCCTGCCTTAACAGAGTACCAAATCGACTTCGTAATCTAGTGGGGAATTACCTCTTATCTTCCCTACAGTCCTTTTCTCATAGAAATGACGTTGTTAGTCTTTCTCTACTCTATCGTTATTTTCATGGTAGGTGTTCGACTGAGCTCAAATCTCTGGTTCTCCTCTGTGAAACTTTCACAACAAAACTCATCTAGCTACAACCATTGTAGATAATTTTCTTTTCTTCCCCCGTGTACCTAAAACTAAACAGAACTTCCATGAAGAAAGTTCGTTTTTAAAAACGTCCTATTTGTGGAACACAGTGCCACAGGACTGCTTCCCAGCTGACTACACATGGTAGTTTTTTAAGTTCAATGTCAACAAATTGTCGAGCCATCCCCTTAAGTAATCAAATTCTGACCATTTCACCGATCGTTTCTAAATTCTCTCAAGGTGTTATTCATCATCAACCGACAATCATTAAACCTTATCCTCGAGTGGCCGTTTGGCCTTGATAAACGGTGATACTTTTGTCAGAAAATTTTTTTTTTAACCTTCTTCAGATATGCAAAAGTCGGGAGAAAAAAGCGTTTTTACATCCGAGCAAACAAGAAAATTGGAAGAAACAGGCGTTCCCCCCCCCACCCACCCCCCCAAAAAAAGAAAGAAGAGGAAAAGAGGGAAGAAAAAGAGAGATATTGATCTCTGGTAGCGTTTTACTTTATCAGCAGATAAGGTTAAACGAACTAAAATAAAATTATCTTATTTAGACTGCTACATATTTTTATATGATTGATATATTTGTTATTTTGGCATAATGGTTAGTGTTCACTAATGGGCCGGGAGATTGGGGTTCAATTCTTGGACGAGTCATACCAAAACTGGTACTTGATGCCTCCTTGCTAAACAGTCAGCATTAAAATGTGAGGTCAAGAATAGGTGGGGCGATCCAGAGAAAGGAGTGGCACCCTCCTCTACATTACAATGGAGTAGCCAATGAAAAAGGGACCCTTCGAGTCGCCCTTGAGTACGATTCATATAAATTATAAGGTAATAGTTCGACTTTTTAGTTTAAAACATTTTATTTACTCGAAAACAATTGTTGAGCCAAGATTAAATAATACATTTCCTTGTTTACCATAAAAAAGGAAGATATGTTCACTCGGTCTCATCAGTGAGAGTTGTTACATTTGAAAACCGACATTTAAATCAAAAGATAGTAAATATTGCAAAATATATTATTCCCTTTTAAAAAAACAAAAACAAAAAACAGTCCATTTCCAGATCAAACCCAGCAGATTCGTTCAACGTTTATGTCCAAAACAATTATTATAATATCAGACTCCATCCAAATAAGCAAAGGAAAAGAAACACCTACATCGTCATATTCATTACCCATCTGATCTTATTTCTGTTTTTTTTTTTCTTTTCTTATTTTTTATCATGTCAATAATAAAACTGCTAAAGGTAATCGTTTTACATTGGCTGCCATTATCTACTTGATAGTCCAAGGACCTGAATCTTGGAATACCCCAAGGTTGCTTTCCTATCAACAGGTGCATAATATCGGGCTGGCTGTATTGCGATTTGGTCAATCCAATCTTGACCAGGTAGTAGTGGAGTCTCTCGATGCCATATCAGCAAGAAATGCTACGGCTTTTCTTTCTTTAGTGCTTTTAAAGGTAGTCTGCTTACTCATCTTTTGAGTTCTGCTTTCAACACCTCCACAGACCTTTTCACATCTTCCAATTTCCAACATGAAAAGTTTGAAAACAAAATACTAGCACAAACCCAGTACCTCAACTAACATGGACCCCTACTACCAGATCTCCTTTTCCAACAGCAATTCCAACCTTCCAGAGATTGAAAGCCATTTACAGGAGATCAAACCCGACTCGATGTTCCTGTGCAAAACTGGCATTGGCCTATCAAGTTCTATTGATGACTTCAAAATTACATGTTATTCTAACATGACCTCAAAGTAGAACCTGCAAGATCGTCATGGACCTGGAATTTATGCTTACGTCAGGGGCAGTTTTCCATGTGGCAGGGACATATCCAATAGAAACCCTGAATTGTCATTTACATGTTTCCATGTAGCCTCTGTACATAGAATCTCGTTCATCTTTGCTCTTGACTGTCCTCACAACGAAGAAGTTACTATCTTCAAAAGAATCTCTAAAAAAAATTGACAAGATTCTGTCTGTTCATCCGTCTTTCAACATCCATATCTGTGGTGAGTTTAATGTCCACAATGTTGAATGGCTAGTCTATTAAAACAAAGACGGACATTTTGTAAGACTTTTTTTTAATCTTTTTTTGACAACGTGTCCATAACATTGATCATCCACTGTGCTATGCTCCCTGATCATGTGAGCTCAAGGAGACTTTTGGTGTCTCTTTCCATCGTTGAGTGTATCGCTACTCAAGGGCTGATTGGGATATTTTTTTAAAAAATGTCCTGTATCACCTCTGATATATCTGACTGATTAACCGTTGGTATTGAGCACTTTATACCCTCTTAACAGTTCCAACAGAGACCAAATAGCCAACAATAGTTAACTCCTGAGTGTGCTTCTGCCATAGCTCATAGAAATCATTATTTTTATCTTAAACAGAATAGATGCTCCGAATCCAAAAACCACCTTTAAAACTGTCTGTAACTGCTGCAAATGGATTATTGAAAATACAAAATAGTCCTATGCCAGAATTGCTGAGCAGAGGCTTGATTCCTGCGAGTTTGAAAAAAATAAACAGGGTACTGAACAGACGTAAAACCTCTATTCCAACCATCATTAACGGTCCTGACATGATCTCAGCATCTGATGAAGCCAAATTCTTGGCAAAGAACTTTGCTACAAACTCCACTCTTTGCGATAAGGTCCACTAACTTCCGGAATTCCTCCCTGTGACTGTAAATACACTAAGTGATATATATCAGTCCAGGACGTTGTAAAATTTATCCGGAACCTCGATGCAAGCAAGGCAACTGGTTCGGACAACCTTCCAGTCATTATGCTTAAGAAGATGCTATCAGAACTTGCTCCTATCCCAACAAAATGATACAATCGTTGCTTAAAGAAGGAACATTTTCCATTTATTTGGAAAACCTCATTGGTCGACCTAGTATTTAAAATGCGCCATTCATTAGTAAGCTGCTTGTATCTGTGGTGAATCAAGCAATTGTAAACCATCTCAGAAAAAAAAATCTACTTAGTGATAGACAATAGAGATTTCGTCCTGCAATGTCAACTGCTGATGTGCTAACTGTAATATCGCATAGGATTATCAAATATCTTGATGAAGGCTTTGTTTCTAGGGCAATAGCTCTCGACATATCAACGGTCTTCAATAGATTCTGGCACAAAGGGTTACTTCACAGACTTGCTAGCTATGGAATATCTGGCAAGATCTTCACAACCATCGAATCCTTCCTCTCAGATAGGGTTTTAAAAGTAGTTGTTGATGGGTAGAAATTGTGAGAACATAGGTCCTTGGGGCACACCGACATTGATTCTTTTTTTGGGCCCAACTCTTTCCAATCGTCAAAATTATATTCCGAGATCATTTTACATTTATACGGAGGACAATTGTCTATAGCAACATTATGAAGAGCATTGGTGATCAAGATCTTGTTCTAGATCAGAAGAGAGAGAAAGAACATGTGGCTTGATGAGGGAAAGTGGCATAGTTTGTAACTTTTAACACCTCTAAAACCAAGCATCTCTCTTTTCACCATAAATGCTTAGATTCTTGTTTAGCCTCAGTCCAAAAAGAATGTGCTCTACTTGAGGAAGTCTTTTGTTTTGATAAACTCCCAAAACTATCTTTCGCTCCAGATCTAAAATGAAAAACTTACATTCAATTGTTGGCTAAGGTTGCTGCAAAAATGGTTGCATCATTCTATCGCTCCAGAAGGTAACTGATTTGTGATGCAATCCTCTGTTTATATAAGTTAGATACGTCTTAAGATGGAGTACTGCTCCCACATCTGAGGGGATGCTGCTCAAAGCATTTTTTCTTGCCTTGACATGTATAAAATCGACTAAGCAATCTAATGGGTGACAATTTCTTCTGTTCTCTACAGACCCTTTCTCACAGAAAAGATGATGCTAATCTCTATGTTATTGTTATTTCCATGGATGGTGCTCGACTGAGCTCCAATCACTGGTTCCTCCTTGTAAGGCATCTACAACCGGAACTCTTACAAAATCAGGCGGAATTTCCATGAACAGTGTTTCTTTCTAAGAACTTCCCATTTTTGGAACGCATTACCATTGGATTGCTTCCCTGCACACTACAACATGGCCGCCTTCAAATCCAATGTCAACAAATACTTTTTTTAAAACCGTCACCATAAGTAATCAAACTTTGTTAATTCTCTTTATTGTCAATCCTCTCATAATATTCTTCATTCAACTGAGAATCCATCCTCTCATTAACTCTTATCCTCAGGTGGTTTTAGGTCTTGATAACTAGTGACTCATTAGTAAAAAGTAGTACTATGAAAGAAGTTACAACAAAGTGGTATATGCCAAAACAAATAAACGTAACCAAGACATCGATCGGAGAGGGATGTAAAGACAGTTAAAAATCTTTAAACATAAACACTACCCATTTCAGAGACAGCTAACGTTATGTGGCCTAAACGAAAGGGGACAATTTTCAGACCATCACATGTGTTCATATATAACTTATTGCCTAACAACAAAACAGCTAACCACAGAGCCTGTTTCATTTTGCGTCTTTATTATTTATGCAAGTTTTTTTTTATTATTTAACATGTGTTGATGTATTTTAATTGAATTAGCATGGTTTGAATTGTTTTCATGTGCAATCGAGTGTATTAAGATTTAAAGAAAATGTAACCCTTAAATATTTCTAGTGTTTTAATTAAGCACCTTCCATATACAAGCAGGTTTCCTGAAGTGAAATAAATAAGAGTGTTTAATAAGTGTGAAAATTTCTTAGGGTCCAAACTTTAAAAGATTAATGTTATATGTATATATATATATATATATATATATCTATATATATATATATATATATATATATATATGCTAAACCATTTCATGTTCGGACGTATGTTATCACCTTTAACACAATTAAAAAAATGAAATCGTCCGATCAGCAGAGGTTGATTTGGTGATTAAACTGTTGTCGCTTAGTTAAAAAAATCCGACTTTACTCATTTTAAAATGAATTGTTCCAAAATCAAATTATGTCACCCCATTGACTAAAATAGTACAATTTAAAATAAATACATTTCAAAAAGTAACATTCGTTTTATTGATTAGAATATTATAGAATAGAGCATTATTTGACAATTATTTTTACAGTTATAAGAGTTAATATTTGATTTTTTTAAGAATTAAATTGCTACAATTTTAAATAAATAAATAAATATAGAAGAGACATTTTATATTTATTTAAGAGAATATTTAGCTGACAATGACAATTATTTTTACAGAAGAAGAAAGACATTTTTGTTCAATAATATTGATCCTGACAGACATTTACTTCAAAGGGAATATTAACAGTAAATTATCTATATATTAATACGATAGCGCGTGTGTTCGTGTGTCACGCTTACATTAAAAGCTCTGCGCATGCATGCCGCATCTAGATTTGGAAAAGCATTCAAGTCACCTAATTTTCGTAATATTTTCAAGTATAAGCCTTTGGTGCAACTGTTAGCGGCGTAGGATCTTGACGTCGGTTTTTGACGACAGCCCGACTGGTTTATAATTCGATCCCAACCAACCTCTAAGATTTTTTTTTCTACATCGAAGGGGGAGGGGGACGACCGGGAAGACACATTAATACGATGTTCATTTTTTTAAAATAAATATACAAGTCAAATCTTATATTTTATTGAAACATGTATTGGTTAGAAACAAGATAATTAGTATTGAAAACATCATTTTGTGTAATTTACACGGGTCTCGCTAGTATAGATTAATGTAGAAAGTCCAGAGGTCCCTGCTAGTATATATATATATATATATATATATATAAGAAAGACTCAACGTTGCCCAGGATTAAATGAGGAACCATATTCTTTTTTTGTGCCTATAACACAAACTTTTTATTCAATTTTTTAACATTTTATAATATTCAATTTTTGGCATTGGTTTGAGTGGATTTGGCAGAAAGCTCTAAATAAAGTGACATTAATTCAAATGTAGGTAAATTTATGATCTTTAATCCACTCAAGGAACATCCAGCGTTTCCCTGAGGACTCTTGTGTACTGTAGCTCCAATTCCTGAACCTCTTATTAACATTTCTATTCGTATTCTATTATTTTAAAACTAAATAAAATAAAATAAAACGTATTTTCTTTTGTTAGATGTTAAGTGCGAATGTAGACCACATGATAATGTTGTATTCCGTTTGATCAAAAGGAAATATATTTATCAAAGAACTCTGGGTAATGTAGTTATTTAATATATATAATTATGGATGTCTATTTGCAAAAATAAAAACTAGGACTACAGCTTTATCATACATAGAAGCTTATTTTCAAATCATGCAATTATTTAATAGTGATTTTACAATATTTATTTCACAAATACAAAATAAGAATTAATTTAGGAATCAATTTCCTCATTTCAAAGAATAAGCTATTAAAATTTAGAACCAAACAATCTTGGCATTCTTTTTCAAAGCAAATGCCAAAGGGTCAAAAACCAAGATTTCTCTTGAGAAGAAATAATCTATCAAATATGAAAAAGGGTCATTGATTTTATATATATATATATATATTCATATATATAGAGAGAGAAAAATTACATGTCACAAAGACAAATCTCAATTTTTTAATTTATAAAAAAATGAAACAAATGGAATTTATAATTTAACACCCATTCATCTTGCATAAGAATTGTTTTATTATTAAACACTGATACTCATTTTCACTTGTCCCTTTATTTAATTGCTTTTTGACTAAAGAATTTCCGACAAGAATTCTTTAAAAAATGCCATTTAATGAAATAAATCATTACAAAAATGAAAGTATTTTTCTACGAATTACGTTTTTTGATAAAATGGCATTTTTCTAAGAATTTTAGTTGGAATTTCCTTAGTCATCATCACTTGTCTTTTTTCTGTTGATAAGTAAATCAGATAAATTAAATTTTATGAAGCGAAAGCGAGGGCAACGTTCTGGGGTGGAGAAACCTAGACTGGTTGTTTTCTTTGAGATTTTTTTATACTTAGAAATAATGAAACATTTTCACTTTAAGAAAATGTGTTGCGCATTGCTTAGCAGTAATATGTTTTTGAAGTTAAGGTTAAACATTATTTGTATTGGTTTGGCAACTAAGTTCCCGGCGTATTTTAATTTTAAATTTAAACGGTTTAATTAAAAAAAAAAACAACTAATTAATCAATAATGTATTCTCCTTGTTGTTTTACACAATATTTTTAATCCCTTGTTGGTATAAATCAAAAAGCAACAAAAAATAAACAAATTAAAAAAGATGTGTCGAAAATGTTGATTTTTCTTGACATTCCATTCTAATGATCTGAAAATAAACAAATAAAAATTAATTAACTCTGGGAAAAAAAAAAAAAAAAAAATTCCATAATAGAATTCGCCAAATAAAAAAATAAAAAAATAAAAAACAGATTCCAAAATTAAAAACAAAAAAGGAACTTTGTCTGAATAAGCCAAATATTAATATTTTGGCAACTACTGTTCACATCTTGGATGTTATTCACACAACGTTTCAGCCGATGTAACCTCAAACCTTCTTCAGGTTAGTTTTGTCAAACTTTAAAATCTGTCTGGAATTTCGAATGGAACCCTTTATTTCATACAATGGGGGTAGTTTGTTCTTGTTCCGTCAGTCATTACTGGATAGAAGTCTTACGTAATTTGTAATCGTATTTTTCTACCTGACCATGGCTGACGGAATGAGAACAAACTACCTCTACAGATTCCAAAGTTCGAAAAGACTCACCTGGAGATAGTCCGGAGTTACATCGGCCAAAATGTTGTGAGAATAACCTCCAGGTTGAGAACAGTAATCCAAATAATAAATCCTCATCTCAAAAATTGCGAAACCTAATAGAAATTATTTGCCAAGGTATAAGGTTACTTTGGTATGATTGCCAGTTTTGACCCTTCCCCCACGAGTCCACCTGGTGCAAAGGTAGAAAGCGGATTGATTAATTTAATTATGTGGCAAAGATTTGGTTCGGTTTGTTTAATGGCATATCAAGCATCTATGAGTTATTTAATAGCGAATAAAGTTGTCAAATATAATTCTTATAGGTAGGATAATTATTTTATATTCCTAGAATACATTGCTTGTAGAATACATTGCTCTTAGAATACATGGCATTACTCTCAGAAACACTACTTTTAGAAACCATTGCTTTCATAATACATTGCTCTTAGAAGGAAATTTTACCAGGAAGGCACCATCACTACCCCTTGAAAACATTACTCTTTGAAAACATTACTCCTTGGCAGTTATAATCTTCTTTGTTCTCAACACGATTGACACACAGCCATCACCTAGTATCTATTTGAGAAGAAAATAAAAAGGAGAAATAAGGTTTTGAGTTTTAGAAGAATCAGAATGAATGATACGGTTGGGGATGAACTTATAGATACTAGGGCATGACGTGACCAGCCGATTGATCAGATGGAGCCTCTCCGAAGTAAGGGCTGAAGTCGAGTGTTGCAAATAACTCGACCATGTACTTCTCAACCACCAGGATCCCGTCTTAAGGCATCACAGATCGCCACCCACAGCCCACAGGTGACCCTGTTTGTGGGAGGGGGGGGGGGGAATACCCCTTTAGATGGAGTTGCAGTCAGCAAATTAATGACCCCGCAAACAGAACGAATGTGACAAAGAAGGTTTTAAAGTTGAGACAGTGCATATCAGAATTTAGGAAAGAAGAACCACCATATGAAGTCCAGCTAGATAGGGGCGTTTATTTCCCTTTTATGTCTCCTGTGACGATAGCTGAAAGTGATTCCTGGGTAAGAAAATCGATCTACAGTTAAGATTAATAAAATATATGTTTAGGAATTTTTTAGATGAAGGTTGATAATGTGTAGAATTTTGTATATTTGGACTACTGTTCTCATCTTGGATGTTTTTATCACAACGTTTCGGCTGATGTAACCTCCAACCTTCTTCAGGTGTACCTTGTCGAACTCGGGAACTCTGTCCAGATTCTCGAGTTCGACAGAAAAATTCCCGAGTTCGACAAGGTACAACCGAAAAAGGTTGGAGGTTACATAGGCCGAAACGTTGTGATAAAAACACCCAAGATGAGAACAGTATTCCAAACATATTAAATTCTACAATAAAATATATGTCAAGATAAACAGATTGTTGTTGATTTCTTTGAGTGTTGTGTTAATCAACTGAAAAAGACGCTGTGTTTTTCCCATTCTTTGTCTTTTTGTTTTGATATTTTTTTCTTCCACTAAAAAGACTGACTGCAAAATATATATTAGAGTATAAATTACAAAATTACCGTAATCAAATTTTATTCATTTACCTGTTTGTATCCTCTCATAATATTCTTCATCGTTCAACTAACAACCCATCCATCTCATTAACCCTTATCTTTGAGTTGCTTTTGACCTTGTTAAGTGGTGACTCATTAATAAAAAAAAAAGTATTCCAACTACGTGTCCAAGAGAAGATTCCATAGAGCATCTGTTGTGTCTTGTGCAGAAGAAATCCCTTAGCATTTATCTCTTTTTGCCGACCCTTTTTTCTTGAGGAATTCTTCCAGCCCTGACACTGGGTGAGAACCTTCCGATGCCCCGTTCTCGTTCTGTTAGCGGCCTTTTAACCCGAGGTTCATGGAGAGATTTTTATCCCTTTAAATATTCCCACATTTTAGGCATCTCTAGTAAGAAATATTGCTTTTTTTCTCCCTCAAAATAGAATTAAATAGCGCGAATATTATTTTTTTAAATATTTCTTTTATCTAAACAAACCTTGTTTACCTTTTCACCGCGTGTGAACCTCCTTTTTTTTTTTAATCGCTTGTAACGCGTTTATCTTCTAGCACAATTCTATCTTTTCCCTTTCTAGTATTATATTTTATGATCAAATATTTTTCAATTCTGTAAATTTATTAGCTTACAGCTTCTTTAGACTATGTCAACTTTGTCAACTTCCAATCCTGCCTAGTCTTCATTTTTCTATTTACGTGTTTCTGAAACAATGTTATTTATTTATTTTTCAGTTTTTACCTTTGTCGATGTGCAATAAATCTGTGTCTAAATACTATGCCTCAGAGGCTTGCTTGTCGATAAAAGTTTATGCTAGCTGTCCGAGGGTTGTACGTTTCTACAAAACAAATGCATCCCAAAGAGTGTACAGCATCGTTACTTCAGACCAAAGAAAAAAAAACATCTACCTCATCGGTATATAAAAGCAAAGCTATTTCATAGGTGTTTAAAATATTTTCTATTACAATTTCATGAATTAAGACTTCTTATAAGAATCGAATACACGTTCATAGATGTGTTCTTTTATAAAAGAAAATACAACAAATTAAATACAAGTAGTTTATTGTTTTTTTTTTTTTATTGAGAACTCTTTGGGCCAACACTTCATACAATAATTGAATGAAATAAGAAATTTTGCCGAAGAAATTGTTTTTTATATGACAGAAAAATCATATCAAATGTAATGCACCAGGATAATTTGCATAGTGAACTAATTCACAAAAATCAGAAAACAAATATTTGTAAAATAAAAAAAATAATACAGAAATATGCAAAAATCGAACAAGGCACAAAAACGGTGTATTATTTTGAACCAGACACCGGTTGCAATGTAAGACGAAACTAATGGCAAACATTTGGCAGCAATTATAGAGCTAAGAACTTCAATATAACCCAAATTACTCATCAATATTAAAATATAATTAGGGCCTGATTAGTATTAAATAAAGTTTTAAGACTAACAGTCATGGAAATGGTAGTGAAGGTTAGGTTTTCTTATATTACCTTCAATTAAAATGAAGATTATTTCTGTTAAACTCATAAATCTTACAAGACCATGGGAAATTGATAAAGTTTTATAACCTCAAAGAATTGGATTTTAGACCGAACGTGGATACAGTTTGGATTTATCCTGCATTTTCTTTTTTTCTTTGGCTAAATTCAATTCCTCTTCAAGTTCTTCTGATTGTTGAACGTCTATCTTGGAAACATATCTAAGTTTCTTTAAGTCGATTCTATTAAAAATTTTTGATTGTTTGTCAGCGCCAAATTGTTCGGAAAGGAAAGAATTTGGCAGACTTTCTCTTCTTCCAACCGACAGATTATTGTCGCGAACATCTTTAGATTTTTGGAAATAAGACCTCAGATTTTGTAGAAGTTTTCTTAAAATGTTATGTTTGATTCTTTCTGTATTAGCCGCAGATGCCAAAGAAAGGTGGGGAGTTTTGCTGGTGGTTGTGTATTCTTTTTTTCTTAGATCAAAGTTGGGGAAGAACATTCTCTCAGCAAATATATCATAAGTAGCAGGTGAAACACTGGCATCAAAAGAGTTTGGTTCGATGGCATCTTTAGTAGAAGATAAGGATTTCTTAACAGATTCAGAAGCAATATCTTTTTCTGGCACATGCGACTTTATGTATTCTTTATAGAGACTTTCAAAACTGTTTTCTGGTGAATCGGTTAAATTCAACAATTTCTTGAAGGCCAAGAATTCAGATTCTAATTTATTGGCCTTTACAATCACTTGTTGAAATTTTGCTGACAATGGATTGGGTAGATTTTGTCTACTTTTGGATTCGAGCCGTTTTCTATTCAAATAATAATCATTGGCAATCATTTCACCAAGTGAAGAATGTACGATTGATTTGGGTTTGGACTGAAATTCCTCACTAAGCTTTGACTCATGTTCAGGTTTAATGATCTTTTCTGACAGTCGAAACCTCAGGGGCTCATCTTCATGTTGAGAAACAGAACGAGGATTTTCTGCCAATTTATTCTGAGTCAAAGAGGATACAAATCTTGATGTCAAACTCTCAGATGAATTTGTTGGACTTAGAACTGATTTTTTCAACTTTTCTTTTGAGGAAGGATTTTTATATCTCTTGATGTTTACTTTTCTAGAAAATTCTTTCTCCATAGTCTTCCCGATTTCAGCCTCAGTCATTTTTAAAGTCTTAAAGTTTTCCCATTTTCTGTTCAATTTATAGCCAAAAAGAATCAAAGACCATTTCTGAAGAATTCCATCTTTTCCGTTATCTTTTACATCGTGGATTTCTAATGCCCAATTACCATAGGGATTTTCCATCCAGCTATGGACGGTCATAAAATAAAAATCTATATCTTTACGTTTGTCAAATTTCCTGGGAGACAAAAGTTGAGACCTGGTACCCGCAGGGGAAATGAGAAATATCTGAATGTCCCCTCGAGACGAATGCTTTAAATTGATGTAGACTTGAACGTGTTCGATATGCGTTAAGTGAGACAACGGCAGATTCGAACAACCGGTGGAAAACACTTCAGTCTTTATCGGCACACTAAAAGAAACTTTCCTGAAAAAAAAAAAAAGAAAAAAAATTTTATTTAACAATTACATTTTGTAATTCTTCATTATTTACAGATAGGTATTATCACTTAAGTTGCTGCTACAAAGTTTTGATTGCTGTACTTAGTTAACATGATGCAAGATTTTGTTAAACAAGTGAAAATGAAATATTTATTAAATCATTTTTTTTTTTTTTTATAAATCCAAATTTTCGGTTTTCAAAAACCTTATTCATGGTACAGACAATATTTCTTTTTTTTCTTCTTTTTTTTCATCTTCTGGTGTTATGAAGATACTGTTTTGTTTTTGGGTTTTTTATATGTCCGCACTATAGTTCCGCGCACTGAAACGCATGTGTACGATAATGAGATTTAAATTTTACTACAATTTAGAAGCGCCGTTTGGAACGATAACTTTGAAATTTTAGAATCAGTTAACATGACGCGAGATTTTGTTAAACAAGTTTAAATGAAATATTTATTAAATCATTTTTTTTTTAGTCTCCTTATTTACAGAAAAAAAGGATAAAATTCTTGTAGATTACTAAAAAAAAAAGTCAATCAATATTTAGTAAAAGAATCTTCAATTATTATTTGAAAATTGTGTAAATAAATATATACAAAAACTGGAATAACAAAGAAACCCATTAGTTTATTTTTTTTAATAATCTACAAGAATTTTGTCTTTTGTAGAAGAATTGTTATTCTGAAATTTTCGGAAATAAGGAAACTAAATTTTTTCTACTGGATATCTAAATTAAACAAATCTCTGTTCAAACTTGAATGTTTTTGCTTGTTTTATGTTTTTAACGTTTTATATATATATATATATATATAGATAAAAGGGGGGATCAAAATTCTCCAAAGAGATTCAATGTTTTAATGCATTCCTTCTGCCGACATAAGGTTTACGAATGTCGATAGACAGATTCGAAAATTTTCAAATGATTTTTGGAATCTGCTCTATGCGAGACCTCAAAACACTATTTTATAGCTACTGGCACAGCAGGGATTTTCAACCAAATGCTGGCCAAAAGCAAAGTCCAAAGTCGCAGAGGAAGGGTGACAGAGATCCTATCCTTCCCTGTCGAAGGATCCCTATGTAACCCTTCCTCTGCGACTTTGGACTCTGCTAGTGGTCAATTGCTAAACAGTTTTTCTTCTGCAATAGGAAATTTTAGCCTAGATACCTTAAACAATAGAGAAGGACTTCTTGCCCATTCTTGTATCAAAAACAACTTGATAATAACAAATACAAAATTTCGGCAAATTCTTTCAGATAATATGTGATAGATTGTATTCTGCAGTATGCCAAGACAACATTTGATGAGATTATATATATATATATATATATATATATATATATATATATATATATATATATACCGTATTTCATAATTGGAAGAGTTTCCCAGCAGAGTGAACATCGCCAGACAACAAAAGAAAAATCAAATTAGATTTTTATTTTGACACGTAAACTCTTAACAAGATTATATTTATTAGATAGCTCAACACTCGTTACATTCCAGATCACAAAAAGAAAAGTAAGACAGAGCTTTGCTTAGCTAAACAAGGGATGTTTAACTTCATTCAATTATCGCTAATACTTGAAGAAAAACGTAACTTTTTGAAACATGTACAAGTGACCAGATTTCTAATCTCAGATCTGTAATTAACACAGAAAATATAAAAAGCATAAACACATCGATTGGTGGTCTAGTATGTCTAGAAGGAATGGTGGAAGTGTACAGAAAAAGCGGTGAACCACAAAGAGGATGGTATGATAACGTATGTTTCTGACCTTTCAGATCAGTTAGTCAGTTAAAAAAATAGTGAGAGGCAAATTCTTTCAGATAATATGTGATAGATTGTATTCTGCAGTATGCCAAGACAACATTTGATGAGATCATATATATATATATATATTTATTAATATTAAACAAAAAGTTACAACATCCGGACCAATAAATATCATGCTCTTATTAATTATCTAGTTAATTTTACTTTTGCATTAATAATTGAGCACTCTGCTGGGAAACTCTCCCAATTATGAAATACGATATATATATATATATATTATATATATATATATATATATATTTATATTTAGACAGCACTTCTTCTGCTAAACCTCCTCCTACATCCCTAACCTCATATTCCTCTCTCACTTTTACTGGCCTCGTTCTCAACCAAAAAATTCTCTCTCAGACCCTAGGTTCGATCGGAGTAACTAACACCTCTGACCAATAATTTGACCTACTTGAAATATATACAATATTTTAAACTCAATTCCTTAAAAACTATTATCATTCGTGGTCCATGGAAGTATTTTTAAATGGACCTCATTCTCAAAATTACATCCTAATAAGCGCTTTTTATCTACGGTTGCACTAAACATCATTCTGTTTGATTTACTACATTTTGACCATTTCTGACGCAGTCTCCACAAAATCTCTTTTTCCTTCTTTAAATCTTTCGTCACCGGACACTTTGTCAACGGACATTTACCCAACAGGACATACTCTATATTTTGATAACCTTTTTATGCACACACTTTTACTTTCCATTACTTTATATTTTTTCTTAAATTTTTTCAAATTTGGAATTTTGGCTATTCCCCTGCCAACTTATCGATCCATATAATTCCTCTGATGATAAGATTTTAATCTTTGAAAAGCCTGGCTTAAGGAAAGAAAAATAAGCATGTTTTTATCGAGTGCACCTTGCATTGAACAATCGAAGATTAAATAGATTTGTCATTCACACATCTTTATCTCTCTTCCTTCATCTTTATAATTGCTCTATCTCGTATATTGAGCTTTAATCATTTCACTACTGGTTCAAATCGTCTAAAAGTATACTTTTAGTCCCATATTTTATTATATATATATATATATATTAATAACAATAAGAACTTTACAAAATAATATTTAAATGATTAATTTTTCTATTCGTATTGTGAACTTTGAATATATATATATATATATATATATATATATATATATATATATATATAAACATACTAGACCCGTACAAATTCCATAGTTGTATTCTTCATGTGTTGCATATTTCTGCCGTACTTGAAAATATTTTCATTTTATGGACGCTCGGTGTGAATGTAGACCCCACAATATTATTGTACCACCTTGGTTCAAACTGAAACATACTTATCTAAGTACTCTGGTTAATGTCGTTTCAGAACATATCTAGTTATGGGGATCTCTGAAACTCTTGAATAAGTTTGTGACATATTTCCATTCTACAGACGTCCGGCATAAACCTCACGATATTATTTTACCATCTTTGGACAGAACAGAAATTACACTTTGATCCTAGCCCGAAGGTCACGTCAGACATAACAACGATATCAGATGAAATGTTTTGAATTACTTTTTTTGCATTGCTTTTCCAGCAATCCCATCTTTTAAAAAACTTGAAAGTGATATAACGTACGTAAGAACATGAAATTGGCGTAGCATATTATATATATATATATATATATATATAAAAAGTCAAATTTCATGCATATATTTTTTTTTTTTACATTTACCGAGAATGTTTGTTTCATGTTAATCGACTTTTAATCAAAACTTTACCCAATTTTCTGAACTAAATAAGAATAATTTTTTACCCTTTGTAAAAACATTTTAGGTTTACTGACTGGGACAATTTACAATAAAACTAGACTATTATGACCAGTCAGGTAAATGCTGCTACATGAGATAAATAGATAAAAAAGAAAAAAATAGTTTAACAGACTCACAATACAAACGTTTTAAGTAACTGTAACCGAATCAATAGAAAACGTCTGTCACATGAAGTTGCAACGACATGTTAAATCAAATTATTTTACTCAAATGTCTTCTTTATTTATGTCATTGATTTATATGATTCTTCTAATATTTTATACTTGTTCCAAACACTTCTCGTCTCATTCACCCTTTCCCCTACTATCTAAAACAAGATTCAATGTGAAAACAAGCAAGCAAGATTATCACAGTCGTAATATTATATAGATATCCCCAAAGAATTGTAGAGAAAAAAAAGAACGATCCCTTACTTGTTCATATCAGCACTTGTATAAAGACATTTCCTCTGTGGAGGGACTTTGTGCCAATCCTGAGCCAATTCCACCATTCGCCCACAATCCATAAGGCCAAATCCAAAAGAATGGCTCACATGCAGACCGGCACCATTACGGAACCAATTGCTACCAGAAGATGGAATACGAGCACTGTGCACCACCAAATGTTGGACATCTCTCCATGTCAGATGAGGGCTGTTGAGAGACGAGAAAAAAGATCAAATTAAAAACAGTCAAAAGTTATTTCATTAAGAAAACAAAAAACAACATTTTGTTTTTCTTCATTCATCGTTGTCTAAACTGAAAATGGAAAATATTTCAGATTTCTAAATTCCAGAAATATTTTGAAAATAGATCTACAAGAAATCTACATACTATTAAAAAGTGATGGTGTTTGGGGAGTTTGTCTGTTCGTTTGTGAATAGAAAAACGTGATTGGCTGATAAAAAAGGAATAGGCAGAGTACACATTACTAAGGCAGTAGTTTTTTACGATGTCAATAATACAGTTCGAGTCTTCCATAATTGTAAGGGATTTTTTAAACTGGATATGTGTTTTATAAATTTAAAGAGATAAACATAAGAAAACATTACATAAATATATTTTTTAAAACTAAGTGACCTTTTATATAATCTACAAAAAAAGTAAACAAATTGTGTTCGGCTTTAGTTGAAAGTGAATTATTTTTGTTCGTACGAGCTATTAAGCTGAAGGAGCTAGGTATCTCTGGCCATCCTTATCACTTCCTCCCATGTTTTCCTGTGTCTTCCCATTCCAACTGACCGTGTTACCTCAACAGTTCGACATACACTAATCAAAGAATTCTCATCCATTCTTCCAATGTGAGTAAACCAATGAAGTCTCCTGCACACATTTTCCTATACTATCCAGATTTAATCCTTCCCTGAGGTGATCAGATTTAAGCTTGTCTTTAAGACTCACATTACACACCCATTGTATCATTATCATATTATTTCTCTCCATGCAACACATGTCCTCAAGCCTCATTAGCCAGATTTCACTTCCATGCATAATCACTCTGCATACACATACTTGATAGACTCTTCCCTTGGTCAATAGTGGTAACGCTCTGTTGGTTTGTAATGGCAGAAGCTCCCTGAATTTACTCCATCCACTTTTAATTATTGCAATCACACTAGCACCCACTCCTCCTTCTACTCCAATGGTATCACTCAGATAAAAAAAAAAAAAAATCAACAACCTCAATAGCTTAGCCATCCAAATCTCCTCACCTTTCTACAAACTGAGCAGAGGGACTTTTTTCAAGCTTTTTTTTAATGTTGAAATGGGAGTGTTCATTTTTGCTTGACATTTATTGGTCCCCTGATTTTAAAAATTGGGAGACCTATGTTTTGAGGCATTTCCGTCCGTGTGTGTGTCCGTGTGTGTGTCCGTCCGGATTTTTCTCTACAACCATCCATTGAATTTCTCTGAAATTTTGCATGAAGTTGTAACTTTTGTCAGGTTAGAAAGTGACATTCTCTGATTTTTGAAAAAAAATCTGGTTCCTAATAGAAACTAAGTTTCGCTGACCTTGGAAAAAATCCGGTTCGCGCCCCCAGGGGGTTACAGTGCCTCTAAAATGGCAAAAAATAACCCTTTCCTCCCATAACGTTTGATCCATACATTCAATTTTTCTGAAACTTGGCCAAAATGTAGAGGCAATTGTTTCGGATATAAAATGAGCATCCTTGACATCAGAAAAATTCTGATTCGCGCCCCCAGGGGGTCAAAGGGAGGTCAAAAATTGCCCAAATTTATTGCATTTTACACTCGTCACATACAGAGGGGGACCACGCATGCGCGGCTTGTTTTATTATAGACATTTTAATTTTTCAGAATTTTTTAAACTTTCAGAAGGTTTTAATTAGAACTAAATTTATTCCTGAAATTCTATGGAAACTTTGTAACTTTTTTATTTGAATAAAATAGAATTACTGAACACAAAACTGAGGAGGGCTTACGGTCAATCGGGTGGTTGGGGGTATTTACGGCACTATTTTACCAAGTGAGATACAACGTTCAACCGCTAACTTGTCATCAAGGGAGATAACCTTTCTTATATTTTCCGTATTTCTTTTACGTTTATTCTTTATCTCAACTTTTTTTTTTTCAACGATTGATTTTAATGATTTTCTCCAATTGATTTTTTATCTACATAAACATTTTTTAGATTTTTTTAATGTTAAGAAACAATGACACTGAAACGATATTAATGAACATTGTTCATTAATATCGTTTCAGTGTCATTTAACATATTTTTCAGGTTATTGTTCAATGTTCATTGATATTATTTCTAGTTTCATAACATTTTTTTTATTTGTTCATTAATATTGTTTCAGGGTTTCTTTAAAAAATATTTAAAGAGATATTTTTTTAAATAAAAAACAATTGTTAAAAAAATATATCTAAAAATAAGTTGAGATTAAAAATAAACGTAGAAGAAATATGGAAATATTGTAAGGAAAGTTATCTCCCTTGATATGATATGTTGGCACTTTAATAATAGTCCTGTAATCCGTATGAGTTGCTGCAAGGTGAACTAGTCTACGAAGTGTTTTTGAATAATATTACTCTACAATTGACATTTTAATTGATGACAATATAATTAGATTGATTGAAAATAGTTATCAGTAACACAAGTGTAATTATTTTAAAGATGATTTGGATAAAAGAGCGTTATTTTCTGGAATTTTTATGGTATTAAAGGAAGATAACTCAGTATTTCCAAATTTAGAGTAATCGTTCTTGGACATTTTCTTTGAACTTTTTTCATTTTTATATCTACATATTTTTAAGTTGTTTTGTTTTTATTTAATGTTATTCCACAAACTTTATTTTAGTTTCAGCAGAGTGTAACTCAGTTACACAAATGTAAAATAGATTTTGTATTAATTTTCTTCGAGTATCGTTTTAATACTTTTGAAAAGAAAAGTCCATTTATGCAAACGAACTCTAGGGACCAGTTGAAATTTCTTTTTAATAAAATTAAAATAAAGTTATTGTTTTTTTTTTAATTAGTTTTTAGTCATTTATTTCCCCCCCAAAAAACTGCATTCCCTAATTTATCAAAATAGATACTTTGGCAGATATTTGTCATTTTAAAAAGAAAAACATTCTAAAAACAACAGAAACTGAAATGAAAATTTAGTTAATTGCAAATTTTATCAAATTCTTTCAAATTACATCACTAATTGCAGCACTTTTCCTGTGTCCCTTAATATTTGTCCAGTATATTTAAGCGGTTAGCTCCTAAAATAGCTGCCAATTTTTTTCGCCTAGTTTTGTTTGTTTTACACAACGGTGACAGTCCACTATGTAAAATATTAATTCGTCTGATTTTTGCGGATTATTTTAAAAATAAATATTAATTTGTTTTCTTTCTCAGTTTGTTCGGAGTTTTTTTAATTTGGGGTGGGGGTGGAGGGGCACCTGGATTTAGGATTAGTGGTAGGGTTAGTGGAGGTTATATTTTGTAAAAAAATAAATGAAATCAAACAGGGTTTATTAAAAATATAATGAAAATACATTAAAAATTAAAACATTTTTTTTTAAATAAACAGAGACCACCACTTTATCAAGGCCGAGGCCACCCGTTGACAAGTGTTAATGTGATTTCTATTTATCCCTCGTCCAGGAGACTAGACACAAGTGTCATGTGGGTTTGATGGAAGCGTTTTCAGTGGAATGACTTGGATTCGAAGCCGGCTCACCCAGGTTCTCAGTCCGCGTCGATACCAACTAAGCCACTGTGCCATCCCCAAAAACATCATAATAATGGTTTATCCAATATAAAATATTGCCAAGGAAATTAATTGCCTTTTACATGACGGATAATTTGCACGGTGGACTAATCCGCAAAAATCAGAAAAATTAATATTTGAAAAAAAAAAAGAAAAAAGAAAGAAATTCACAAAAATCAGTAAATAAATTAATATATGCACAAATTTGCACGGTGAATTAATTTGCCCTGTTACCGCTGCAAAAATCTGTCAAAACTAGTCGATAAATATCGGCACTCATGTTGGGAACTAACCTCTACAATATACCATATTTGTCACTCTTTGCTCCCCCCCCCCCCCCCCCGTAATCATCTCCTTTTTCACCTACACCTGATATATGATGTCACTGATGTTTACACAAACGGGGGAGGGGGGGGGGGCGCTGGTGCAGTAAAATTTGCCATCGTAAATCCCTCTGTTCAATTGACTAATTAATTGATTTCTTAACGAGATTATAATATTATTATTAAAAACTAGTGGGTTCCTGTGGAAATTCCATGGTTGCTTTCTTCATCTATCTGCATAATTTACTGTCGATGAAAATATTTTTTTTTAATAAAATGTATATATGGTCTAATAATACTAAGAAAATTGTTTTTCTTTGTAAAAATAATTCATTCTCAGCTAAATATTTATTAAATAAATGAAACGAAGGTTTTAACCATTTAATTTATTTATTTTAACAATTTAAATATTTCTTTTTGCCGTAACAATAATTTTTAGCCAAATAGTCTTTAAATAAATAAAATTAATGTCATTTTTCAATTTATTTATTTAAAATCGTAACCAATAAATGTGTAATAAATTGACATTAAAATAAAAATAATGCAAAGAGTAAGATTTTCGAAATGGTGAAGTCGACAGGACAACAGAATTTGAATTTGGAACAATTCATTTTAAATAGCTAAAGTCAGAATTTTGTACCTTAGCGACGCCAGTTAATTTTCAATTAATTCATTTGGCGATTAAACTCATGCTTAAAATGGGTGTGGAAAGTGATGATGTATGTAAAAACGTGAATAAGCGTTGATATTTCCAACCAGTTTACATTTTATGACCTGCCTCCTTCTATTAGGTGATGGATGTATCAAAAGACAGTTGACCTAAAAATTGTGGAAATACATTTAAGAAATAAATAATTAAGCCCACTGGTTGTTGGTTTAATTTAGACATTCTGTCTGTCTCATCCAAAGGTCAAATCTAAAAGATACCTTCCTGCAAACTGTTTTTAGAGACAACAATTGTATTGAGAAATATGCTTACTTTGCCTGTAACACTAAAGCAATGCATCCTGAAGCCAGGGGAGCGGCACCTGATGTACCCTCAAAGTTCTCAATGCACTGACCATGAAGTCCTGTGGTCACCTAAAAAAAGGGGGAAGAACCGTTTTTACTTAGTCAAGAAAACAAAGACAGAATCAAATACAATCTTCATAACTTATGTTACAAATTTTATATTTTTTTCTATTGTATTAAATCAGATTGGTGCTCTCATTTTGGGGATGAGTGTCAGACATGTTCGTTGCTCTTCAGCCATTTCTAGTTCCATTGAAA
Organism: Sepiola atlantica; assembly: GCA_963556195.1. Taxonomy (NCBI): domain Eukaryota; kingdom Metazoa; phylum Mollusca; class Cephalopoda; order Sepiida; family Sepiolidae; genus Sepiola; species Sepiola atlantica. The sequence goes on along the minus strand of OY744526.1, from coordinate 75,094,196 downwards.
TTTGAAACTCTAGGAATATGTTGAACTGGAACATCTATTCAATATTATGAAGTAAACCATTTTTGTTCTACTCTTAACGTAATTTCACCTGGATCTGTATTATCAATAAACTAGCTGAAGTACCCGTCTATGTCAGGTGTCGCAACTTTTCTTGAATGTTATAGCCATGATTAGAAATTAAGAACATCTATTAAATATTTTTCATTCATTGTTTTTCTGTTTTAAATCAGGTTTTCGATGATGATTGATATCGGCTAGGAAATAATTGAAACGTTATAGCAAAAAAAAAGCAAAAACAAAAAAACAATTGTTTAGTGTAAGATTCAAACCCACAATTGGAAAAAAATATTTTAACCGAAGACAAATGCTTTATCCACAAAGTCACCGATCTAACGAAATTTTTTTTTTGCTTTTTAACCTACTTGAGTTTTTTAAAAGGTACAGGAACTTCTGATATCGATACGGACATGGGCTCGAATGTGCTGATTCCAAATCTGCGCTTAGTTTGGCTCTTAGTTCAGTCATTTAACTGTGATGCCATGACACACATACAGACAACTTTGCTCTATATATAGATAATCAGATCAAATTGAGAGTCCAGTTTTAAGTTTCCATCACTTTTAACAGACATCATTTGATAACCTTAGAGTGCAATAGTGGAAACAATGAAATGAGGATAATAATCATATTCGGTTTAATGTCCATTTTACGTGTGTTGAATGGAAATAGTTATACTATAATAGAAATGTGAATAAGTCTTTCAGCGATGTCCTGTTATTGTACATAAAAAGATGAGAACGAAAGAAGCCATCAGATTTAGTCATCTTGTAAGCCATAGACAGTGAACTTAATTTTTTTTACACTTGAGAAATTAACAAGACCTGCAGTTTTGCATTTTATAATTTTGAAATGAGTGAAGTCAGAAGATTTTATGATTTATTACATTTTCTTTAGTGTACAAACATGGTGCAAGCAAAAACAGGAAAAATCAAATATCGAGTTGGAAGATTCAAAGCTGTCAAACTTAAAGAATCCGACTGACTTAATTTTATATATTAGATATTTTTATATTAAAAAAAAACGAAGTTTTGCTTTCTCTAATCTTATTATGTGTTAGCATTTATGCTAAAAGTATTTGTAATTTCAGTTTTGAAATAAAGTAAAAGTTTTGAAGATTGATTTCTTTACATATAAACAAGAATAATACACACCCCAGGATGGGTAAAATTAATTCTCGAACAGAACAGTTTTGCATAAACTTTTATGTTCCCTTACAAAGATTAAAATCAAGATATGACACTGAACCTTATGTCTAGAATCCTCATTTCAATTTTGATCGAGATCCATTAAATGATTTTAATTCTAGAAAATGTCTCAAATTTAATACTTAAGTTTGAGGAGTCTTACAAAATTCAGGGAATCTTGCTTAAATGATTATGGATCAAGTTTAATGCAAATCTGAAATATTTGAATTTCAAATGGGGGTTGTGCTCATATTATGCATCCTCAAAACTTTTTTTTTTAATCTTCAAAAAAACTGAAATTTTGGGAATATTTATCAATTGATGTCTTTTACCTTATTGTTAAAATTGAAGATATCTGACTTTTCATGAAAGCTTTCACCCCTTTTACCCCCTTTGTATAAAATTAAATATAGCCCACATTACGACCCCTTACGCCTAGCAGTTGCATTATAAAATGCATAATGATTGGTTAATTAGTTTAAGACTGACTCCTATATATATACAAATATATAAACATAGACGTACCTAATTTTATATAAATAGAGTGAAAGAAGAGGTTATTCAAGAATGCTTATAGATTATAGACAAACTAAAGAAAATTAGTATTTCTGATAAGAGTATAAGAAATTGTATTTAAAAAAAATAATAATCTAATCTCTCAAAGGCTCTTGTCCCAATGAGACTCACCACTTCGATATTTTGGCGTTGCGTATTTGCTGTGGGTTTATCCTTCTGACCCCCTGTTGGAATGACAGCCATGGTTGATGTGCACTGTTCCATAAAATACGGCATTTCCCCATCATTCGAAACAGAACCGACAGCCAAAGTCTCGATACTTGAAACATAACCGTCAGCGTTACAGTCATCAACGGTCAAGCCTCCATTTCCAGTCGCCCACACATAAATTACGCCCAAGCCGTTTCGGCCCTTAAAAGGAAAAATAAAATATAAATAATTTAAATATTTGATTGCTTTTTAAATGTTTAGAAAAAATAAGAAATAAGGAGTTACTTCCCTTAGATCAGAAAACCAATTCAAATCAGGCTAAAAACGAGTAAGGCGATTTTTTTTAATGCATTTTTTATTAAAAGAAAATAGAGTAAATAATAGAAAATATCAGTTTTAAAATATTGGAAAATATTTCAAAGAAATGTTAAATAGATTTCTTTAATATTCATCATCATTATAATACGTGTCAACGCATCTCTATAAGAGGCGCTGTCCGTCAGTCAGTCATGCTTAAGTTTGAAATAACATTTTCATCGCTAACTGTGCAGATTGAACAGATGTATCTCATTTTAGATGCCTCCAAGAATTTCTACATAAGAAGCTATGTCCTTCGGTTTGTCTGTGTTTGAAATTGCACTTTCGGCAGTTTCTCACGCTTATGTTTGAAATGGCACTTTTGGTAGTCAGTCATGCTTACGTTTGAAATAGCATTTTTATCGCAAAGAAGCACGGCTTGAATGATCACATTTAAAAAAATATCCGTTTTTGTTCTGTTATGATGGGATATTTTCTAACTTTTCCTGTACAATCCTCCTTCTAAAACCTGGCTTTATTATAATTGTTTGATGTTATATAAATTAATAAATTTATGTACGTAAACTTTTTTTAAATCCATTAATCTATAGAATTACCACAGCGCTTACAGTGATTTTACAAATTATTTTCATTTGTTATTTTAAATTTAGTCTTTTCTAAAAAAAAAATGTTTTTTTTATAACAAGAATTACCAGAGTCAGCAATTATGATGAGAAATTATGAATGTTGCAAAGTTTCTTCTTCCTTTCTTTTATGTAAGAATGAGAGTGCTTGGGTTAGTAAATGTAGAACAGTTGAGGTAGCAGTATCAGTTGGCAAGGGAAGGGCGCCGAAACATGGGAGGAAGTGATAAGGATGTATTTGAAAGAAAGAGGAATAAATAAAGACCTGCCCAAGAAGAGAATGATATACAGAAACTTAGGAAAAAAATGGGTTACTTCGTGAGATAATTGCAATTTATAGCTAATTTGAACATTTAATCAGAATTGGTTTTCAAACATAACCCAGCTTTAGCATAATAGACGTGTGTGTGTGTGCCTCATATAATAAGCAATAAATGATAATTTAAAAAAAATGAATGTGAAGATTTTAATCTGCTGAACATTCTTGGAAATTCTTGGTGGATCCTAAAAAAAAAAAAAAAGAAAAGAAAAAAAAGAAGTAACTCCATAACAATGTTCAAATTGTAGCCTATTTACACAAGTAAACACCTTTACAGCTTACATCATCTGGTAGCATTTTTAGCGATGCTTTCACTCTGAAATACACGATTTATTTCCATGGTAACTGAACTAAATTGGTGGTGGTACATTAGTTCTACTTGAGAAAGGCATGAACCCATCTGCTTTTCTTCCAACTATGAGTTAAATAGTAGGGTAGACGAGTCTCGAGTCTTAGTAAAGCAACGAGTTTTGGAGAAGGAAAACTCCAAAATCACACCAGCTCATTAACTCACATTGTGGTGTATATGGCCAAACTTTTGTCACAATAAATGAAGAGAGGATTTCATCCATCTGAAGTGAGACAAATTTTAGAGATTAAAAAAAAATTAATCTAAATGAATAAATGCAAAATTCGGGCCCATTTCTCACACTAACGGTAAAGCTAAAACACTCTATTTCAAGTTATTTCAGCTTTACACAATAGACGTACCATTTTGTTTTATATACTGTGTATGTATATACGATATCAGTTGCAAGGTTAAGTAATTTGCATATTGGTCTTGAAAAAGAACATTTTATTAATTAATCATTATTTGTTATTGTTTTTCTAATGCAATGATTGCTTTGATTATGATATAACACATTTTTTTGTTTTGCAATATTGTTTTATTTTCTGAACAAATATTTATCATTTGTGTTCATTTCTTTACAGCCACATTTAGAAGACAAATAAAGTTGTATCAAAAGTACCAAAATGTTAATGTTTATTTATGTACATGAATAAATAAGATTTTGTTTTATGTTTACAACAAAGTTATGAATGAAGTGTTTATTATTTTTAGTTAATATTTCAAGTAGCAAACTGTGCAAAGCGATAACAAGACGGCCAAGCTAATAAAAGATAAAATGCAACATATATTGTGAACACGATTGTATCAAAGATGAAGTCTTAATAATTTGGAATTTCTAATTTCTCCTCATGTAAAAATTAGCATTCTGTTCTATGACCAATTGGCATTAAATTGAATTGTAAAACACAAATGCATCACCTTTTTAGTTAGAAGAGGCGATGAAGATTTTCTATTTTGTTCCACGTTCCACTGATTAGGACACTGGGACCATACATTGCTTATAGCTTGTTTTAATTTAGGAAATAAACCTAAGCCAGCTGAGTACTGGAAGTTAAATACCTCCTCACTGGAGATACATGACTTCTGGGAAAAACTAGTATTACTTCTTCAGCGGTCTATAGTGGGAGCGGTTACCAAGAGTAAGTGTGTGGGTTAACTCCAAATCGAAAATTAGATGATTTGCTGTCCAATATAGCCAGATCTTTACCTTAAATAAGGCTAGAGCAGAAAAGTGATAAAATAAGTTAGCCCAGGCAGTGGTTGACGGTGATTCCCTAACCACAGAATTAGCCAAGGGGGGCCTAAAAAGTTTGACTGACGAGCAGTATGAGGGTCAGGGCTAAGTTAGAAAGCGTGTCTAATGAAGCCTTAAATATTAATGCTAGAGAGCTTAGTGCTGTAGTCAGTCGCAGATGGAATCATTACATTTGAAGAGTGAAAAAAGCTGGAAGGACACACCCACGTATTGACGTGGGAAATCTGTGAGAAGTTCCAGAGCATTTCACGGATCGCTTAACCCGACTGTCCAGAGTGATGGTGAAACACTATTACAATCTGATTTTGCACTTTAAGCATCAGCTTAGAGTCAAAATTAGATGTGATAAGAGGCGGTTGCACTCTACACTATTTAAAAGGAGGTGGATACACACCGCTAGCTTATGTGTGTTTGGATAAAACAACTTAGAGTACGTGTTCCTATCTAGGGCATAATGCACGCCGACCTAAGGTTCGATCAGAATACATTGCAGTTTGCAAAGTCTCTTATCTAGTGGTATGAAGGAGTCCTGCCCCCTCTTTTTTATTTTTTGGAATTAGAGATCCTCAGAGATGTCCATTCTCCATATTTATTTTGTCTCTAGCCTGACCCCCAAAATAGTACTTATCTTTGAGGACATCATCCATGCCCACGAACCTCATCCGTTCTTTTTTCTTTTTCATTCCCCAATTAGAAACTGACTTGCTTGTTTTCAGCCCTTAAAACAACCAGGAAAACAGTGAGCAGTTCATATCTAGTCAAGTTTAGGAGGGTCCTACTAACCACCACATTTAACATTTTATTTGGTTATTTTCTTTCTTTTTCTTGGGGCGTTTTTAAGTATCTCACTCCCCATCATCAATGAAATTGTATATGCATGTATTTTTGTAAATAAAATTGTCAAAACCATCTGTGGATATTTAAGTAGATTGGCCCATAGAGTGAATGTGGTATTTTGGTGATTTAAACTAGTTTAGAGAATAGATCAAATGAATGACTTCTTAACAAAATCCAACCTCACTCCATTTTTGGGCTTGTGCCACATCTTGTTTTTTTATAAAAGATAAATTTTGTAAAAATTAAACACAAATGCATCGCCTTTGTTTCTGGTTGATCGGTCTGGAAAGGTCATCAAAAGAGATTCAGAAAATGAAGAAATATATACTTTTTTGACGCCTTCTTGTAAAGCGGCTCTGGCAAATGGTTTAGGGGCTTCCATGGTTGCCCCATCATCTAGTGGACCCCAAGAGGCACTGTAAATATGGATGTAGTTTGGCTTGAAGAAGAGAGCTTTAGATTCCAGTAAGTCTGTGATCGTGCCATCCAGCATTCGAATGCCTGAAAATTGAAGAGAATTTGGTGAAAGAAAAAAAATCTTGACTTGTTGCAAACCATTCAAAATGTCTGAATTTGTTGTCAGAAAATACCGAATAAGAAATCTTTCACTTATTTATAAAAATAAACATAACGATGCATTTTTATTTGTCTGTGTTTGTAAAAAAGTCCTTTTTGAAAAGACTTATACGGCCATAAATATGACGTTGGTTGGGACTATGAGGTCAGCAATATTTATGTCAGTAGAGATCACCATGCTGCAGCCATTTAATCTAACAAAGGTGACGTTTAATGTAACAAAAGTCACATGCACACCAATTAAAATCAAATAGACTCGTTACAAAATACAACAAAAAATATTGATTTCACATTGAATTGTGTGTATACATGTAATAATCCAAATTTTAATCCAAATTTTAATCCAAATTAAACATCAGTGAATGACTATGATTAGATTTTTTCTAAAGAAAATCTTGAAATGAGTTTGATGAACCCATCGTATCAACTTAATTTTGCAGTCATAACAGTTGCCTAGCTGCACGAAGCAAAGAACAGTGCATTTCAAGTGGGTTGACTGAGAGTCATTGCACACAATTCTCAAAATGGGTGACGCAAGCTTTCAAGCATATGCAAAATCCCCACTGCAGCCAATCGTTGGCTAGTATCTCTATTTATATAAAATTAGGTATGTTTATATATTTGTATGTATAGGATTCACTCTTAAACTAATTAACTGATCATTATAAAATTTGGAACACAGCTGCTCGGGTAAGGGTCGTAATGTGGGCTATATTTAATTCAATGTTATGCAAAGGGTGTAAAAGGGGAGTGGAAGCCCTTTGTGAAAAATCAGATATCTCCAATTTAAAAAGATTTTTAATAGATATTAGACATAAAATAAATATTCCACAAATTTCAGTTTCTTTAGAGTATTGAAATGTTTTTTATAGGAAGCATATTAATACAGCATCCCATTAGAAAATTCAAATTTCAAATTTGCATTGAATTTGATTTATAAGCATAAGACACTAATTAAGCAAGATTCTTAGAATGCCAATTTCTTCTTAAGACCCATTAAGCTTAAGTCTTAAATTTTAGGCATATTCCAAAATGAAAAACAAGTAATGGATTGTGATTGAAATAAGGATTCTAGACATAAGGTTTAGTATCATTATATTTTGATTTTAATCTTTGTAAGGGGACAGAAAATGGTGCAAAATTGTTCTGTTGGAGAATTAATTTTACCAGTCCTGGGACAGGTATTCTTCTAGTAAGTCTATATATACAAGCACTGCTGAGCTCCCAGAATTCAGTCTTTGCACTTGCTCGCTATATTTTTGAGTCTAGTTTTGTTTTCTTGTGCTGCCCATTTGATATTCAGTTTCCCATTACATTGTCCTTGCTGCCAGTCACTGTTGATACTGTTACACATTTTAATTCAAACCCACTCAATTATAAATTAAGACGATAATTGAGAAAGGAATCTGACAAGAATTTATGTGACATGACACATTTGATAATAAAGGCATTTCAAAATTGTTATTTCCATACAAGAGAAATAACAAAATGTCTTCTTTGTTAATAAGAATACATTCCTGCGCTCTTCTTTAACCTTTTTCCACCCAATGTTTACAATTAAGCTTCCTGTCTCAAAGACTATCTTCATTTAGGACGGAGAGATGTTCAGCTGACAAGATTTAGCAAATGAAGGGGTTGGTGTCAAAATGGACACTTTAGAGAATTTGGAGGTTAAAGCGATTCAAAAATGTCACATTCTTCAGCCTTATCTAAAGATCCCCCTCCTCCATCAAAACTTTGAAACAAAAAAAAGTGAGCATGAAATTGTCAAGGGGAAAAGGGTTCTTATTGCTGTTTAGTTCAATAAGCAATAAGTATTTATCACATTACTTTAAGACTCCATCTAACATCGAAATACTGATCAATTTTTTAATTACAACTTGGTTGAATTACGAGACAAAATGAAGAACCTGTACAGTTCATAACTTAAGAGAAGAATCATTTTTATTTTATTTAGACTTAAGTACAAAACAAAAAAATGGTTCAAGTGTTTATAGTAAATAGAAATTTGAAGAGGGCAGTGCTTGCATTGACGAACCGACCCATAAAAAGCCAAAGTTCGTTTGGAGTTTTGTTGAAATAAGGAGAGGAGCAGAAACTTTACCGCAGAAAGCAACCTCTTCTAATTGACAGTAGACACGAATAGCAGGAACAACGTTTCACATGGAACTCAAACACACAGACCACAAAAGAACTTCACCTCAAACTCCAATCTTAACAGAATCAAGTACAGAAACTTGATGCCAAATGGTGAATTATTCCTTTTTATTAAATTCAAAAACGACTCATTCAAATAACCGGATACAACTATTTGCATGACTCAACACGTCTCGCTTCTTCTTTACTGTCCCAGATGTTTGGAATAGTCACTATCCTCTTTCCACTACATAGACAGCACTTGTGTCGTATGTATTTCAACCGGCATGGGCGTCTGTTAACACTAGGGCCATGTTCGAATCATCTCGCACCGGGCCCCAGGAAATATTTACCCCCATTTCTCTGATGAATGACACAAAACACACACACACATGCTCTTTTGCGGGGCTGTTCACCTCCACTGGGGTGTTGTCCGAGGGCAGCGTTAGTCGCAAGGTCGGTTTTTAATGTGGAGGAAAATCCAGCTCCAACAAAAAAGAAGCACACTGGATTGGGACAAAAATAAAAATTACCTCAGTCTAAAAAGATTTCTTCTTCATTGATCGAGGACAAAAACGATAAAATCTAGTTTCAGAATAAATACTTCACTTTGTTCTTAGCCAAATGGCCAAGGATGTTTCAGTGTTGTCTTTGTCCTAATTAAGATCACAATAGTCAATCGTTTCTTAATTCACACCAAAAACTTTTTAGCAGCACATTATCATCAATTTTATTTCAAAGTAAAAATAGGAACACAAATTAATGGATCCCAATGTTCATTTTAGAAAAAATGAATTTCTCTTAAAACAAGAAATTCAATTTTCTTCAACAGAAAATCCTCATCCTTCCCGGCATGAATAATCTTATTTTGTATTTTCTTTCTTCTCAAAATAAGCCTTCCACAAATATAAGTTGTATTTCTTCAAGTTGAAAGAATAATTTCATTTTATATTTCTTTAATTTTTGGATGCTCTTTGGAGAATTTTTATGCTGTTCGGAATTTCTCAAGAAATACACGAAATTAATTTTGAAAAAATTATTAAATACACGTGGGACCCGTGGAAATTCCACAGTTATATTCTGTGGAATATTTCAGGTTATGGGGTCTATCTCCAAAACACTTGTAGGAGTTTGTGACATATTTCCATTGTATGGGTGGCCAGCACAAACGCAGACCCCCAACGATATTATTTTATCATCTTTGGACAGAACAGATACTACACTTTGATCCTAGTCTGAAGAAATTGTATTTTGTAAGAGTTACAGTCAAGACAACAGCAACATCTAAAATTTAAAACATTGCCTTTTTTTTGCAGTGCATCTTCAGCGATTGGGCGATTCCATCTTTTAAAAAAGTGGTGGGGGGTGATAACGTACATACGAACATGAAATTTCCTTAACTAAAATACTAGTGGGACTCCGTGGAAATTCCACGATGCTTTTTACATCAATCTTCTTCCGTAAAAATAATTGTCATTTTCTGCTAAATATTCTTTAAATAAAAACAAATGTCACTTTTTGAAATGGATTTTTTAAAAATGATACTGTTTTTGTCGATAGGGATGATATAATTTGATTTTGGAACAATTCATTTTAAAATGGGTAAAGTTGGAATTTTTTACCTTACTGACATCAAATTAATCATGAATCACTATCTTTGCTGATCAAAGGATCTCATTTTTTTTAAATGTGTGAACGGTGATAACGTACAAACATTAAGTGACTTAGCATATTATATTCTTTTAGAATCTTTTCTAAAAAGTTCTTTTGTTGTCTGTGTGTTTGTGTTCCATGTGAAACGTTGTTCCTGCTATTCGTGTCTACTGTCAAAAAAAAGATTTTCCAGTTTAGAATTCTTGCAAAGATTTCAAAATCTGATATTTATTAGAATCTTAATATTTTGGCAAACTGTAAAAAAAAAAAAAAAAACTTTTTTGGTGAGAATGGGGAGAGCTATTTATAAAAATTGTAAAACAGACTCGATCAAGAAGAGCAATGGAGACAGAAAATCCTAATGCAGATTGCCAGAATAGCTGTTACATAGAACAGTGTAAGATTTTCGTTAAATGTTAACTTGATTAATATTATTAATGTCTCCTTATTGATTGATACGCACCATAAACTGGTATCATCTTGGCCTTCGGGGCTTGATTTACGCCGGTCTATGGGTCTGTCCTGTGCAGTTCTAGGAGGTCCACCCTCCCAGGCTTTGCCTCCCCTCTTTGGGGAGGGGTAAGTTAATTGCTTACTGCCTGAGGCGCCCCTACCGGGGAATGCCGACGGGGCTGCCCAGGCAATTTTTAATGGCCAGAGTGCTCACCTTCTCGGGCGCTGGCTTTTCAAACCCCACTTTCTGACCCGAGCTTGGGTCACATCTTACTTGTGGGAGTAAGATAAACCTGGCCTTGTGCCTAACCTCTTGGGGAGGTAAATAAAATGTCTCCTTTTTTCAATGGTTATATTTTAGTTAAGTGCTAAATTAGTTTTAGACAAGCTGTATATAAGAGGAACTAAAAAGCCTTTAAATTATTTTTTTGTAGAGAAGATAAAATTTATTCTAATATATTTAAAAAGAAAGGCCTCAGTTTTTGTTGTGTAGAAACGAAATGAAGCATAAGGACAACATTTTTGGGTGAGCTGAACATTCATTTTGTCAGCATTTCGTAAATGATAAGTATCACTTTGGCTTGAATTCTTCAACAGAAACACGCACCTACCCTGCCCCAGAGGATGCTTATTAAGATTTGGCAGAAGGTAATAGTAATCGTTATCAGCCATGGTTGGCAGAAAGGAAAAGAAAGAAAAAGTGTTTTTTTGCAATCCAAATGTTGGAAGCAGCAGCCGCAGTGAATATTGTTATCACATATCGATTTTTGATTGGACAAAAACTCAAATCTGCAGGTTCTTTCAACCAATTAAAATGCAAGAAATACTTAGTCTCCAAATTTTGTGCATACTATAGAAATCCAAACACAGTGTTTTTCTTTCTTTCTCCTTATTTTCTTCCAGAGACAACAGATGGGTGAACGACACACTCAATTAGGAACTTGTAATTTCTGGAAAATATATAATAGTGTGGTGAATAATGGACAATCAACGATTCCCCCACTATCCAACAACAATGAGGTTGCTTGCATGGAAACCGAGAAGGCTGAACTGCTTGCTCAGCGGTTTGCCTCCATCTCCACCTTAGACCCCTCAAACCACTCCCTCACAAATGTTCCTTTGCTGACAGAAACCACACTCGATGATCTGAAAAATCACCCCTTCTCATCTCCGTGATATCATAAAAAAAACTTAAACACCTCCAAAGTGGGTGGGCCTGATCTTATCCCTGCTATACTAATAAAGAAATACTCAGCTGAGCTAGCCCTTATTTTCTCCACATACTATAACAATTGCCTTGCCAAATCATGCTTTCCTGATAGTTGGAATATTGCCTTTGTGGTACCAGTATTCAAGCATTCTGGTGAAACAACTGACCCACTCAATTATCGCCGCATCAGTCTCCTCCCTCTCTTCGCTAAAATCTTTGAATCATTAATCAATCAAGCGCTAGTCCACTACCTCGTAAATGCTAAATTTTTTCTGACCAACAGCATAGATTTAGACAAGCCCGTTCTACTGCAGATATCCTAACGACCATATCTGAATGTATATACTATGCACTAGACCAGGCAGGAGAAGCCAGGGTGGTAGCACTTGATATATCTAAAGCTTGGGGCAAGGTCTGGCATGAAGGTCTTCATGAAAATTAAATCATACGATATTACTGGACGAATACTTAATATAATCAGATTCTTCTTTAGACAATTGAAAAATCCAAGTGTGCCTCCAGGGTCGATCATTGGACCTTTATTATTCCTGATATTCCTGAACGACCTCTGATGAAATTGTGTCAGAGATGGGTATATTTGCTGATGAAACCATGCTCTATAACAGGCCTGTGGGCAAAACGAATGTACACCTATTGAAAGCAATGGCTGAATCCTTCGAAAAATGACCTACATTTTGTAGTTGAATGGGGACATAAATGGATGGTAACATTTAATGCTACTTAGACTAAGCTACTTTCCTTTAACAACTACAAGAAACCTTTTCAACCACCGATTGCCATGGCTAACAACACTACCTGAGAGTTCATCATTCAAACACCTCGGCCTAACATTCAGAGGCAACATGAATTAGAACAAATACATAGAAGACATTGCTAAGGCTGCTGCAAAGAAGGTGGGCTCCCTGTACCATGCTAAAAAACTACTCACACCTGGCAGTATCCTGTATCTATACAAAGCCACCATTTACTCATGCATGGAGTATTGTTGCCATATCTGGACTGGTGCATCTATCACTAGTCTCTCCCTCTTTGATAGGGTCCAAAAAAGAGTTTCAGATCTAATAGGTCTCGCACTGTCAACCAAGTTCCAACCTCTGTCTTTTCGCTGCATCTCTGTGCTTGTTTTACTTTAATGGAATGTGCTCTGAATAACTCGTAGCACTTATCCCTCCTTGACGTAAATACCTCAGACTAGCCCGACAAGCAGCAAAATCCCACCCTTTCACTGTAGAGGTCTCTATATACAGGAAAGCTTACTACTCTAATAGTTTTTTTTCCCTCGAACTGCTAGACTTTGGAATTTCACTCCCTGTTTCCTGCTTCCCTGACTGTACTAACATAGACAAATTTAAATTTAATGCGAACAGACATCTCGCTACTCAACTCCCTACATAGTGTTCCTGTAAGCATAGTCCCTACTAGTAGCCCCTTACGTTTCAGTGGCAATGTGCCTTGTTTGGAGTGAATAAGAATAATAAAAAATATATATAATCCTGTCTAGACCGATTGGGGCTAAGGGCCCTTCAGCAAACAGCATACACATACCACCGAGAGACTTTTAGACTTCTAAATACAATGCTCAATGAAGCACACTGTGACGGGACTGGGCTAGCGTAACATACACACGTAAAGAATTTCAAAAGAAGAATATTAAGAGATGAAATTTTAAACAAAATAAAATAGAACTATAAAATTAACCCTCCTAATACTCTTAATTATATTAATAAACAAACCAAGATATTACATGAGCGACCATAGCATTAGACAGGAGAGAGAGAAAGAGAGAGAGAGAGAGGGAGCGAGGGTGAAGCAATGTAATGTCTGCTTTATGCTTCTTTCTGTCTGTCCTCATTTTACAGCGGCATGAAGAGGCAAGCGAGTGATGGAGCGAAAAGGAAGCCATAAAGGCTTCACTGTATGTGACTGTCTTTTTTTTTATTTCTCTTTTTTGCTCTTGTGGGATTCATATAAAATCGCTGTAGGAAGGGGAGAAGGCGAGTGTGTCGTGGAAAAAGAAAATACTTCATATGAGAGTGAGCATTGCTCACTGAGCAGACAATTATAGTTTGGAGGAATAAATTGGAAGAAAATAACTCATGAAGTTGAACAAGATATTCTGCCTGGTGGAGGTAAAAACGCCCAATGTTGAACGCATTATCGTATGCACGTTTTTCTTCCATGATGATGAACGATCTAAACAGATAAGTGCATATCGAACTTTGAACTTTTGGTTAACATAAAAATAGGCATACTATATGTTACATACATCGTTCTCACTCAACCTAAAGCAAAAGCTTTTGTCTCTTATATTTCTATTTTCATTCCCATCACTCGTGTTGTGGTATAGCATTAAATTGTTTATTATAACCATATCCATGTGTACGTCTTTTTTTTTTTGCTAGTCATCTAATCCAATGTGTCCCTAGCTGCAGACATCCTTATAGAATTTGGGGATCATACTCTGAGCCAACGAATCCGGCGAAAATATGAATATTAATTTGTGTCCAGCATTACCAGCCGTCACAATGCTGGTTACTAAACTCACATACACTCTCTCACTAACAAAGCAGGCATGCTAATATACACACACAACTTTATGCCTATTCTATTTACACACACGACACCAGTCAAAACAAACATGTACTTAATTTCTCCTTACACAGAAAACAACTCTTTTCACCAGAACGTTCTTGGACTCTCTGCACTTTCGTATTCTACAAACTCTTTATATTTTGTTGTCTGGAGTTGTCAATACACATTTTGTATTAATAGACTGTCATTCTTTCATTTGATATTGCCTTTTCCTCTACAAAATAAATATTCATCCAATATCAAAGTGGATGCAATCCAAATCTTGTAGCGTGTAATCTCAGACAAATTTATTCAATAGTGAAGTCAGAGTCGAAAATTGCCTCTGAATCATTCTTCTACCAATGTAGGTAAAGGTGATCTTTTAGACATAGAATCACCCAAAGTTTACAGTCTCATATACCTATACAAGAATAGAAGAACCGAACGTAGAGAAAATCAAAATATTCTAATATTGATGGTTTGATATGAAAGTGATGGGGACAAAAGAACATAATGAAGATATTCTTATAAAAAGTGAACTAAGTAGAAAAAGTGAGAGAAAAAGAAAAGTTCAGACGCTTACCCCCAACTTTGGCTTCATACGCCACACCCACACCACAAACACTGTTGTTGGCTTTAGCCACAACCGCTCCAGCACAACGTGTCCCATGTCTGAAAGCAAATAGAACGTGTATTGAAACAAACTAACAAACCAAAAAGGTGCAGCTAAAATATAACAGAATGGGATTTGGCTTTTAATTTCTTCACTGTAGTAAAATGGATGTGCGGTTGAAGATATATATATATATATATATATATATATGGAATAAAGGATAAGTAAATCAACAACTAGCAAAAATAAACTCAAAAACATTGAATAGTTCTACCAAAATATTTCAATTGTTAATACAATCATCATCAGTTGGTAGCAAAAGTTCTGCTACCAACTGATGATGATTGTATTAACAATTGAAATATTTTTTAGTTGTTGATTTGCTTATCCTTTATTCCATTTTTATTTTTACATTGTTTCTTTTATTCCTCATAGCATTGACTTGACTGAAGAACAGTTACACTTGGAAACTGAGTTTACAATGTTTCTGATGAATGATTTAACTACTGAAATGTTTTTTAAATATATATATATATATATTACTATTTCATGTATCCACATAAAATTTTATAAGGAGATACAATTTTTTATGTATAAATTTTCAGTATTTACTTCAACAGTGCTCGATACGTAAGTAGAGCTAGGTAGTAAGCTATGAAAATATATTTATGGCAATTAAGCTACACAGAGGCTCCCGAATTTCATCTCCGGGGGGGGGGGGAGCATTTTAGCCTGAAGATTCCCCCCGGGATGAAACGTGGGAGCCTCTGTGTAGCTTAATTGCCATAAATATATTTGCATAGCTTACTATATTTATATATATATATATATATATTTATTTATTTTGGCTCATCCATCAATTGATGTTGAAACATTCACTAAGTTCGGACACCATGATGCTCGTTCACTCATTGTGGCCAGAAGCTCCAATCCAGTCTTGATTGTTATATGAGGCTTCTCAGCATGTCGCTTGACCTCTGAGAACCACAGAAGCACTTTTCCAGCAGGTTCATTATGTCGAGATACATGTCCAGCCAGCACAAAAGGTTGGCATGAACAAATGCAGATATGTGTGGAAGACTATCATATATCTTGTTTCTTACATAGTCTCGCCACAATGTTGTAGATGACATTGAGTGTTATATATATATATATAAGTTGTAATAATTACTATATTTATAGAGAAAGTGCTCAATATAAATGATAGAGCTTATGTAGATCTACATGGTCTGAAGAATGCAAAGCAAGAAACTGCTAGTCACCATTCACTGTTAACTCCTTATATACAGGTATACATGCGTACATACAGATCATACATACACATCATTATGCATCAAAGGGTTCATATGTGTTTGTGAGTATTACATGGTTTATTTATAATGATTAATTGTTTAACGTTAACGGTTTCATAATGTCTCATGAATAAACTTGAGTCACTAGCCAGAATAAACATGCCTGTGGGGTGAATGTTTAACACCCATTTTTGAAAGGAGGGCGTGTTTTTGTTATTTGCTATTGCAGAATTTACTTAGACCGAAAATATATTAACATAAATAAAAAATAAATAAATCATGGCCCAGAATCATGAAAGTCACTGCACATTCAACATCACTCATTTTCACCCCCAGAAGAATGAATTTAATAACATTTTTGAAAAAAGGAGAAGAAATGAGCTCTCCAGTAATAAGAAAGTCTTACGATTTCTACCCCCTCCCACTAGCACCACCACACGTACACATTTTAAGATAAAAACTGGCAATCTTAACTGATTAAGCTATAATATGGTTCTTAAAGACTCGAAACTTAAACATCAAAGAAAGATGAAAATCATTTACCCATTATTGGGGTTTCTCATATCAGGCATGGGATCAAAGTCATCTTTGTTCAAGTCTAAACTTGCGGCAGCATCCTGAAAGACAACATATCAATCATGGGTGAACAGTTCAAGAATAATCGGAATAACAATAGCAAAACAACAAAAAAATAACTGGTACTTTTCATTTACCTACCTCCTCACGAGTGCTGGATGTGACACAAGGGCAAGTTTAATGTGGAATTCTACCATTTATGAACGCCACAAGGGCGTTTATGTAACAGCTACCTATAAACATTGAATTCGTTAAGGGGAATGTAGTTTCCACAAGGAATGAAGACAGAATAGCTGCTAAAGTTTGATTCTAGCTCGAAGCCTGGATAAAAATGTAATTTATTTAGTTGGAAATGTACTAAAAACTCATGACATTACATGTTTATTCAGTCTTTGAGCTGGAATCAAAGTGGAGCATATGTTCTGCATCAGAAAGTCATCCTCCCAGGCATTATCTATTTCTTTTCGGAGGCAGGATATGTTTATTACATGTAGCCTGGGGAGCTCCCCGTTTGTGCAGAAATACCGAGGAGACAACAGCTTTTTTGTTGTCTCTATTTGGGGAGCTGGATATCTCGCACATTAAAGCACGTTCCTGGATTTAACTTTGACCACATGAGGCGGAAAATAGAGACAACACGTGTTGCGATCAAAAGAAAAGGTATAAAGAACAAAAATCAGAATTTATGACTTCTTTAGAAAAAAAATAACTGGTAGTTATTCAGTTGACATTAAAGAGACCACACCCAACACACCAACATGCAAACAAGCCATTAAAAAAATTATTTTGACCCAGTGAAATTTCGAACATGATACAATAAAAAAAATTGAGTTTCAAGAAAAATTGATTCCTTCAGATTGGAACATTAGTTCTTAAAAACTCTGTAGAAAAAACTCATAATAATTTTGTTTGGTTAACCAAGGAAGTTTAATAAAACAGTGAGCTTGTACCATACTCAATATATGTCTAAAAATATGAAAACATTTAGTTATGAGAAAGAATTTTAAAAAAAAGAAGCAAACATATTGAGCTGTTTAGTAATGGGATAACAGCTGCCACTTAGCGAACGGCATAGCTATTCATAAAAAAATTGAGCACTCTCGGCAGTCGACACTGCAAATGTAAGCATATATTTACTTACTCCTCTGCAGGAGTTAGGCACAAGGCCAGTTTTATCTTACTCCCACAAGTAAGATGTGACCACAGCTTGGGTCGAGTAAGTGGGGTTAAAAGCCAGCGCTCGAGAGGTGAGCACTCTGGCCATTTAAAAATTGCCTGGGCAGCCCCGTCGGCATTCCCCGGTAGGGGCGCCTCAAGCAGTAAGCAATAAACTTACTCCTCCCCAAAGAGGGGAGGCGAAGCCTGGGAGGGTGGACCTCCTAGAACTGCACAGGGTGCAGTATCCATCGGAACAGATACTACACTTTGATCTTAGCCAAAGGAGTTATTTTTATATAATAAGTTTTATTTATACAAACATATCATGGCTACACATCCAGAACATGTTTCAATCATAACTTTGATGAGCTAGATTTTTACAGGCCAAAAATAGGGGTCCATTCTGTTTTCATTGTGAAGAATAAAGCAAAATTATTATACATAAGGGTCATATGACGAAATCCAAAATATTATTTTTGAAAATGCTTATGATAAATTGTTCTATATTCAAATTTCAGACGTCGTCTGATTAAGGTTGAATCAGTTTACATCGTTAGATTTAAGTGGGTCAGATATTGAGCAGTTGACACGATAACATGTGGCAGGGAAAGGAATATATCTCTGTCTAATAAAATATGAAATCGCACATGAAGCATTACAGGACCGGCGGGACAGTTATAAAAGTGTGGGGGGGGGGGGCTCTCCTAAAAAGTGTGTGGGGGGGGGGGGGAGTCGGTTAAACACACGCATATATAACTTCATTATTGATGCCCCCCCCCCACGGTGCCGCCGTCGATGGCATACACATCTTTTGCACGTCAAATATGCATACATATAATATTTACACAGAGATACGCAAATCATAAGTTGGGAAGAGTAATATTAATTAAGATAAAATAAGAAAAAGTATTTTTTTAATAAAATTTCTTATGGGCTTACATGGCTTAGCCGATTACATAGGATCGAATAATAATAAAATTAATAATAATAAACAATAATAATAAAATAAAATAAAAAATTCTAATAATAAAAATAATGATTAAAACAAAATATAATGGTGATACAAGGAATGTAATAATAATAATAATAATAATAATAATAATAATGATAATGCTTATGTCGGTAATAATAATAATCATAATGAAGGAAAATAAAAGGACATTGGAGAATAGCTAAAAATGTATTGATTTAACCGTATGCTCTTAAAAGATACAAATAAGTGAATACTTCAGTTGATACGTAAATAAAACATGAATCAATCAACACGCATAACTAAACATTTTAAAAGGGTAGGATTATGGTTGTGTAAGCAACTCTTATAAACTCATATAGGTGTGAGCAAGTAACCAATACATGCAGAATACATAAGTCGATAGATCTAAATCTATACGCACGCGGTATAATACCCACAAATCACTCAATATATTAAAATCCCTTCAAGCAATCTATATAAGCACACATGTACAAGGGCACCCACACCCTATACACATGTTCAAAACGCTATACACACTACACTGAATATACTCATACTAGAGAATCAAACTACACATATATACGAGGCCTGTCTAAAAAGTATCCGACCTTAGGCCAGAAAAAATATTTCAAATACCTGACGGGGTTGGGACCCTAATTCCCTTCAAAGTAGGCCCCTTGTGCTTGCATACACTTAGCCCACTGATCCATCCACTGCCGGAAACACCTCTGGAAGTCTTCTTTTGGAATGGTGTTCATCTCCGCCGTCGTGTTCTGCATTATCTCTTCTCTAGTCTCGAAACAAAAAGTTCCCCTTTCAATGGTGTCTTCAATTTTCGAAACAACTAGCAGTCGCAAGGAGCCATGTCTGAAAATGTTGGTGAAAGACTGGAATTCCATGTTCGGCCGAGAAATGTTGGATCAATTGGGATGAATGTGCGGGGGCGTTGTCGTGATGCAGTTGCCAGTTTTTCGCCGTCCACATGTCTGGTCTTTTGTCTTTTGCATCGAACTGCGTCACGAAGATGCCGGAGAACATCTTGATAGTACTCCTTTGTCACTGTTTGCCCTTCTGGTGCATATCCATGATGCACAATTTCACGGATATCAAAGAAGACAGTCAGCATCACCTTGATTTTTGCTTCGCACCTGTCGCATTTTTTTTTAGGTTTGGAGACTCGGGATGCTTCCATTGCGACAACTGCCTTTTTGTTTCTGGGTCGTACCTGTACACCCATGACTCATCTTATCACGGTGTTCAGAAACCCAGGATCAGCGTTAATGGTTTCCAAAAGGTACTGTGCAACTTGAAAACGGAGGTTCTTTTGTAACTGCGACGACAACTTGGGCACAAATTTCGCAGCCACTCTGTGCATGTTCAAATCATCACGCAAAATTGCATGTGTGGAATCTTTACTCACTCCGACCTTTTAGGCGATCTCCTGCACAAGTGAACGACGATCTTCCATCACCAAATTTCATCAAGAACAGCTGCACTCCAAGCATTTTGAGGCCTGCCAGAACGCTGGGCACTCTCTGCTGATGTGCGGCCATTTTTGAATCGGTTGAACCACTCCTTAATTTGTGTTACACCAATCTCATCTTCTCCAAACACCTGCTGAATCTTACGCATTGTTTTGCTTTGAGAATCACCAAGCTTTTGACAAAATTTGATGCAGTACCTTTGCTCAACACGTTCAGTCATCTTTAGAGAATCGGTAATCCGACGAACACTTTGTGTTAGCACCTCACTCAGCGACCGACAGGCAGCGATTAACGCGCAGGAAGGTGGTGATAAAATTCACACATGCGCATGAAGGCGTCTTCCTTCACTGTGTAGAGTAGCGCCGCCCTATCATCTATTTCGCACGGAAAAAAATAACGGTCAGATACTTTTTTAGACAAGCCTCATATATATACAAAGGTAACATATCTAGATACATAAGTACACAATACCATGGGGTACATCCGATAAAAATAAGTCACAAATCCGGGTATGTACTATAAGAGTAGGAATATATGAGTGCTGCAAAAAACAGTTAAGCGACCTATAATCAATCATACATATCAATTTAAAAACAAAATCAATCGTTGAATAGCTTTGCAAAAAACATATATATATATATATATATAACACAGATACATGCCCACCCACGCCCATATACGCAAATCAATAGAATATGTATCACAGTAGAAGGAAGGGGTATGAAGGGGGGCAGTGTCTATACTAGTAGGTAGGATAGAAATTCTAGATTAGTAAATTGAAGCTGTCATATATATCTTTTTAATGTTAGATATGTTGATATGTTTACATATTTTGGAACACATCTGCTAGGCGTAAGGGTTTTAATATGGGCTATATTTAGTTTATGTTTTATGAAAAAGGGGTTAAAATGTGGTGGAATACTTTCTTAAAAATTCAGATACCTTTGATTTGTGTGAAATTTTTACAATAGGTATTTGACATCAATTGATAAATATTCCCCAGATTTTGATTTCTTTGGCGTATTTTAAGGGGTTTTAGGTTGCATAATATAGGTACAACCTCCCATTTGAACATTCAAATATTTTATATTTGCATTGAATTTGATCCATAGACATTAGACATCAATTAAGCAAGATTCCCTGAATTTCAATTTTTTTTCTTAAGACTCTTTAAGCTTAAGCCTTAAATTTAAGACATTTTCTAGAATCAAAATCATGCAATGAATTTTTATCAAAATCAGACTAATTCTAGACCTAAGGTTCAGTATCATTATCTTTTGATTTTAATCTTTCTAAGGGGGCATGATATTGGTGCAAAACTGTTCTGTTCATATAATTCATTTTACTCGTCCTCGGACGGGTATTCTTTTAGTGCAGCAGTTGGTCTATGGGCTGTTGTCTGTATCGTATTTAATTTAGATCAGCATTATAATTGTTAGTACGAAAGCTGCAAATAAAAACCTAACATAACATTTTACAAAACACAGAATAAAATCAATACACGAAAACAAAAAAAGCAAAGGAAAAACATTGGGAAAGAAATACTGGAACGTTACTGTCAGGTGTTATTCGGCTACATATTCATCGTGATTGATGTGGCGTCCAACCGTTGTATTCAGACTCATTTGAAAAACAAGCAAATTCTATTCCCAACATATTAAGACGAACGTGTACAGATATAAAACGATATAAAAAGTGAATATAAGTTAGCACCTTATCTTTGTTGTGCCTTATTGTTCTTTTCTCTCTATATAATAGTATGTTCTTATATTTACCACAGATTGTAGTAGCCTTCAATGCAATGATTATATATATATATATATATATTGTATACTAGCAATGCTACCCAACGTTGCCCGGGGTTATAAGAAAAAAATAGAAGTTAATACGTGTGTAATATCTTTATATTAAAACTTCTCTCTCTCACCCAATTTTTCCGTCCCTCTCCCGAACCCTCTCTTTCTCCTCCACCTAGCCCATTCCTCTCCTGTTTTAACGTGTTGAAAAAACAAAATATAATTAATTTACCAGAGCTATCCCTTATAGTTGTAAGACTTTTATCTTACATTCATCGTTGAGTAGAAAAAAAAACACGATGAAATTCTTAATGCCGGTTAATTCCCCCCTCCCTCCACACTTTCACAATATGAAGAGAAATGATGTTGATAATGAAAATAGTCCAAAGATATTTAAATGTAATACTGTAATTTACATTCATTGCTCTCGGACAACTCCAAGTAGAACAAAAGATTCTGTTACTCCCCCCACCCCTCGTTTACCAAATATAATACAGTAATGTTAATAATGACGATTCTATTTCGCCAGGAAAACGCCGAGTAGAACAAAAGTGTGTGTTAACTCCTCCCCCGCCTCACTTACCAAATATAATACTGTAATGTTAGTAAGGAGGACTTCACAACATTGCCAAAAGTATGGTTAAAATCTAAGTATGACGATAAATGATGTTGATAATGAGTATTGATCCGGGACAATGCAGAGTAAAATAAATAGCCCCGGTCAATTCCTCATTTCTTGTATACCCACAATTTAACAATTATATAAAGATAAATGATGTTGACAAAGACAATTGTCTGAAGAGATTTAATATATACCAGTTACCAAAAGTAATACTGTAATCTTACAATTTTGATCCGGGACAACGCCGAGTAGAAATAATAGTCCCGATCAATTCCTAATTTCTTCCACTCATCCATTTTAACATTAAGATATGCAATGTTCATGAAGTCAATAGTCTGAAAAGATCTATATATCTCTTACCAAAAGTAATACTGTAATCCTACAATTTTGGATCCGGGACAATACAAAGTAGAAAAAATGGTCCCGGTAAATTACTTATTTCTCCCCCCCCCCTCCATTTCACAATAATATGAAGATAAAGAATATTAAGCCCTTTGGATTATGGCTCCCGGGGTATACACTATAAAAAAGACAGAAGTTCTTTATCCTGGGCAACACTGCATTTAACACCTGCTCTATCTATGATATTAAGCACTGTGGATTATGGATCCTAGGATATACAACATTATAAAAAACTGAGTTCTTTATTCCAGGCAACACTGCGTTTAAACACACCTAGTCTATCTAGGATATTGAGCACTTATGGGTTACTATCTGCTTTATCCAGGATATTCATACAAATGAAAAACAATTACTCCTTCCCAAACCCCCAACTGACTCCTTCAAACTACAAACTCCAGTTCAGAAGAGGTGCAGTCGGGCATTTTGTATCCACCCTTCCTCCTCACTATAATTTTAAGAGAAATTAAAGAGAAATTATGTCATTTCCGGACGATTTCGAAGAATGACTCAGCAGTTTTTCCAAATTACTACATAATCACATTGTTTTTTTTTCAAACTTAGTACATAATTACATTAACAACTGCAGAAAAACATACCCCACTAACATAAGCTGGCCTAGTTGACCTTTCAAAGAATAAATATTTTTTCTCAATTTGAGATATTATTTATTTCGGACAACATTAAGAAAATATAAACTTTATGGGCGTTTGTTCAGTAGTTTGGGACCCTTAGCTGGACATGCACAGACACACATACAACTTCTCTTTATATAATAGAAGATATATATAATGATTTCCACTTAAAAATGTAATACTCTTTCATAAAAAGAATAGAGTTCTCTAGGTACCAGTATTGTAAATTTATAAGCAAATGGAAAAAGTGCAAGTGATGTAATTTCCTCCTCTTCCTAAGACATCTGACAACACAGGTTATTGTTTTAAGTTATCTGGCATCTGGATTTCGAATCGCAGGGTTGATACGCTTGCTACATTATGCCACATTAAGGAGTCGTAAAACTACAAAACAGCTGTCAGTAGATGACACACAAACATATATATATATATATATATATATATATATATTTGTAGTACAAAAGTTATTAGGCAATGAACAAACCATATTTATGTTTTTGACCCGGATGTTTAATCTTTGACATCCTTCCAACGTAGTTCATGCTGCAACTACATTTAAATAAATTAATAATAGAATTATTATGGTGGTGGGGGGTACATCTTTGCGAATAGATGTCAATATCGGACTGGTGGAAAAAACTTGTGTATTTGAAGTAAAATAACATTGTACAGACACAGATATTTGTCTGGCGAAGCTGTCACTGATATTACCTAACCAAGGTAGACAACGGTAGATGGGGCATCTGTCCACATGAGCAGATTTATTTTATAGAAATCAGACATTTTCTTTCTGAAGGTAGATTAAACGATATTTAGTGGGTAGCCATTTTGCAAAGGGTGTTAGTGAATTTAATTTCATCGTCCAGCTTGGTCTTAGAATAAATCATTAAGTCCCTATGGGTAATGGACTTAATCAAATTAAACTTGAGTTTCGTGGGACAAAATAAGTCCCAACGAGTATCCAGACCAGGCATTTGCACACATTAATAGTCTCTAGAAGAGGAACACAGGTAAACAGGCTTAATATGTCAAAGGAACACATAAATCTGTCCATATGAGAATAATTTTGTATAAAATTAGAAAATAGAAAACGAATCTTTAATACAAAATAAAATGTAGCGTTCCAAAATAGTGGCAAGACATTTGGTTACCTTATGTTGTGAAGACCCTATCATAGATGATATAGGTTTGAATGGTACCCCAGCCTTATAGGTTTTAGGTCATCTATAGAACCAAGGGGCCTGATCAAATTAGAAATACTAGTGGGAAGAGCTCCATTCTTAACTTACTTGACCAGACGTTTTTAGAATTTGGCTCTGATAGATATAGTGGAATCATGTGTATCTATCGAACCCAAGAGAACAAATTTAGAGGTATCCCCCAGGATGGTCCTCATTTTATTAATGATCAAGAATAATGAATCTTAATCTTTTATCAGTTTTGTGATAGCCAAAGATGTATTAAGGTGAAGTGCTTTAATAGTACGGAAATGTTCACTTCTCCACTTTTATTCACAAAAAGAGATAGGATTTTAGTTTGACGATTCTCTACAAAGATGAAACACGGACGTCTCTGTGTAGCTTAATCACCATAAATGTATTTTCATAACATATACATATATATATATACATATATATATATATATCTGTTTTTGGTCTGAAGAGGTTGACTCTATGTGAAGAGTACAACCGAAACATGTATGCACATATGTAACCAATAATGTTTGTATAAATAAAAAATTATACTTAACAGCTCTACTTGTTATTGAGCACTTTTCATAAACACTTGAGTTTTCAACGGATTTACATCTACAGAAACTAATACAATACATGTACTAATATATATATATATATATATATATATATATACACACACACACACTAGTTGTCCTGACCCAGCGTTGCCCGGGAGTATTTGTACTTTCATTTTTTGTTTCGGAATTTGAGATGAGGATTGATAATTTCTATTATTTTGATTATGTAAATTACTGTTCTAATCTTGTATGTTATTCTCACAACGTTTCGGCCGATGTAATCTCCGATCATCTTCAAGTGCGTCTTGTCAAACTCCGGAATCTGTACGAAATATCGAACGGAAACCTTTATTTAATGCACGGGGGTAACTTGCTTTTGTTCCATCAGCTATGACCAGATAGAAGTCTTCAGTAATTCGTAGTTGTATTTTTAGTATGGCCCATACTAAGGATTGAACCTTTAATCTCCAGAAGACTGTCACTTAGAACTGATTATTACTTAGTATTTATAGATATTGTGCCATGGGCCATTCTAGTAAGCAGTTAAGTTTTGAATCTCAGCGTGGCACACTCATCATGTTGAGACACATTGAAGAGTTGTGATATCGCAAACCGGCTGTCTGTTGATGGTGTATGTGTGCGTGTACTCTTGCACAATATTTCTGAACCAGTGAGGACAAAGAGTATGAAAATTCGGAGGAAAGATTTGCAAGTTGACTCCACCTCATCAAGTCCCCTGGTCGAGGCATGGGGGAGGAGATTAGTGATCGTTGGCAGAGGTCTGCACTCTCCAAGTGACGTTAATTTACTTTTTTTTATGTTGTTCTACAGGTTTCTGTGGCGAATTACTCCATAAGTGTTGACGTCAACGACGAGATTGGAAACCTTCTGGTGGTGCTCTAGGGGTTATCAGAGTAGAAACCTGGTGCAGGGCAAACAAAATAAAACAATTTTTTTTTTAAAGGTTCGGAGGGAAGAGAAAAATATTTGAAGATGATAGATCTAGATGAAGCTGCAGAGCGGCGCCCCCCTTCTCCCAGAAAAAGTAAAGTCTGGAATGCATGAAGACTAAACAGACCCACTGACATTCAAAGATAAATTTCTCATTGGTTGTTATCAGGTTAGAAGTTATGCCAGGCTTTTTGGAGGGATGAGGATGATTTTAACATTACAACCAACCCACTCTTAGGTTAGGATAAAAACCCTTAACGACATGCACGCAATTTGGAATGTGTTTGTAGTCTAACCAAGACATTTCATAATAAAAACAAATAAGAATAAAAGAAATTGGAAAAAGAGAAGCGAGAAGAAATTCATAACAGCCATTTCGTCTGCCTTTATTTTTCTTTACATGAATTTGTTATCAAGCTTCAAAGTGTGACTCTCTCTCCCCTCCAGCACCACCAAGTGTGTCTCCAAACAACACACGACTCCCAAGAGGTAAAATGTAAATATCCTTTGTCGAGCATTCATTCACAAATAAGATTCGACTCTCAGAACTCATTCATTATATGATCAGCCAACGCAATTCCCAGGAGACCAAATATCCTCATCTATTTCTCTCAACTTGTATATTTAGTTTCTTTCTTAATGAGGAATGTCATAACATTTGACAAAGTTAATGCATCGGAATTAAATTAAAATGGATAACACTTTTAAAACCCAAACAAGAACAGATATTTTTAGATGCGTCCATTCGTTCTGTGCATTGGGGTAGGTCGAGATTTAATCTTTTTTTGTTGTTAAATATCAAATATATCCCTGTGGTGGAAGTACAAATACAAAAAACGAGATTTTAAACTTGCACCATTTTTTCCCCTATTTTTTTATTATGATTATCGCTTTATATCCAAAAGCTGCATATGCGAATCTGCTTTGGCAGCCATTTAGGCCAATTCTTGATGTTTGTTTTCCAAAAAATATGCGTTCGTTTCGTTTGCTTTATATAATTTCTTGATTTTTTTCCAGTTCAACAGCTTCTAACTTTCAACAGAACAGATACTACAATTTGATCTTAGCTCGAGGCCCCAAAAAGTGTATTTTAGTAAGAGGTCCATGTTCTACACAAAAGCAACATCAGATCAAATTTAAAAAAACACTCTTTGAAAGAGCAATTTCATTTTTTTTTTTGCTTTGCATCTTTGGTTGTTTTGTTTTATGGCATATCAACCCTTTTTTGGTTATTTAATGCCAAATCTGGTTATTTTGGTAAAAGTTTTTATGCTTCAAGTTCTTTAGGGTTTCAAATATTTATTCATCGTGTTTAGTTTGGTTATGTAGAGGAAAATTGTTTTTTTTTAGGGGGGGGGGGGCTTTGCAGAACATGATTGAGTTTTGCAAAGGGAAAGGAAAAAAAACAATAACGTTAATGTTTGGTGCATTTTAAGTCAGGAAGCCAGTATTTTCAGACGGCCTGATCTGGAAGCACCCAGCATTGCATCTTTTAAAGAAAAGAGGATGAAGGATGATAATGTACATACAAACATGAAATTGCTTTAACGGTTAGTGACTCCATAGATTACCACAGCAATATTAATACTAAAAGAAAATAAATCTCAATATTTCAGAGTAAAAAACAGAAATCTGAGAATATGACATAATACCTGTGAGAAATGTTTCGGTTACTGACACCAGATCTCCATTATAGCAAGATTAGAATATATGAAAGTTGATATTAATTGACCAAATTTATTTAGTGTAAAGCGGAATTTTCATGAACAGAGCTTCTTTCCAAGGGCTTTCCGTCTGTGGAACACATTACAACGGCACTGCTTCCCTGCATACTACAACAATGACATATTCAAATACTTGTCAGAAACCGTCTCCAACATCATTCAACTGACAATTGATCCATCCCATCAACCCTCATCCTCGAGTGGTTTTTGGCCTTGATAACTGGTGACTTACTAATAAAAAAAAAATGAATGTTAAAAGAATTCTCATGGTTCTTACTTGTTCTTTTCTGCAAGAAATATACCAGCGAGTTTTGCATTTTTTTTAACGTTTATTTGCCTCAAACAAAGCATATTGCCACTGAAGCGTAAGGGGCTACTGTGATAAGGGCCAGATTTATAGGGGGCAACATGGGTGGGTAATTGGGCAACACAATGTTTGTTTTGATTATATTTAAATTTCTGAATGTTAGTATGCTCGAGGAAACACGGAGCAAGGAAGGAATTCCAAAGTCAAACGGTCCAAGGAAAGAAGCTATTAGATTAGAAAATCATTCGGAATCTGGGGACCCCTACAGTAAAGGGGTGTGATTTTGCTGCTAGTCAGGTGGGTCTGGCGTATTTACGTTGAGGGGATACAAGTGCAGTCAGTTCGTCAGAGCACATTGCATGGAAGTATTTGTAAAGCAAGTACAGAGATGCAACACTGCAACCATGTGACAAGGGTTGGGTTTTGGAAGACCATGCAGGACCTATTAGGTTAGAAATTCTTTTGTGCACCTTGTCCAAGAGAGAAAAGATAGTGATTGGTGCACCAGCTCAAATGCGGCGATAATACACCATGCACAGGCGAATAGTGGATTTATAGCGATACTGGTAGGTGTGTGAAGTTTTTCAGCTTGGTAGAGAAAGCCTACCTTCTAAGTACTTATTTCACTGAGAATGTCAAGTGGAGGTGTTTAAATGCTGGACTCTCGGAAAGTGGGCTATCGGCCATGGTTGGAAAGCTATCTTATTCAGCAAGGACTACAAAAAGAACTAGAAAAAAACAGTAGTTTTTATTAGTATTTTATAGATGTGCCCACGTATCTAAGAGAGGCTTTGTTCCTTGGTCATCTATCTCTTCAGTTTGAAACAGCAATTTCGGTCTGTGATGCTTAAGTTTGAAATAGTTGTTTCGTTAGTTTGTCATGTTTAAGTTTGAGACAACATTCCCGTCGCTAAACACACGGATTAAATAAAAGCATCATAATAATAATATCTGTTCTTGTCAGATTTATTTTGAAGGTTAATAATCATTACGCTCTCCATCTTAGAAATGACCCACTTCCTATTCTCTCTCTTGAAGCCACCCAAACCTGTGAAACTCAAGTAAAAATAAAACTATTCAAAAGTCTATTCTCAAGTTGTTCACTTTTTTTTTTACCTCAATTTGGGGAGAGTTAGAGAGGAAGGGGAAGATATTTAAAGACTGAATTTGGTAAACATGTAAAAAACTTTTTATTATTATGTTTTTATCCTTTCTAAACTCTTCTCTCGTTTCACCGAAGAACATTACCGTTTTAAGCGTGGGGAAGAAGTTACTGAAAAAATAAACAGAAAAAAATAATTCTTCGAGTTTACAGAATGGTTTTTCCTTCTTATCTTGAACATATAAACTTACTGGATGGTCCGAGGGGAGGTTGAACCTTCCTACTCCTCTGCACTTCTCTTGCTCTGATGAAGACATGTTCCCTGGGCGGGGCAGTAAAGGGCGATAGCATAGCCCACAAGTGAGGGGGGGGGGGCTGCAAAGAGAAATACCACACCCAGACATACATGCGTCACACACACATGACCATTGTATCAATAGAAAATGCATGGACATATACATAAGGTTGGTATCAAAGTGTAGTATCTGTGCAGCAAAAGTGTTATGTCCACAAAATAATATGTATGCATTTATGAATGGTTTCATATTTATACGCCCATATTAGGTGTCGAAAATCTGACACCATCTTGTCAATTTTTATATATTCCTATGAGTTATTTAATCACAGAATCTAAATTAAATAAGTTTAAAATTCAGTGTGCATGTATACATATATATATGTGTGTGTGTGTGTGTGTGTGTGTGTGTGTGTGTGTGTGTGTGTGTGTGTAAATGGTGTGGTGCAGTGGTTACAGTTGCAAACTGTGCTCGGAGTGCCTGGTTAGAGTTCTGTCAGGGCTTCCACATCACTTTCACTTATACCCTGGGGAAAGGTATGAATCTATACATCCTCTCTCATGTTAGGGTAGACAACTCAAGCCTTGGTTGCATAACTAGTCTAGGAGAAGGAAAACTCTGAAATAACACCAGTTTTTCTCTGCTTATCTCGGTAATGTTTTCAATCATCCTTGTCCTTTTAAGATTGAATTCAAGCAATGTCGATTCAAGTGTGCAGTTGGAGATTTTGCAACCCTTACTACACTATGGATTCCCCACGTAGGCACCCTTGCAGAGGGTACTGTGTCTTGAGACTGGAAAGAGGCTTTTAACATATATATATATATATATATATATGCATGCACACATTTTTCTTGGCCTAGTGAACCATGTTACCTTATTAAAAAATTGTAGCCGACCTTTTTGTAAATGACCTTCAAACTATCAGTGATTCTGGGATTCCTTCTGATGAATCCACTTTCAATGTTTTCTTTTACATTGAATTCACCTCAAAAGGTCGACTAAGGCAATTGAAGCACCTCTATAATTGTCTTTGCTTTATTTTTATAATTTCATCGTGAAATGCTTTGAGGGGCGTCCTCAATCGTATGCTGGTTTCAAACCTACTTTTGGAATTTTTAACACCAGACCAGCACAACCGGCCATACATTGATCACAAACAATTTCCACCTGTCCAAATCGCTTTAAAACTAATGTCAATGGAGTTTACAATTTGTATATATATCATCAGGCAAACTATTCTGTCTATATCATTTCAATGTTGGTTCAGGAGGTACTCACGGTTTTGGTACAAGATTTATCTACAAGATACATCTACATGCATATGATTGACATAATTACGCATACAATGTGAAATGCAGGAGCTGATGGCACTGCTTTTCTGAAAGTTCCAGAACTTTATGCATGACAATCAATGTAAGCAAGAATGTTATGTACAAGTCTGCACCAAGTAAGAGTCTTGTGAATCCTGATGTTTGCATATCTTCATAGCACACTATCCCTGGATAATTCTTTGGATAAGCAGATCACTCCTCAAGTTCGAGAAAGTCACAAAATCCTTTGGTTTGCTTGAGAAAATTGTTTGCAATCAAAGCTTAGCGTACACCATGCTTCTGTTCTCTTTGGCCTTTTGTATCACTATGAAACCTGGATTATGTACAGGCGAAATCTTAAAACTTTGACAGATTTCATCGGAAATTTCTTCAAAAGATCTTGAGAAATGCCAGTCACATGGAGAAAATAATCCCTGTATCTCGTCCGATCTCCATAGGTGATCACGGAATTTCCAAGCAGCTGTTCTATGGATAAATTTTAATTAATAGATATCGTCCATGCAAATCTAAGTTGATGATTAAGAACCGTTTCAAAAATTCAAGGGAGTCATCAATTTGGTTATGGAAGTAACTTGGTTCTGTTACTCATTGTAGCTAGACCAGCATCCTTTTAAAATCAGATTTTACCATCATCATGCACCATAAGTGTTGTTCATCAACATCAGATGCAAATGTTTCTTCATCTCTTACTTGATGTGGTCCAGAACAGAAACTGTTTCTGTAGATGCATATTTATACCTCTCATGACATGACCATTGTGCTTGAGATGTTTTCTTTACAAAAATGTGTCAATGTCTCGTGTTAGTAATGTATAATTTTTTTTTTATTCATCTACCTCCCACAGCGGTAAGATGTGACACAAGATCAGGAAAGTGGGATTGAAAAGCCAGAGCCCTAGAAGAAGAGTACTCTGACCTACAAAATACGCCTGGGCAGCCCCGTTGGTGCCTCAGGTGATTAGCAATAAACTACCCCCTTCTCAAAGGGTGAGACGGCAAAGCCTGGGAGGGTGGACCTCCTAGAACTGCACAGGACAATACCTCAGACCGGCAGAATCATGGCTCGAAGGCTAAGACGGTACTGGACTACAGAGTGTAGTATCTATCGGAACAGATACTACACTCTGATCTTAGCTAAAAAACTGTGGAGGGAAATTATCTGCCTTGTCGAGTTTCTATCGCCAATCAATTGCCAAGGCAGGGTCGTAATTATTCGTTTATTTGGTGAGTTCTTATGCTGGAATCCATTTTTACCACAAAACAATTGCAAACACTCAACTTTCTTAATCTCTCAACAATTCAGGTATTATTTTTTTTTAACAGAATGTGATATAGGGAATTAGAATGATGATATCGCTTTTACTTTTTGAATTGTATAAGGCGCCGAAACTTAAACCTTTTTCATTATTGTTATCGTAATCTAAAACTGAATAAATCCTTCCAATCAGAAATCACGTATTTGTTATACTGGCTTCATTACGATTAATTCAACATCAACCATGTAACTCAGTAAAAACACAAACAATAATAGAGAAACTATTTCACTCAAAAAGTTTGAATACAGACTTTAATTCCTCAACAGCTTCGAAGAAGTAGAAACATAGGTATCATACCATAGTGTTTGATATTCAAAACCAAACCATGGCTGGTGATACCAGATCATGCTGCCCTGTGGCTCCCTGAGACGAAATTCACCTACATTGACGTTTTTTTTTTTTTTTTTTTTTTGTAAAACTTAATTATGTTCTACAAAACCAAAAACAAAAACAACAGCCCCTCTCCCTCTCTCCCTTTCTCCCTCCCCTTTTTTATTTTTATTTTTCCTACCCTACTCCCGGTCCTGGATATGACCTTAAACTACATCCGATGGTGAGATCCGGCTTACGGACTTTGGGGAATGTGGAGCCTCCTCTTAATTACCATTGCTCCCACGTCCACCCTGACCCGGAGTGGTAGTACCTGTTAAAGTCCCAACTATGGGTTAAATAGAAACAGATATTAAAAGGGGAAAGAAACAAAAAAGAGAAAACAAGACCAGATTCGGCATTAAATAACCCAAAAAGGGTTGATATGCCGTAAAACAAAACTACCAAACCAAAAACCCTGATTAAACATTTGAAGATATAAAGAACTTGAAGCATAAAAACTTTCACTATAATGACCAGATTCGGCATTAAATAACCCAAAAAGGGTTGATATGCCGTAAAACAAAACTACCAAACTACCAAACCATGGTGCAACTAAGAACCTGAACTGGATGTCTTTTCAAAATGTTTGAATTTCAGATATCTAAAAATATCGAATTACATAAAACAAAATTTTGAATTGTAAATATACCATTATGTTTCCTGCATTTTGTGTTTATGGCGCAAATCTTCACAGGAAAATAATTTGATGAACATAACAATGGTTCTGCGATTTCTCTTAACATGTGACTAATATTTTGATCAATTTAATTTCTTGCAAAAGATTAAATCTTAAACGTTAAACAACTCCTAAACACATTCTCTCTATATAAGATGTCTGTATTATTCATATTGTAGAATTAGATTGAAAATAATCGTTTTGATAAAAACGATGAAGTCAATTATGAATAAAATGCTTTTTCTTTTAAACATTTTTTTTAATTGTATGATATTAATTTTATATATGGAAGTATCTGTTCAGTCTCAAGAGACAATGAATATTCTCTGTAAGGATGTCTAGGCGGGAAGTCTATTGTAAAACAGGGGTTGCACAATCACCAAACACACATCTCTTGAACCGGCATTGCTTGAATTCAGCGGCAAAGAGAAGTTCAGAACGACTGGAAACAATGCTGGGATAAGCAGAGAGCCCTCCAACATAATGCACTTGGTATTCTAAATGATCACCAATTTTAGTTCTAACGAGGCTCAACGTCCTAATTTTATATAGCATTATCCATAATTTACTTTTTCATTAATTTTTTAGCCTAGAAAATTACATTTATTTTTTGTGTTTTCTTTTTTACTGTCACATTTATAATATAAATAAATTCGTTTAGAAATTACCGAAATGTTAATGTTTTTCTATCTATATGAATAAATGGGAACAATTTTGTTTTGTGTTTCCAACAAAGTTATGACTGGAACGTTTATTATTTAAAATTAATGTTTTAATTATTTTAAGTAGCGAACATTGCGAACCGATAACGAGCCGAGAAAAAGCCAGCTGATATATATATATATATATATATATATATATATATATATATGGGAAATGAAAAAGGAAAAACCAAGAGATATTTTTTTTATATATTCATCAACGTTTCGTCTTTATTTGTAAGCCTTCCTCAGGATGATAATTTTAAGAAAAATGTTATGCAAGTACATCGAAATAAACGTTGATGAATATATAATAAAAACATATCTTTGATTTTAAAATTTTGTTTTTAGATATCTTTCGTAAAAAACAAAACAAATTAATCATAAAAAAATAAATGTTATTAATGTATTTGTTTTTGGCGATAACAATATCAGAAAAATATTAAATTGACTTTATGCAACAGATAATATTTTTAAAGAAGCGAACAGAGGAGCTTTTGAAATAGGGCTCCACTTCTGAGTCTCAGTTGAACTACGAGATAACCTTTAGTATAAAACGCCATATATATTTTTATCAGTTTCACTGAACAGTGTGGACAAAATGCCTCAGATAAACCGTGATTAATATGTCTGAAGTTAGATTAAGAGGGAAAACTCGACTGAAGTAAGCAGCAAACACGAATGCTGGAACAACGTACTCAAACGTACGTACACTGCAACTAAAGAGCTTTTCACCAACACTGATCCGATCAGAAACCGGCTCAATAGCTAACTATCTGACATCAGAAAACTGGCACTTTTATGCCTCTTCCTTAGACTTCAGTATCGCACAAGAAATTCCTTGCCTACATTAGCCTCGCTTTGTCCAGCAATGCATGCTCTGTGTCATTCCAGCACTGGTGCAATGCAACTCACCTCAAATGCCCCTGCAACGTTTAAAAATTGCAAAACAATCAATGACTTGGGTTAATAGATGTAGAAAAGTTGAAGTAGCAGGGTCAGTTCACAAGGTAGGACCAAAGAAAACATGGGAAGAAGTGATAAGTATGAGTTTGAGAGAAATAGGAATACCTGGTCAGAAATAGTTTAGTTTAGAAGTCAATTTCTAAAAGATGTCCAACACATGTCAGCATGTAAAACGGATGTTAAACCGAAAATGATGACAACAACTTTGGAAAATGTGTATATTAAAACATAGAATAAAAATCATTACAAGACACTACTAAGGAACATGGAAACAAGTTAGAGTCTTGAGTTTCTTCAAAAATTGTGGAGTTGAGTAAAGAGTGCAATATAAAAACAGTTTCAGCAGAAGCGGAAAGAATTGATACATGATATTTTTCTTTGCTGTATATCTTCATTGCTTACATCAACGCCTTCTTAGGAAAAATAAATGGAATTTCAAAACAGTATATTCTTTACATTTGGTACAACAATGGTTGCTCCTGTTTAATCTGCTGCAATGGCGATGCTGAGAGTGGATGTAGCAGCCATCATGTGGGTCTATGAGGTAAAAGAGCGATGGTCGTGCAGTGTATTATTCATCAAGGATTGAACTTAGAGCGTTCCGCTTACAAGATAGTATCTTGTTATTTTTGTGCGATGATAAGAGTTCACTTATGCAAATGAGCATTCGTGTTTTGCATGGGCGAATTCTCGTTCAAATAAAAATAGAAACTTTCCTCCAGGAGTTAGGTGAAAAATTGAGGTAACGAGTTGGGACCATGTCGAGTGTTCAGCGAGAGAAAAAATTGAGTTGGCGCTGTTTCTGTCTGTTACTCGATTGACAAGATTCGTGTTTTGGAGAATTGTTAATTACAATTCGAGAGTCGGACATTTTTTATTTATCTAATTGTTGTGTGTGTGTGTGTGCGTTTTTGACTCAAGTGGAAGTGGCCGATTTTAATCATGAGCAACAAACAAAAGCTCTGCCTGTTGCGAGGCTAGTCATGTTTCAACATTCACGACTATGAAATTATATATTGTTCAAATAAAAGCAAAGCAATCCACGTAACAAATCAAACAAATAATTTGATTTCAAACAAATCAAGATTTATTAATAGAGAATTAATGAGTGTTAAACCATGTTTTAGCAACAAAACAATTCTCATAAATACTTAATTCAGATTCATTAATTTGTACAAAATACTCACTTTCTGATTGGTTGCCGAAATCAGACGTCAACCAATCAGAAAGAGTTTGCCGTGGGAGCCGAGCACCTGTTATTAAAGCAACAACCAAGAGGAAGTCGGCCTAAAACATTCACGGGCATCTTTGCTATTCAATCAGCTGTTGCTATGAAACTGTTGATATGGGCGAAATACACTCGCACACAAAATGCTGCTTCTGCTGATGGCAACTCCAAGTGTTTAATTTTGATTTAACAAACAAAATACTGAATCTTTTTCTTCAGAGACTACTTTTTTACTAGTTTAGTTAATGGAGTCTGTAAATAAATTTTAAATAATATTTGTATGAATTGCCATTTCTATTTATTGATATTGCTTTTCCTCTACAAAAGCATGTGTAAGCAATGCTGCATAAAAAATTTGGATGAAATTACAAAAACTGAAGTATTCTCAGAGAGAATATAAAAATTTAATTCATTTTCTATGAAAATTGTCTTCATGATTGCATTGATATGTATATCATTGAATATATATATATATATATATATATATATATATATATATATATTAGTATTTTATGTATCCACATAAAATTTTATAAGGAGCTATGATTTTTATGTATCAATGTTCAGTATTTACTTCAACAGTGCTCGATACGTAAGTAGAGCTAGGTAGTAAGCTATGAAAATATATTTATGGCAATAAGGCTACACAGAGGCTCCTGCGTTTCATCCCCGGGGGAGAATCTTCATTTTAGCCTGAAGATTCCCCCCGGGGATGAAACGCAGGAGCCTCTGTGTAGCCTTATTGCCATAAATATATTTTCATAGCTTACTATATATATATATATATTATATATATATATATATATATATATATATAATACCCTATAAAAGTTGATTGTCTCACATTACTGGTCATAAAGGATGATCTACTACTACTCGTTGTTTGGTAGTTTAACTACTGAAATGTTGCAGTTTCTCCTCACAGAATTGGTGTGCAGAGCCCTGTTGATTGCCAGAGCTAACTCCTTTATTGTATGCCCTAAAGACTCAAGTATAAGTCCTAGTACCAAGAAATATTATGAGAAAGGGAGATAGCTTAAATATGATTGGACACACTACTGCCTCACATGGATGTAAATTGGGGTGGTTGTGTTTTTGTTCTCAATTTGTGCAGTCGAAAATTGAATTGGATTTTAACGGCTGTTAGAGTTTTTAGATTGTTGCTTTTGGTCAATTAATTTTGGCACAAAATATCCAGTTCAATTCAATATGGACGCGTGCGACAACTGCCCACTTTCGTTTTTCTGTTTAAATTTATGTCTTTATATAAAAGAAATCTAAATGTTCTGGAACTACGAATTTTTTCACTTCACACACAGACTGGTTAATCTGTTGGTAGCAGTTCATATGCGCAGGTGTATGGTAATAATAGTTTGGTCTCTCGAGGTAACAGGGCTCTATAGAAAATATATATACAGTACAGACATGCCTACTACTTGCTATACATGAAAAAATATTTCCAAGGTATTTCAAACAAAAGCATCCCAAGACACTAAAAAGAAAAAAGGGCAGTAAGTATTCTCTAACAGTACAGTCAAATGTGCAAAGCATTCAAATAGCGTCTAGGATAACTAGCAGATGTTAACTGCTTCAAACCCGGGATGTCTGTCTTATAACTACTCTTACAAACATGCATGCAGATAAGGAGTCGCTCTGGAATGCACGCCACCGACTGGCTGAGGGAGTCTTGTTTGATCAGTACTGCTGCCGGTTCCTAACAGTGCAGAAACACATGCACGTGATTCACAGACGTTTGCACTTTACTGCATGCCTTCTTAGCGACGTCCAAACATGCTACTGTTATACAAAGAAACTATACTTTACTTACTTTCAATTTAATTTGGACTTTCTTTTCGGTTTAGCATTTGTGACCACTTAGGTTACCATCGAAGGGCACAGACCAAATGCCTAATTGTCGCACGGATAATTCTATCAATGATTTAAACATAATTTCAATAAGTTTAGATTCTTTTAAATAACTCATCTGAAAGCTACCACCAGTGTCCATGCAATCCATTCTACAACCATAAACGCAAAATCGGTCAATATTTTTTAAACTATTGATTATATATATATATATATATATATATATATATGTTTGTGTGGGGGGGTATATGTTTGTGTGTATATATCTAAATGAACCAATGCAAAAGTTTTTTTCTATCGATCCTAACTTGATTAACATCAAAACAGCTTGCACTTATTTTATTATGATACAACATATTTGATTACCACCTGTCAGAAGGTGAGACATCAGGTCAGGTGTGGTTTTGAAAAGCCAGCACACTAGGATGAGCGCACTATGGCCTACAGAACTGCCTGAGCAGCCCTGTCGGTATTCCCTGGTAAGGGAATCAGACGATTAGACTGATTTCTATCATAATTCTATGATACCACATAACATTTTGAAATACTGTATACATAGTAGACTGTAAACACCCACAAACAGCTTTAGCTCTTCTTAATTTGCATATTTATTTTATAAACAGTGTCTAATAAATTAATATTCAGTAACAGTTTTAATTTTGCATTATCATATTTTCTTATATATACGCAATATTTTTGTTGATAGCTGAGATGCTGAGAACAGGCTAAGGAATCATAAAAATAATGCTTTTATGGCTAGGCATTTTTAAAAGATGGAAAAAAAACTGATTTAATCTATTATTGTATAATGTTTTAAAGCAGTGGGTAGTCTAGTATCGGTTCTGTTGTTAGACGTCCTCCCAGGAATTACCTCATTTTTTAAGAGGATGAAGGTAATCCTAACAGGTATTACATCCTCCTTTGGGGGAGGATATAATATAGTATTTGTTCTGATGTCATCAGACTATCTTCCAAGGAACTACATTTTTATTTGGGATGGGGGGGGGTTGTAGTGTAGTATCTTTTATGTTGCCATGATACCATATTCACAGGCATTACCTTCTCCTTTTATGGGGAGATCCTCACAGCTATTTCCTCCTCTTTTTTTTGGGGGGGGGGGGGGCAGTATAGTATATGTTCGTTCCTCATGATACCATCCTTCCATGATTATTTTCTTTTTTTTGGGGGGGGGGTTGGGGTTAGTGCACTATCTGTTATGTTTTGCTGATATCATCCTCCCAGGCATTAACTTTCTTTTGGGGTGGGGAGCGTTTGTCATGATACCATCCTCTCAATCATTACCCCCTCTTTTGGGGGTCAGTGTAGTATATGTTCGTTCACCATGATATCATTTTACAGCTAGGCTAGCAAAGATATCTGACTGGAGGGAGCATATATTTACTAATATATATATATATATATATATATATATAGTGGTCACGTAAAGTCAAATATTTTAATGAAACAGAAAGTTGCTGATGACTAATAGATATTTTAACATTTCTTTTAATAAATATTCCGAAACATTCACTAAAAAATATTTTGTTGCTGTTGAATTTGTGGAACAAATATACATAATGATTATGTCATAAATTTTGTATCCTTATAAGTTATGTGTGTGTGTGTGTATATATATATATATATATATATATATAAATATTTGTTATTGTTTACAATTTTAACACGTTAACGGCGGCTTTGACGTCGAGGCATTCTACTTCTATTAAGGGAAGGAATGATGCATTATAAGCAAGTGACGTCATGCTGTGTTAATACTACCAATTACAGTGCTCTACTTTCAAGGAGCGACAAATAATAATATATATATATATATATAAGATTAAATTCAGTTATTTATACAATTATCGAAAAGATTTCCAGATATTTAATTCCTTCCCAATGCAGGAATATGCAACACAAGGTCGGAAAGTGGGGGAAGAGTCAAGCAACCGCCTCTAAAGAAGGAGCACTCTTACCTAACAAAAATAGCCTGGGCAACCCTGTCGGCATTCCCAGGTCAGGGCTCCTCAGGCAGCAAGCAATAAACTTACTCCTCCCCAAAGAGGGGAGGCAAGGCCTGGGAGGGTGCACCTCATAGGAAAACCCAGGACAGTATACCGAATAGATTTCCATGGCATCAAAACATTTTAACGATTAATACCAAAAAGAACAATATTAGAAGTGAATGGGAAAAGTGTTGAGTTTACTCTTGGAATTTACAAAGATTTGTGTTGTGATTTTATATTATAGAGGAATGGTAAACGATATTTTCAATAGACACAAAAAGAGCTGATTACTCCTAGACTTAACTAGATGCCACAAATAGATAATATGGTGCATTTTCAACATTTGGTTTAAAAAGTGCATATCATCGGGTGCCAACCATGCTCTTCGAATTGTGATATAACCCATCTCTGAAAGATAGTGATTCTAACTTAAAAGTTGCCAGACACCCAATAATAAATCTGACAAATTGTGTTCTAAATTACCTAAGACAATACCTCCCCCCCCCCCCCAAATCAAATATGATTATGAAATAATTTATCGGCTGAACTAAAGAAATCTGCTTTAACTTTTAAACCGAGTGCAATGGTTAGGATTCCAATTCAAAATCTGTCATTTTTTGTTTAAGAATAAGAATGTGATATTTATATTTTAAAGTTTATAGGGTTTGTTTTCTACTTTAATTCACCCCAACAAAGCACATTGTCACTGAAACATTAGGGGTCAGATTTACAGGGGGCATCTTAAGTGAGGCGTTGAGCAGCGAAATGTTTGTTTACATTACATTTAAATTTCTGCATGTCGGTACAGTCAGGGAACATGGAGCAGGGAGAGAATTCCAAAGGCATCTCGTATGGCCCTTTTTGTTTTCGGATTGTATAAAGCGCCAAAACTTGGACTTGCATATTATCTATTACTAATGGAGATTTGGTATCCGTCTGAAGCCGAAACTATACTATTACTTGTATTAATGTACACTCTTCTAATGCTCAATTCAGTTTACTATATTATTTCAGTCTAATATACTATCTTTCAATGTTCTATTCAAGCTGGAGGTAGTGTAGTATCTGTAGCATCCTCCTAGACATTGCCTTCTCCTTTGAGGAGGAGGATAGTGTAGTATCTCTTCTGTTGTCATGCGACCATCCTCCCAGGCCTTACCTCCTTATTTTAGGGGGGGGAGTGTATCTGTTCTGTGATCATGATTTCCATCCTCCCAGGGATTACTTTATTTTTTTGGATGAAGGGAAGAAGGTTGCATATTATTGAAATAATAATTAGAAGTTAACTAATGCCTTCCAACCACGTTTGTTATGCATGTTCCGTTAGACAGAGTATAACAGGCTGTTTAGGATGGAAGCTATTGAGAATAGAATTCTGACACTTTTCAACAAATTATCTTGTCAATCAACATATGTGTCAGTTTGTTCCATTTTCGATAGAAACTGCTGGTTTGGTTGGTAATGAATGCCGATGTATTTGTTGGTAAGTTGGACAGCATTTACCCAAGATATAATGCTTTCAATCGGTGTATTGTTTAAATTAATTAGTAATGTTTTGATAGATTTTTTTCTGTAG
This sequence comes from Sepiola atlantica, assembly GCA_963556195.1. NCBI lineage: Eukaryota > Metazoa > Mollusca > Cephalopoda > Sepiida > Sepiolidae > Sepiola > Sepiola atlantica. The sequence goes on along the minus strand of OY744526.1, from coordinate 75,052,181 downwards.
AACTTTAGGATAAATGGGCGTGACACAGACTTGGTTGGAAAGTCGCCATACTCCAGTCTGGAAATGGTTTGACTGGTTGAATCAAATTTTAGCAGATAAAATGTATTATCTGAAGAAAATTCGAGTCTTTAGAATCGTGGGGAGAGAGTCCATTTTTCCAAGGCATTGTATACCTTTTCCTCGCAAAAACCGCCAGAAGAAGAATGACCTTGAATTGTGAATGCAGGTTTTTCACGGTGGCTGTAAATGCTATGGCAACCAAAATGGCTGCCGTTTTGAGGCGCTCTAATCTTGATAGGGTTAAATTCTAAGCAGGATTTTCTTTCAAATCAATTGAATTTTATTTTTTATCAAGACCATCATTTTTGAAAAGTATTTCAGTCGAATTTGACATAGAACCATATCTGGAGTTTTCAAAAGCCGTGGAGAAAGATGCCAGTCATTCGAGAATTTCTTTGGTTTAAAGGGCAGATGAAAGGAGGATCACTGATACACATAAACATAGATAAGGTATATATATATATATATATATATATATATATAAGTATACAAACCAAGTTTATTCATGACAAGTGGAAATTCAGATCTAAACTGTATTTATTTACGAGTTTGTCTACAAAAGTCATGTGGGTTAAATTCCAAGCAAAACATCTTAGATTCTCATTTCAACGTTTCCTGTTTATTATTAGTCAAACTTCTCTAGAATGACTTCACACCAGTTTAACATTTCAGTGTATATATATATATATATATATATATATATATATATATATATATATATATGTGTGTGTGTGTGTGTGTGTGTGTGTGTGTGTATCCTAATTTTTTTTAAATTTTAAATCCTCAAAGATTTTTCATCCAGGATTTCAGTGATTTCTGACAGATTGTTTCCTGCCATTTCTAGCAGAATTTTTTTTTATTACAGGAAAAACTTTCTTTTTTTTTTATTACAGGATAGACAAAATTATCTTGCTTGAATGTATTTTAGAAATGCTCCAAATTTTTTGCAAATTGTTATTCTAGAATATTAAAAAGTGTGTTTTTTTTCATCTCCCTTTTCAGACAGCTTCAGATTATGACAGTCATGTAAAAGTTGAAAAGAGTTTACAATATTATTAAAGGAAATCTTTCATTTTCCTATTTTGAATAGTGTCTTCCACCTACTCAGTTTTTGTATGCACAATGTTTTAGCTGCTGGGAAAATTAAGCCGTTTTGTAAAGTATTTAAAAAATTGAGACACTGATAATCTTAAAGCAGATACGCAATTCAATTTACTAAACTAGAACGAAAATGTTTAGACGTTGGTATTTACTTAATTGCATTTTAATGGGTTTTTAATGGGGTTTTTATTCTATAGAAACTATGCAAACTATCAAAGAAATATAGATAAAGTTGTCCATTCTTACAAAATTGGAAGACAAAAGGACAAAGAAACTTAAAGTATTAAAAAAGAAAGCAGTAAACATGGAGACCTGAACAAAAACGGTCAACCCAACTCTCAAGTTGAAATGGAAAGGTGTCTCTAGGTTATCAATATATTTGATAATTTTGATAGACACCTGAATATGACCCTGTGGCACTATTTCTTTGGACGTTGTGTTAATCTTGGTCGCGGAACCAATGTGGCAATATTACTTGCTTTGGCCGAAGGGGTATCTCTTGGGACCGGCACTAATGTGGCAACATCGTTTGCTTTGGACGGCTGGGCAATCTTTGCCGGACTTTATGTGACGACGGGACGATGTGTGACAACATGTGCAATGTCTCATCTTGTTATCGCCAGTGAGCAATCATCGTCTGACGATAGTCACTGTCGTCTGCTTCTGGGACTGGCTAGCCGGCTGTTTGGTCGGGACCATCATGCTGCAAATCAAACATTATGTAATAATGGAGCAAACCATTTTACTTATTATATAAAAATATAATTTATTATATTTCGAAAAGAAACATCTAAGAGTGCGCGACAAGATGCGTGCGTCTCTGTCAGAATTCAAACCAGTCTCTTTATTTTCAATCTCTTTACCAGAGAGAGAGAAGGGGGGAAGTGAGAGAGAAGGAGAGAGAGACAGAGAGATAGAGAAAGAGAGAGAGAGGGAATACAGCCGTCATGAGTGTTTCAACATATCTCGGTGACAGGTTTTCTTTGACCTCTTGAACCTGGCTGATGTCTCCAGCATTGTTGATATTTTAGCTGACATCGGATTACACCGGATACTCCGATCAGTGAGCTGACATTTTTAGTGCAGCAAATTCACTTTATTTGCAACTCAAGTCTGGCACAAGGGTTACGAATATAACGGGTAGCACTTAGCTCCCCAAAAGATTATGCATTGTGCCACAACCCGAAGGTACAACAGCCCAAATGTACATTGAGAATATGACAAATAAAGGATAACATAAATCCGATGGTATGAGATAAAAATGGAAAAAGGAAAATCTAAAATTCAAGAATACATCTCAACGTTTCGGCCAACTGTTACGAGAGCTTTGGAAAGAGAAGTCGAAAAAGTGGCAAAAGACATGATCTCAAAGCCCTTGTAACAATTGAGATGTATTCTTGAGTTTCAGATCTTCCCTTTTTTATTTTATCTCATTAGGAATATAAATATCAAACGGAGAAGAAAACTGATCAACTCTGTCAACAATGGATTGGAAAAATTAGATCAATATTGACATTTTAGAAGATTGGCTTCTTATCTAATTAGAAATAGATTGCAGTTTCTTAACAGTAATCCATTTCAGTTTTGTGTAAATGCCGCAGTGAGCTTTAAAATACTGGATTTATTCACTATAAGAACAAGAAAACCAAATTCAATTGATCAAGATCTTTATATAATGCTGTGCAAGTGGATTGGACAAGAAATTTGGAAGGAGCTTAATCAAAATTGTTTTTGTTATGTCAGTCTAACGAACTATGGAAGCCGCCATAAAAGCCAGTGATAATAAAAAAAACTTAAAATAAAGTTTCTTCGTTTATAATTTCATAATCTTTATTTAAATATTTAGTGATTCTATAATTTGCTCCCAATATTATGCTGAAAAAGCAAAATAAAAAAAAACATAAAAAACAAATGATTAAAATAATTTATTTTAATCTTTTTTTTTAATGAAAGTCGCTCCAGACAAGGCATGAAGCCACTTGATATAAGGAGCTAAAAAGAACGTAACATGATTACTTTGCATAATAACAAAAAGGAAGAGGGAGATAGAATCATTTTTAAACAAGGTAGTCTTTTAAGTGACGGTGATAAATTTGGAGACAAAGTAATAGAACCTAAAGCCGAAACATTAGCATAGCAGTAACGGACCCAGTCATCCACATCGAATATTCCTCAAAGAACACACATCCATGTGCAACATGTTTATTTACCTCCTCTCCAGGAGATTAGGCACAAGGCCAGTTTTATCTTACTCCCACAAGGTAAGATGTGACCCAAGGTCGGGTCGGGAAAGTGGGACTTGAAAAGCCAGCGCCCGAGAATGTGAGCACTCTGGCCATTAAAAATTGTCTGGGCAGCCTCGTCGGCATTCCCCGGTATGGGCGCCTCAGGCAGTAAGCAATAAACTTACTCCTTCCCAAAGACGGGAGGCAAATCCTGGGAGGGTGGACCTCCTAGAACTGCACAGGACAAACTCACAGACCGGCGGAATCAAGCCCCGAAGGACAAGACGACACCGGTCTATAGGGTACAGTATCCATCGGAACAGATACTACACTTTCTTCCTAGCCAAAAGGCCGGAGGTAAGTATGTGCAACATGTGGTACTTGAGAATGCCCCGAAATTTAATGAATGCTGACGGATAAGTCTCAAGGAGCTACTCCCAAGTTTAGTCTCCTGCATTATCACGTGGGAAAGTGCCAATCAGAAAACCACTATGACGTCGCCTTCTACCTCCATTATTTGTCAGTTATCAGACAAACTAGGCTTAAAAGAAAACCTCACCACTAGTGTCAACACCTCTTAACTCCAAACAGGCTAGCCAAAAGGTAAGCCCTTCAAGAGACCTAAAGGAAGCAAGGGATTACAAGGCTGGCAAACGAAAGAGTCTACCCTTACCAAAAAAAAATATATTTTGAGGTATGTTCCATGAAGCCAGCAAGTTTCATGATTAAATAAAATCGGTTTTGTCTCTGATTTTTGGTTATTAAATAAAATCGGTTTTGTCTCTGATTTTTGGTTATTTTATTTTGTGTAGATGGAAGATAATCTTTCTAAGAGTGGTTGGTTCATATGTTTTGGGGTAAGTAGTATAACGAGACATATTACCAATTCTTGTTTATATTGTGGTAAATATAAGCTACACACCACATGTACATAAGTTACACACGACATTACAAGTTCTTCTAAATTCTTGGAGATGGAGCAAATTCAAAGCATTGGAAATTTGTTTATGATATTCAGATTTGGGTGTATTTAGGCAGCATGGTTTTATTCGAGCAAATGTTATTAAATAACACAGAGTTTTTTTGTTTGATGAGACTTATTTTTCAATTTTTGTATCGTTCAGTTAGTATTTCGGTCAAATTGGTATATGAAAGTTGTGTGGGTTTCTTGTTCCATTTTCTTTTTGCTTTTTTCGAGAGTACTTTCGATTCATGTCATCAAATCATCATCAGTCGGAGTTAGTCTTGGTTTGTTTACAACTATGTCTTTTACTGTTTAGTTTTAACGGCTAGTAATTTACAACTTTTAAAAGAGCGTCTGTAGTGATGAGATGTTGCATGCAAACGTGATTGCGTGTAATGTCCAAACGTATGTTGTTTAACAGCTAAGAATTTGTTAATGTTAATTACAAGGCACTTGAAATTTTATGACTAGTTTTGTAATCATATTAATTGTGGAATGTCTAGTTTTAATGTAAATGGCTTCAAGAATTTTTAATCTTCATGTTGGTATCGTGGCGTATCGTTTATGTGTTATTAACTAAAATATATCTATATTTAGAAGTCATGTTTTTTAGGTGCTGGCAAATTGAGCTAGTGTCAGAGAGATGCAAGGTAAGCCTACAGGAAATTTTTGTGATATGATATTCTGATTTGAAGATTATTTTCAGTCTTAGAAGTTTTGTTTTTAACGTTACATCAAAAACATGCAGAAATGTTTTGAAATAAGGAAAAATATAATTTTCTGTAAAGTTAATGAACAAAGAAATTATTGAGGGACTTACAAAATTGTCCACCAGATCCGGATGAGTGTGATCAATCCCATCATCCAAGATGCAAACAATTAACCCAGCTCCAGTGAAATTATTCCTCCATGCAGGCTCCACATTCAAGTCCAAACCAACTCGACCTCCAGTTTGGCCTACATTATTCTGAAAATTAAAAAAAAATATAGGAGATTGGAAAAATAAGACAAAAAAAAATTGATCAAAATGTTAGTATTATTTAATTAAGAATATTTTGGAACACCAGCTTTACAAAACCGAACATTGCGGAAGGAAGTTTTGCTTAATGATTATCTAAGGTTGATCATTTTGTATTATACGGAATACTATTCATTTGATTGTTATAGTCACGTTCCGAAAAACGCAGGAATATTGATGCTACTATTTAAAACAATTTGGGGAGGGGTACAAATTGTTATTGTCGGACGAAAACCTTGTAGACAAAATGTTCTTGTAACGAAATCTGAAAATGGATGAAATAGTGCTAACGAAGTTTTCAGTAGAAAAAAAAGCCAATTCAACAAGATGAAATGTTAGGTTCTGCTTTAATAGTAAAAAACACAAAAACAGCAGCAACAATGTTTCGGATGAAGCGGTTGCAAATTCTATTAATGAATGAAAAAAATATTAAATATTGCCCAGAAAACAAGATGATATTATGATTTTATCATACTATAGAAAATATGCAGACTTAAACATAAGGGAATGTTAAACGTTGATGGACGAAAAAAAGTAAAAAGTTACTTATACAAAAATCAAACCAGATAAAAATACAGGAATTTCGTACTAAAAAAAAAAAAAATGAAAAAATGAAATTCCTTTTGAAGAAACTGTAAATGTAGTATCTAGTATTTTTGTCGAAAAAGTTATTTCTTTTCGCGTTATGAATGTTTAAACGCCACAGTCTAAAAGCGACAATGAGGATTTTGTCACCTTTGCTTGAAAAGAGAACCAAAACTGTGAAAGTCTATGTATTTAAATATTAAACTTTTGTCCAAGTATTACTTTTTAATCAAGATAAAGACATCCTTTAATGAATACTATCTAAGCTGGAACATGACACAGAAAATTATTGAGGCATGTTGAAAATAGTAAATGTAAAACACGATAACACAGAAATTGAACAAAAGAACATCTCAAATGTCTAAAATGTAGATGTTGTACGCCCTGAAACGCGACAACAGAAAATTAAAAAAAAGAAATAAAAGAAATTGTTAAAAATTAAATTGTGGAAATATTTTTTTCGTTTGAAGAAACTTAATATATCATCTAGTATTTTGGGAGAAAAAAAAGTTATATTTCCATTTCATTATAAATGGCTATTATACTAAATTATTATATATTATTATTATAATAAAACACTATTAAAAGGTGACAACAAAGATTTTGTCACCTTTGCTGGCAAAGGGAACCAAAATTGCGAACGTCTATTGAAAAAGAAAATTCTCAAAAATTAAATGGTGTAAAGATTTTTAGAAACTAGATCTATCCAATGCATACATTCAGGTAGAAGTCGAAGAAGAATGCTGACAATTATTGACTATTAATACCAACAAGAGTTCATATAAACTTAATAACCTTGTGTCAAAATAGCTCCTACAATTTTTCAACAAATTCTGAACACTATGCTAGTAGATATCAATTTTGCCATAAATAGCAACATTGTGAGCATATAAAAAATTCAGAACTTTGAGGTGACGATTGATAATGTGTACTTTTGGATTATTCAGACTACTGTTCTTGGATTTTATTCTCACGTTTCAGCTGATGTAACATCCGACTTTCTTCAAGTGGGTCTTGTTGAACTCTAGAGTCAGTACAGAATTTCAAACTGAACCTGTTATTTGATCCACGGTGATAGATTGATCTGATTCCGTCAGCCATGACGGGATAGAAATATTAAATAATTCTTAATTATATTACTAGTATGGCCTGTACTGAAGATTGAACCTTTAACCTCCAGAAGACTGTCACTTAGAACTGATTATTTATCCATTGCAACACAGATCTACATAAAGATGTCAGAGTTCGACAAGACGCACCTGAAGAAGGTCAGAGGTCACATCGATCGAAAAATAATAACATCCAAGATAAGAATAGTAGTCCGAATAATTCAAATAATACATAAAAAAGTATTAAGCAAAAAAAAAAAAATACAGATTCCAACTTAATTGAAAGGAATGTGAATTGGTTATGCCCTAGATATAGTCATATTGTTTGAACTTGTCATGACTTTTATTGCATCTGCTCTAGAATGATCTGGTCGTCTACCATTTTCATCAATAATTTTTCCTAGGTACTTACCTAGGAAAAATTATTGATGAAAATGGTAGACGACCAGATCATTCTAGAGCAGATGCAATAAAAGTCATGACAAGTTCAAACAATATGACTATACTCAAAGCTTTTTTAGAGCTCTGAAACTATTATGATGTGTATATGCCAAACATGCCCAACTTAAGAGCACCTTTTAAACAATTTGCTAAAAGAAAGAGTAAAATAAGAATGGTTTAAGGTATGCCAGTATGACTTTGATAAAATAAAATAAAAATATTCTCATCTTCGATTTAACATCAACACATTTTGATCCAAAACTTGAGATCGCTGTGGCATCAGAAGCAAGTGATTATGGCATTGGAGCAGTAATTCTTTACAAATATAAAGATGGCAATATAAAACCAGTGGCACACGATTCAAGATCCTTGCTATCGACTGAAAAAAATTACAGTAAAATAAAGAGAAAATGTTTAACAATAAAAAATTTCATAAAACTGTATGGCTGAAAGTCTCTTACATTATTATGCAATATATGAATCGACGAAAGGTATCCCTACCCATATAGCCAACAAATTGCAATGCTCAGAGACCCTATTATTGGAATATGATTATAAAATAGTTGTTATCAGAGAAATTAGAAAATGCGAATGTCTTTCTAGATTAGTACAAAAATCTTCATCCCCACTTGAAGACAATAATAACGACATTAAGAGCCGAGAAGAAATAACAGAGACTCTAGTTAATACAGTGTGGGGAGATAAGAGATATGAATGAACATAAAAAGTTACTGGCTTGTAGAAGCTACTCTCTTCCCCTGTTCGTTTAGCTTATGCTTTCCTTCCTTTCTGTATAGAGTGGAAATGTGAGACTGTCAAATTAAAAGCTTTGTGCTACATCCATTGTCCCTGAAATAAAAAAACGATTACTTCACATAATTGTGTGAACTCCATTTTCAACCAATGAAAATGATTCCGCTCCTTGAAAATTATTCTCTTAGTGAGTCTGTGTAAAATACCAAATTTCGAATCAAAACAGAACCTCGGCAACCAAAAATATGGGGAGCATCCAACAGAATAAAAAAAGACACTCAACGATAACATCAATTTCAGTTCCCCCGGACCTCAGCGGGCCAGGGAAGCAAATGACTATGCACGCACATAGAAATTTACACATTCACATTCACACACTGACAAAGGCATATTCACACATGCATATTCACACTGACAAAAATAAACGACATACACACTTCTAACACTTGTGTCTTCTTCCACACTTCGAATATTCTACAAATACGAGAATATCAACTTTTCTAAAAAATAATTTATTCACTCAAAATATCATTCACACAACTTTAAATTCGTAAACATAAATGTTTTCTTCGTTAACCATGTTTCTCTTTTACTCACAATATCCTCTTGGTAAATTTAGCACTTGCTAAATGGGGACCTATTCTTAACCATCCAGAGCATTCACGTTTTTATCCATTTATAACATTTTAACTAATACTGTGGTTCTTGGTACATTTCCAAAGACGCAACGGTCGTCTATATTCTATCCAAATCGGGGTCCACACTATAACATTGACATCGGACAAAATAAAAAAATTAAGGTTGAAAATACAGTTTCGTTTTATAACTGAAAAAGTTAAAACTAAAAGAATAAATTTTTTTAAAAAGCGTCACCATTCTAAATATGTCATGAAATATTAATGTACACAGAAAAGGTAATAATGCCTGTTTCACTGCAAAAAAAAAAGTTTAATTTATGTCATCCGGGAATATTGCATATAAAATCACTAAATTTATACATGTTACCCACTGATGGACAAGGACATTGAAAAAGTAGTGAAAACCTGCAGAAATTGTACACTTGCAGCAAAATCTCCAATTTCAACCATGGCCTCAAACTGATATTTCGTCGTTCAGACTATAAAAAGTTTTTGGGACCGATAGTCGTAGTAGTAGTCAGCTACACTCAATGACCAGAAGTTTTCAAATGCAAAAAACCCAATGCTACAGCCACAATAAATTTTCTTCAGGAACTCTTTGCTCGATTTTCATGTCGAATTTCTAAAATCAGATTCCCTCCGAAAATCAAAAAAAATAATTGTTAGAGGAAAAGAAATCTTAAGGTGGATATGTTGTAGAGACAATACAGACATTCTTCTTCATACAATGAAATATACAGAGTATTGATTCACTCCTCTCCAGGAGTTAGGCATAAGGCCAGTTTTTTATCTTACTCCCACAAGTAAGATGTGACCCAAGGTCGGGTTGAGAAAGTGGGGTTTAAAAATTGCCTGGGCAGCCCCGTCGGCATTCCTCGGTAGGGGCGCCTCAGGCAGTAAGCAATAAACTTATTCCTCCCCAAAGAGGGGAGGCGAAGCCTGGAAAGGTGGACCTCCCAAAACTGCACAGGACAAACCCATTGACCGGGTAAATCAATACCCGAAGGCCAAGACAATACCAGTCTATGGGGTGTAGTATCCATCGGAACAGATACTACACTTTGATCTTAGCCAAAAGGCCAGAGTAGCATTTTATTTACTCCGCTACAGGAGTTAGGCACAAGGCCAGTTTTATCTTACTCCCACAAGTAAGATGTGACCCAAGCTCGGGTCGGGAAAGTGGGGTTTGGAAAGCCAGCGCCCGAGAAGGTGAGCACTCTGGCCATTAAAAATTGCCTGGGCAGCCCCGTCGGCATTCCCCAGTAGGGGCGCCTCAGGCCGTAAGCAATAAACTTACTCCTCCCCAAAGAGGAGAGGCAAAGCCTGGGAGGGTGGACCTCCTAGAACTGCACAGGACAAACCCATAGACCGGCGTAAATCAAGCCCCGAAGGCCAAGACAATACCGGTCTATAGGGTGCAGTATCCATCGGAACAGATACTACACTTTGATCTTAGCCAAAAGGCCAGAGTAGCATATCAACGCTGATGCTAGTTTCGATGAGTATGATGGTAGTACAAATACAGCTGGGCCGTTCCTCATATACATTACAAGCCAATTTGTAACTATCTTACATTGTTCACCTACAGTAGTAAACACTTTTATATTTGTATGTTGGTTGTTCCAGTTATTTAATATCTTCAGATAACATTACACAAATAACTGAATTTAAGTTAAGGTCAAATGCACATGCTAAGTAATACATTTTCTTTTGTTTTAAATAGTTTGTTACCGTGAAAAGTGGCTACCAATTTTTCTGACAACATATGGAAGGGTAAAACCTAAAAGTAAAAGGTCTGGAGAGTGCTGTCGACCTTAACACCTCCTCCTGAAGACTTAGGCCTGCTTGAGTCAGAGTGAGCGGTATGTAGTACGAGACTTCATTGGCTAAAATATGAGCCAAGTAGCGAGTGTAGTAGTGAAAGTTGAAAACGCGCACAAAAGAAAAAAAAAATCCGACTCTCTTATTGTATTAAAAATTCTCTAAAACACACGAATCTCATCAACTCAATCTTTCTCTTTTTCTCTCGCTGAACACTCGACGCGATCCCAGCTCATAACGTCAACTTTACATTCTTGCCACGTGAGGAAAGTTCCTACTCTTTTTATCTCGATGAGAATTCACCTATGCAAAACAATGATCATTTGCATGAATGAACTGTTGTCATCGCACAAAAATAACAAGATTCTATCTTGTAAGCGGAATGGTCTGGGTTCAATTCCCGATGGATGACACACGGCACGATTCTCACTCTTTCCCTTGTGAACACACATGATGGTTGCTACAGCAAGTCTCTACGATTAATAGAACGAAAGTTACTGTCCAAAAGTGTGACCATGGTATCCCAAAATTAAATCAGTTCTAAGTTAGACTATGACTGATATTTTGACCAAGTTTGATGAGGATTGGTCAAGCGATGTGGACACGAGGCTGTACACAACAAGCGACACATTCGACCGAAAACATAACCTCTACCTTGGTGGAGATAACTATAGTATTTCTTATATTTCTCTTTGTTCAGAAATTTTTTGTAGCCCAGAGTCCGCTTGCTTTCTCAAAACCACACTTGACCTTGTGTCTAACCTCAAGGTAAATAATATAATATATTTCTAAATTATATCTGGAAGGAATGATTCAGGACTACAAAAATAGGCGTAGGTTACCAAAGTGTGGGAGAGACAGTTTATAAATGGGGTGGTTTTAATCTGAATAAACTGAAGGAAATTTAAATTTTAAAAAAACTAAAAAAAAAAAATAATAATTGGTATTTTTTTTTGCTAATAAAGGAATATATTTTTAAAAAAGTTTCCAAATCAGATTAAAAATGACAAGAGTACAGATTATTTTCAATGGTAAGTAGGTACATTTAAAAATAATGGTGATACAAGGAATTAAGAGGTTATTTTGGGAACTATCCAATGAAATATTTAGTAGAATTGTATCTGTATACTTGAGTATCTCTCACCTGTTGGGTCACAACCACGACCAGTGTTTGTTCAACTTTGATTTTATTGGAAAATTTATAAACTCATATATCTGTTAAATTCTTCTTGCATTCCCTTTACTTCTATGTTATCCATAAGTAAAGAGACTTCTTATTATGTGATCTAATTTGCATACGTGTTTGCGGTGTGCACGAACACACTATGTAAATTAGCTGAAAAGAGAGAGTCCCTCTTTCTCTAAATGCTCAGAGACATTAAAAACTATTAGAGAGGTTGAATCAGCACCCAACAAAAAGAGGAGAAATACATAGACAGCTATATGAGAGATTACAATATGGATTTTTTTTTTAAACATAACTCAATCCCAGAACTAAAGACTATTGAAACAACGTTGATGATCTCAGCTTTAGTGTAATAATAGATTAATATTAGCTGGTCCCATGGAAATTCCACAGTTGTACCCTCCATCTTTTGTTTATTGCTGCCGTGCTTTAAAATATTTCCATTCTATGGACGTCCTGTGCAACAGCAGATCCCATGATATTGTCGTACCCCCTTTGTTCAAACTGAAACCTACTTATATTGAGTACTTTGGTTAATTTAGATTCAGAATATATCTGGTTATGAGTGTCTCCAAAACCCTTATAAGAGTTTGTGATACGTTCTCATACTAAAACCGTCTAGCGCAAATGCAGACCCCACGATATTATTGCACCATCTTTGGACAAAACAGATACTATGCTTTGATCCTAGCCCGAAGGCAAGCTAAAGTGTATTATAGTTAGAGTTTCACATTCGAAATCAGATTAAATTTTAAAAATGAATACTATTTGGCACTGTATCTTCAGTGATCAGACGATCCCATCTTTTAAAAAGAGGGGGAGGGTGATAACGTACGTACGAACATGAAGTTTCCGTAGCGTATTATTATATAGATTAATAAATAGTGTAAATGTTCTGTGCCATGTTTTTATTTTTAAGGTTTGAATTGTGAATATATTTTAAAGGAAGTTGCCCAAAGAGACAAAGTACAAGGTTATTGAATAAATAAAAAATAATTCGACACAAAAAGAATTTAAATATTTAAGTAAAATATAAAACTGTTTGACCATTTGTAAAACACTTTCAAACTAATCTGAGTATGTCCCTATTTACTTCCTTCCCCACGAGGGCAGAGTTAAACACAAGGTTGGTTTTTAATGTGAGAAAAATCCAGTTCCCAAAAAGGGGCATTCTGGATTCGGACAAAAATTAAAATTGCCACAGTCTAGAAGGATTTTATCCTTCACTGACCGAGGATAGAAAATATGAAGTGTAGTATCAGAACATATATTACATTCTGCTCATATCCAAAAGGCTAATATCATAGAATTATGATACAAATCAGTCCGACAGTCGCTTTTTTGTTGTATGGTTCTGTTCAGTCCTAGGAGATTCACCCTCCCACTCTCTAAGAAGCGGTTAGTTTATTGCTAATCGCCTGAGGCGCCATTATTGGAGAATGCTGACAGGGCTGCTCGGCATTTTTTGTAGGCCAGAGTGTGCTGGCTTTCTCAAAACCACACTCGACCTTGTGTTTAACCTAAAGGTAAATAATATGATAGTATTTCTAAATTATATCTGAAGGGAATAATTCAGGGTGACCAAAGTGTGGGAGATACGGTTTATAAATGGCGTGGCGTTAATCTGAATGAACTGAACAAAGTCAAGCAGACACAGGAAATGTTGGATGGCACGGAGTCATATTAGTGCACAAACTGACACAGGTGGAAAAGGCGAGGGATAGTCACTGGTCAAAGGACAACAAAATTCTTTATGGAAATAGTTTTCAACAGGACAAAAAAAGTTACGCCCTATAGTCTGCAGCTTAGTTATGGTCTTCAGATTTCATTTTCAGTGTGAAATACACAATATACAATTTTGTTGGGAAAATTATAATTTGGAGAAGAGAAAAAAATAAAAAATAAAATAAAAATGGAAAACCAAAATTAAAATATTGACAGAGTTTAGTTTTGGTTTGAATGCTACTCGAGCCGGATGAAAAACTTTTGTGGAATTGTTTCTCTTGTGGCACAAATAATGATGACCCACTTGAGAGTTTTGGTAAGAAGAGAAAAAAAAATAGATTTTATTCAAAAACCAAGAAGACATGGCCTTTTTTTTCGGGTGATGGGGAGGGGGGGGGGGGGGCTCGGTTCTTTAAGTTACAAACAAAAAAAGAACAAATACAAACAAACAAAGAAAACAACCACCAACTTAAAAACTGCTTCATCTCTTCTTCTTTAGTCATGGCTCGAGTTATGCAGAAATATAGACGCGGCATGTGCTCTTGAGCCTTCTCGGCCCTCCACCCCACGTGCCGTTTAGACACTGTTCTATTCAAAGAAAAGCCATGGAGATGTGGAGGGCGGAATGAACAGGATTTTGCGTTGAAAATTATTTCATCAGATGGAAACAGCAACAACAATGGAAGAAAAAAAATGTGTGGCAAGGAACTGGGGAAAAATTGTTTGAAAAACTTTTTCTTCAGTTTTTCTTTTTCGTGAAGTTTTTAAATTGGTATATTTTCTTATGTTGCTTTTACTGTATGGAGAAATTGTTTTTCTTTCTAAAATTTAAAAAAAAAAATCAAAAGATAAAAAGATTTCCAAAATCGGAAATATCTTTTAAAAGAATGTAGGAGTACCGCCCCTGCCCCTAAAAAAATATGTCCATGGTACCAGTAAAGAATGGGTACCTAGAAGATTTCAGTACTTACGTAGTCAGTCCCAAATATTCACGGAGAATTCTGAGTCAGTCTCGGAAATGGCCAAAGCAGTTTATGATTTGAAAGCCGTAAAAATCATCATCATATTCGGTTTAACGTCCGTTTTACATGCTGCCATATGTTTGACGGCTTTTAGAAATTAACTTCCAAACTAACTCATCTCTATCCAAGTCCTTATTCTCTCAAATCCATCCTTATCACTTCCTCCCATGTTTTCCTGGGTCTTCCCCTGTAAATTGACCATGCTACCTAAATTTTGGTATATCAATTGATCATAGAATTGTCATCCATTTTTTCAACGTGGCCATATCATCAAAGTCTCAAAGAAAAATATGTAAAAGGCAGATAACTTGCGAAAGGTTAGGTTAAGATTTAAAAAAGAAAAAAGAAAAAAGTCTTTCCAATCATAAACTCTCATCGTTTCTCTTTTAGTGTGATTAAGTGACAGATGAGATCATAAGAGAAAGACATCTGTATTACTTTCCTGGGCCTTTTGGCTATGTATGTACCGATTCTCATATGTTCAACCATTGGTTTCACAAGGTTTCTATCTCAGGCTAAGTCACTGCTGAAGAAGCAGGACACGCATGGTGGGAAGGAACTAAACCATTATAGGCCCATAACTCTGCTAAACAGAGTTTAAGATTTTGGTTTGGTTGTTTTGTTTTACGGCATATCAACCCTTTTCGGGTTATTTAGTGCGGAATCTGTTCATTTTTGGTAAAAGTTTTGGGAAAGGCAGGGTGAATTATTGTTTTTTGATTTTGGCTATGCACAACATGATTGAGTTTTACAAAGAGAAAAAAAAAATAAAACATCAGTATTTGGTGCATTTTGGGTCAGGAAGCAGAGATCTACAGACAGCCTGATCTGGTAGCACCAGGTAAAGATTTTGGCCAAGATTTTATCGAATCAGTTGCAGGGTGTTATCGGTGGATTGATCAAACTAAAGCAGAACTACGTTGTGAAGAGGAGATTGATTCAAAACAACTTACATCTGATTCGTACGATCCTAGAGGGGATGGATGGAAGACAACATGGAAGCCGCGCTGATCAACTTGGATCAGTCCAAAGCTTTTGACAGGGTCGACCATCGCTTCTTGGCATCTGTTTTAGAGAGCGCCAGTTTTAAACAAATGGATCACCGTTCTGTATCGCTTGCCAACAGCAGTGGTGCAGATAAACAGACAAAAATTTTTTTCAACCTTTCGCTATCTCCTGGTCAGTGTGTCAGGGTTGTCTGCTGTCACCCTGCTCTACATCCTTGTGTTGGAGCTGCTATTGTGCAAGCTAAGCAGCAGGGAGGCAAGTTCAGTCTCATGTGGAATCGCTTTGCCTGGCGGGCGCAAGTCAGGGTTTCCACATTCGCCGATGACATCAGTCAAGAAATCGAGAGGGGGACAGAGGCGCTCACATGTTATGAAACGATCAGAGGGGCAAAAATCAACTGTAGCAAGTCAACCGGCCGGTGGTTGGATGCCTAGAGCGGTGACACTACTCATCCAACTCCTTTCTGCTGGACAGATGATCCAATTCGAATCCTTGGCATGTGGTTCAAACTAAGCCTCCAGCTTGAGAGGAATTGGTCAAAGGTACAGTCAAATCTTGAAGCGTGGGTTAACACTTGACTTAGAAAGAAACTCTCCTTAAAGGGTAGAGCTGAGGTGTGCACTACTTACACCTTTCCTCTTATCCTTTACCGATTGGCCATACTTCCCCTGCCTGCAAACTGCCTAAAGGTCTACCGGCGACTTCTGTCTTCGCTTCTCTGGCACTGGGTTTGCAAACAGGTCTGCATTCAACGTCCGTGTGAGGGAGGGTTGAGGATGCTCGACTTGACGTGTCATCGAAATGCCGAGAGACTGGCTTTCTGGAATCGAACATTGAGAGTGAAATCTGCGTGGAACCCCGTGTTTGATAGCACCATTCTCGACCATTCGGTAGAGGGCCATCGTAGGCCAAGGGGCGAATCACAGTTCTTTAGAGAGTGCCGAGTCACGCTCAAAAATCTTCCTCAGTCCAATGACCTTTCTCGGTCTTCTAGAAAGGAACTTCACAGGGAATTAGTGAGGGGGGCAGCTGACGATCCGTTCGTCAAGTGGTATGGGTGGTCAGAAGAGGAGATCTGCTCCGAATGGAGTTGGGTGCCAGGTACAAGTCATCTCAACAATTCAGTTCTCTCTGCCCTGGCAATAGTCCCAAAACACGTTGCCCCTCAATGCCATACAACACAGTTCTGGAATGGAGGACTCGCCCAAGTGTCTGCACTGAGACACGCTCGAAGAAGAAATGTCCAATCACGCATTCTTCAAATGATGCAAACTCCGGTGGTTCTGAGAGTATGTAAACAAAGTGACTGCTCGTATCGATCCTGAGCATCCTCTGCTGCTAAACGCATCCTACATAATCGACAACGTCAGGCCGGTGTGGGACAGAGAGAGACAAATGGGGTTTCTTGTGAACCTGGCCATAGCATGAATGGTGGTGATGCGGACGTCACGTCTAAGAGATGACCAAGGGCTTGAATCTTTTGTTGATCAGGACATGATCCCTTTCTTCAAGCACCAATTGAAGGTCAAGATCAGATGTGATAGAAAAAGATTACATTTCATGTCTTTTGAAAAAAGTGGGTACAAGTAGTGAGCTTGTGTGTACAAAAAGAAGTGAACTATGATTATATGTTCCCTGCTTGAGCATGGTGCATGTGGTTCCTGGTATTGTCGGACCCCCGCCATTCGAATAAGTTTAGCCTTTTAGTTAGTACAGTAAATCGGTTAGCCCCCTGGTAATAGAAATCCTCCAAGATGCCCACTCCCCCACTTCAATTTTTTGTCCTCGGCCTTTCCCAAATTGCATTTATCTGGGAAGGACACTACCCACTCTCCAAACTCCATCCGCCATTTTTTTTCTCTCCCACTTAGATCCTGCTCCCATTTAGAGATTGACCTGTTTGTTTTCGGTTCAGAACAAACCGGTAAACAGTGGGTGATCTATGATTTAGAAAGGGTTGGGAAGGTCTTATGACCCAAATTTTTGTTTTTTTCCTCACTCCCTGTTTTATTGCAATGAAATCTTTATATATATGTACATTTATGAACAATAAAATTTCCAATCAATATGATGATATCTTAAGTGGGACGGTTCCTAGTGTAAATGTGGTATTGTGGTGACTGAGATGATATTGTTATCACTTTAGGCTAAGGATGACCAACGACACTTATTTTCCCCACACTTGTTATGGCCTTGTGCCTGATTTCTTCGGAATGCAATTTTTTATATTCTTAGCAAATAAATAAGGCAAAGTGTAGTATCTCTTCGGATATTACACTTCATCTTTTCTATTCTTGGTTAGTTAAGGAGAAATGCTTCTACACGGAGGCAATTTTTTTGAGTCCCAATCCAGATTGTCTCTTTTCGGGGGGAGCTGGATTTCCCCTGATTAAAAACCGACTGTGTGTCTAACTCTGCCCTCGTGGGGAGGGGGAGGCAAGTAAATAGGGATATCTGTACACCATTGACTTATAATGACAAACACTTTTATAATACGAGTACTACACTTAGCCCCCATGATTATAATTCGGTTAAAAGCCAAGGCAAGATGATCGGTAATCACTTTGGTGGCAGGTTTTACACCAGTTTCATTCTCTTAGATAGGTTGTTATAGACCTGAGCGAGAAGCTTAAACGAGATGCAATTTCAGCAATTTTGCATAGAAAGGAAATTGAACAAGAGCCAATGAGTCCAGGAGTCTATCATCATTAAAATAAAAATAAAAAATCAGTTCACAAGAGCAGAATATCTATGTTTCGGAATTTTTTTAGATAAGGATTGATATTTTGTATCATATGGATTATTCGGACTACTGTTCTCATCTTGGACGATGTAATCTTCAACCTTCTTCAGCAAGGGCCTATGGCACAACATATGTGCTAAGTAATAATCAGTTCTAAGTGACAGTTTTCTAGACGTTGAAGTTTCAATCCTAAGTACGGACGATACTAATACAGTTAAGAATTACTTAAGACTTCTACCTGGTCATGGCTAACGGAATGAGAGCAAACTATCTCTATGGATTAAATGAAGGGTTCCATTTGAAACTTTGATTTCAGAGTTCGTCAATACGTACCTGTAGAAAGTAGGAGGTTACATTGGCTAAAATGTTGCGAGAACAGTAGTCTGAGTAGTCCAAATAATACAAAAATATTTATCTTCTACAAATTGGATTGCTAAGATGATTTATAGATTTTTCCCCCTGTGTACACACGCACACAAAATAAACATTACACCAGTATATGAAAAGTGTAATCTTTTATTATATTTTTTTTGTAATATTTTATATTTTTTTGTAATATTTTATCATATTTTTTTGTTGTAATCTTTTATTTTCTTATTTCTGATAAAAAATAAAAACATCCATTATATTATGAAAAAAAAAATGAAAAGAAAACACATCTTTGATGAGGATAAGAGGAAAAATAGTTGAATATAAAGTAGTTGAATATAAAGTAGGTAAATATAAAGTAGGTAAATATAAAGTAGGTAAATATAAAGTAGGTAAATATAAAGTAGGTAAATATAAAGTAGGTAAATATAAAGTAGGTAAATATAAAGTAGGTGAATATAAAGTAGGTGAATATAAAGTAGGTGAATATAAAGTAGGTGAATATAAAGTAGGTGAATATAAAGTAGGTGAATATAAAGTAGGTGAATATAAAGTAGTTGAATATAAAGTAGGTGAATATAAAGTAGGTGAATATAAAGTAGGTGAATATAAACATGAAAAAAACCTTCAATTTTTTTTATTGCTATCAGCCATGACGTCAAATTGGAAATATTAAACCACCACGTATTTACTAAGTACAATACAATTTCTAATTATTCTCATAGTTTAGTAAAACCACCATCTCAATTTTTCTCACAACTGTATCATGACGTCATCCTGAAACGTCCAAGTCTTGATGAAGAAGATAAAAACACTTTGCATATAGGAATAGATAGAGACCAATTGAAATACAATTTTATCTCTTTAAATGAATATATTCGATACAATAAATAAAACTATTTTCTAAACGTATTTGAAAAGGATTGGCTACTCATTTCATAAGAATATATCTCAGTGTGCAAAGCCTTGTACATTCACACATACAATGAACTCTGGAAAGTCTAGAACCCTTAAAACTGACTGTGAAGGTCACCTTAATTCTTATCTTTGCCAGCTGGCAGGGTTTTGCCTTTTTAGTTCGTTTACAGTTATCCTCTGCACTTGTAGGAATAAGCCCTAAGGGGTTACATGCGTGTTCCAGTTCATCTTGCTAGCTATCATCCGAGGCAACAACATGTCTATTATGACGTTATTCTGCAATGCCTTCGTGTAGAGGCAATTAAATAGAGGCTGGTTGAAATACACTTTTTGTTATCAATTAAATAAACTTCTAGAAAAAAAGTTTTTTTTTTAAAACCGTGTATATTAATTGAACAATTTTATTGAGACAAGTAATAAAGAATGGTATACAACGTTGTGTTTTGACTAAACACTTATCTTCTGAAGAGAGAACATTTTCGGGAAAGCAAAAAAGTCAGTCATTGGATTTAACATTTGATTTTAAACTTTGTACTTCATTTAAAGCCGGAGACAAAGTTGAAAGATTCAGAATGACAAAATAACATTTTTTATTAAAATTTCAAGATATTAGGAAAACATGCTTTTGAACAAAGTATTTTTTTATATCTGTTCAAATCAACCCAAATTCTGAGCGTGCTAAAAAAAAAAAAAAATAAAATAAAATAAAATAAAATTAAAGAAAAAAAAAGCACTTGTACTAAATAATTGTGAATATGCTTCTTATACCTTTTTAGATTTAGAATTTTCGGACTGATTCTCTCATCTTAATATACTTGCAAAAATGTTCATCCTGGTCGGGTTGAGTCGGCTTCTTCCCTGACCTGCATCATATCCTGAACCATGGCAGTTCTGGGCGACATCACAAGTGATGGTTAGTCAATCGCGATTCTACCGCTGAAGACCGATGATTTGTGGATTTGAAAGCTCAGTCAAGTCCTCCCGATAGTTGCCCCCTCTCTAAAAAACACTTAAATCAGAATTAAAATAAAAAATATGTTTTCCTTTGACACCATTTCACACCCCGTTTGATCTGTGCATTCCTTTAAGTATGATCAAAAATATATTTTGGTATCCATCCTAAATCAGCACATACTGCTGAAAACTTAGATGGTTAAAAACAATCCAAATGTTGAGACACCAAGATTTTTACAAAGCAGAATTATAGGATGCGTCGGTTGTGGGTCTACAATCAAGTGTTATTTGTAAACGCGGTAAGGCGTTTGGTTTAGTTATTTTGTTTTACGGCATATCAACCAGCATTTTCAGACAGCCTGATCTGGTAAGACTAGAGGTAAGAATGAGAGAAAACGAAATAGATTTCTAGTATATAAGACCATTACCTTTCCTTCTTTTCTCCTCTGCTTCACTTTTTCATTTTCTTTCATTTCTCTCCTTAAAACAACGCTCAAGGTTAAGAGGATGGATATATATAATAATTTAGAAACAAACAAAAACAATAACATATTCATTTTTTAGTATATCTGTTCCAAGAATTCAACACCAACAAAATTTCTGCTTACGTTCGTTTCCAAAATTATAGATTTTTATTGATAAAAATTGCGCTTTCTTCAGCACAGATATCAAGAACACCACAATTACAAGTCAACAAAAATAACCAACACTTGTATTATTCACCAAATATATAGTTAGTAGAGAAAAGGATAGGGAGGAACTTCAATATTCATATTTTTATTTAAAAAATACATATAAAAATATACATGGATAAACAACGAACACCTTTGCAATATTCATCAAATATATTGTTAGAGAAAAAGGGGGAATATATCAACTTTTTAATTTTTTTTACAAAATACATATATATATATATATATATATATGAAAATATTTGTTGTTGTTTATTATCTACGGACGTATACGTTTCATCTTTTTTCAATCAAGACTCTTCAGCGTAGAAGTTTGACTATTCACTACTGGTCACACGATTCGAAACCCTGGATTATAAGTATTTTTCAACTCCAACCCAACGTCTTAAACCTCACGGCCAATATCTGAACGGCTGATAAACAGTGGTAGATTAAATACATTTATAAGCGGCGATGACATCGCAGGCATTCTACTTATATTAAGGAATGATGCATTATAAAGCAAATGACGTCACGCTGTATTTGCACTACGACTATATATATATATATATATATAATGTATGTATGTGTGTGTGTATTTTGTTGATGTTAGATTTTTGGAATGATATACTAAAATAGGCATATGTTATAGTTGTTGTTGATTTCTAAATTGTCATATAATAGGTCTGGGGTTAACTCATAAGCTTAACCATAGAGCTGATTATTAAATAGCTGCAGTATTTCTGGGTATCAAAATGGCTTAATTTGACTTCACATTTTCCATATATCTCTAAGGTGTTGCTACTTATTCGTCTATTTGGAATACTACCAAAGTCTAACCATGTGGCTTCACTTCTCTTTTATGTTATTGTTTGCAAAGACATCAGCAAGACTCAAAGGGCAAACAAGAAAACATAAAACATTGATTTCGCACTAAAGTGCTAATCGCTATTTCTGAACCAACTAGAACACTTTTCCCACGAATAAGCCAACCAAGTTATTATTCTCTCGGTTGAAATAAAAGCAAGGGCTCCTTTACCAAAACTTTTGTTATCAGTTTACACGTCAACGTTGTCACTACAGAATGCTGGAGACAACATAAGTTTTAATAAAAATTAACCCAATCACTATCCAACTAAAGTTAGTACGAATGCACACACATACACACTTTGGAACCCACATTGATGAACATTTAAAATATAAATCTTTGCAACACAAAATTGGAAATTGTAAAATATATTTGTTGTTCTATTCCTTTAGGGCAGGGGCGGGCAACCTCCGGCCCCCGGGCCACATCCGGCCCGCGAAAGCTTAGCGTCCGGCCTGCCACCCTGCTTTGCTTTATTGTTGCAATCCGGCCCGCGAACCTCCCAGTAAAACTCATATCATTTTGTGACATAATCGAAACCTACTATTACGTCTAAGATTTACAGTGGGATGAAAATGTATAAATATCAGCGAGCGATGATGCATGTATATTTCATTTTTCTTTAACTATTAATTTCAAATCCTTGCCCTGAGATAGAGAAAGAGAGAGGCAAAGAGGAAACGAGAGACGAGGAAAGGGCATGAAACATAGAACCTATGTGAGGTGTGTCAAAACGAATGCTGGATCAACTTGCTACTTCCCCCGTCATTATTTTTTATGGTTCCAAAATGGTTCTTCATCGGCGCCTTTTATAACATTACATACAGAAGTCTCTTGAGAAAAAATATCAGATTTGTAGAGCGTTCAATGCAATTTTTCTACAATTTATTCATGTAAACAAAATATAGTAATTCTGAGATTTCGTTTTTCACTCCGGCCCGTGATCTCTTTCCAAAAGTCTCATCTGGCCCTCACTCTGAAAAGGTTGCCCGCCCCTGCTTTAGGGTGTGTGTTGTTATAAATTTAAAAAGGATGCTAACGCTAATGATGATTCAAAACAAACCATCACCCACATGCCTTTAAACTAACCTAAAAAAGAAAAATGATACATGGATTTTTAGGATTGCTTACATCTAAGCATGTGATAGGTTTCTGGGTAAGAAAAACAGATATATTCTTGTGATGCGCCCATTTAGTTAGTGCATTTAGCTATTAAAATGCTATTTAGAACCAAAGCATGACGGACTGGTGGTGCCTATCATTATGTTATTTGAAAGTGTGGCAGACCAACGAAAAATGGATTGCATATCGTAAGAATTTTAAACCTTGTCCCATCATCAGAAATTGCAAGAATCATAATGCTAAAAGCAAGATCTTATGCTTTGCAGATGTGCGGTTTTAATAACAATGACTATTTTTGTAGCTTTATTATATATTTTCGAAGTGAGTCAAACTTGAGTGGTAAAATAGAGCTTGGCTGATTTATTCTTTTACATTTTTACCTCGGTTTGATGAATTAAAAAGTAACTAACTTAAGCTGTTGAGTCATTTTATACCAATAACCGCCATATATTTTTTGCATACAATTAGTTTGTAGATGTATATTTTGCTAGTAAATTATTAATGATAGGACATTATCAAACAACGTCTATCCATACAGCATAATTACGTTTTTATTGACAACTTTTTAAGACAATGAAAGATAAAGAGTTCGTAAAAAGATGAGAGTTCAAAGTGTCTAAGGAATGTTCCTGAGTGAAAGAGTTGTTATTCGTGTAAGGAGTAATTAAGTACACATGTTTGTTTCGGCTGGCACGATGTGCGTTTACGTGTGTTTAAATGAATAGGTATGCCTTTGTTTTGTTAGTGATAGAGTGCATGTGTCTTTGGACTTGTGTATACGTGCGTTCGATGAGCTGGATGTGTGTGTGTGCTTCCCTGGTTGTACAATAGTTCGTGAATGTCATTTTACTGTTATGTGCATGTTATTTCTGAGAGCCCTTCGCCCCCAAAGAGCCCGGCTTTTATTGTGATGTACACGCGTGTATTACCTGTGGAAAAAGAGAAACGCTGTGTTTGGGTTTTTATAATACGTGACTGAATATTCTTGCTTCTCTGATTGGTTGAACGAAACTGCCGTGAAGAGTGCCAGTGGTAGTTTAGTGTCATGCTCAAGACAAATTTTATTTGATCCATAGATGAAACTCTGACAGATACTACCACTCCGGGTCAGAGTGGACCTGGTAGTAATGATAACTAAGGGGTAA
The DNA here is from genome assembly GCA_963556195.1 of Sepiola atlantica. Lineage (NCBI taxonomy): Eukaryota > Metazoa > Mollusca > Cephalopoda > Sepiida > Sepiolidae > Sepiola > Sepiola atlantica. Next base: position 75,027,735 of record OY744526.1, on the reverse strand, counting down.
GTCGACACCCCCTAAAGCTACTAAATTGGGATCTCACCACTTGATTTACGTTAAGGTCTCACCCAGGACCACTGTAAAAAAGTGTCTTTGTAAAGCACTATTTTTATTAGTGTACTCTTTCTATTTAATTTCTTAGTTTCTGTATTGAGTGGAAATGGGATGCAGTCAAATCAAGAGCTCCGTGCTAATTTCGCCGACCCCCGAAATAAAAAGATTATTTCACATAAATCTGTGGACTCAAAACATTCCTAGCTTGTATAAGGAGTAGAAAGTGGACCTTGGGTTTACTTTCGGCAGCCTCGTAACATTCGCTTCCATTATTTTGTCCTGTAGTCCTCACATTCCATAAGCGATGTTTCTGAACACAGGAGAAGAATTGCTGTTTTCTGGGTCGGAATCTATCCACCTAACACTTATCGTTGGCTAGTTTTTGACCTTGAAGTAGTATTCTTTTTTAGCTCCTTACATCAAGTGGCTTCATGCCTTGTCTGAAGCGATTTCCATAATAAAGAGAAGCTACTTTGCGTCAGTTTTTACAACACCATGCCCTACGAAAATGTATTTTAACAGTTGCAACGAAAAGAATCTGACAGGATATTTTGTTGTCTTAAATCACCCCCTTTTTTTTACATGTCACGGAATCAAAATGAACAGCTCATCCTATTATAACAAAACAGAAAACATTGAAAGAGAAAATTATTTTAAATGCGTTCATGCATCTCTAAGAGTCCCTGTTTACTAGTGTCACAACAGGGGCATAATTAGGCACAATGCCGGGTTCGTAGGGGGATAGTGATACAATAAAAACGAACGTACAAAATAATTATCTTGTATGAGCTACTCTCTTTTTTGTTCGTTTAGTTTAACTCTTTCTTTTCTGCCTTTCTGTATCGAGTAGAAATTGGATGCAAGCAAATCAATAGCTTCGTGTTACGTCCACCAAAATAAAAAAAAAGATTATTTTACATAAATGTGTGTACTCCACAATTTTCAACCAATGAAAATGATTCCTGTTCGTTCGAAACGATTCTCTTTGGAGCCTATGTGAAATACCAATTTCTAAAAAGAAACAGCAACTTGACAACCAAAACCGAGAGAATTAAACAAAGCTAAAATTCAGACTACCAACCAACTAACACGACATTACGCTCAGTTCTACTGCCCTTCAAGGACCGGGAAAGCGTTTCAGAAAACAACATATAGACATCCACTCTTGTGTTCTTACGCTCGTGTCTTTTTCCAAACTTTGAACAGTCACGCGATAGCAAAAAAAAAATCATAGCAGTTTTGCCTGACACAACTATGCGTTTCGACAATGTGAAAATGACAACAACCAGCGCCCAACAAACGACATGGGCGCACCCCAAGAAACACGTCTAGTGTCAAGCTGAAAATCAATTAAGTACTACTGCTTTCTCTACAGTTACAGTCTTGGCCAAAAAGGCAAACACATCCCCACACACAAAATAGAACTTTGAAAAAGCACACATTTCTGATGTTCGAGTCTTTTTCCTCACTGCGAACATTCGATAAACACAAGAACTTAACTTTTCTAGCTAACTATTTACTCACTCAAAATATCTTCCACATCACTATAAATGTATATGTATTTAAATATGATTTGTTCGTTAACCATGTTTTTATCTTGTTCATTCACAACATCATTTTAATGAATTTAGCACTTGCTAAATGGTGATCTTTTAATTTAAAACAATCATTAATGTTAGGCCTATAGGCGGAAAATGACATAAAAGGAAAAAAATCCTTTTTTGTTGTAATTCGCCACCTATAGGCATAATGTCTTCATGGTCAGCGTAGATCTTTGTACATTGCAAAGACCAGACCGTTATCTATATCCTATTCACACAACAAATTGGTTGACCGACTTGCAAACACAAACTTCTGATATAACATTAACGACAAAATACAGCGGCCCCTCAAAAAAAATGACACTCTGGATTGAAAAAAAAAATTGGCTAAATCAATGTGTCTTTTATAAACACATGGAAAATTAAGATGTACGAAGCTTTCAAAAATTTAAATGCATTTATTTTAAACATGAGGAAAAAGATTACATGCTAAATCGTTTTGTTTTTTTAAACCTGTGAGATTAAATGCTTAATTGCTTTGTTTTTTTTTTAAGCTTTGAGATTGCATGCTAAATTGTTTTTTAAAGCATTGAGATTGCATGCTAAATTGTTTTTTAAAGCATTGAGATTGCATGCTAAATTGTTTTTAATGCCTTGAGATTGCATGCTAAATTGTTTTTTAATGCCTTGAGATTGCATGCTAAATTGTTTTTTAATGCCTTGAGATTGCATGCTAAATTGTTTTTTAAAGCCTTGAGATTGCATGCTAAATTGTTTTTTAAAGCCTTGAGATTGCATGCTAAATTGTGTTTTAATGCCTTGAGATTGCATGCTAAATTGTGTTTTAATGCCTTGAGATTGCATGCTAAATTGTGTTTTAATGCCTTGAGATTGCATGCTAAATTGTGTTTTAATGCCTTGAGATTGCATGCTAAATTGTTTTTGTTTTTTTAAACAGGCAGTGCGAGATTACATGCTAAATTGTCACAAAAAATTTAATAAAAAATAAATTAAAAATTAACTCATTGAAATGCAAAACTATTTTTTCACTGATAAAACACGTTTGTGAAATATTCGCAAAAAAATAAAAAATGTCAGTTTTGTTGGGTTTTCGAGGAAACAACAGCTTCGACAGAATAAGAGGAATGGCAGGATCTTGGAGTGAACAGAAAACGGACATTCTGAGTGTTGCATTCATGGAATACAACTGATTTCCGTTTTTTTAAAGAGTTCAACAGGAAAAGAACAGAAATTAATTACATACCATAAAAATTATTTCAAATCGACATAAGCTATGAAAATATTTTATTAAAAAAAACGAAAAAGAACAAACTTGTTTATTTGAAAATAAAAGAGAAAAGAGGAAAAGAGTGAAACAATAATAATCTAAATTTGTTGAGAAAAGAAGAAGAGACAGAGAGGGTGTGTAAGAAAGAAAACATTCTATGAAATAAATGCTTCAGTACATTATCTAAGAACAGAGAAAAAGAGATGCCCAAAGAGTGTGAGCGAAGGTAAAAGAGAGAAACAGACAGAGAGAGAGAGAGAGAGAGAGAGAGTTGAAGAGATAGAGTGCAGATTGAAAGAGATCAAGCGAGCGGTGAAAGAGATAACGAGAGAGAGAGAGAAAGTTGGTGTGAGAGAGAGAGAGATTGAGAAAGTTGGTGAGAGAGAGAGAGAGATTGAGAAAGTTGGTGAGAGAGAGAGAGAGATTGAGAAAGTTGGTGAGAGAGAGAGAGAGATTGAGAAAGTTGGTGAGAGAGAGAGAGAGATTGAGAAAGTTGGTGAGAGAGAGAAGGAGAGATTGAGAAAGTTGGTGAGAGAGAGAAGGAGAGATTGAGAAAGTTGGTGAGAGAGAGAAGGAGAGATTGAGAAAGTTGGTGAGAGAGAGAAGGAGAGATTGAGAAAGTTGGTGAGAGAGAGAAGGAGAGATTGAGAAAGTTGGTGAGAGAGAGAGAGAGATTGAGAAAGTTGGTGAGAGAGAGAGAGAGATTGAGAAAGTTGGTGAGAGAGAGAGAGAGAGATTGAGAAAGTTGGTGAGAGAGAGAGAGAGAGATTGAGAAAGTTGGTGAGAGAGAGATTGAGAAAGTTGGTGAGAGAGAGAGAGAGATTGAGAAAGTTGGTGAGAGAGAGAGAGAGAGAGATTGAGAAAGTTGGTGAGAGAGAGAGAGAGAGAGAGATTGAGAAAGTTGGTGAGAGAGAGAGAGAGAGAGAGATTGAGAAAGTTGGTGAGAGAGAGAGAGAGAGAGAGATTGAGAAAGTTGGTGAGAGAGAGAGAGAGAGATTGAGAAAGTTGGTGAGAGAGAGAGAGAGAGAGATTGAGAAAGTTGGTGAGAGAGAGAGAGAGAGAGATTGAGAAAGTTGGTGAGAGAGAGAGAGAGAGAGATTCAGAAAGTTGGTGAGAGAGAGAGAGAGATTGAGAAAGTTGGTGAGAGAGAGAGAGAGAGATTGAGAAAGTTGGTGAGAGAGAGATTGAGAAAGTTGGTGAGAGAGAGAGAGAGAAAGTTGGTGAGAGAGAGAGAGAGAGAGAGTTGGTGAGAGAGAGAGAGAGAGTTGGTGAGAGAGAGAGAGAGAGTTGGTGAGAGAGAGAGAGTTGGTGAGAGAGAGAGAGAGAGTTGGTGAGAGAGAGAGAGAGAGAAAGTTGGTGAGAGAGAGAGATTGAGAAAGTTAATGAGAGAGAGAGAGATTGAGAAAGTTGGTGAGAGAGAGAGAAAGTTGGTGAGAGAGAGAGAAAGTTGGTGAGAGAGAGAGAAAGTTGGTGAGAGAGAGAGAAAGTTGGTGAGAGAGAGAGAAAGTTGGTGAGAGAGAGAGAAAGTTGGTGAGAGAGAGAGAAAGTTGGTGAGAGAGAGAGAGAAAGTTGGTGAGAGAGAGAGAGAAAGTTGGTGAGAGAGAGAGAGAAAGTTGGTGAGAGAGAGAGAAAGTTGGTGAGAGAGAGAGAAAGTTGGTGAGAGAGAGAGAAAGTTGGTGAGAGAGAGAGAGAAAGTTGGTGAGAGAGAGAGAGAGAAAGTTGGTGAGAGAGAGAGAGACAGAGAAAGTTGGTGAGAGAGAGAGAGAGAGAGAGAAAGTTGGTGAGAGAGAGAGAGAGAGAGAGAGAAAGTTGGTGAGAGAGAGAGAGAGAGAGAGAGAAAGTTGGTGAGAGAGAGAGAAAGTTGGTGAGAGAGAGAGAAAGTTGGTGAGAGAGAGAGAGAGAAAGTTGGTGAGAGAGAGAGAAAGTTGGTGAGAGAGAGAGAGAAAGTTGGTGAGAGAGAGAGAGAAAGTTGGTGAGAGAGAGAGAGAAAGTTGGTGAGAGAGAGAGAGAGAGAAGTTGGTGAGAGAGAGAGAGAGAGAGAAAGTTGGTGAGAGAGAGAGAGAGAGAGAAAGTTGGTGAGAGAGAGAGAGAGAGAGAAAGTTGGTGAGAGAGAGAGAGAGAGAGAAAGTTGGTGAGAGAGAGAGAGAGAGAGAGAAAGTTGGTGAGAGAGAGAGAGAGAGAGAAAGTTGGTGAGAGAGAGAGAGAGACAGAGAAAGTTGGTGAGAGAGAGAGAGAGAGACAGAGAAAGTTGGTGAGAGAGAGAGAGACAGAGAAAGTTGGTGAGAGAGAGAGAGAGAAAGTTGGTGAGAGAGAGAGAGAGAAAGTTGGTGAGAGAGAGAGAGAGAAAGTTGGTGAGAGAGAGAGAGAGAAAGTTGGTGAGAGAGAGAGAGAGAAAGTTGGTGAGAGAGAGAGAGAGAAAGTTGGTGAGAGAGAGAGAGAGAAAGTTGGTGAGAGAGAGAGAGAGAGAGTTGGTGAGAGAGAGAGAGAGAAAGTTGGTGAGAGAGAGAGAGAGAAAGTTGGTGAGAGAGAGAGAGAGAAAGTTGGTGAGAGAGAGAGAGAGAAAGTTGGTGAGAGAGAGAGAGAGAAAGTTGGTGAGAGAGAGAGAGAGAAAGTTGGTGAGAGAGAGAGAGAGAAAGTTGGTGAGAGAGAGAGAGAGAAAGTTGGTGAGAGAGAGAGAGAGAAAGTTGGTGAGAGAGAGAGAGAGAAAGTTGGTGAGAGAGAGAGAGAGAAAGTTGGTGAGAGAGAGAGAGAGAAAGTTGGTGAGAGAGAGAGAGAGAAAGTTGGTGAGAGAGAGAGAGAGAAAGTTGGTGAGAGAGAGAGAGAGAAAGTTGGTGAGAGAGAGAGAGAGAAAGTTGGTGAGAGAGAGAGAGAGAAAGTTGGTGAGAGAGAGAGAGAGAAAGTTGGTGAGAGAGAGAGAGAGAAAGTTGGTGAGAGAGAGAGAGAGAAAGTTGGTGAGAGAGAGAGAGAGAAAGTTGGTGAGAGAGAGAGAGAGAAAGTTGGTGAGAGAGAGAGAGAGAAAGTTGGTGAGAGAGAGAGAGAGAAAGTTGGTGAGAGAGAGAGAGAGAAAGTTGGTGAGAGAGAGAGAGAGAAAGTTGGTGAGAGAGAGAGAGAGAAAGTTGGTGAGAGAGAGAGAGAGAAAGTTGGTGAGAGAGAGAGAGAGAAAGTTGGTGAGAGAGAGAGAGAGAAAGTTGGTGAGAGAGAGAGAGAGAAAGTTGGTGAGAGAGAGAGAGAGAAAGTTGGTGAGAGAGAGAGAGAGAAAGTTGGTGAGAGAGAGAGAGAGAAAGTTGGTGAGAGAGAGAGAGAGAAAGTTGGTGAGAGAGAGAGAGAGAAAGTTGGTGAGAGAGAGAGAGAGAAAGTTGGTGAGAGAGAGAGAGAAAGTTGGTGAGAGAGAGAGAGAAAGTTGGTGAGAGAGAGAGAGAAAGTTGGTGAGAGAGAGAGAGAAAGTTGGTGAGAGAGAGAGAGAAAGTTGGTGAGAGAGAGAGAGAAAGTTGGTGAGAGAGAGAGAGAAAGTTGGTGAGAGAGAGAGAGAAAGTTGGTGAGAGAGAGAGAGAAAGTTGGTGAGAGAGAGAGAGAAAGTTGGTGAGAGACAGAGAGAAAGTTGGTGAGAGACAGAGAGAAAGTTGGTGAGAGACAGAGAGAAAGTTGGTGAGAGACAGAGAGAAAGTTGGTGAGAGACAGAGAGAAAGTTGGTGAGAGACAGAGAGAAAGTTGGTGAGAGAGAGAGAGAAAGTTGGTGAGAGAGAGAGAGAGAAAGTTGGTGAGAGAGAGAGAGAGAAAGTTGGTGAGAGAGAGAGAGAGAAAGTTGGTGAGAGAGAGAGAGAGAAAGTTGGTGAGAGAGAGAGAGAGAAAGTTGGTGAGAGAGAGAGAGAGAAAGTTGGTGAGAGAGAGAGAGAGAAAGTTGGTGAGAGAGAGAGAGAGAAAGTTGGTGAGAGAGAGAGAGAGAAAGTTGGTGAGAGAGAGAGAGAGAAAGTTGGTGAGAGAGAGAGAGAAAGTTGGTGAGAGAGAGAGAGAGAAAGTTGGTGAGAGAGAGAGAGAGAAAGTTGGTGAGAGAGAGAGAGAGAAAGTTGGTGAGAGAGAGAGAGAGAAAGTTGGTGAGAGAGAGAGAGAAAGTTGGTGAGAGACAGAGAGAAAGTTGGTGAGAGACAGAGAGAGAAAGTTGGTGAGAGAGAGAGAGAGAGAAGTTGGTGAGAGAGAGAGAGAGAGAAAGTTGGTGAGAGAGAGAGAGAGAAAGTTGGTGAGAGAGAGAGAGAAAGTTGGTGAGAGAGAGAGAGAAAGTTGGTGAGAGACAGAGAGAAAGTTGGTGAGAGACAGAGAGAAAGTTGGTGAGAGACAGAGAGAAAGTTGGTGAGAGACAGAGAGAAAGTTGGTGAGAGACAGAGAGAAAGTTGGTGAGAGACAGAGAGAAAGTTGGTGAGAGACAGAGAGAAAGTTGGTGAGAGACAGAGAGAAAGTTGGTGAGAGACAGAGAGAAAGTTGGTGAGAGACAGAGAGAAAGTTGGTGAGAGACAGAGAGAAAGTTGGTGAGAGACAGAGAGAAAGTTGGTGAGAGAGAGAGAGAGAAAGTTGGTGAGAGAGAGAGAGAGAAAGTTGGTGAGAGAGAGAGAGAGAGAAGTTGGTGAGAGAGAGAGAGAGAAAGTTGGTGAGAGAGAGAGAGAAAGTTGGTGAGAGAGAGAGAGAAAGTTGGTGAGAGAGAGAGAGAAAGTTGGTGAGAGAGAGAGAGAGAAAGTTGGTGAGAGAGAGAGAGAGAAAGTTGGTGAGAGAGAGAGAGAAAGTTGGTGAGAGAGAGAGAGAGAAAGTTGGTGAGAGAGAGAGAGAGAAAGTTGGTGAGAGAGAGAGAGAGAAAGTTGGTGAGAGAGAGAGAGAGAAAGTTGGTGAGAGAGAGAGAGAGAGAGAAAGTTGGTGAGAGAGAGAGAGAGAGAAAGTTGGTGAGAGAGAGAGAGAGAAAGTTGGTGAGAGAGAGAGTGAGAAAGTTTGTAAGAGAGAGAGAGAGAAAGTTGGTGAGAGAGAGAGAGAGAGAGAGAGAAAGTTGGTGAGAGAGAGAGAGAGAGAAAGTTGGTGAGAGAGAGAGAGAGAGAAAGTTGGTGAGAGAGAGAGAGAGAGAAAGTTGGTGAGAGAGAGAGAGAGAAAGTTGGTGAGAGAGAGAGTGAGAAAGTTTGTGAGAGAGAGAGAGAGAAAGTTTGTGAGAGAGAGAGAGAGAAAGTTTGTAAGAGAGAGAGAGTGAGCTAGAAGAAAAAAAGAGATTGTAGGACGTTGGAGGTGTCAATTATTTTTATAAAAGTTTCCAGGTGTTTGGAAACGGTATCCGGAGAGCGACATCTTTGTTTGGTGTGTAGCGATTCGAATGAAAATCAAACTGTTTTAAATTCTCACTATGAGAAACTATTTCCACCTTATTAACATAAGTAGTTATGAGGGAAAGGGTTAGTGTATTTCCAACGTAAATTCGAAGACTCCACGAAAAACGGAATGGTTTCAACAGATTAATGTTTTGTTTGTAATTGTCCTACGTTTGTAGGAAGAATTTATTATATTTGAGAACCCAAAGCAAACGTTTATACTGACCCCCCCTCACCTTACATTCATTTAATGAAACAGGTTATTTTGGTTAACTTTTGTTGTAACTAAATGATCTTATTATAATTAAGCACAATTGACTGTACATCAAACTAACTGTATCGATTTCTTTGAAAATTTATTTGAAATATAACTTATGGTTTTTCCATTTCGTTTTGTAAAAGCAATCATCGTCAAAGAATTCCAAAATGTTTTTGCCCTGCAAATAAGCATTCTTAGAAAAAGTCTGAGATTACGGGGAACATCACACCCAGAGGCACGAGCAAAAGAAGACCCGACTTTTGTGAGAAGGAATTCCCCCTGGAAAAGACAGATAAACTAAAACAAAAAGAAAAGAGTTAAAACAGACATGGTCTGAGTGTGTGTGTGTGTGGGGGGGGGGGGGGCTATGGGGAAGGGAAGGCTTCTACCCTAAAAAAGGTCAATATTTCAAGTTTCGAAATATTTGTGCTGATGTAAGTGAGAATTGTCTTTTAGCCAATGAGAAGGCAGATATTTTAGCAGTAAAGAAGGATGGGCGGAGATATTCAAAGAGGAAGGGGAAGAGTCAGAATCTGGCGGGTGGGAAAGGTCATTCATCTACTCGGGAAGTGGGGCAGAGTATTTGTAGCCTGTTGCTTCCACAACACAATCAGTTAGCTGATATTTAAGCTATCTTTCTCAAAAGGGAAAGCTCGTTTATGACGGAGATTTTTTTTTTTTTTAATAGATATTTTATTCATTCATGGAAATAAATCTTTGCCAACAACCATTAAAAATTATTTTTCAGATTCATCCACGCGTCTCTTAAAAAAAGAAACTTGTCCGTCAGTCGGTGACTCTTCATTTTGAAATAGCACTTTCTTTGGTCTGTCACATGTATGTTTGAAATAGCAGGTTTTTTTTAGATGCATCCACGCATCTCTATAAGAGACTATGTTGAATTATATATACATATATATATATATATATATATATTCAATATATATATTAATTTAATGTATGCACATTGATTTTCTGTGCGTGCATAGAAGAGGGCGACGGTGGTGATGTGTATAACATTACTGATAAATAAATGTATGCGTTTATTCATGTGCGAGTCGCGAGACAAACAGGCAGCAGCAGGAGCTCTAGCTTCGCAGTGTCTCCAGAGTTTTTTGTTTTTCTTCCTTTTTACTCATGGTCACCGATTATCAAGGCCCAGAGACCACTCAAGGATAAGAGTCAAAGAGGTTGTCAGTTGGATTATTATTGCTACCAGGAAAGTTTTGGAAACAATGGACAGAATATTACTTGAGAGGAATTGATTATCCAAGAGGACAGTTCAAGAAGTATTTGTTTACATTAAACTTGAAGACAACCATGTTGTAGTCGTTTGTAAAACAGCCACGTGGTATTTTGTTCCACAAATGAGGTGTTCGTGAAAAGAAACTTTGTTCATGGAAATCCCGTTTGGTTTTGAGAGAGAGAGACATAGAGAGAGACAGACAGACAGACACAGAAAGAGAGAGAGAGACATAGAAAGAGACATAAAGAGAGACATAGAGAGAGACAGAAAGAGAGAGACAGACAGACAGATAGATAGACAC